>OY725194.1:8624645-9237145 GCA_963241965.1 Tortrix viridana | reverse complement strand
AGTCCCTTGAGTAAAGGCTAGTTGAAACTAGGATTCAGAACAAGTACTAAATACTTGGTATAAATACTATAAAAACGAATATACTTGTTACTAATAATTACTATTACTGGAGCTTATTTAAATAATGTGTACAAAAATATTTAATATTTAAACCGAAGTACTTAAAACTCTAAAGTGATTTCAAAAATTCTTTCCCCAACATTTAGAATTGACTTTCAGGGTGGACATGGCTATATTTTAACTTACGAAAGTACTGAATCTCCGCAGACGAAGTCGCGGGCGGAACACTAGTTACACATTAACAACAATTTCATCATATACATTAAACTATTGATTGGTATTAGGGTCATTTTCAAATTTTGTGCAGTAAACTTGTCCCAATCTAAAATAAATAAATATCAGGGGACAATTTCACACAAATTGACCTAGTCCCAAACTAAGCTCTAGGCTTGTACTATGGGTACTAGACAACGATAAACATACTTATATAGAGAAATACATACTTAAATATATAGACAACATCCATGACTCAGGAACAAATACTCGCGCTCATCACACAAATATTTGTCCATACCGGGATTCGAACCCATTAACCATTTTCTGCGGTTATTTGATGGAGAAATGATTAATGATTTCCAGTCAGCTATATACCACAGATAATTATTGATTATCGGAAACGAAAAAAGATGCTTAGTATTTATGTAATATTTGTAATAATGCATGGTAACAGTGGTAGCTCCATACAAATAGTAACAGTGTGTTCTGCGCAAAATTTGAAAATGCCCCATTAAGTTATCCTACTTTCTTCTGCTAATACTGAATTGTAGACGTAACGTAAAACGTGACGTAAAAATGTAGATCGCAAAAAGTGACATACCACCACTTTTTGTGATCTACATTTTTATGACTTAGATGAAGATGAAATTACCTTCCACCTTCTTCAGTACCCCTTCATCCATTCACGTCTTTAATTGTGCAACGTATTTCATACTCCAAAAATAACAGCTACTTAAAATACTCGTCCAATTTGTACGGCCAGGAAAATAATTCAAAGCGTAATGAGTATTCATCAAATAAAGCAGGTGTTAATTGTGTTTCTTGTTTATCTTGTTTCTGTTTTAGATTATAATAATTAATTCGGACAAGAGGCCCTTGGCTTTTAATGACAATCAATTATAACGTTATTTAAGGGACATTCAATGTTAGTGATAATTATTTTGCACGGCAGTGTACAAGCGGTTTTATTATGTTGGACATTTACGAAAAATATTGAATTGAAGAAGAAACTAAAGTCTCAATTGGTAGCTTTCGTTTTGCTGCCACGAAGTGCTGGAATGACATACCACCACCAATAAGAAATCTACAGTCAGTTGCGTCTTTTAAACATACACTTAAGAAACTTGTCTTATTAGTCCAAATATCCGGTACATAAGCAGTCGTACTGACACACATACACACACGCACACTCACACTCTAACACACATATGGGTAGTTGTATGCATAGTGTTTCAGTTTTAGATAATTTTATTAAGTTGTAGTATATTTGTTACGGTGCACCATTCACCTCTCCAGGTTTCACTGAAAACCAGCGTCACGGTATATCTAAATAATATACCGTGATATAAAAAGCTGAGTGGAGACCAGTTTGGGCTTAAAGTAATTACATTATATTTAGATTAAGTTGTTTTAGCAAATTGTATGGTTTTAAGTGATTTAAGTGCCAAATAAATTTCATTTCATTTCATTTCAATATTTTTTATGTAACACCAACAATATCAGCAGTGGGATTATGTTGATCGTCTCACTTTCACATCGACTGAGACGAAGAAAACCGGCGAATTTACGTCGTCCGTGAAGGTGTGTAAATGACCTTTGGCTGCCTGCACTTTCATTTAGTCGCTTGCAACCGGCGACGTAAATTCGCATGGCAGGGGACCCTCTCACACAAATAGTGACTTTCTATCTACAAAAAATAATGTGTCTCACCCAGGGGTAAAAATGTTGTAAACTAGTGTATTATTATTAAGCCTTTGTCGGGAATAGAAGCCGGGACCGCTATATCGTAGCGTCAACTCACACGAACCTCAACCAAAATCCGTAACACCGTAAATCCAAAAGCACATAAAAATTCAACCCATCAGCATATTTGCGCCCTTAATTCACTTCCGAAGGGCAAAATTGATATCTAGTGCAGACAAGAAGGGCCCATTCGCGCCTGGGGCAATTTCTTCACAAATTTACGACGTACAAAAAACCAATGTAAACTGACCTCCATACCCCCTCTTCTACTTACCCTGTATTTAAAGTTTGGGGGAGCATAATACACCGTCCGAGGTCAGGTTATGCCGGTCTTGACCCGTGAAGTGATGTTTTGGCCGTACTACACGTGATGAAATTTCTAATAGCACGTAATAGGGACTCGATAGGAAGTGGCGTCTGAAACGCGCTGGGGTCTGTTATAATCTTTACAAATCACGAGTCGAGGGCTAAAGGGATTTGAAGGCATTCTGTTTGATTGAGCGAGAAGGAAGTAGACAGTTCGTTTGTTTGTAAAAGCATTTTCACCTCACCAGCTCGGAAAGGCTTTCTTTTTCGGTCAAAATCTGCGCGGAAAAGTCCACTTTAACGCGCGTGGAGGGGGCGCTGCGGGCGCACGGTCGCAACTGGTGTGACGCTCGTGCAATTGTTTTTCCAACACCAACCCCCTTACTAATAAACGTTGAGTAACGGCTGAGTAGTTATACAATGCTTTGTCCTTATCTGTCATTGTGACATTTGAATTCGACAGATAAGGACAAAGCATTGTATAACTACTCAGCCGTTACTCAACGTTTATTAGTAAGGGGGCAAGTGTTTTCCTCGCTACATTGAGGTGAAAAATTGTGTGTTTTGCACTGCAGTAAAGTTATTTGGGTCATAAGGCTTTGATTCCCTCGTTACGCTCAGGTTTCTATTTTTGAACTACTCGCTAGGCTCGTGGTTCAATTTTACAATCCTTCGCTGAATTGTGATTCAATACTGGCTCTTGCGCCAAATAACAACTTTGCAGCCTTGCATAATTAAATAGGTACTTACATTGTTGCTTCAACAGCGACTAACATGCATGCTCAGGAATAAAGTGATAGCACAGATACAAAAGTTGCTAGAGTAATTATTAAATATCACGCACAGCTTAGAGCCTGTGCACACTAGAGTGTTTTGGCCGGCGGTTTCTCGGCGGAGCGGGATTGCGTCGAAAACGCTAGTGTGCACAGGCTCTTAATTAGTGATGTGCCGGCGAGAACATTCTCGCTCTCGAGAATGCCTTCTCCTCAGAATTCTCACATTTTCTCGAGAACGTTCTTAAGAACGGAAATTTGCGCGAAAGTATTTAATATCTTCACAAACACAGTTTTTTTTTTGCTCCTATATTTTTGTATATGTAATTAATGGATACTAGTTAGGCATTTAGACTAAACAGAATATTTTATTAGCAAAATTCTCTACACTCTCGAGAACTTCTCGAGAATATTCTCTGACATATTCTTGTTGAGAAGCTTCTGGAGAATTCTTCAAACCAAGCATTTCCGAAAAAGTATTTGAGTGAGATTTAGGACATGTTTGATTTTTTGGCTCAATGTTTTGGTAATGTAATTAATAAATGTTATGTATTTCACTTTACTTTTTTTTTATAAGAGAGAGAGGCAAAGGAGCATGCACTTGATCTCAACAGAATATCTCGATAAAATGTTAAAGGCAAATTATCTAATACCCCAAGAAAATCCTGGACATTATCTCAGCTATATTTCGTACTGCTAAAACAAAAATGAATTATAAATAAATCGTGCTGAAATCATATAAAATAATAACTCTATGCCTAATGTTTTTTTATGTTAACTATTTTACTTAAAACGAATTATTATAAAGTATTTCGTAAATAAACACTAATTACAAAATTGATTAATAATAGTTTTAAATATTTAAAGTGACTAGTAGTTTATAAAACACGTAAATAATCCATTCAAGAAGGAGAACAGCTACCTATATTTAAGACAGCATGTTCAGTTCACCGGGGTGCACAGCTCAGCTCAGGTAATTTTTTTAAAACAAAATAATCCTTTAGCCCTTTTTATCTTATCTGCAGCGACGAGAAAGTTTGTCTCTGTTACAAGTATTTGTCTCTCTCTCTCTAACTACCTTGTAAGGTTGAGAGTATGAAAGAGCACTTTTTTTAACTGGACGCGTTAGTATTCTCAGTATCCACTGAGTAATTAATCACTACGTTTTAAGAGACGGCACTCTAAAGTTAGCCTTGCTTGAGCTAAACTTTTTTTATTTTTTAATTTATCGAAATTAGTGATGCGAAATATCGACAAACTAAAAAATATACCGATATAGCTCCTCCAATTTTGAAATATATCCTACTAATATTATAAATCTGAAATGGGGACCTATGGTCCGTTTCAAGAAGCTACAAGCTACAAATTACAAGCGGAAGTCTCTTTCTAACTCATTTTACTAGAGAGTTGATAAATAAAAAACATTTCTATACTGTATCACATTTTTATTGAATTTAACTGTATTAAAACATATCTGCGACTCCAACTAGTCCACGTTTAAATGTGTGTTTGCTAATTAATGTTTTCAATGAACATTTAGCATGTCATGTGTGAAAAATAATAATAATAATAGAATCACAAAAATAATGTAGATAGATTGCGGCTACTTTTTCTCAGTCTGTTAACGGATTCGTTGTCAGAGATCACATGCACAGATCCCCAGATATCGATTTTAGAAGCAATCGGTCGAATAACTATAAAGTTCGAGATGACGGCTACTTTTTCTCAATCTGTTTACGGATGTCCAGCATTTGCAAACTGGGGTTAAATTGGCAGTGACAGATGAACGAGCAGACAGACAGACAGACAGATACACCAGTTTTCCTTTTGACGTACAGAACCCTAAAACATATTGATAAATTAAATTTTCGGCTCAGTAAATAAACTAAAAAAAGCCGTGGTAGCCTAATGGTTTGACCTGCCGACTCTTAAGCAGAGGGTCGTGGGTTCGAACCCGGGCTCGCACCTTTGATTTTTATCGGAATTTATGTGCGAAATATAATTTGTAAATTTACCATGAGCTTTTCGGTGAAGGAAAACATCGTGAGGAAACCTGCACACACCTGCAAAACAATTTGACGGTGTGTGCGAAGTTCCCAATCCGCACTGGGCCCGCATGAGAACTATAGTTCTCACAATGAGAAGGTTTGGGCTATAGCCCAAACCTTCTCATTGTGAGTGGAGGCCTGTGCTCAGCAGTGGGACGTTATAGGCTGGATTATTATTTTTTATTTTTAAATAAACTTAATCGGTCCATTATATTTACAGACAGACGGACAGACGGACAGACTGACATACGGACATACGGACAGATGGACAGACATACAGATACACAAGTGATCCTGTAAGGTTACCTTTTCCTTTTGAGGTACAGAACCCTAAAATCATTGATAAATTCAAAATTTGATAAATACGCGGGGGCTTACGAGGTTAAATCCAACATGGAAAGGGAAATCTTTAAATAGATCCTCTCGTAGAGGTGGAAATGGCAATAGGAATGATGGTATAGCAAGCTTGCTTGGTGTACCAACCATATCATTCATCCCTATACCCTTAGAATAATAACACATGTGTTATTACCTATACCTAGTCCCGTCACTTATGTTCACATCTTTTCTTAATCGTGGGAGTGTACTCTATAGTGTAAACACAGGGACAATCGCCAGTTGGTGTCCCATCGCATTTCTAAATTAAAGCTGTCGAAAGAACCTACCTCTCACCTCTGTGTTGGCTTCGGCCCCAAGTATCGTACATGTAGATACACGCTTTCCAAAGGTCCGGTAATCGGTATAGACTTACAAATGATTAAGTAAAAAATATGTAAAACTTAGTAGATAAATAAAATACTTACAAAATTAATCAACAACGAAAATTCAAATCAAAGAATTCAAAGATGACATTGACACTTGTCTTGCCAGCCCGCCGCCATTAATTGATTTGATTTGTTATTATTAATATTAAAATTATCTCTCTGTTGATTTTATTTAATTACCAAAGTAAAGTTACTTATTAGATATTGTTTCATAGTTATACTAATTAGGAGGTTTTGATTTTGTGCAATTTATATTTTTTTATTAACCACATTTTATTCATAATTTTTTATTTTCTATATATTTTGTAAATAATAAATTAATACTAAAATGTGGAAATAAAAAAAGCTGTTTTAAGTTAACATTATTTTTAAAGTGTATATCTATAGATGCTTTTATAGTTAAAATATTGATTTGTTATTATTGCTATTCAAAAATACTGTTGATTTTTATAAATTACCAAAGTGATTAGATATTGTTACATGATTATACTAATTAAGCGGTATTGACATCGTGCAATTAATAAAAAAATTATATTCACCACATTGTATTGATGATTTATTAGTCACAAAATATATAAGCTATGTTTTAAGTTAATCATTATTTTAAGTGCATACCTATTTTCTCAAGTAGATTTTTCATTTTTTTTTATTAAAATAATTTATATAATACACATAACTGTTTTTTTTGCTTTATTTCACTTTAAATGGAACGAATTATAGAAAAGAACCTTTCAAAAGAACATTCTCGAGAAGTTTCTCGAGAAATTCTCGAGAATATCGAGAATCTTGCTCATAGAATATCCCGTTAGGATAAAATGCCTTAGGAACAACGATAAATCACAAATTAAGTAAGTTTGTGGTTTAAAAAAAGTTAATATTAAGAAAAAGGGGCACTTTCTCAGAAATTTCCGTTAAAGAGAACGTTCTCGAGAAGTATCTCAAGATATTCTCTTGTTTCCGAAACTTCTCGAGAACGGCCCATCACTACTCTTAATAGATTTGAACGATTTATTTCATTACTCTAGCAATACCGGATAAAATCGCTAAAGTCGCTTAGTAAAAAAAGATCGGACTAGTCAATCCGATAATTTTGAAGTAGGTTAAAATCGACTTGTAAGATTTGAATACATTGTTACTTCGTTACAAGTGAAGAGTAATATAAGTGTGTTAGTGTGTAAATACATTTGGGCAAGCGCGAGTCGGACTCACGCACTGAGGGTTCCGTACACATTTGGCTGGTTTTTAGTATTTGTTGTTATTCTATAGGGTTTGTTCTATAATCATACCAAATTTGACGCTTGTATGTTTTACCGTTTTTACGATACAACAAAAATAAAAATACGTTGAAAAAAAAACGTTTATTGTATGGGTCGGGCCCCCTTTATTATTTCAATTTTTTTTATTTATAAGTAAATCCGCCGTAATAACACATATTTTGAAAAAAAAAATCAACCCGCTATCTATTACGCTTCAAAAGATACAGCTCTTTATAATTAGGACACAGACGGACGGACGGACGGACGGACAGCGTAGGCATATTAATAGGTTCCTGTTGGGCGCCCTTCGGGTACGGAACCCTAAAAACTAACCTCGTGTCATTTGAGTGTATCCTTTCCATTATTTAAAGGTTATCCCCATCAAAAACGGCGTTAAGCTCTAACTGCCGCACTCAGAGACGTCAATTAATTTTTAAGTTTCATTAAATTTGCTGCGTCTTATTCTATTGCTATAGCAAAGAATGTGAGAGCAGCTACTTTCATGAAACTTAAAATTTAATGGACGTCTCTGAGTGCGGCCGTAAGGGAATCACTGAAACCATCGCCGGGTTAAAGTATCCCCTAGCTAATGAAAAGAAAACATGCTTTGCCTTGTGTGACTCCTTATGGATTTGGCTTAATTTATTTATTGTGTTAACAGTGTGCTTTCTTTTCATGTGGGTCTTAATGTGATTCGTGTTATGTGTACCAGTAACTGTGGAAGTAAGTATTTATTTTGTTCAAGGATGTGTAGGTTTTCCTTTATTCTGGGGGCACGGTAGTGCCCCCGCCAAAACGAGTCAAGCGAAGCGCAAGGGCACTACCTACCTTTTCTCGAAGCTAGGTACTTATTAAACGAGAAACATTTGTATATATTTAATAATAATAATAAATAAATATCAGGGACAATCTCACACAAATTGACCTAGTCCTAAACTAAGCTCTAGGCTTGTACTGTGGGTATTAGGCAACGATATACATACTTATATAGAGAAATACATACTTAAATATATAGAAAACATCCGTGACTCAGGAACAAATACTCGCGCTCATAACACAACTATTTGCCCATACCGGGATTCGAACGCTAGCTTCGTAGGCAGGGTCACTACCAACTAGGCTAACCGCGTCGTCATTTGTACTCACGTTCTCGAAAACGGCTCTAACGATTTCGATGAAATTTGCAGTACGGGGGTTTATGGGGGCGATAAATCGATCTAGCTAGGTCTCATATCTGGGAAAATATTATTGAGTTGAAATGTCGCATGAGGTTACGTATTGGAACAATTTGGTACAATTTTTACACAGAAGTGACGTCACGAGCCCCTCCCAAACTTTGACGCGCTTTACCTTTGTCATGTTTTGTTTGATTTACAAAAAAAAAATACGTGTTCAATATTTTTTGATAATCTAACTGACGGGTTAAATAGAATTTAGTTTTCTTTACCCCATCATCAAAGACGTCTATTAACTTTAAAGTTTGATTAAAGTTACTGCTGTCACTTTCTTTGCTATATATAGCAATAGAATAAGAGCAACTTTAATCAAACTTAAAAATTAATTGACGTCTCTGAGTGCGGCAGTAAATGTCTGTGGGCTTAGGGTTCATTATAACAAAATTGCATAATGCCTTATTAACTAATTTGACTAAATTTCAAATGGCCATGATCCCATAATGCCTAAATATCAAATTGAATCATTATTAAAATGAACGAAAGTCATAATGACTGACCGAAAACGTCCAATCCCCGAAATGACTAAATATTGATAATGTACATTTCCTTCAAACACCAAAATACCTAAAAATTTTTACAAGCTTTTAGATAGTTTAACTGTCATGATAACTGTCTGGGAGTTTAGGTATACCTACACTATAAGATTTAAAAAAATATTCCTTGTTGCAATAACTAAAGCTAAACCTCATCAGCTGATAAAATATGCATCATATACTTAAATAGTATATAGAAAACATCCATGACCCAGGAACAAATACTCGCGCTCATCACACAAATATTTGCCCATACCGGGATTCGAACCCGGGACCGCTAGCTTTGCAGGCAGGGTCACTACCAACTAGGGTAACCGCGTCGTCATATTCAGTAGTAATGCAAATATAATTACAATGAATGACAATAACAATGATGTTTGCCTGATGTCATTTTATAATCTTTATAATAGCACTTTAGTTTCAAGTGGCCAGCGATAAACAAGAAAACCAAATATGAAGGTATAACCTTTTAATTTAGGTATTTTGGGATTTGGTTGTTTTGCGATGAAGGTGTTGTGATGTTTAGTTATTATGAGACAATGACATTTTAAAATTTAGTCGTATTAAAAATCCGGTGTTTTGAGAAAAAAATATAGGTATTTTGGGATTCAGCCATTTTGACACCAAGTTATTTTGAGATTTAGGTATGTTGGTAATTGGGTATAACGAAATCAAGTTAAAATAAGACCTAAACGTCTGTGGTCGCATCGCTTACTCGCGCGATGATCGCGCATGCGCGTTCTATTATGTCGACGTCTCAGACCACAGTGTTTATTTTTTTACTTCTACTTTAGTAATTATTTAGAAAAACTAATTTGACTTCGACTCTGATAAGATTTTCCGGCCGCAGACCGACCTAACCCCAGTCTCAGGCGTGTCACGACCGTCCTCACAATGATTAATGTAGGGCTGTCACTCCGGCTAAATTGTCACCTTTGTTTGTTAAACCGATACCTCTAGTTTTGTATCGACTAGTTTTGACTGGTTTTAGTAGATAAGCGAAAGAGAGTTAATAAATAACTTTATAAAGGTATTGTTTGTGACATAATTTTTATATAGGTTTGTTTATAATGTAATTGTTAGTAGGTATATTTTTCATTGGCCGACCAATTGCAGTTTGTATATTTGGCTGAACAAATTATGTGTAAGAGCCTTTTTATTTATTTAATATAGGTAGTGTTGGCCTTGGACTTGGACGCATTTCTTGGGAACTGGCCGGAAGAAGCACCGAATAGGAAGTCGTGGAGATCAAGAGGAGAGGCCTTTGCCCAGCAGTGGGACACTCAAACAGGCTATTAAAAAAAAAAAAAGGTAGTTTTGATGAAATGATTGGCCCGTGTGGTGTCCGGGCAAGAATTGCATCAGCCCATCTTATCCCGTGGGCGTCGTAGAAGGCGACTAGGGAATCATACCAGAGGATGGGCAGCAGCGTCCTTCTGAACATTGTGCTATAACATTAAACTGCGATCGCCACCCCGCCTGCCAAGCGTGGCGATGGCAATTTCTCCCCAGTTTGGGGAAGGCCTTTGTCCAGCAGTGGGCGTGTTGCGGCTGATGATGATGATAACTGTATGGATGGACTTAAGCGACTGGCGCGACAGATCCTTAGCTTACATCAATTCTATACATTTTTAACCGACTTCAAAAAAAAAGGAGGTTCTCAGTTTGACCTGTATGTTTGTATGTATGTATGTTTGTCCACGATTATCTCGCGTTTGGCTGAACCGATTTAGATGCGGTTTTCAGCAAAGTATTTGTTACATTCTGGAGAAGGTTTTGGTATACAAGAATAATGGATACCACGTGACGTCATCCGCATGGATCCGTTATTAAGCGATATATTAGTTCAACTCGACCGATTTTGTGTTGACGCGATTTTTTTTGTGATAGTTATACTCGTATCACTAAAAAGCGAAAAAAAAATGTAATAAAAAAAGACGAAAAAATTTTTTTTAATAAAAAATAGAACCGTCTTCAAAAAAAAACCCCTAAACAACACTAAATAATGACCTAATTGACTATTTGATGGGTGCCTAATAGGTACATGGAATATATCGAAGTCGGTGGCAAGAATCATGTGACATTGCTATTGTGTAAACCTACTTAGATATATTCCATGTACCTATTAGGCACCCATCAAATAGGCAATTCCTAGGAAGCCGGTCATTATTTAGTCTTGTTTAGTGGGTTTTTTTTGAAGACGGTTCTATATTTTTTTATATTATTCTTAATTTAGAAAATCGCCAAATTAGCGTAAGACAAAGGCTAGGCTGGTTTCCAGCTGGAAAAAGAAACATCGGATTGGAAGGCTGGCATTACCTTATCTCTCCTTTAATTCTCTAAAGTCATCAAACCTTTCCATTAGGTACGTCCAATAGCCTCATTTTAATTGCTAATCCTCGGCCAATCAGAAAGTTCCGCGAGTTATTTCCTCCAATCGCAGAGCGTTCTGATCAGATTACTTATATCAGTTTTTGTTTCAGGCTGGTAACAATGATTCGTTATCCGGAAATTGAAATGCAGCTTCATTAACATGTAAGTAACTAAAATTCGTATTTTTTGTGACTACTACTAATAATTAATAATAAAGAAACGGTTTTAATTACTATTAATACTTAATAAATACTAATTACTAACATTACTTTGCAACAGTTAAAATAGCAATTCTCTTAAGAATTAACTTTATTTTAGTCGAGTTTTAGCTGTCTGTCAAAAAGAAATCTACGACCGTACCTAATTTAAGGTTAGAAACTAGATTAACCACATATGATTAAGACTCGCGTATATACCACAAATATATAATATATAATATAATAGTACGTATGTATGTGAACTCCTTATTGCACAAAAAGTATAAGTAAATAATACAATGACATCGTAAAATTAAAGAACAAAGGCGAACTTATCCCGAAATGGGATCTCTTCCAGCTAACCCTGAAGAAGATGAGTAAGGACAAATGCATGGGGTTAGACACATACAAGTTTTGCACAAAAAGTAACAAAAACAATTCAAAATATTAAACTATCGGTTATAAATATTGATAATACATGCAAATACATAATAAATAGTCCTATGTCGTCCTGAGCTAAGAGGCGATGTCTCGAATTCAATAGCCAAAGCAGATTTAGTTCTTTCCTGTTAGTAATGAGGTAGCAATTGCTACAGCAGTTTTGTCTGAGATATCGCATAGCTTAGTAGGGATAGGACACGATAGCTTAGCAGGGATAGGATAGGGACAAGATAGAATACAGATTCTATCCTGTTCCCAAATAGTAAATAAATAAATAACTATCAGGAGACAATCTCACACAAATTGACCTAATCCCAAACTAAGCTAGGCTTGTACTCGTACTATGGGTACTAGGCAACGATACACATACTTATATAGAGAAATACATACTTAAATACATAGAAAACATCCATGACTCAGAATAAATACTCGCGCTCATCACACGAATATTTGCCCATACCGGGATTCGAACCCGGGACCGCTAGCTTTGTAGGCAGGGTCATTACCAACTAGGCTAACCGCGTCGTCGTAGTGTTTCATAAGTGACGCGATGTCGATGTGGCTCGTTCGTTCGTCCGAAAATAGACCCAATATTAAACGACATGCTCGGCGTACAGCGTTTATGCTATCTAAAACTAAAACTTATTTTGGCTGAGATGCCCGTCGCAAAATGCGTCAAAAACAGGGCTTGATTTAACGTTAAAAAGTTGCTAAAGTTACCCGCTGATCGACCGTTAACGTTAGCAAAATATACCGTTAAGATTTGGTTAATATATTTTAGCATTATTTTTACCGGTAAATTGAGGTAACGTTAAAAGCAAAGTATTGTTCCGTCATCCGCTTGATTTAACGTTATTTTTAACGGTATTTAACTCTAATTTAACGGTAGTTAACAGTATTTTTATGAATTTACCTTTAAGTAACATTATTTATTATGTTATCATCTTGTAATTAACAAGCCTCGGGCTATTTTTAAAATTAACGGTAAAATTAAAATTAGTAAATCAACATTAAAATAAAATTACTGTACCAAATAACATTAAAATTTATACCGTTACCAAAGTATTTTGGAAATTACCGTTTAGTAACGTTATTTATTATGTTGTTTAGTAACGTTAACAAGCCCTGGTCAAAAATTACAGTTTTACATGGGTTGACGTTTACTTTGATGTATCTAGCGGACATCACGTCGAGATGAGCATGGACCCAAGAACTAACGGACGTAGGATCGCTAATACCCTGCCTACCACACCGTATCATACCATGACCGTACTATAAACGTATCAGGCACGAATGTTCATGCTATAAAAAGTGACGGTCGGTGACGGACCGGTCTAGTAGCATAGTCTCATACTTCTCAATACAAATAATATTTGACGTTCTCAATATAAAGGGACCTTATGTAGGCAGGTGGTTATGCCGTTTGTAGAACTGTTACCATAGTATTCGTATAGTTACAAGAACAGGAAGAGCGTAACTGCCTTCCTCCATAAGGTCCCTTTATTTTTTTGTCTGACACGTTCCTATTACGGTCATGGTATGATCCGGTGTAGTGGGCAGAGGCCTTAAACTGAACCACTGCGGCGGCCGCGTGGTTGTGTTGGTATGGCGGCCGATGGGCTTATTCAAGGGCTTACTATGCTTTAGATGTGTGCGTGCCGCTCGTACCTACTTACCTACAAGCGAATCGGCTTACTATGGGTGCGTCAGTCATGCCCGGTTCCTATATCCAATCCGCGGATAGATAAGGATACCTATAGTTAAAATTTGACATTTGCCACGTACAACATGTGTCAAATTTTAACTTGAAGTAACTTTATCTATCCGCGGTTTGAATATAGGAACCGGGCATGTTGCTTAGCGACTTACCATCCGTTAGTCTTATAGATACACGGAGATGAGTTTATTAATGCCCGGTTCCTATATTCAAACCGCGGATAGATAAGTTTACTTCAAATTCAAATTTGACGCGAATGTTGTATGTGGCAAATGTCAAACTTTAGTTAACGCGAGGTATCATTATCTATCCGCGGTTTGGATATAGGAACGATGCCTTATACCTACGGCCTTAGACTGATTACAAAAAAAACAACCTTTATAATAAATATGAACACTTCTCTTCAAAGAATTTCACCCTTCAGCGATTTAGGATATTATTTGTCAATACTTCCTCGAATATTTTCTCGACAAAATTCTGATGTTTACGGTGGCTGCATGTTTCGCGGGGAATTTGGGCCGGCCTTATAAATAGCTAATAAAAAGGACAAAAGGTCGACTTTGCTTACATCCAAGTTATCATGTAAAGAGCACTTTAAAAATACTTGATAGGTATATAACAAGCTTGTGTTAGCTCGATAGCTATAGAACAACAAGGATTTCTTTATTATTATGCTTCGTATATGCCGCATTGTAATAGATTTATAAAAGTAGCTTTCACCTGCGACTTCATCCGCGTCGAAATGGATTATCATCATTCCCTTGGGAACTGTTCAATTTTTCAGGATAAAACTATCCTATATCCTTCCCTATCTCCTTGTCAAATTCCATTATGTTCCGTTCAGCCGTTTTATAGTGAAAAGGTAAGAAAAAACAAAGATGCTTTCGCATTTTATAATATTAGTATGGATGGATTTAGGTAGCTAGAGGGTTTTTTTTGAGACATAAGGAAGGGAAACTCATAGACCATCTAAAGCCGGAATTCCACTGTGGCGCACGGTCGAGCTGCGCAACGGTATAAATTCGTATCGTATCAACATGTCATGTAGGTACGACGACTGTATGACGGCGGCAGTGAGGCTAACTTGTGGCAGGCGGCGGCAACAAAATGCAATAAAATCATCTCCGCTGCGGCGACGCGTGGCATGCTTCATCCAGGGACTGTAATACCGGTATAGTTTGGTTATCGATATAGATATCGATAATTAGGTATCTTTTTATCGATTTAGGTATCGATAAATAATTTTCGATACATTGATGTGAAATATTTTTTTTATTTAGTCAGTACATAGAGATTAAGAATTTAGAGGTTAAGAAAACCAAAACATGTTTTTTATAAGAAATAAACAGCAGATTTTTTTTTATAGGTACTCGAATGAATTATACTCGGTTCAGATTGGTCTCATTTTTATAAGAATGATACTCTGTTGATGGAATCCATGAGGAATCGACGGAACTCCTCAAAAATCATAGGTACACTAATATCTATACACCCATCGCGCCGTACGTATCTGATTACTAACACGATTTGCTAAAAAAGATGTACCTAATTATCAGTATCGGTACCAAGTATTGATAAAAGTATCGATATCTGTTTATCGAGATTTAAGTTTACCGATACAATTATCGATATATTCGGGAAGTATCGATATTATTGTTGTCGATATTTTCTTAAAAATACTGACGTATCTCGGTTATCGATATAAAGCCCTGCTTCATACATCTATTTGTATTTGTTTGATGCCGTTCACCGCTCGCCGGCCCGCTGGCGTACGAAGTCAGGCTAGGTTCAATCATTAGGTTCAATCCTTAACTGCCATTAACTTCGTTTTTTTTTTATTCACCTTTATATGATCCTACCCTAGCTTTTTGTTTTTGATGATTTGGCACACAGATAGTTTATTACCTGTATTAACACATAGGATACTTTTATAGTTCCCGACGGATACGCGAAAAATTACTAACGCGGACGGAGTCGCGGGGAAAAGCTAGTATTTTCATAAAAGAACAAACAAATTCACATCTACATTTATGTCTTGTTATTCCTAAAACACAAAAGAAACCACGTCATTATGCAACAAAGCCAGGAATCGAACCTAGAACTTTCGTCCGGACCTAATCTGAATGATCGAGACTTCGGGCTCCGGTGGGCAATTCGATTACGATTGCAAAGGGCAGGGGATGGAAGTTTCCGGAATTTATTCTGACCTAGCACCTCTAATTGCGAAAGGACTTGTAACTACACTGGCGGGCAGGAATAAAGTCTTTTTAAAAGGAATTGTGCAATAGTATAATTATGTTGAAGGTTTTTGTTTTATCTTTTTAGGGTTTCGTAGTTAAACTAGGAACCCTTATAATCTCACCATGTCCGTCCGTCTGTCGGTCTGTCCGTCCGTGTCCGCAGCGTAGCTCAGAGACTCTTTGGTACCAGAAAGCTGTTATTTGGCATGAATTAATCACGCCGATAAAGTGGTAAAACAAAATCTTGAACAAAAAAATGTTTACGTTACCTCCCCTGCTGAGCCCGTAGCCAAGATGCCCATCGCTAACTAGCGTTTCTATTCGTTTCATTTTTAAACCAATTGCGTCATTGTCACGCGACTCTTCGTATGACGTGATCTACCAGTGACGCGATTGGTTTAAAAGCGAAACGGATAGAAACGCTAGTTAGCGATGGGCATCTTGGCTAAGGGCCCTGTACACTTAAAGTGGGGATGGTTTTTTTATTTGTCATCAACCCCATGGTGTGGGGTTCTTGAGTTAAAGACGAATAAAATGTTTATAACTACCGAAAATCAGCTAAGATAACTTTAACTACGTAATTAGTACCATAGGTACCTTGGGCAGCAGGAGGTTAAAAAGAGGGATTATCTAGAAGGTAGGCTAGGCTATCAAGGAACATACATACTACAGATAATTAGCAGTACCCGGGCGAAGCCGGGTCAGGTCACTTAAGGCCAATAGTAGGTTTATCTATTTCGTTCCCTTTAAAATTTCGCATCTTTTAACCTTTTAACCGCCATTGACGGCTATAGCCGTCATGGTTGACATGTTAAAATAGACCTAAGTGTATTTGAGGAAGGTTGACATTAGCTATAATGTAGTCTTATATATCAGACTACGACAGTTAAAAGATTAAACTATTTACTCTTAGGGCCGTTAAACTCATCTCAATTCTGATCCCCGTCTCAAGATACGTAAAAGTAAACGTTAATCCATAGAAAACTGTCATTTTTGACGCATCTTGTGACGGGGATCACAGTTGAGATGAGCTTATTAATACGGCCCTTAAACTCTTACCCCCTTACTAATAAACGTTGAGTAACGGCTGAGTAGTTATACAATGCTTTGTCCTTATCTGTCATTGTGACATTTTAATTCGACAGATAAGGACAAAGCATTGTATAACTACTCAGCCGTTACTCAACGTTTATTAGTAAGGGGGTTACACAAGATGTACACAAAAAGTTCGAAATTTAAATGGAATGGTTTAAATAAAGCACTTTAAGCCTTGTTTAAGCCGGCTCAGGCTTATTTGTAATGCTCAATCAGGTGGGAGAGACCGTCAATCTGGGGAACCCTAAAAGGGTATCTGGGTCTAGCCGGGTCCAACGACGGGTCCAACTTGTTAGTTTCGATTTAGGAAATTGTGTCAGCTTTAACTTCGTATTCTGTATCCTTACTAATATTATAAATGCGAAAGGTCGTGTGCCCGTGCGGCGTGCTTCATCAATACATCGTACAAAACAAAGTCGCTTCCCGCCGTCTGTCCCTCTGTATGTACATACGCTTAGATCTTTAAAACTTCGCAACGGATTTTATTGCGGTTTTCAACATCACTTAGATTTTTCCCGGAAGGTAGGGAGCGAAGCGAAGGCGGGTTGCTAGTACTAAATAAACATCTTAACTTATCTTAATCTATTCAGCGATAGACCACACTAAGGGCCGTATTAATAAACTCATCTCAACTGTGATCCCCGTCTCAAGATACGTCAAAGTAAACGTCAATCCATAGAAAACTGTCATTTTTGACGCATCTTGTGACGGGATCACAGTTGAGATGAGTTTATTAATTCGGCCCTAAGGGCTTGCTAAATTGCTTTCCACAAAATGCTGTTGAAATTCAAATTTTTACCATTACCTACTATGAAAGTTTGAGAGAAAAGGTCCAAACAGTTTTAACAGGCAGATTGACAACAAAGTGATCTATAAGGGTGCAGTTTTTTTTTAATTTGAGTTACGCAAACCTAAATTTCAATTCCAAATTAGTAATTAATTAAAGCAATAAGTACTCGTAATTTTATTAACCCCCGACGCAAAAAAGAGGGGTGTTATAGGTTTGACGTGTGTATCTGTGTGTGTACCGTGCGTGTATCTGTGTATCTGTCTGTAGCGTCGTAGCTCCTAAACGGATGAATCGATTTTGATTTATTTTTTTATTTAAGGTGACTTAATCGAGAGTGTTCTTAGATTGGTTTGACGGAAATCCGTTAAGCAGTTTAAAAGTTTTTAGGGTTCCGCAGCCAAACTGACAAACACGGAACCCTTATAGTTTCGTTATGTCCGTCCGTCCGTCCGTGTGTCACAGGCATTTTACTCAAACACTACAAGATGTATATTGATGAAATTTGGAGTATAGGTGGTTTATTTAAGCCGCTACCTACTTAGTTTAGTAGTTAAATAACAAAATGTTTATTTTTTTCAGCAAACATCATAATGTGGCTCATATTTCGACAGTGCTTTTAAAATTACTTTAAGGTTTCTAAGCAATTTTTTTGATTAGGTGAATATTTTCGGAAATGATTGCTCTGAAAGTTGCATAACGTGTGTCCCCCCTTTATCTTTACAACTGTATGTCCAAAATATATGAAAACAATTACAAAGGTAATGCTTAATAAATACTTTCAACCAAAATTATTTTTAACGTGATCGGATATACCTTTTTTGATTTATTGCCGAAAAACTGCGCTTCTCAACAAAAGGACGTAAGTGCCATGAAGATACGCTCTTTTGCTGGTGCACTTTTTTGTATTTGTAGTTATGGTGACGGAAACTACACTGAACATGTCCCGACATGCTCTTGCCCGACATTTTAATACTTGAAATCTTCTAGCGACGAAGTCCCTCCAGTGAAAATGTACGTGCTCGGAGCCCGTTGAAGTTTTTGCTCATTTTATAGGCGCTGATGTCGGGGGTTTTTAACTCGGTTAGGTTATTTCGTTGCAACAGGAATACCTTTTATTTAAAAACGTTATGCTACTCGCAGTCCTGCTTAATGGACAGACGGATTAAATTATAACGGTTTCATGTTCGTCCGAAGTCATTCTCACTTTTAACCCCGCGGCCACTGTGAGGGATCCGTGGGCAGGAGAGGAAATCGTCAAAGAAAAGTATCAAATTAAGTATCAAATTTTCTGAGATAAAAGTATCCTATGTGTCAATATGGATAATGACTATACTTGTCTGTCAAATTTTATTAATCTCCGTACTTAGGCATGATTGAAGCTTTCACATAATAATAATAATGCAGCCTATATACGTTCCACCTCTGGGCGCAGGCCTCCACTCACAATGAGAGGGTTTGGGCTATAGTTCCAGGTGTGTGCAGGTTTCCTCACGATGTTTTCCTTCACCGAAAAGCTCATGGTAAATTTACAAATTGAATTTCGCACATAAATTCCGAAAAACTAAGAAGTGCGAGCCCGGGTTCGAACCCACGACCCTCTGCTTAAAAGTCGGCAGGTCAAACCATTAGGGTACCACGGCTTTTTACATTATTAGTAGGACTTTCACATTATTAGTAGAATTTTCTTTATGTTTATAATTTTCTACATTCATTACAATTGATAAAATTAATAATCTAAGTCTAAAATTAGTTTGCGTCAGTATAAATCTACGGAACCCGCACAAAAATTAACGTACTTCAAAAAACTTTTTCCATTTACGTTACGTAGCCGCAATCGTGAAAGAAAACAAATAATTTTTAATATACAATTCTCAACTTTCACCGGAATCAACAGAGAGTTGCCCTGTGAAAAATTAAACAAAAAATCACGAGGAAACCGCCGACGAACTCCTTCATGGCTGCGACATTAAAAAAGTTAAACTGCGCGCCCAAAATTACTTTTAATATGCGAATGAAAATGATCTTTATGGTTTAGCTCATTCACCCGGATTTGGCTTCTAGGTGATGGCAAAAAAGATTTCAAAATTAAAAACGGGATCTAATCGCGCAAAACATTATTGGATTACCTCGATGTATCAATCATGTTGCAACATGTCGCGTCGCAGTATATCTTTGAGAATATCATGTATGTACGCAAACACATACATGAGTTTAGGCATAACCGCGACGTTCATAATTTAAATACTAGAAATAGGGATAAGCTCGCTCTTCCAGGTCACCGTCTCCGTAAGGTAAGCACTTCGTTTGCGGGGAACTGTGTACGTTTCTACAATAAGATACCATCTGATATCGTCAATATGCCGTTCAATAAATTTAAGTCTCACATCAAGCGCTGCTTGATGGGTAGGGCATACTATACTGTAAATGACTTCATTGGTGACCAAGATGTATTTAAGTAGTGTCTAGGCTATTACTTATTTAAGGTATTTTCTTAAGTCTAGGATATTTTTGACGTTACTATCTTGAAACGTAAAATGCCTTTAAGCAAACTGTATTCAAACACGAAATTGTATGTATGTACTTTTGTACTCTATTAGTTCTTGTCTATACAAGACGCTTTTAAATGAGAGCACAC
The DNA here is from genome assembly GCA_963241965.1 of Tortrix viridana. Lineage (NCBI taxonomy): Eukaryota > Metazoa > Arthropoda > Insecta > Lepidoptera > Tortricidae > Tortrix > Tortrix viridana. The sequence goes on along the minus strand of OY725194.1, from coordinate 9,216,723 downwards.
TGTGATGTTTCTCGCCGGACAGCTATTTCACACAATATTACTTTTATGTTGTCCGGCAGCTTGAGCACGTCATGCTCGCTCAAAGGTCTTTGCTTACGGCGGCGTCGTTGATCGGGTCGCCACCTTCCCGAACATATGGTTGAGGGAGGCGATGGCTGAGATACGCGTCATACTCGTGAACGGGTGCTGTTTGTGGGGTCCGGTCTGTTCACGTCTGCAAGGACTTGTTCAGTTAATTATTCTAGTTATGGCTTTTGACGAAGAGACCTCGTCGTGTTGTTCTCCTAGTCATTACATTTAGTGTAACGTATTTGACCTTACATTTGTAATGTTTTCATTTGTGCTAGTTCTAATAATTAATATTTGTTACTTTATTACCTTGTAATGTAACTTACTTTTAAGTATTATTGTATTTTATATTGGAAAAAATTACCTTCTGCTGGAGTTTCTTGCGGCGCTTCTTCTCCGCAATGATGGTCTTGTCCGAAGCGCTGGTAGATTCACTCTATATTACTGACGTGTAAAAGAGCCCGTATGTGGCCAATTTACTGAATAAATATTTGAATTTGAATTTGAACTTGTTCATTAAAAAAAAGCGCCGTGGTTCGTGTCTGTCCCACGGAAGCATTGTACCATAATGAAATTTCTCAAATTGCGTATCTTTCCTATGGAATCACTCGGAATTTAATGATTATTTTTGAACGGAAAGAGAACATTCCCAACTGTTTTCCAGAATGTTCTGCGTAATTTCTTGAGAAGATTTCCAAATATTTGGGAATTTCCTGCAGCTTGATAATAATTATTGTTTTCTTGACTGGTTTATAGTGAGTTTACGCTTTTTAGTGGTAGTTATTATGAACGTATTTATCAAAAAAATCATCACCAATATAATCTGTATCTATACTAATAATATAAAGAGGTAAAGTTTTTAAATTTGTTTTTTCGTTTGTGTGTAAGTGGTAATCTCCGGAACTACACATCCGATTTCAAAAATTCTTTTACCAACATTTAGAATGGACTTTCAGGGTGGACATAAGCTATGTTTTAACTTAGGGAAGTACTGACTCTCCGCAGACGAAGTCGCGAGGTAAGCTAGTTATTTATAAACTGGCCTATTTTGCTTTTATCTCAAAAATACCTGAAATATGTATAACCATTAATTCAGAAAACCTAAAACAAAACGGACCACCGACTTGCTTCCCAGAAGGCACATTTCTTACAATCTGGTTAGACTCGGAACATGTCTTAATTAGTGAAACCGGCTTTTTGTACACTAATTAAATTACAACGTTCTGATTTGCAAGGATTTCAATAAATGGTAATCTTCAGATTTATTTAGAGCGAAAGGAAAGCACGAGGTTTGAAGTAATGTGGAAATTTCATGGTTGAAGAATTTAAAATGTTTAATTAGCATTCCGTGGAGGAATAAATAAATAAATAAATAAATATCAGGGACAATCTCACACAAATTGACCTAATCCCAAACTAAGCTCTAGGCTTGTACTATGGGTACCAGGCAACGATATACTTACTTATATAAAGAAATACATACTTAAATATATAGAAAACATCCATGACTCAAGAACAAATACTCGCACTCATCACACAAATATTTGCCCATACCGGGATTCGAACCCGGGACCGCTAGCTTCGTAGGCACGGTCACTACCAACTAGGCTAATTCACTTGGCATTCTTTTATTAATTTGTATGAATTAAGCCCATAGTTTGAAGTGTCATATCTCGGTAACTATCAAGTATATAGAAATGATTCAAATACCAAATTCGCTTCATCGACAGACCAACTCTCAGACACCATATTGTATTGTTATCGGGTATACCAGATTTTACGCTTTCAGTCCATTCCACAACGGGAACCAGGTCAAAATTTTCTTGTAAGATATGACCCACACCAACTGACAAACATTGTGAAGTTAAAAAAACCGTCTTCAAAAACCCACTAAACCGCATTCAAAATAATGACCGCTATTCTTGGAATTGCCTACTTGGTGCCAAATACATGAAATATATCCAAGCCGGTGTCAAGTACACAATATTAATTATAGCAATGTAACCTGATTGTTGCCACCGACTTGGATATATCTCATGTATTTGGCACCAAATATAATAGGCAATTCTAAGGATACCGGTCATTATTGAATCCTGTTTTTGGGTTTTTGAAGACGGTTTTATTTTTTTGTTAAAAATTTTGTTTTCGCTTTTTGGTAATGTAATTTATTATAATGTGATTCACTACAGCACATATGTGACGTTCTCAATATAAAGGGACTTTATGGAGGCAGGCCGTAACGCCGTTTTTAGAACTGTTACCATAGTATTCGTATAGCTACAAGAATAATAAGAGCGTAACTGCCTTCCTCCATAAGGTCCCTTTATATTGAGAACGTCACATATACACTACATTTTGAAACGATAGCCTAATGGCAATTTCTCATCACCCTTAACAAGATAAAGGGACGTTAATGAAATCGTTGAGGAGTTATTTTAGTACTTCACCTTCAGGTCCACATTAGGTACCTACCACATGCACTATGGGGTGAATTTCAGGGCGTTTCAACCGCCGTCATTAGTGTCACCTAATATTTTGACGAAATCAATGACACCTACCAGCAACTCCTGATTTAAACAGAAGCAGAACCGGGGATGTGGTTTCTATCATCATCAGAAGTTGCTGTAGTGTCATTGATTACGTCAATATATTTGGCGTGGTTGAAACGCCCTGAAATTCACCCTATGATGAGTAAAAGTAGCTTCATAATCTTAACAAAGAAATCTCAACGCTGCCCGTGAAACACTTATGATTAAGCAGTTCCGGTGGCCATCTCTGACATCAACGCTACCACTTAGCTAAACAGTGCATTTAATAATATATAATGCTTAAGTTCTTACAGAAAATACCAAAATCGTTACATGTGTGCCTTTAACTTTTGAGGAGTTCCCTCGATTCCTCATGAATCAAAATACCTATGATATTATCATCAGATCACGCCAAATTTTTTATGGGACCACGCCTAAAGTATGATTTTCCCAACTAAAAAATAATTATTGGAATCGGTTCAGTAAGTAAAAAGTTATGCGTGGACATACATTAAATATACAATCGAATTGATAACCTCGTATTTTTGAAGTCTAACTGACTTCAAAAAAACGAGTAATAAAAATACCTCAAACTCATTTGGTTCTATCCTGTTAATCCTTCAAATACGTCTTCAAATAATCTTCAAATACGTCTGTCTTGATGTAATACTAATTCATTCACAATTTAAATTAAACTCGAACACAATAGCTATTGTTGTATGAAAATTAGAAGAGTAATTCTTCGAGCGTTTCAACCGCCCTCATTTTCCTTGTCGCATTAATGTTGAAATTCCTATAGCTTTGGATGTTATTTTCGGTTATCTTGTAGAGTGCGCTGACTTCTACAAAAATCTGAAAATACTATCCTAATCAACAGGAATTTCGACATTAATGCGACCAGGGGAATGAGAGTGGTTGAAACGCTCGAAGAATTACCTAGAGTGGTTAAGTATGTTGAATATGTTCACGTTTAACTAAGCCACTTAAAACGGATCACTATCACGGTTTTGATTGCTCACGGGTGTGATTTATTATTTTTATTAAAGACTGTCTTATTTCGCTTAACCGCTTCAACTATTTCATTTACTCTAAAAAAAAAAGTATCTCCAATAAGCTAAGACAAATTGTAATCTCCTTCAATACCAATACGGTTGGTTTTAGATGCTGGCTCAAACATACCTACTTTCTAAAGGTTGCGTAACAAAGATCTCCACAAATTACATTCCTAGAAGATTTAAGTCCAGAATGTTAATTGTGGTGGTGAACGGTACATTTAATTAATTTGGATTCGTAACGGCTATTTCTTATTTCACGGAGGGATAAACACGGTGCAATGTTACTTTTAGACCTATAGAGAAAGTCGATTTGTTACGTACTCTTCAGCTGAAGTAACACATTTTTTAGATTTTGAAATTATGGAAGCGCCGAAAGAAATTATAATTATTATATTATTTTTAACAAAGTTTCTTGACAGTGGGAATCGCTGATCGCTGGTAGTTTTCAACTTTACTGAATAAATGTGTTTATCTATATTTTTACATTTATTTTCTGTTTTTACCCGACTGTCGAGAAAAGAGGGTTATTGTTTTGACCTGTATGTAGGTATAGAGGCTGAATTGATGGACAGATTTTGACAAGTGAGACATTGTTAGATTTGTCTCAGCGTCACGAGTGTCTTTGGGTACTGCCATGTGATTCTTCAACTAGTCGTGTAAAAGAAAGATATAAAGAAAAAAAGAAAAACATTTATTCGTTACAAATATCAACAAAGGACAGAGTAACACACAGAAATAATGTAGTCACAAAATAGCCCCAACTCTAGCCCCAGCGCTGGTGTTCCATTGGAACCATCAGGGTGAAACCACGGAAGGTTACATACACAATTTTATTTTGAAAAGTAGGTACAAATAACATGAATTACAAAACAAGAAAAAAGTTGAGATGTGTAAATGACATTCTGCCTGCACTTTCATTTAGTCGCCGATTTCATCTATTATATTCTAAAAATCGTGTCAAAAGCTAGAAAAAACGGGTAACAATATCCCGAAACACAACAAAGGGGTCCATTCTGTATTTCTTTTCACACTTTGCCGCGGTCGTCAGTCGCTATTAAGTCGAATGTTCCCTCTGAGTGGCTCATTGTGCCTCAGAGAGTCAATGAGCTATTCTACCTTTTTCAGCCTCTGTGGCACAATAGGTAATGAGATATTTTTTCGGAATGGTAATGAAAGGCAATAAGGTTGGTATGATTTAGTCAATTGCGTTAAACACAATGTGTCTTTTTGAGCGAAATATAGCTGAGACTCCAGGGTGTTATCAAGATAACTTGATTTTCTATTTGTCAACGAAATGAAATACAAGTAAAAAAATAAATTAGGTGAGGTTAGCCTTTTGGCCAAGCTGCTTTGTCGAAACTGCGACTTAAATAAAAATACTTCAACTGAAATATTAATAACATTATGACAGAACTACTTTCAGGCTCTCGTGTTGATAGTGAAAATGACGGGCGTTTGTCCGATCCTTGGTGATTTGTATGTATATTTGTATGTTTTTGTTTCAATCACGACAAAACGGCTTAAAGGATTTGGGTGAAATTTGGCACAAAGATTACCTTCTCCTGGATTATTACATTGGATATTTTAACCCGCGACGGAGAAGGATGCGTTTAGGGTGAGAGATTGTTTGTTTTTATCCTGGAAAATTAGACAGTTCCCACGGCAAACGCGATAACCGACGCGGACGGAGTCTCTGTCTCTGTCAGTTTTAGAGCCGGCTCCATAAACTCTTCAGTCTTATTTGAAACAATTTATCAGCTGGTAAGACAGCTCACAAATTTTAAAATACCCGTTTATTAAAAAATAAAATTGCCAACATATTAAATTTACCCGTCAATAATGTCCACGGAAAGTTGCCCAACGAAGTTTACATCTTCATAAAAAACCCTTGGAAAATGGGAAGAATTTTCAATTGAGGTCAAGAATGGCGGGACTTTATTAATTCCTTGGTTCGAAGAAGGCTTTTTAAAGATTCCTCGTTTTTTAATGGGGAGCGACATTAAATGAGCGACCTTTTTGGTCTTTGTGGAGAGTCTGTAGAGTTTAAACCTTTCTTAACAACCGAGAAACAATAACAGGCTGTATAATGAACTACCAAAACCAGCCAGTAGGGGAAAGATAGAGCTATGGGTCACAAATATCTGTTCATTTCGTTGCCTGGAATTTGTCATTTTGACAGCTCATATTATTCCTGTAATAATTCGAAATTATTTTTTTAAATGGCGACTTGGTAGAACACGCCTTTATAATACTTATATGGCTTACGACTTACACGTTCTTAACAAATCATATAACTGGTTTACCCTTGAATCACCGACACTCATTTCATAGAATGTTTTACTTCGCCAAATTTTCATTTCATCGACAGGCATTTCCACGTGCAGGAGTTATAATTGTTTGGTGGTCACAGGTTTAACCTAACCTACGTATCCCATGCTTTAGGTAACCTGAAAACTATAAAGTTTCAAGAAATAAGCTTTCGACGAAATAAGATTCGGTGAAACGACAGATTCGATGAAATTAGTGTCTGCAAAACAAGGGGACACCCATATAACCATATATGTGTATATATAATATTCGGGGACAATCTCACACACATTGACTTAGTCACAAACTAAGCTCTAGGCTTGTAGGTACAGTCGAGGACAGAAGTATGTTTACACTTTTGGACCTTATTACAATGGAATAAGGTGCAAAAGTCGGTCGGGTTGTCAAATCGTCAAATTCCAATAGTAATATACATGTGCATGATTTGACAACCCGACCGAATTAAGAATGTTAGCAAGAGGCTCAACAATCTTACGGTGTGACTGAGGTTTACCACCATTAGCTAAACAACGTTTTACAAACTGATTCATTTCACAAAATATGTATCATTTGGTAAATTAAATTACCCTTAACTGTAATTATTTCAGAATGTTTTATAAAACTAACCTAACCTAACCTATAGGGTTCTACACGATGGTCTTGAAATAAATCCTGAAATATTTACAGTTTCGAAAAAAAAAACGGTTTTTCAAATTTGTTTGTGAGATGATTGATGTTGTTTAGCAAGTGATTGCGTATGGTGACTGTACTATGGTTACTATGGTATTTCATCACTTTATCGAAACACCTTTCATCGAACGTATCATTTCATCGAAAGCTAATTTCTGCTGAAACCTTATTGATTTCAGGTTATCTTAAGCATGGGTTGCGTAGGTTAGGTTAGGTTAGACTTGACACCACCAAAAATTATAACTCCTGCACGTGGAAATTAGCTTCCGATTAAATAAAATTAGATGAAATGATACGTTCGATGAAAGGAGTTTCGATAAAGTGATAGCTACCCGGTTACTATACAACATAAACATACTTAAAGTTGCGAGCAAAAGTCGATGTGTATGTAGATGAAATCACACGCTTAACAATGGTTTTCTTGAAAAATCGCATATGAACACAGCTTTTTGACGTCGTTACTACGAGTAAGCGGCACTCTGCAAACTATGATACAAAATATCGCAGCCATTTCTGACAGTTGAGCGCATTTATACAAAAATATCGACGGCGAAAAGGCAAAACCTCTAAAGCGATATTTTTTTATTTTTAGAAAGTTATTTTTCAGAACATACCTTAATTTCCGTAATCATATAAAGCGATGAGACGTAAATGAGAGTTCTTTTGATTTTTGTAAGTTTGCGAACAGTAATAAGGTAATAACGTATTTCCTTAATAAAAATGGTATCTTAAATGAATATCGCTTAAAAGATATTACCATAAATTAGTAAAATAATTATCAATAATGTGACGCATATTGTTAACTACACTCAAGTTTTGTAAGTGACAAGTAATAATTAAGCGAGGAGTCACTACTCGGTAAAAATCATATAAACACTCTCGTCAAAACAAGCGAGTACAAAATATTTTACGCATGTGATAAAGAAAAAGTCATGCTTTATGTGAATTTGATTATACTTTGTTGTGTGAAATGTTTTTCAAAGCTGAGGTCCATTCTTACTCGAGTTTAAGCGACATCAATAAAAGTCACAGATAGTCGTAAAATCCCGCTCGAAAGACGCAGAATTGTCACTTGAGGAGTTTTGCCTTTCCACCGTCTAGGTATATGAACAAACACTTGAATAGAAAATATTCCCTGTTATATTCTGTAGGGTTCTGTCTGGTTATAAAAGGATTGTTTTCTTAAAATTATAAATGTGTGCTAATTGTATATTTATATGTATGTAAACTCTTTATTGCACAAATAATATATTTACAATTAATATTAATAAAATAAAATGTACAAAGGCGAGCTTATCCCTATAAGGGATCTCTTCCAGCTAACCTAGAGAATGAGTGAGGACAAAACAAGAGCAGCAAACAATTATTCATAAAATATATTTCTTTATGTAATCACTTTCTGCATTTTATTTTAAATTATCATCTTTAGTCGTTATTAACAGGTTCTCTGTCCCCATAGTAAAGTGGAATTTCACTGTCGTACGTCCATTGTTTACTACTGTATAGCTAGATTCACAAGAGCTGGCACGAATGGAACGAACGAAACTAATGCCATCTATGATTGTGTGTGCGCCGTCTCTTTAAACGCTCAACACGTCCAATCCGTCATAAGAACATGCCTATCGCACCACCCCATTAACTCAAATTATCCTCTGGCCCTTTATGTATGTCCATTAAAATATATAATAAAATACCTGAAACACTGAAACAAGAATCCAGCTTCATAACGTTTACAAAAAAACTTAAAGAACTGTTGATATCAAAATCTTACTACACCATTAATGAATTTGTAAATGAAAATGATTAGTACATTAAGTCGTCCTCTCCCACCTTCGCGGTGCCCATCAGGGTTCATAATGAGCTATTCTAGTGTTAACTTCTAAGCTAGCAAGTAAGATCTATGTAAAACATTATGAATGCAATAAATTATTGAGTATTGAGTATTGAATTTCAAACCGAAAACCTGTAATTCTACAACCATGTAAACTTTCATTCACTTGTTCGGGTTTACTAATGCTTTTTTTCTGAAACTGTAATTATTTCGGGATTTTTATTAAACTAACCTAACCTAACCTATAGGGTTCTACACGATGGCCCTGAAATAAATCCTGAAATATTTACAGTTTCGCAAAAAAAGCGTTTGGCCAAATGAAACGGTTGCGAAATGAAACAGTTTGCCAAACATTTTTCGCCCTAATGGAAGGACACCACTTGTTCGATCTATTCGTGCCAGCTCTCGTGAATGACCTATGCATGGTTATGATCACATTTGATTCATGAACTAGCACATCTTGTATTTTCTCATTTGTCACTCAGTACGTCTCTGTCTTTACAGACTAGTTAAAAAGGGATATCAGAGCGACAAACAAGTCACGGACAACTTGTGCTAGCCGTTCAGGGACAAAACTGCCTTAATCATACGTGAATAATGGGACAGGGAACCTGTTAAGTACACAATTTTGCTGGCTGGACTAGCATGTCCTTACATTTTCAATTATTTGCGAAAACCTCACTGCAGAAATAAAATTACAGTTCACTGAAACGATGAATACGGAACCCCGAAAGCCCGGAATATATTGTTTCAAAACAATATACTTGGGAATTGGCACTCGCGCGTGGATAGCGACCAAAACATGTGTACTCCTGTGCGTTCCACGCAGTGTAATATTAAATGTGAAAAACAGTAGCCTAATAACACATTATTGTCGTAGCCCGGGAAGTAGAGGATATCCTGGTAGTTAGCAAATTTAAAACATGCGGTCGGGTTTTTGAAAGCATACCTTTTATAGTTATTCCCAACTAATTAACTTTTAAATGTAGGGGTCCTGTTCTAACACTGTGTACTGTGGCCAGAGTACGTGCCTAACGGCGTATTGTTTTCACTCGGTGTTTGAGTTGCTTTGTTTTGTTATCCGTGTCATTCGGTTTTTGCCGCGATATAGATTTGCATCTCGATATATTATCTAATTCAGGATATTACACCATTGTTATTGGCTTCTTTTGTTTGTGTAGCTCATGTGTTGCTATTGATTTCAATATTTGGCTTTTCAGCCGACTTAAAAAAAGGAGGTTCTCAATTCAACTGTTTTATTGTGTGTCACAATCTTCGCCACTTGTAAACCGATATTATAAATTATTTTTTTATTGGATAGGTAAAATCGGGGTGAAAAGAAATTGGCAAAGATGTGTAAACAAAACGAAACTACTTACCTACTTTTCAAGAACGAGAAAGGTGTTTACAATGATTTATAAGCTTGATAGTCTTGATACTATCCTTTTCATTTTTACAGTAAATAAATATTAAATTATACGTTTTAAATAAAAACACGTTTGATGAAATTTTGAGGTTATATTGTGTCAAACAGTACTAATTTGTTGACATATTTCTATTGACCCCGACTTTAGCTAGTAATATCTCAATAATATCCTATTAAGGTGGACTGACGATCTGATAAAGGCCGCGGGAACCGCTGGATGACAGCAGCAGAGGACCGGACGTCTTGCGGCTGATGATGATGATGATGATGCTATTAAAATATTATCAAGATATGGAGATACGAGCAAAAAAATAACAGTCGGCAACATAATTTTGCCAGAAAAAAATCATTTTATACAGAAACGTCGTATTCCAAATATTGTGCCGATCACTGAGAAAGATCAAGGCAAGCATTAGATTTGACTGATCGTTCGCAGTGTTCGCACACTGATATATCCTTTCTGGATAGCATCTTGTAAGAGTGATTGCTGTTTCTTGATATTTGATATACTGGTTGGAGGATTCATTATTAGCGGATTGGACAATAGATGTTGCAGGAAAGATGAGAAAAAGTGCCTTTAGAATAAAATACCAAACAGCGTTTTTGATAGAATTTTAGTCCATTTATATATGTAAATCCTAACCCAACTTATATATCATATAGCTTTCCGCCCACGACTTTGTCTGCGGTGTCAGTACTTTCGTAAATATAGCCTATATCCACCCTAACAGTCCATTCTAAATGTTGGTGAAAGAATTTTTGAAATCGGTTTAGTAGTTTTTGAGTTTATTCGTTACAAACATACAAAAATACAAATCTTTCCTCTTTATAATATTAGTGTAGAAATATGATGATAGTTTATGAGGATGTGGATACGGTGTTTGTGGCTCAATCACATAACACTCAAGAAGTCTGTTTTGTATCAGGAGAGCGATTAATTCTCGCCATGGAAAATGGAATTTTTTTTACAAAATTATGTAGGTATGTCGTTTTTTAAATACTTTTGGATTGATACAAAATTTAAACAGGTATTCTAAATTTTACTTTTCTTTAGTTTGGTTTGGATATTCACTGAATTGTAGCGATTCTTTCAAATTGACTCAAGCTGTGGTTTTTATAGATAATTTACAATAATTGAGCTACAGGTTAACTTTGTTATTTCTACAAAAATCCACAGCTAGCTATCTATTATTGTTTTCAAAAGTTGAAAAGCCGGGACTTCCACGCTATTGGCTAAAACAATTACCTTAATAAATCAACTAGAGAAAGAATGAAGAATTAGGATAATACCGGAGATCTGACCGGCCAAGATAAATACGAGTGTTGTCTTTGTTCACAACTCGAATTCAAACATCGAATTCAATATGGCAGAAAACCAAATATTTGTGTTCGTGATCGGGTAAAGTTAGACATGTACATGGCAGAGTTTGCTCAATACAATTATGGTAATAAATGTTGTCGCTTTTAAGCATATTCAGAGTATCTTCGTTTTTTTTTTGCATTAGAATAATAACAGTCAAATTCGCACGCGTCTCCTTCAAAACGTAGATAATACTTACAAATAATATTTGAAAGAACTAGCGACCCGCCCCGGCTTCGCTCTGGTAGCAGAGCAAATACGCACCTAAACCTTAATAAATTATAATTTAAACCTTCCTAATGAATCACTCCTTCCATTGGTGACAACCATATGAAAATCCGTTCTGTAGTTTTTAGTTTATCGCGATCAGACAGACGCGGCGGGGGATTATGGCGCCCAAACGTGGGTCCAGAAAAGCCATCGATTTCTCCTGTGACTGCCCTTTTGTGGATATTTTGGGTATTGTTTTGGTAGACAGGGAATTTAGAAATCGAGACGTTACGGATAATTAAAATTCACGGGCTTTGAGACAAAATATTATTGGTAATACATTTCGCTTATTTTAATTTTCCAAAAACTATTTACAAGTTAGCAGTATTTACAAGTTTACGAGTATGTCTGACCAACTTCCCTATTAAGTGATTAAAATAACCTAAAACTCGATTGATTTATATAAAAAAGACTTCATTCTTCTATGCGACTAAAATGTTTGTACCCTGCGGAAAATCTATCTGTAACTTTGAATAAAAAATACGTAAGAAAACTATTTTTTGTAACGGCAAGGTACTGAGTGAAATATCTCACTATAAGAAAATATGATTATTTATTCTCGTACCTAACGAATTTAAAAAGTGTGTATAAAACCAACTCTAAAAAAAGGATTTTTTATCTCAAGCGCAAACACTAAGTTCTACTTACATAAACAAACTATCTCTATAGCTCTACATTGATTTAAAATTCAAATTAATTTGTATGAACTATTTGCGCAACATATTGGCGATATTCGGCCATTATTATTCGAAGCAAACCAGTATCAGCAGAAAGTTCGGAAAATATATACGAATAAATCAAACGAGACACAGTAAAGCGTTGATGCAGTAGGGCAACAGTAAAAACAAGATGGCGAGTGGGGTAGTATACATCGTTTCTATAGCCTCTACAAAAGCATGCTGGCTCAACAATCTCTAAATATTCGAACGAATGAAGTAAGGTCTTGGATTTTACTCAGTGGGCATTCGTATGTTTGTATGTTGGTTGACGATAACTTGAGTATCGACCAATCTTTTTAACATTTGGTAGAAAAGCATTAAGTTCGAACATTTTATTTTATTGATAATGGGTTTGCTCTTGACTAACTCTTGCCCTTGGGGGACGAAGATTCAGTCGATGATGAAGCGAGCTCATGGGCAGGATCTGTCTGGGGGTACAGAGGTGGGAAATCATTTGGGGCAGAATTAATAGTACTTTTGTAGTTTACCCTCTTTTTCCTCTACATCACTATATAGTATAAAACAAAGTCGCTTCCCGCCGTCTCTCCCTTTGTATGTATGTACGCTTAGATCTTTTAAACTACGCAACAGATTTTAATGTGGTTTTCACCATCATTTAGATAATTTGTCACGGAAGGTTTATGTATATAATAGTACCCGGAGCGATGCGAGGGCGGGTCGCTAGTTATGTATATAAGCAAGAGTCATTTTCATAAGAAAACAACAAATGCAATGATGCAGTTCCTAATCGAGGATGCACTCAAGCGTGATGAAGCAAGTGAGGGCGGTAGGCATGTTGCATTCCTCGTCGGAGATCGGCGACTCCTCAGGGCTCCCTTCCTGCTTGACAGGCTTGAGCTGAAACAAAATTATCAACATACATATTAATACGTGATCAATATACGCCGACGGCTGTTTAAATCGCTCCTTTTTGTTATGTAGACTTGTTTCTTGTTTAATAGATAAGTAAGAAAAGATAAGTTTCAATAAGTTTTTTCATAGAATTTAAACAGGGTTTAATAATAATCACATAATGGTGCCAAATCCCTCACATTTGACTTACCGCAAAAAAAAGGACGTAAACAAAGAAAAGTGCAATCAAATAGATAACTCCCTACTTTTTTGATGGCTGTTAAAAATATAGAACTGGATTCTAGGGAGCGGGTTTTGCTTACTGTTTCACTGTATCGTATTTACTGTGTCGAAACAAAAAATGATTGTCGTTTGTTTTCGAATGAGTTATAGTCCATGCGATGCCATAGATAAGATCACCGGACAGATGAGTACATACTGGCTATAAATAATGGAGAATATTTTGAATTTTCTTGTCACTGACCGTTTTTATTTTTATTTGTTCATAAGGATTCATGATTTATAAATCTAAACTTGTACTCTGAAGTAGACAAATGTAGCTGTATCTAACTTTGGATTGTCTATTTAGTGTCCTTTTGCTCTGGGAAAAAGTCTCTTCATAATTTCTTTAGATACTTCGCTAGATTTGTCCAATTTTTGCCAGCCTGAATTTATCGTCTAATTCAGCGGTTCTCAAACTTGCGACGGAACCTTTTTGAAAATGTTTGTTGTTGTCGAATGTTTATTAAAAAAAAAAGATACTCTATATAACATATTTCTTTACATTGTATACATGTAACAGAAGATTATTTTTTTTTCAAACAAATATGAAGAATTTACAAAGGTAGCGCTTAACAAATACTTTCAACCAAAATTATTTTCAACATGATCGGATACCGTTTTTGAGTTATTGCCGAAAAACTGCGCTTCTCAACAAAAGGACGTAAGTGCCATGAAGATACGCTCTTTTGCTGGTGCACTTTTTCCAGATTGTTTTTGTATTTGTAGTAATGGCGACGGAACCCTGCACTGAGCGTGGCCCGACCTGCTCTTGCCCGTTTTATTTATTACTTATAAATACTTTGAACGGAAATTATTAACAAAGAAAAGTGTTTTTGTCAATTCCATAGACAATTTAGTTTGAGTGACGGGTCACGTTCATCATTGTGAGTGACGTAGCGTCATGCGATAAATAACCGCTGTTTAATGATTTATGTCATGACGTATTGGGCGATGACGGTTTTTGGTAATGGGTTTATTCAGTTGTTTTTGGTTTGTAATGGATTAAAAATTAAGTGAATTGAACCGACTGAGTCCATGTTTTTAAGGGCAAAATGGACACACTGCTGTTCGTCCGTATGTCACAAGTCTCTAACTTCTAAACGGAATAAACAAGTCACTTTTTTTTAAGTAAAAGGTCGAGCTGAAAACGCAATTAATTTAAAAACTGAAAATTAAATGAATACAATAAATATATAATCTAGATCTTACAATATTTTAAACCAAAAGCCGACTTTTAAGGCTTCTGTTGACCTGTTCCTTGTTATATTAACCCATAGTACTTCAATATCATTTTATATTGCCGAGACGTCTTGACAGCTCCTATTTATTTGTCAGTAAGAGCTGTCATGACGTCAACAGTGTGATTACGATATCGAAGAAGATGATGAAACCATCTAAAACAGTCCAGTTTGACCAAGGATGACTTGAAAAGGGGTTATTGAAAAATAACGATTAATTAGATCAACCCCGGACAAAATTTGGACCTCTAGTTTCAGAGCTCATTACTCTTAAATGGTCCAAAAGATTTTCACCAAATTTAGCTAAAAACACTTTCCATTAAATCACCTTTCAAACGAAAAAAACTAAAACAAAATCGGTTTATCCGTTTGGGAGTTATGACGCCACAAACATACACAGATAAGATATAAGTTTCAAACTTACACACCTTTTTTGCGTCAGGGTATATTTTAACCAATCAATTGCTCGTGAAAATTATATCGACCTTATTGATAAGCAAATAAGGGTTGTCACTGGCAACTATAGTTGCAAAAAGCATGTGAGTGGTTAGTAATTTAACTGTAAAACGAACCAACCGTATCACTGCCGCGCTAAAAACCAGCATACTCGATGTCTTTGACACCCGGAGTTAAAAGCTGTATGAACATGTATGAAAGGAACGCCGTGAAAGGGGGCGCTAATTAATTGGCCGTGTGACCGACTAGTAGTGACGGCAGGCTTACAGAGTTTTACACAGAATATTTAAAAACATACCTTGTGAACCAGTTTGAACTAGTTAGCATTTATATAAATAAAGTACCTGAGAGGTCGCGCGTCGTCGCTCAGGTCGAAACTGAATTTTTATCGATTTTCTACTTTTTTTTTAATAAGAGAGGGAAGGGTCTACGCAAAAACAAAAAGAAAACAAAAAAAAACCGATGCGTAAGTAGTTGGGGTTCCGCAGTTTCTGCGTGGTAGTCCAACGCTCTAGCCATCTGTCTATTCAGACGGCGACGGCTGTCAACATTATTGCGCGGGAAATCTTTTTGCGTGTAAATATGGGAAAACGAATTTTCCCAGATATGACACCTAGCTAGATCGATATTTCGCCCCCATAAACCCCCGTACTGCAAATTTCATCGAAATCGTTAGAGCCGTTTTTGAGAAAGCGAGTACAATATATATATACAAAAAAATATATATACAAATGTTTCTCGTTTAATAAGTGGGATAAAAATAAATATCAGGAGACAAATTGAATTAGTCCTAAAGTTAGCTTCAGACTGGTACAATCCATGAATATACTTATAGACAAATACTTAAATACCTAGCAAACATGACGCACCCTTATAATTTTTATAGAGCCTATGACTCTCGCACGTTTTTGACGAATCATTTTATTTATATATATTTGTAAATTATTAAGGATAAACTATAAGATGTTTCGATAAGAATCAGCTGGGGTACGTCCTCCAGAACAAAGATACTTATATCCGTCGCGGAAAATTCCACGGTCTCCCAGGAATTTGGCATTAACGAATTCCATAAGGAGTCTCGAGCAAGGAATACTATTTAAAATGCCAAATGCTTAAATAAGATATTCTTTGTCGACTGTACAATTAGGAAAATGGGGTTCTCCGGTCCTATATAACTATGTCAAGGTTTCTCTTACGAAGAGACACTTTGAAATTGTCCTTCAGTGTTCTAGAAATATAGTAGACTGTACCTTCATTGTGTATAGATGTTCTTACTTTTATAATTCATAGAAAAAGAAAGAGATAAATGATTTAATGCATTCATTCAGGGACACAGTTCAAAGTCTGTGGGAAGTGGAAAAGAGGCAATTTTTTTTTGTAAAAGATTAAAATCTCTACAGGTCTGGACGTGAAGGATTTTCCGAAGCGAACAATGTGGAAATTTGTCAAAATGACAGACGAACGCGTGATACGTCAATCCCGTAAACATCTTTGAGTGTTACAGTCGTAAACGTCTGTAGAATACAAATTGACAAACCCCATTGGTCCAATTTGGTATACGTAGTTGTAAACATTCAGGGTTATTCTTTAGTCGAAGTCGAAGTCGCGAAAAAACAATCGACCCTCCCATACATTTTGGCTAGTCAGCTGACGATGTTTTGTTGGGATGATCGATTTTTTTTTCGCGATTTCGGGGTTGGTCCCATAGTGAAAGTTGGTCAGTATGACTTACTGATTTAACCCCCAAAATTTGCGCACTGACTAAAAAATAACCCTGTATAAAACTAAGGACACAAACTAAGGAAATAGAATGTCCTTGAAGGGAGCCAGAATATAACAGATAATGACAAAAAATCGGATTTTATAAACAAAATATAATATATTATATTTTGTTTATAAACGTGGCCACAAAATATTTCAATCAAACCCCCACCAGAACCCCTAATGGATCCAATGCTCCTACAATCACAAACCAAACTTCCATTTACTAAAAAAACTTCTGGACAGACTCCACCAATTAAAGTCCGGTTGGATTGAAAAATGGACAAGAACCGGTGCAAAACATCGACAAAACGGAGTTCGTCAATGCCTATGCTCTAATTGATACAGCCATTATCTTCTATAGGGTTGTCACGTGGATCTTGTTTCAGCAAAACGATTATTTTTACCAGCCTTTTTATTTTTTAGCTGATAGCTGTGAAACTAAAAAAACTGGGCAAGTGCGAGTCGGACTCGCGCACTGAGGGTTCCGTACACATTTGGCTGGTTTTTAGTATTTGTTGTTATTCTATAGGGTTTGTTCTATAATCATACCAAACTTGACGCTTGTATGTTTTACCGTTTTTACGATACAACAAAAATTAAAATACGTTGAAAAAAAACGTTTCTTGTATGTCGACCCCCTTTATTATTATTTCTTTATTTGTTAGTAAATCCGCCGTAATAACACATATTGTAAAAAAAAAATCAATCCGCTATCTATTACGGTTCATATTAATAGGGTCCCGTTGGGCACCCTTCGGGTACGGAACCCTAAAAAGGTACCTACCTAATGCTCTCGAATTTTTATTCAGTTCTTTAGCGATCGAGTTGAAATGCTGCGTTTTTCGTTGTGTTGGTTTTTAGGGTTCCGTACTAAAATGGTAAAAAAGGATCCCTTGTGGTGAGACTTCGTTGTCTGTCTGTCTGTCTGTCTGTCTGTATGTCACAGCAGTTTTATCAACTTGAAATTTGGCATAGTTGTATAACTTGCTTGCCCACATCTGTTTTTTTGTTAGTATTTGGGAGAAAATACTAAGCAGGGTATATATTTCTCAGTGTATTAGCCCATCTTGTTCCGATATCGCAATCGTACAGAGTGAAAAAAAGTGAACCCTTTCGCCGCCATGGCAATGAAGTAATAAAGTGTCATCTACGCCAAGCAACAAGCACGTAAACAACCCGTTGAACATAAGGAATATAAAATTCCAAAGCAGTGATGGATACCGGATTTATAAATTATGTAAATCGAAGATGTAGCCATACAAATTATAAGAGATAAAAAATATAAAGTACTTGAGTTTACTTGCAAAACCAGCTATGGTTTTCTGTTAACGCATCGTCGTTTAGTTCTACTGAGTCGATGGGGTGCGCCAAAGTTCATATATAAAATTTTAGATTATTGGAACTCCGAAAATTTATCTCATACAATTTTACAACCTAATGATCATTGTACATAAAAAAAAATTATACTAACGATCGAAACTCATAATATCACTAATTATACACCTTGTTTATACTAATATTTGTTTTCATATATTTTCTTATACTAACGCGATCGCGATCGAAATGGGGTGTCATAATATGATTCGTCAAAAACGTGCGCATGTCATAGGCTATATAAACATTATAAGGGTGCGTCATACTAGCCGCCAGTCGGGGTTTAGTTTTGAGGTTAGGTTAGGTTAGGTATGTCGGAGTTTACCAACCAATTTAACGGACTGTTAAATCCTAATCGGCTGTTAGTCAATACATTTTGACAGCCGTCAGACCTCTAATCGCCTGTTTAACTGTTGGTGAACTCCGATCTTAGTATATAATATAAATTATTATAATAGTGTTATTAGTACGAGTGATAACAGTGTTTAAAACAATGGACACCATTGTATACCACGATGTTTTGATTCACCTAAAATCAGACAGTTCACCCATTACGTTCCCAACATGTCCCGACGTACATGTACACGTGTACACATGTACACTCAGTCGCGTAATAGCTTTAATTGCCGACTGTACAGCCAAGCCAGCCGCGAACATCCCCGCATTTACTCTTCATGCTACGTTAACCGCCCCTTTGTCAGAAATAGACATACAATTTAATATCCCGTTAGCTTATAAAAATATACATGTTTTTCATTTGAAACGCTTAAGATTTTTTTTATAATACATTGAATGAGGAGATTTTAAGGGAGCAGGGTTTTCCGCTCTTAAGGAGCTTCCTCACTGAGAGCATTCTTTCCCGAGCAATAATTTCAATAATTTGCAAGCTTACGCTCGGCTCAACGTCCACACCACTCGAATATTCGACGCCGAATGCTCATTACACGCGAATGCTCTCAGTGGGGACGCTCCTTTAGGAATACAGGGAGCGCGTTCGAGCGGTTTGAAAGTATGACGATGTATGTAATCAGCCGAGAGCGGACACACGGTACGTCGTCATACAAATCTTCTAGACCACGCTCCACCGCGGTTGGCGGCACCACACCGCTCCGTGTGTTCTACGCCTAGTAAATTCTTGGGGAAAAATGAAAACAACCTACTTTAAGCAATTATTTTTTACAGCCATCTGCTTATCAAGAGCAATGTAACGAATCTAAACGAGATGCTGTTGACGACGCGGTTAGCCTAGTTGGTAGTGACCCTGCCTACGAAGCTAGCGGTCCTGGGTTCGAATCCCGGTATGGACTAATATTTGTGTGATGAGCGCGAGTATTTGTACCTGAGTCATGGATGTTTTCTATGTATTTAAGTATGTATTTCTCTATATAAGTATGTTTATCGTTGTCTAGTACCCATAGTACAAGCCTAGAGCTTAGTTTGGGACTAGGTCAATTTGTGTGAGATTGTCCCCTGATATTTATTTATTTATTTATTTTCCAGTATCATCATCAGCCCAGGAGGCTTAACATTGACGAGATAAAAATTGACAGGTGCTAGGGAAATGAATACATCTATTCCACATTCTAACGTAAGACTTAACGCTTAAGGTTTAAAATAAAAGTGTCTCGTCCTAACTTCTATTATCTTTTATTACTAAGCGACTGTAGCGATTTTCACTTTTTTATAGCAATTTTATCAAGACGGGACACCTTTATTTTAAGCTTTAAGTGTTAAGTCTAACGTTAGAATATGGAATAGATGTATTAATTTCCCTAGCACCTGTCAAATTGTATCTCGTGCATGCATGCTAAGCCCGCAGGAGGCCTATAGACAGGAACAATTTTTATGTATAATCTCTTATACAACTTGTGTGCTACTTGGGAAGATAAATAAGACCCTGTTATTTATTATTTATTTATTTAAATCTTTATTTCGAGTAACGAAGACTCATATCTTATACACTAATTACATTGAAATATTAAATTAAATTAAAACACATGTCATAAAGTAAAATGAAATAGAATGAATCAAACATAATTAAAATTAAACTAGATCAAATTAAATTATACAAGTATGTCACAAATTCACAAATTAAAATTCATAGTGGGTGCAAATAAAAATAAAATAAAAATGGAATAAAATAAAATAATGTCCGGGCTGTCAATTATTAAATTATTAATATTGTTATTTATTTATAATGAGATAAATGAGTTTAAATTACTTAAGTGACATGATTTTACTTTATTTCATTGTAACATAACCTCTATAGCACACATGTAGAATATTTTATTTACTTAGTTAATCGCCGACCTGTTAACATATTGTCATTTGCATGATGGGTTGTGGTTGCTATTAAGGTAATGGGGCAGATAACGGAAATGTCAAATTGTTTGTATTTTTAAATTACTACTCGATTCTGGGTTATTTTTCAACCGACTTCAAAAAAGAGGTTCTCAATTCGATTGTTTTTTGTGTGTACTTCTCGCAATATCTTCGCCAATTGTGAACCGATATAAAGTAAACATATTAAAATGAGGGTAATTAATTTAAATTTATCGACGAAAAAAAAAATTTTTTTATTTAATTTTTTTATGACTTTAAAAAAACATTTCGCAACTTAGGTACCACATGAACTGAACGTTATTAAGTACTCTTACATTAACAGAAAAGTTGCGAAATATTTTTTTTAAAGTCATAAAATAATCAAATAAAAAAAAATTTTTTTCGTCAATAAAATTTAATATAATTTCCCTCATTTTAATACGTGCACTTTATAAAGACTCGGACTCGAATAGGTTATATCTCAAGGAATCCAGCGAATTCTCTCTTCAATGCTGGGTCGAGACGCTCATCGTACAACGAATTGTTGGCATTACACGCATTGTATAGCAAATCGCTCACCGCCAGTGGCCACGACCTTATGCGGTCCATAGACTAGTATAGAAGCATTCCATCGCAGTCCTCAGATATGGCAACGCATCTTCAGTCTTAGGAATGCATTCTTGAGATTGTAGTCTTCAGATCTGATGTCTATGGGTTTCAAATACCACTTACCATCAGGCACACTGAAATGTGAGTCAGTCAAGAAAGATTTTTACTTAGTTGAAAAGAAAATAATAAAATACACATAATATCAGTAACATCAAACAAAGCTGGTAGTCACAACAGCAAGGTCTTTTGTGATTCAACTTACATCTTAGTTGTATCTAACGTCTTGTCAGGATCAAATGGAATCAAGTCGCTTATTGTGATTGTGAGTCGCGCTTGTGACAATCACAATCTTGTTACAAGTAACCAAATTTTTCTTTCGGTGTAGCCTGTGTGCCAATTGCCTTGTCCATCTCCATGAAATAAAAAATACATCCCTTAAAAGGATAGACAGACCGATGGCTTAGGTTAAGTACTAGGGTTCCATCGGCGTACGGAACCCTAAAACGTAATAATAAATCAGACTCTAGTATAAATCTTAGCAGAACAACAATGTGTACAATCTGGCACACTCCCAATATTAACACTTAAAATGCAAAGCCAGTGAGTTAGTGTGACCAGAATGCCAGACTGTAAGGCGACTATATAACTTATACTGTATTTAACCCTATTAGTGTTACAATATATTACAAGCTTTTATTTAACTTGCCTTGTTGAATTGTTTTGTACCTTGTTGCTATGTTGACGTCTCTTGACTATTTAAGTACCAATTTCACCATACGATGTTAAATGTTAATCGACTGTTAGTTGGTACATTTTGACAGCTGTTAACACTCTAATCGTCTGGTAAGTAGTTGGTGAAATCCGACATAAGTATATAAATCCACCAAACAAGTTTTTGTAGCCATTACATTATTTTATGGGTTTTCTTCTAAGCATATTAAAAGTATCATATTAAAGCCATTTTTCTAAGACACTATCACGGGACAGAATAGCAACAAAAAAAAAGTTGATTCACCCAATTATTTTACTTCCCGGTGTAAGTAGAATTGAGCCGTAAACCATCAGCTCAATTGGACACCGATCTACACGGACGAACACCATCTACATTACTTCGGTGACAATGCAACTAATCTGTGGTATATTTATTTCGTTCGTTATGCATATTTTAGTTGAATAGTTGTATTTTATTCTCTCCCCGAAAAATATACGCTATTAACAGAAAATTTATTTTTACTAAAAATATACACTTAAAATCTAATAAAATTCGATGCTCTATAGCGTGAATTTCAGGGCGTTTCAACCGCCGTCATTAGTGTCACCTAATATATTAACGAAATCAATGACACCTACCATTAACTCCTGATGTAAACAGAAGCAGAACCGGGGATGTAGTTTCTATCAGCATTAGAAGTTGCTGTAGTGTGACTGATTTCGTCAATATATTTGGAGACACTAATGACGGCGGTTGAAACGCCCAGAAATTCACCCTATAACGGTCAACATATTATTCCATGTTTTCATTTAAAATCGACGGCCAACTTTATCTGTACAGAATTTCAGCAAAACTATGTATAAATCGAAACGAACCCATGTTCGATGGAAAAACTTTTTTCAATAGAAATGGAGCAGAGTTTACCTGATGTTTGGTATTAGTTTAAATAATATTGAAGAGCGGACTGAAGCGAGATGTTACGACAAAAATGGACACGAGGGACCTGGACTCCAGCACTAAGGGTTCTGTACAATAAATAAATAGTAATAATATTAAGGGACAGTCTCACACAAATGGAGCTAGTCCCGTACTTGTACAGTCAGCTTCAAATAGATAGGAGCAGCGAAAGTGGCCAAATATATCGCAACACATCTTTATTACTATAGGAATAAGGATGTGTTGCGATATATTTGGCCACTTTCGCTGCTCCTATGTATTTGACGCTGACTGTACTAGACAACGATTTTAAAATCCACCATTTTGTTTTTTATTTATCAAATAACCCGTGACACTCGCAACGCTAAAACAAATCTAATAACAAGGGAACAAAAACCGGGCAAGAGAATTTAGGGCCATGCTCAGTGCAGGGTTCCGTTGTCATTACTACAAATACAAAAACAATCTGGAAAAAAGTGCACCAGCAAAAGAGCGTAACTTCATGGCACTATCGTCCTTTTGTTGTGAAGCGCAGTTTTTCGGCATTAACTCAAAAACGGTATATCCGGTATTTTGGTTAAAAGTATTTATATATATTAGGGGCACTTATATTTGGTGGTATTTATATAGATATATTAGGGGGCGGTATATCCGGTATTTTGGTTAAAAGTATTTATATATATTAGGGGCAAAATGGGGCCTCATAAGAAGGCTCAAGGTCACTCAAAGGGCGATGGAAAGAGCTATGCTAGGTGTCTCCTTGCGAGATCGAATCAGGAATGAGGAGATCCGCAGGAGAACTAAAGTAACTGATATAGCTCACCGAATAGCAAACCTTAAGTGGCAGTGGGCGGGGCACATCGCTCGTAGAACCGATGGCCGTTGGAGCGGAAAGGGTGTCGGCAGGCCTTCCACAAGGTGGACCGACGATCTGATAAAGATCGCGGGAAACCGCTGGATGACAGCAGCAGAGGACCGGTCGTTGTGGAAAACCTTGGGGAAGGCCTTTGTCCAGCAGTGGACGTCTTGCGGCTGATGATGATGATGATGATATATATTTATATTTGTAATTTTTTTCATATTTTTTGGACATACAGTTTAAAAGATAAGGGGGGACACAATTTATGCAACTTTCGGAGCGATTATTTCCGAAAATATTCATTTAATCAAAAATGTTTATTGGAAACCTTAAAGTGTTTGTAATATAACTGTCGAAATATGTGCTATGTGTACATTCGTGCCTGATCCTATATTATAAACTAGCAACTCGCCCTCGCTTCGCTCCGGGTACTATTAGATATATAGATATCTAACAGATGGTGAAAAACGCATTAAAATCCGTGACGTAGTTTGAAAGATCTAAGCGTACATACAAAGGGACAGACGGCGGGAAGCGACTTTGTTTTCATACTAATATGTATCATAAAGAGGAAAGATTTGTATTTTTGTATGTTTGTAACGAATAAACTCAAAAACTACTGGACCGAGTCAAAAACTATTTCACCAACATTTAGAATGGACTTTCAGGGTGGACATAGGCTATATACATTTTAATTTACGAAAGTACCGACTCACCGCAGACAAAGTCGCGGGCGGAAAGCTAGTATACTATATAGTGATGTGAGAGTTTGGATGTTTATTACTCAATCACGCTAAAACGGCTGAACGGATCTGGATGAAATTTGGCACAGAGATAGATTATAGTCTGAAAGAGGATATAGAATACTTTTTATCCCGAAAAAATGGACTGTTCCCAAGGGAGCAGCGATAAACAACTTCTACGCGGACGGAATCGCGGGCAAAAGCTAGTGTTATATATGTTTAAATACCCATTTTGGCAATTTATTTTGTATTAATGCACCAGGACATTAATGCAATGGTCATAAAATAAGCCTACGTCAGAAGATTGAAAAAGGTTGAATGCATGTTTTCTTAATTACAAAATCGATGTCTTCCTTCCTAAGAACAAATTAACCCATCTCTTGTAGTTTAACATTTTCCCTTACCCACCCATTTGGATTGCTCAATATGTACCAGCAAAAATCTTTGCTACGCCCAAGCCCTCTAGCATGCAAGCACGAGATAAAATTTGACAGGTGCTAGGGAAATGAATACATCTATTCCATATTCTAACGTAAGACTTAACGCTTAAGATTTAGAATAAAAGTGTTCCGTCTTGATAAAATCACTATAAAAATTTGAAAATCGCAATAGTCTCTTACTGCCGCACTCAGAGACGTCAATTAAGTTTTAAGTTTCATTAAAGTAGCTGCTGTCACTTTCTTTGCTATAGCTATAGAATAAGACGCAGCTACTTTAATGAAATTTAAAACTTAATTGACGTCTCTGAGTGCGGCAGTTAGTAATAAAAAGTAATAAAAGTCAGGACGAGACACTTTTATTTTAAACTTTAAGCGTTAAGTCTAAATGTTAGGATATGGAATAGATTATTCATTTCCCTAGCACCTGTCAAATTTTATCTCGTGCATGCGTGCTAAGCCTACAGTCTAAAACCTTATAACGCAAGATGGCTCCCAAGAATATTCCCAAATTTGATGAAAATCTTGATCATCTTGCATCGCGTTACCATAAAAATCCCTTGTAACAATGATAATAAAACTCCCCCTTCTTTCACTGAGGGGGCTATTGGAAGCAATAAACATTCGCTCAGTAAATTTCTGTTCCAGCGAAGGTGTGATAATATCTCTTTATACTACTCTGTCAAGAAAGTACCGGGAAAAGATCAATAATACACAAACTGTTTGTTAATCATCCAAATTTATTTTATCACCTTCAAAGTATGCTCCTTCAGAAACGATACACTTACGCCAACGAATAATCCAATCATCAAAACATTTTTTAAACGCTGTTTCCGGAATTGAATTCAGTTCTCGGCGCGAATTCTCCTTTATGTCTTCTACCGATTGAAAACGGGTGCCACGAAGTGGTAATTTGAGTTTAGGAAAAAGAAAGAAGTCGGCAGGAGCCATATCTGGTGAATATGGTGGTTGTTCGATGGTATTTGTTGAGTGTTTGGTCAAAAATTCTTTCACAATGATGGCCTTGTGCGAAGGCGCATTATCGTGGTGCAAAATCCAAGAATTTTCATTCCACAAATCTGGCCTTTTTCGTCGAATTTGCTCTCTTAAATGCCGCATAACGCTCAAATAATATTCTTTATTTACCGTTTGACCTTCCGGCAAGAATTCCGAGTGCACAACACCGCGATAGTCAAAGAAAACAGTCAACATGACTTTGACTTTTGATCGACTTTGGCGTGGTTTCTTCGGTTTCGGTTCAGTTGGAAGGCGCCACTCCGAAGCTTGTTGACTAGTTTGCATGTCAAACTCGTAAACCCACGTCTCGTCACCAGTAACAATGCGTTTCATGAATGTTGGGTCGGAATTGACTCGTTCTAGCATGTCCTCAGCGACTCTCATGCGATTGAGTTTTTGGAGAAAATTCAGGTCTTTTGGGACTAGCCGAGCGGTAACATGTTTCATACCCAAATGATTAGTTAAAATAGTACGGATCGACTCGTGAGATACAGAAAGTTCGGCGGCTATCTCTCTCAAAGTTGAATGAGGATTTTCAGTCACTATTTCCTTCACTTTTGCGATGTTAACTTCAGTTGCAGACGTTGATGGCCTACCAGAGCGAGGCAAATCTTCCATCACATCTCGACCGCTTTTGAACGCTTTGTACCACTCATAAACACGTGTTTTTGATAAAGTCGAATCACCGTAAGCCTTCTGTAACATTTTCAGTGACTCCGAACACGAAATTCCATTGGCGATGCAAAATTTAAGACAAACTCTTTGTTCAATGTTTTTGTCCATTATGAAATTCGCAATACACACTAGATATGATATAACTAAAAACAGCACTGTATTTAATATAAATAACAGATGCAACTCAAACTCCGCGCCAAAATAGAAAACAGTTGTGCCAATCTAACAACAACAAAAAAAACAAAAATTTGAATTTGGAACCATAAACAAATCATCCATTCCCGATACTTTGTTGACTGAATGTAGGCTTAAATAAGAAAGTTTTTGTACAATTATTAAAATAATTAAATTTGAAGCGCTAGAAAATAAACAACTTGTTAATAAGTAACATAAACTCACGAAGGTGACTTAGCCACTCAATTGCTCGTGCAAATTGTATCGTCCTTATTGATAAGCAAATAAGGGTTGTTACTGGCATCTATAGTGGCATAAAGTGAGTAGTTATAGTAATCAAACGTGACGTCATAATAATATAGGTCAGGGTCAATGCCCTCGTGGGATGAAGTGGGTAGCTATGCATTCGTTTTTGCTGTACTTACACTAGTCGTGAGACCAAATTAGATCCAAGTATATTACATAACTTAGCTTAGTACTTAAGTTAGTTTGTATAAGTAGGTATAACACAAAAATGATTTAGCCTGTGAGCGCACTATTCGCCAACAAACAGCCCCCAGTTTGGCGATTTTTTTTTGTATAGGTACCTACCTAATATTTTTTTCAAAAAAATAATTAAGATAGCAAATATTCATGACTGTCATTAAAATATTTCAGTTTTAATTTTTAGCTTAGTGTTCGTTTTGTTAATTTTTACTTCAAATAATATTATTTTACCTTATTTTCAATTTTTAGTAAAAAAAAAGATAAAAGATAAAACATTTATTCAGTAGGCCGCACGGGCACTTTTGCACGTCAAATTCTACCAGCGCTTCCCAAGAGGAGACCACTGCTGAGAAGAAGCAAGAAACTCAACAGTTAGTTTTAATTTAAGTACTTAACTTAGTAGTTCATTTTGTAAATGTTTCTGCTGAATGTCATATATTTTAATGACGCTGACAAAGTGGAATTAGTAATAGGGTTCCGATGGCACCCTTTGGGTACGGAACCCTAAAGATGCCCAACCCTATGATTTACCTATTCCTATTAATACTCCGAACAAACTCGAGTATGAATTTTCGTTCGTAAAGGTATCGATTTGTCATAATCTTCTTACGTGCAATCTGCGTCGATGGAAGTCATTACGCGCCCGGATATGGGGCGGACTTCGAACTTATAGGACTAGCAATATAACAAGATATAAATAGAAACGAATATGATCTTCTAAAACGTGTCCCTTTGTTTCGCACTCATTTCATCGAAAGTGTCGTTTCACCGAATTTCATTTCATCGAAAGCTAACTGCTGAAACATTGTTTTCAGGTTATCTTAAGCTTGGGTTACGTAGGTTAGGTTAGACCTGTGACCATCTAAAAACTATAACTCCTGCACGTGGGAATGCCTGTCGATGAAACGAAAATTCAGCGAAGTAAAACATTCTATTAAATAAGTGTCAGTGGAAAACCTTCCAAAAATAGGCAAAAGGAATAGCTGTGTTGTTTTTGATGAATGCCGGATTTCGCCAACCAATTTAACAGACAGTTTAATCTTAATCGGGTGTTAGTCAATATCATACAGCCGTCAAACTAATCATTTAATTTGTTGGTGAACTACAGACACCACATACAGATGCATTTTTAGGTTCAAGTCAGTGACGTACTTATAGAGCCAGTCGTGGAGATAAGCCCGCGGGCTTTACGATGTTGCAAGCATGCCACAAGCAACGCCGCGTGAAAGTCATAGCGTATTATATCCAAGAACCATCTCAGCTATGTTGTTCTGTTAACGCATCGTCGTTCAGTTCTACTCAGTCGATGAATAGCCGGCGAATTTACGTCGTCCGTCAAGGTGGGTAAATGACATTCAACTGTCGCACATTCATTTAGTCTCTGGTTTCACAGCTGGTCGTCTGTGAAATCAGCCAGTCGACCCACCGTGACGGACGACGTAAATTCGCCGGCTATTCATCGACTGAGTAGAACTGAACGACGATGTGTTAACAGAATAACATAGCACAGGTAAGAGAAAAAAAAAATTGAATCGGTGTAGTTTTTTTGAGATATTCGCGAAGATAGGACAAGACACCAAAGTGTGTTAAATAAACTACACTAATTATGATGCTGATTGTACTTCGTCGACTTTCACTGCTCAATTTTTTAATCTTATTTTGTAGGAAATTAAATTTTTATCGTATAAAAATTGCAAATGCCTTAGATTCCTTCCTTAATTCCACTTTAGCATATTTTTCTAGCCAAGCCACTTTTTTCTTTAATAAAGCTGAAATAATAATTTGAATCATTTTAGACTAAATTAGATATCAAAGCTTATTTAATTAGATTCCTTCAATCTCATTATCCCTAAAATTGACAACTTGGACAAACAAAAACTTCGTTAATTAATCCACGATAATCTCCTTGAAAAAAGCCGTGGTAGCCTAATGGTTTGACCTGCCGACTCTTAAGCAGAGGGTCGTGGGTTCGAACCCGGGCTCGCACCTCTAAGTTTTTCGGAATTTATGTGCGAAATATAATTTGTAAATTTACCATGAGCTTTTCGGTGAAGGAAAACATCGTGAGGAAACCTGCACACACCTGCAAAGCAATTTGACGGTGTGTGCGAAGTTCCCAATCCGCACTGGGCCCGCGTGGGAACTATAGCCCAAACCCTCACATTGTGAGTGGAGGCCTGTGCCAGCAGTGGGACGTATATAGGCTGGATTATTATATTTTTTATATAATCTCCTTGAAACTCAAAAAACTGAGGGATTAATTAATTTAATAAAAAATCGGATCCATCATTTTAAAGGTATTTTTATAGCCTCGTATTCCACTGTTTGAAATTGTCTCTATTTACCGGAGAGAGATATAGGGTGTTCAGATATCTCACTGCAACAAATCGAAACCAAAATTTAAAATTTAAACAAAATTTTAAAACAAGGTAATATTTGTTTTAATCTAGTTTTAAAAAGAGTGAAATAATATAAAGCTATCAGTTTAGGGGTAAGTTAATATTTGAATGCCGGCCTACAATGGAGTTGATAAAGTACGTGACGTCACCTCCAGATCCTTGGCTCCCTCTTGAGGGGCTGGTCTGAGTTAAAAGACAAAAACAGGCTAGATTAAAACATGTTTTGGATGAATATACTAATGTCGGATTTCACCAACTGCTTAACAGACGATTAAGGTGTTAACAGCTGTCAAAATGTATGAACTAACAGTCGATTAACATTTAACGTCGTATGGTGAAATTGGTACTAAATCAATTAAATAATTTAAGTTTATATTATCTTGCTAAAATATTGTTTTTGGACGCGAATTCTCTTTTCGCGTTTTTGCCCATTCAAATTTTTTCCACTCGCATATTTTCTGATTCGGAACTCTCCTGATCGCAGATTTTTCCATTTATAATTAGATAGAAATAAGTAGGTAGGTTTAAGTCAGTTTTTGTAGTAGGCTCGCAGGGCCAAAGCACCCAGAAACAGGAGCTCCGCGGAAGCGGAGCCCCGTCGACAATGTCAAGTTGATTTCTGGAATGGGAAAAATACGTCAGGAAAAAATGCCTATTTGAATTATGCTACTAAGAAATTATTATATTTTATTTAAAACGTCACTTTTATATAGTTCTATACCTTGAAATAATTTGATAATAATATTTCATAATTAAAGCAATAGGAAGGACAGGATTTGCGCGTTCCTAGGTTCGTAGATGGTACACTAAACTTGTAGTAAGTAAGTAGAAAAGCGTTGGTAGAAAAAAATCCGTCTAGCTTTGTAAGTTGCTACGACGTAGCATGTCTACGAAAATTAAACGCTACGTGAGGTAAGTAAACTTTCGTAGACACACTACTCGCAGCGCTCGCCTTTGCACTGCACTGAGACATTGATGAGATTTTTTATTTAGTTTATATATTGTACGGAAAAAAATGGTTTATTTTAATAGCAGATTTACCTTTACTGTTAAATGTGAAATAGTTATTGAAGTAACAATTTATAAGAGTTTTAGTAAGACAACACAATCCCACACGTTAATTATTTAAAACTGAATCTCTTTAAATATTTTTAGGATTCAAATTAAATATGTTAAATAATGTAATATTATCAGTTGCAAACGGCTGAACAGATTTGTATGTTTGGCACAAAACCGCATTAAAAATATTTTCACAAAAAAAAATCACAACTAGACCTTAATAAATACTTTATATGTAAGTACGCTTCCTCTTATACCTTACACCGTTCCATCGGAATCCCCGCTCCGTCTGCCACGCGGACGATATTAAAATGATAAGTATTCCCCCGACCTTAATATAACCTTAATATAACCTTAATATAGCCTTTATATAGCCTTATTGGCCCAATGCGACCCGGATTTGCAAGCTATCTGTAAAGGATCGGCGATTTCGAACATTTTTCAATTTTCTCCGATTTTGTTATATATTGCTTTAGCCCTCCCAATTTGGAACGATCCACAATAGGGGTGTAGACACTTAACGAAAATAAATACATATTATTTTTCATCCGGTAGTGTTTAATATACAATTACCGAAAATCACACTTTCGTGACTATTATAATATTTATAGTATCTTTTAAATTAATTAGACCGAAATAAATATTTCATCCTCGTTATCACGTGACCGCAAACAGCGCGTGACGTCACGGTCCTCTAAACTAACAACATTTTGACATTTGCCAAGAAACAAGATTTGCGTGAGCCACAGAGTACTTTAGTATAGAATAGTGTTTAGATGATCGTGACGTCATAGCGACGCCATGACAGATGTTAGCGTTTTAGCGGGAAATTTATTTTAAGGCATTTTAAATTAATATGCGAGTGAATTTTTTATAAAACATTTTTTTTAGATATATATTATCATGTAATAAAATAAAAATATTTAAAAAAAATCGTCTACACCCCTATTAGATTTTATGTAAATGTAGAATGGGATCAAATATGTATGTCGAGAAGCAAAGGCAAAGAGAGAAACTGAATTTAGTGAGCAACCTGCATTCTGACTATACAGCATGTCTCACAACTTGATGAAAATATTAAGGCATAATTTATTTGGTCCAAGATATATCTTTAACTTTTCAATATGTCAATTAGTATATATGTATGTAAACTCTTTATTGCACAAAAAGTATAATAATACAATGACATCGTAAATCTAACGTACAAAGGCAAACTTATCCCTCAATGGGATTTCTTCCGGCTAACCCTGAAGTTAGTTTAGGAGTTATTAAGGTTTTAATTATACTCGTAAATAACACTTTAGTTCCCTTGGCTAATAATATAAGTAAATATCAGAGGTTTTATCTTACACAAACTGAACTCTAGGGCGGCCGCACATTGAGCCATCTAGTGGCCACTTAAACGCGACTACTAGCTGCTTGGCAGGGGCGTAGCTACCGCCGTATTTGCCGTATCAATTATACGGGGCCCCCGGGCCACGGGGGCCCCCAAAGTGTGTAAGGAAAAATCTTTACCTCCATATAAGGGCCTCCAAAAAAATTTTTATACGGGGCCCCGACAAGGCACGCTACGCCACTGCGTGCTTGGCTAAGTCACTAGACGCAGCCACCAATCGCGGCCACCGGTTGCTGAGTGGCGGCCACTAGTGGCTGTCACTATTGGCTACTGTTTATTGGAGAAGCCGGCGACTGTGGCCGAATGTCCGCGCGAGGCGAGCGACAAAACGCGGCCACTAGTAGCGAGCGCGGGCGACTACCGCAGCTTGTGGCTCAGACGCGGCCACTCAAACGCTCGGTGTGCGCCGATGCTATACAACATGTATGAAAAAACTCGTCCGCAGCTTGTGGCGGCCACAAGTGGCTACGCTGTGGCCGCGACTAGCGGCCTAAGTGCGGCAGCTCTAAGCTTATATGCGTAGTAGACAACGATACATAATTATTTATGTAGAATAATTTTTACTTATATACTTACAAAGAAAAACGTCCTGAACTCAAAAAAATACTCTTATACTTCACCCAAATATTTGCCTTTCAATTCAAGACACTTATTTCGAGTAGCCATATTGGTTAGAGTGCACTATTATCTTAAAGCCTCTCTAAATCTCGGACAAACAAGACCTTAAGCACCGACCGAAGTGTTCAAGACACGGCCGGGAGGGATCCGCCTTCCTTGACCACAGCCATCACTCTATTTTACGGGAGAGGCTGTTAATCCTTTATTCAAGGGCCGCAGCCAACATGGCACAAACAGTAAGAAAGATCTCGTTAGGTTCAGTTTTTAGCCCCCGACGCAAACAAGAGAGGTGTAAGTTTGACGTGTGTCAAGTGTATCTTTATGTGTATCGGTGTATCTGTCTGTGGCATCGAAGCTCCTAACTAAACGGATATACCGATTTTGATTTAGTTTTTTTATTAGAAAGGTGACTTAATCTAAAGTGTTCTTAACTTGGTTTGATGAAAATCAGTTAAGCCGTTTAAAAGTTATGAGCTCTGATAACGATTTTGTCGGGAGTTTTTTAATACATGAAATCTATATATTCTAGTGACGAGTCCCTCCAGTAAAAATGTACGTGCTCGGAGCCCGTTGAAGTTTTTGCTCACAGCTCAGAGGTGCTTTTTTAGGCGCTGATGTCGGGGTTTATAACTCGGTTAGGCTATTAATACAGCCCTCAGCCACACTACAAAGAGCCTCGCTTAGTGCTAAGAGCCAAGAGACTCGCTTAGAGACTGATCCTAACGAACAGACGTATTGCACACTGTCGCAACTGGCCACACTGCGAGCCACCCAGAAACTTCCCAGGGTAAACGAATTTTCCCAGAAATGAGACCTACCTAGATCGATTTTTTTTCGAAGTTTTTGTTTCCCACTGGTGGGCAAAGGCCTTCCCTCCTTTTCTCCACTCGTCTCGTCTAGGTCATCCCGCCGTCTTCTTCTGGGTCTACCTCTGCTACGATATCCATCGCGTGGAAGCCAATCGGTGGTATTCTTAGCCCATCTCCCATACAACATACACCATACAATATTACTACACAAACTGTTTATTTTAGTGTACTGTGTCAGGATCGTACAGTCGGCGCAGTATTTCATTCTATCGAATCATGGACTCTGTGGCTAATTTATAGAGTAATTTAGGGCATAACAAATTGCTTCTGAGATGCCAGATTAATGGTCACTTTGTATGGCTTCAAATGGCTTGTCCAATAGATAGTATACGTTATTTTTCGTGTTTTAGGGTTAATTTTGGGATACAAATAAAATGTAGTTTTTGTACAGCCGAGGACAGAATGATGTTTACACTTTTGGACCTTATTACAATGAAATAAGGTGAAAAAGTCCTCGACCTAACTTGGCAGGGTCCTCCTAAAAACGCAGTAACTGTAAAACAGCCACTTTAGATTGATCTCGAACTTTGAACAACTGACAATCTGTAATAAGATCAAGATATGGTGGCCGTGGTGCACTCTGCGTTTTAAATTCTGCAGGTCAGTATTCTGCCCTGCGAAGCTAAAGTGCTATATATCAGAAAACACTGCTGTAGCAATTTCTGCCTCATTACAAACAGGAGAGGACTGAATCTGCTTTGGCTATTGAGTTTGAGATATCGCCTTTTAGCTTAGGACGGCAGTATTGCGATGTTAGTTTGGTGGTTTCGTACGGTTGATAAATAAATGTTAAGATGTTGAAATTATAATCTACTAGCTTTTGCAGACTTCATCCGCGTAGATAAATAGTTTATCGCTGCTCAAAAAGTATCCTATGTCCTTCTCCGGGACTCCAACTATCTCCGTACCAAATTTCATTGAAATCTACAACACACAAACTCACTTTCGCATTTATAATGAAAGTAAACATATGCGTTTGGACTATTTCATTATTTAACTCTACTATAGATATAAGTTTTTACATTTTTTTTTAATTTTTTTTTTTATTTTTGTTTAAAGATGCTTGCCTTAAACAAGACTTCGTACGCCTAAACGGCTCAGCATGGTTGTACATCATAATATACCTTTGTCACCTACTTGTTACCTATGTTGACGAAATAAAGGAATTTGATTTGATTTGATTTGATTTAAAATATAAGATAAAAAAGATGAAAGATATTTATTCAGTAAGTAGGTCGCACGGGCACTTTTACACGTCAAAATCTACCAGCGCTTCCCAAGAGGAGACCACTGCTGAGAAGAAGCGCCGCAAGAAACTCAACAGTTAGTCATTTTTTAAATAAAACTTAAGACAATAACAAGGAATAAAGAAGTAAGTAAGGAATAATGATATTAAGGAAGTAGGGATTTCTTGTGAATTCATGTTAATTATTATAATGTCAGGGTTATGACGGCTCAACAGTAATTAATGATAATAGTTTTAAATGTTTATTATTTAACTATTCTATTAAGAGTTAGCCAAAAGTTACCATAGTTAAGTAAAATAGCAGACCTGAACGGTATTCACTCAGTTTTTAAAAGAAAAAAGACATCGGAAGGTCAATTAAAATAGTTTGAATCTGTAAGAATCTTGGTCTGGCGGGCGAAGTTTCATCGGGGCGCAGATTGCTGAGAACAAGTCAAATTGAAAAATTCAACTTATATAAGTAGGCCCTTCTTTTTAGGGTTCCGTACGAACATAGTAAAAAAGGAACCCTTATGATGAGACTTCGATGTCTGTCTGTCTGTCTGCACATTTAATTTAATTTATTATAATTTTCCATTACGTACGTACTTTTTTATTTATAACCATAAATTTAAAAAATATGACCGTTCCGCCCTTATCTCCGAAGTTTATAAACCGAAAAATCTGAAAATATCCTTACTTATGGATAGGTATTACTTATATTTTACGGGATAAATAAAACGAAGTACTTATTCAAAATTTATAGTTTTCGAGAAATTGACAAAAAACTTTAAAGATCTGTATTAAAATTTAGGCAAGTCAAAATGGACCTTATTGCATACAATTAAAGTACATAATAAAAAGGTATATTTTTGAAGCAGCGTACTCCGTATTTAAGTACGTACGTACTTAAATACGGAACCCTCGGTGCGCGAGTACGACTCGCACTTGACCGGTTTTTTTTGTAGTAGTGTACAAAACCCTGACCCCTTTCATTTTGCAGACTCTCATTTAATCGAATGTGTCGTTTCACCGAATTTCATTTCATCGAAAGCTGATTTCTGCTGAAACCTTATTGTTTTCAGGTTATGTTAAGCATGGGTTACGTAGGTTAGGTTAGACCTGTGTGGGTGAAACAATTGTAACTCCTGCACGTGGAAATGTCAATGCAATGAAAATTGGCAAAATAAAACATTCTATGAAATGAGTGTCGGAGATACAAGGGTAAATCATAAAAATGTGAAAATCGCAATAGTCGCTTAGTAATAAAAGTTAATAAAAGTCAGGACGAGACACTTTTATTTTAAACCTTAAGCGTTAAGTCGTACGTTAGAATATGGAATAGATGTATTCATTTCCCTAGCACCTGTCATATTTTATCTCGTGCTTGCATGTTAAGCCCGCTGAGTAAAACGCAAACCCTAAAATGGTTCAAACCGATTATAATCCCCACGTGTCCAAAAACAGGTTCTAACCAAACAGGGAAGTAATTTTTACAAAGAATTGTTAACCCAGATGTCACGGGACTTTTGAAAATTGGATCGCGAATTTTAACTTTAACCCTTTAAATTAAGGTTCAAATCCTATGAAAAAAAGTGTTCTTTTAAAAGAACAGTAGTTATAAGTGGGTTAATAGGGATTAACCCCTCCGCTCCCGTGCGGGCCCGAAAGACAATCTCCGATTTAATTACGCGTTTTTGGGCTGTTGACTTTGAGAGCCAATTACGGAGTTTACTCTTTGCTAGTAGTTAGCACTTGGTTCTTGTTTTTTGTTTAATTTTAAAGAGTTTGTAATTTTTTAAAAGGGAATGTGACATAGTTGGGTTACAGTTTATGTTGACTAAAATTAATCTAAAATAACAAAGAATGAAGTCATTAAAATCCTACTGTATAATATTATAAATGCGAAAGTTTGTGTGTGTGTTAGTTTGTTACTCTTTCACGCTGCAACGGCTAGACGTATTTGGATGAAATTTTGAATGGAGATAGCTTATACACTTTATCGTTGCCTAGTACCCACAGTTACAAGCCTAAAGCTTAGTTTGGGACTAGGCCAATTTGTGTGAGATTGTACTATGATATTTTTTTATTTTTGATTTTACTGTTCGAAATAAAGGTTTTCTAGTTTAATCACTGATTCCTGTAAAATAACTTTGCGGTTTTTAAAACCTCGTGCAGGGTGTCTGTTGATATTGCTACAAAATTAATTATATATTTTCAAAAGAAAAATGGTAATGTTTAATGTTTAATGATCAAAAATATCAGAATTTAAGAAATACAATATATAAACTGACCGAAGACCAAAGTCACTCATCATAAATATCTATTCAGCCAAAAAAATAACTGCGATACATTAAACAAATCATACTGGTCATGCGGAAAAAACAGAAAACAACGTAGTAAAACCCATAGCATTCAATTTTCGACCTTATTTCTGCTAAGCTAACAGTTAATTTGGCAGTTTACTGGCAATATTAAATTAGTTTTTGACCTTTGAGTAAGTTTCAAGCGTAGTTCTGAAAGGGTCTATAATGGAAACTTACTGTTTGGGGCCTCAAGTTCGGAGTTTGAAGTAAAGAGAACTTTGTGTTTAAGTGAATAAGGTCGAAATGTTGTTGAAATTGTTATACTTTGAAGATTTTTCTGCTTGCGTTGTTATTTAGTTTTATTCTTAGACAAATCATTATATACATTTAGGGGATAATCCAACACAGATTGCCATAGTCCCAAACTAAGCTCTGCACAAAAATAAAGGACAATGTACTCTAAAGTAGTATTTTTATTTCAGCGAACTAGTTGACAGATATAATAAGGAATTCAATAGTAATGAGGTATTGTTAAGCTAGTTGGGTTTATCAAAAAAATTGTACGTATTTAGTATAATAAAGTCTTGTACTTAGTGGTGTTGGTCTTACGAAGTGTATTGTTTCCTTGTCTATAATAGTTGATTAAAAAAAAAGGAAAATGACGGCTCATAAAACATTCTTTACTATAAATAAATAAGAATACCTCTCACATTTACAATAATAGTGTTAGAAATTGTTTTCCGCGATCGTATATTGCCAATTTTGGACTAAGTGGGTATATTATAGAAGAAATTTGCGCGATCTTCTCGGTTATGGCCTTATATATCTTGCGTGTTTGGGAGGGCTCGCGTTCTTGATATTTGTCACGGATATTGATACTTTAACTGATAAACGACGACGCGGTTAGCCTAGTTGGTAAAGACCTTGCCTGCGAAGCTGGCGGTCCCAGGTTTGAACGCTTGTTAACATAATAAATAACGTTACTAAACAGTAATTTCATAAAAATACTTTGGTAACGGTATAAATTTTAAGTTACGTCTTAAGTTTTAATAACGTCTTAAGTTTTCTAATTGAATCTCTTTGTTTGAGTTTGAATAAAATGTAACCTTTTTTTGGTAAAAATCTAAATCTTGTATTTTTAGTTAACAATTAAAATTTACTTAACCTACTTAATTTACTTTGTCACAAGTGTGTCGTCAATTTAAATACACATTTTTTCATAAAAAAAACGAAATAGTTTTCACAAACGTTCAAAACAATACAAGTATTAATAACAGTCATTATATTAAATACGTTTGTTTACAAGGTATGTCACGAATCCCATTTCAAAGTACACAAATAAATACTAAGTATTTCCGATACGCGCAAGACAGGCGTTCTAATTTACTAACGCAACATAATAACGATCAAAACAAGAAACTTGCCGGTCGTAAATAACCCCGCGAATCCCTAATCCGCCAGTATGGATTGTACTCCAGAGAGATATCGAAGTACGTTGTTTTATAGGTGGATAGTGAAAATACTTGGTAAACCACTGGGTCAAAATACTTGGTGTCTAGTGTCTGTAGGTGTTATTTTGGCTTTTTGTTTTGATGTTTATGAAAGTGAAATTTAGGATGTTACGTTTCAATTCGCAACTACATTTTAGATCAGATCAGAATATTATTATTTTGTAATAATCCTTTATTCTTAATGTCATACGATAAACGATGTTGATGATTTCGAAGATGAAGTGTTTTTATTAGGTTTTCATAAACACTTATTTATTTAATCAAATAATATAACACTCTCTTTCTGATAAAATATAATTATATGTATATTGTAAAAAAAAATCCTTATTTAATTTGTGTATTGTTAATTCTAAAGCGTTTAAAATCTCAGGTGGACTTTAAAAGGCTCAAAATATGAAAACGTCCTGTTACTAAATGCATACCTAGTATTTTTCCCCGTGAAAAATACTTGGTACTCTGTTGAGTACCCCGGTTTCCCCGTAATGTAAGTTTATTGTTCAACAATGTATCGGATATTATAATCCGCGGGTCAGCTGAGTAGTTATAACCGGTGCGCTGCCGGTGGGTTGTTACGAACTACCTGAGCACTGTAGTGTTGAATTAATGGTGGTGCCGAGTAAAGGGTGTTAAAGAAACTAGACTAAGGTTTATTCGTGGTTCTAAATGAGTATTACTTTTATTAAGCATTAGGAATTGTTTATTTAACTTATTTTCGTTCAAAAGTAATATTGAAAACAACCGTAATATGCTAATAAATTAATACATAATTCGTATTTTTAGGGTTCCGTACGTCAAAAGGAAAACACGGAACCCTTATAGGATCACTCGGGTGTCTGTCTGTCCGTCTGTCACAGCCAATTTGCTCCGAAACTACTGGACCGATTGAGTTGAAATTCGGTACACATGTGTAAGTCAGTGACCCAAACACGAACGTGTAAAGTAAATGAATGAATTTTAAACATGGGAGCCACTACTGGGGGGTAAATTAGAAAATTAAAATTTAAAAAATTGCAAACTATATCGTGTGACATATCAAATAAAATGGCTCGTTATGAGAGTCTCAAATATTTTTTTTTATAATCTTAAAACAATTAATATTAAATAAATAAATAAATAAATAAATTAGTTTTGAAGGAGAAGAAGATGAAGAAAAAAGGCGAAAATTTACTTTTCCCCCTCCTTATCTCCGAAACTACTCGGCCTAAAATTAAAAAAAAAATACAAAAAATAAATCTTTACCTATAGATTACAGGAAAACCTATTTAGTTACCACCAATAAATTTGGATCAGATAAAAAAAAAATATGGAACTTAGATAATCATGTACGGAACCCTCTCCACGCGAGTTTAACTCGCATTTGTCCGGTTTTTTAAGTAGTTGAACTATTCGATAAGGAGCGGTAGGCCTTCAAAGATTCTTCTTGATAAGGATCGGATTTCTACTTCACACTTATTGGGTTTATAAAATGTAGACCTTCCCGACATCAGCTACATGGCAATTTACGATTTTTAAATACAAATACAAATTCTTTATTGAATCAGTAGATCGAGATACACATTAGACATTATAATAAAGGACTTATTTGATACTGCAGAGGATATCACTTTACAAATATTCTAGGCCTGATTCGTAGAATGATTTTCCAAGGAATCTAAAATTACTTTGGCCCCTGGAGACAAAAAGTGTCACTTTATTAGTCCGCCACATGACTTTAAACTTTAAAAATGTCTCTTTTAGAGCGAAACAAGTTAAGGGGTAAAAGGCAGCTAAGGTAAAAGGCAGTATGTTACACAAAACTACTGTAGCAATTGCAACCTTATTACCCAGTAATTAGGTTGCAATTATTACAGTAGTTTTTTGTAAAATACTGCCCTTTACCTTAGCAGGGCAGGATAGCTATCGATATGGCGTCAGCTATATACGCTAGCTATGCCGGCGGACTCGCCAGTAGTCCCGCGCCCGTAGGTTCATGTACCTACTCATTATAATAAATTCATAGTTACAGTAATAAATGGTTCATATTAATAGGTCGGGGCAAAAGTATTTTCGTATTTGGACCGTATAAGTTGTAATCAAACCTCTTCGTCTATACTAAATGTACCTGGCTGGTTTTAATACCATTAAAAGTCAACATTCTGAAATACAATAAAATTTAAAAAAAACTGGTTCCCGGCATTTTTCAATTGTTTTTGAGCTATCAAAATGGACGCGAGTGAGGAAGAAATTCGGTACATTTTAAAGTTTTATTACAAGAAAGGCAAAAATGCGACTAATGGCGCGAATAAAATTTGTGCGGTTTATGGACCGAATGCGGTATCAATAAGAGTAGCACAACTGTGGTTCAAGCGTTTTAAGTCTGGAAATTTTAGTGTGAAAGATGAGGTTCGCTTTGGACGCCCTGTTACTGATAAAATCAATGCCATCTATAAAAAAGTGGAGCAAGATCGACATATTAGTAGTTACGACATTGCTGAAGAACTGGATATTGATCACAAAACAGTGTTACGTCATTTACAAAAGTCTGGGTACAAGAAAAAGCTTGATATTTGGGTGCCACACGATCTCACTGAAAGAAACCTAATGCAACGTGTTTCAATTTGCGATTTATTGATAAAACGAAATAAATCCGAACCATTTCTAAAACGGTTGATTACGGGTGATGAAAAATGGATTACTTACGATAAGAACGTCCGAAACAGATCGTGGTCGAAGCATGGACAAGCTCCACAGACAATGGCAAAGCCCGGCTTAACTCGGAACAAAGTGATGCTGTGTGTATGGTGGGATTGGAAAGGAATTGTCCACTATGAGCTTTTGCCGCCGGATAAAACTATCGATTCTGACCTCTACTGCCAGCAACTCATGAGATTAAAAGAAGCCGTTGAGAAAAACCGGCCGGAGTTAATAAACAGAAAGGGCGTAGTCTTTCATCATGATAACGCCAGACCGCACTCATCTATAGCCACCCAGAAAAAATTGAGAGAGCGTGGCTGGGATATGTTTATGCATCCACGGTATAGCCCCGACCTTGCTCCATCGGATTTCCACCTGTTTCGGTCACTTCAGAATTTTTTAGGAAGCATAAAGTTAATATCAAGAGAACACTGTCAAAACTACCTGTCAGATTTTTTAAATCAAAAATCTCAGAATTTCTACAGCAATGGAATCATGGCACTACCCACAAGATGGCAACAAGTCATCGATCAAAACGGCATGTACATATTATAAATAAATATAAAAATATAATTAAAAAAATTGTTTTTCCTTTGTACGAAATATACGAAAATATTAAAATACTTTTGCCCCGACCTAATATATATTATAATATAAGGTCGTAAAATTGTATATTTTAGCTTATAAGTATGCGCGTTACCTGCTATTTGTATACCGCAAGGTAAAACATAGTGATACAAATAAAAAAAAACTCCACCTGTTTATACCTACGTTTAACAAATAAAATCATTTGTATTTGTATTTACCTCCAAATTACGAGTCAAGCAGTCAGACTTGTAGGTCCGGTCAGATTACTCTGACCGGACCTACAAGTCTGACTGCTTGACTTACAGTCAAGTCTGACTTTACGGTCAGAGGTGTGGCCACTATTTGACTAAAGCAGAATCTTGAAAGTTGCAGCATTAGGTTCCGTAGTTTTATCTGAACACCCTGTCGTTGTTCTTTGTTTAACCGTTTCAATGCCAACAACGGATATTTCCGGCATGGTTGACAGTTAAAAATAGACCTGAGAGGTTATGAGATAAGGTTGACATTAGCTCTGATTTTTAGCTGTCATTGGCGTTGAAATGTTTAATTTGTAACTTCCAAATTATTGGATAAAAATCGATCGAATCGATTTTATCGACGTAAGTCTTTGGGCTTGTTTACGGAGGCGCGGGGCGTGCGTGCACACTGGTCGCTGACTATGAAAGACTTCTATACTTCCAGTAGGTCAGCGACCAGTGTGCACGCAAACAACGACGCCCCGCCGCACGCCCCGCGTCTCCGTAAACAAGCCCTTTGGGCGTTACGAGGAGAAGTTATAGGGTAATGTGTTTTTGGGAACCATGTTGTCGATTTAAAAATTAATAAAAAATGCAAACCTTTTTAAAAACTTACATATGAGCACAACCAGTAAGTAATCAAAACTTGTCTATCTTTATTAATAATGAATCCCTGTTTCCCTTGGTCCCGCCATAACTTGAGAACGGCTTGGCCAATTCAGCTATTTTTTTTTTAAATATTCCTTGAAGTCCGAGGAAAGTTCTTATGAAGAGAAACATTTTATATTTCTACTTTAAGAGAGGGAAATGGGAGGGGGAACTTTAACCGAAGCGACGCCAATAATGTATAAAAACATAATTGTGAGTATTGTGACGTTCTCAATATAAAGGGACCTTATGGAGGAAGGCATAGTCTTGTAACAATACGAATACTATGGTAACAGTCCTAAAAACGGCGTAACCGCCTGCCTCCATAAGGTCCATTTATATTGAGAACGTCACAATTGCTTCTTGATTATTTATTTTGCAATAATCATAAAATACCATTTCATTTCCAAAAAATATGATAGTTCCAAAAGAAAAACGATCTAATTATTTGACTCTTTTCATACCTTCATAGTACAAAAACCCAAAATTAACCTCTTAAATGGCCAACCCGTTAGCTATAATATTTTATTTTTAAGCGTCTTACGAAAGGTCGCGTTGGCCCCAAATAGGATTGGGTAGTGAAGATAAGCCAAGTTTCCACTCTGCCACCCAACTACTCAAATAACGGTGAATACAATTTTCAAAAGCATTTTCCTTGTTTTCTCACAATTGTGGCGCGTTTATGGTGACAAGGGGAGCTATTAGCGGGCAACAAATCGACTATGGAAGTATCATTTAATGTAAAGGACACGGATTCCTTTACCTTAATTGATACTTCCACAATCGAAATATCACCGGTCAATGCGTAGTCACTTACCTACTCGTATATACTTACAAAATGAGAGCATTGTGAGTAATTTTAGGATAATCAATTTCTTATTTGCAATAAAAAGTTTGCTGAATTATAGTCTGGTGCAATGGTAGGGCTTCGTGCAGGGTCCGAATTTCCTTTAGCTATCACCCACCATTTTACCCGTTAATCTAACACCAAGCAACAGTGTCCGTATTGTTGTGAGTCCTCTGAGTTGCCGCCGATTTGCAGTTTAAAATCGGAAAACGCGGCCAACCTGTGACATGCATTCGCGACCCGAAACGCTCCGCCCGTCACTAAACGCTCTCCCTCCCTCATATATTCGGGCGGTCGCGGCCGCGGCCGCTATCCAACCTGTCAGACGCAACGAGCGTAGCGAAGACGAATGAGAACTACCTTCATATACTACTTGCTAGCTAGCTAAGCGGAAAATCTGAGGGCTCGGCTTATCA
Organism: Tortrix viridana; assembly: GCA_963241965.1. Taxonomy (NCBI): domain Eukaryota; kingdom Metazoa; phylum Arthropoda; class Insecta; order Lepidoptera; family Tortricidae; genus Tortrix; species Tortrix viridana. The sequence continues at coordinate 9,172,741 of OY725194.1, read as the reverse complement.
AACATATTAAGAGTGGTATTAACCTTTTCAAAGTCATTGACGGATATACACGCACTACTGTTCAACGCCATAATATGGCTAATTATTTATACTGTACGGAAAAAATAAAATGAAGTGTTCAAAATTTACAGTTTTTGAGAAATAACTAAAACACTTTGAAAATTTGTATTAAATTTAGGCAATTCAAAATATACCTTATTGCTTACGAATTTAAAGTACATAAAAAGGTATATTTTTAAATACGAAACGGTTTTTTATTGTGTATTTACCTTATAAACTTTTTGTTTCATAAATAAGTTTCAGAAATTAAATCTTATAAAAAAATTTGTAAGAATGTCCGTTGTAATGACACAATTATTTCGTAGGAAATTTAACCTACCCGTTACGGTTCAAAGAAATAGCCCTTAAAAAGAAGAACAAACAGACAGAAGGTTACACGGCGAAGTAGAATAGTCGCGTTGACCCCTTTTATACGGAATCCTACAAAAAAAAAAGGTTCAACGCCACCTCAAATGCCTCCAAGCAAACTAAAAAGAAACCAAATGAGCTACCATCATATTAAACGAGCTGAGCGAAAATTCTCGAAACATTTCATCTTTTAAAGATAAAAATAACGATTTATACTCTTCAGCTTTTTTGAGCCGCAAAAACCAAATTTCACGTCTACTCGAATCCACCAATAATCACTAAATGTAGCCTAGAAATACTTGCTCAACTCTATCCAAAACCATCTCTTATTACTTACATATAAAGCTCACATTACAATCTGCCAAACTGCCATGATGAATTACTTTAAAGCCCGAACCAATTCAGCTCCTAAACCAATACCTCAAGCGTCGGAATGGAACGTACCGGCAAAACCGGAAGTCTTATATTAGAGATTAGTGTACCTAGAAAGTGAAAATGGATTCTATTGCGATGTGTTGCATTTGGTTTTGGGTTGGGGATGTTGGAAGCAAAAGTTGGGCCGCAGATTAGTAGTTCGGAGGTCGACATGTGGTATTCGGGACCGGTCAAGTGCGAAAGGTCGGGTGGATGCTAATTTCGACATTCCTACACGTAATTATTGCTTTGTCGCTTAAGACGTTTGCGAATGAGCTACGTCGTTATATTAGGTAGGGATCGGTAGAGAGAGGGATGGACGGGATACGGGCTATTAACATACAGGATGTTCAAAAATTAAGCCTAAAAATGACAACATAGGAAATCATCCTTAGTACCGTACCGTTGTCAAACTATACAATTCAAAAGTTTTCATTTTTTATACAGCTCAAGAGCGCATTTACAATGTCCGATACGAATTCAAAAGAAGGATTTATGTACACAATTTCAAAATCACACTGTATACATCCAAGGAGCATATTAGCATGTCACTGTAGAACACTATCGCAATGACAGAGCCGCCACTCTAACTTGAGTAATGTAGCGTTTAATATACGTCATCTTATTGTGACAGGGTTCTAATGTAGTATAGCCAGCATCATAAATAGAATATGCACCTAAGTACTTTATCCCCATTTTCTTGACTTTCCTATCAGTAAGTAAATAAAATTACGTTAATCGGATGCTTTATTAAAAAAAGAGACGACCGTACATGTTTGGATTTAATATCTCCACATTAATGTTTGCCTCCACCGAGAACCCGCAACGTCGTTAGTACTAAATTTAAAAGCGTACCACCTTACAACAGTTTTTCTAAAAGCCTTAAAAAACTTCTAGCAAAGATCATCTCTAATTAAAAACTTGCACAATTAGAAAAACTCCAGTGTGACGGTCATCAAGTTCTACGGAACAGGGCACGAATAAAAATAATTGAGACTTGGCCATTCTTTTCTAATTAAACCCGGGATTTCGATTTCTAATGACTTCGACGTTCGACATTCGATAAAGAAAGATGGCGGATGGGGTGAGTCAAGCGTGAAGCGATCATATTAAATGAGCCCTTTACCATTTTTTCAAGATTATTAAATGTATTAAATATTCAGTGCTCGAAGAAAGTTTAAACTACGAGACAATGACACAATTGTGGCGGCGTTGCAGACAATCATAAATAAAAAATGTTGAAGTGAAAATACTAACCAAGAGGTTGTTAAGTATAATAAAATAATATAATAATCCAGCCTATATACGTCCCACTGCTGGGCACAGGCCTCCACTCACAATGAGAGGGTTAAGTATAAATAACTATACAATGTATGTATGTAGGTATTTAAACTCTTTATTTTACATCAATAAATAACACAAAATATAACAACAATTAACTATGTCATTACGTTTACTATTTGAAAAGTGAGTCAATAGTTTGTGTAATTTACTATCAATATATTTTGTATACTTTACATTTGCGCTTATCAAATTAACCACCTGTTTCACAACCGACAAGTAAATTTACCAGTTAAAATAAGCCCTTTCCTTGTCTATTTTCAAGCGTAAGAAAGGGCTTAATTTATCTGTTAAACTTGACTTGATACAGGTGGTTAATGATATTTACTCATTTATTTATTCGATACATAATATACAGAGGATTTAGGTGTGTAAACGTGTCCCATTACGAAATCAATAAACCACCATTAATAAACTGGATAGCGTTATGCAGAAACCAGCCAAACTGATATGAAGTTCAAAGGTAGATGGGTGTTTTCTGCATAACGCTATCCAACTGATCTTGGCTGAGATTCCCGCCACAAGATGCGTCAAAAATTACAGTTTTCTACGGATTGACGTTTACTATTACGTGTCTTGAGACGGGGATCTCAGTCGAGATGAGTTTATTGCGCGGCTCTAACACTCGTTAATTGAGGTACCCTAAAAACGAAGGAACGAAAAGAAAAAAAAGTATTTTTTAACAAACGAAGTGTTGCGACAGAATAAATTCGGATTTGCAAGTAATTTTGTGATGCTCGCTTTTTTCTGTCGGTAGCTAGGGCTCGAATAAATGAATATTTTTTCGTAATCATTTACGGAAGAAAAATAATAGAAATTCTCTTGCTTTTCCATCGGATTCTTTTATCGCAACTTAACCTGTATTATTTCCTCTTTGGATTTGTTTTGTTAATTTTACTGTGACTCATGATTTTTAAGGACCAAGATTTTACTAATCAAATACTTACCTGAAGGTGTAGCTGTTAGGTAAAAATTAAATTAAATTCAATTTAGCTTATTTGAAAAATAATATACCTACATTGTGTTTGAAAACAAATCTTACAAGCTATCCTATCACATTTTAAAAGTAAGTAAGATATTTAACAATCACATTGTATTATGAATAATGTCAAAATAAAAAATCAATTAATTTCTAATGTTAACAATTTGGTATACATAGCAAGATCAACGATTTCCTATATTACTAGGCCCCTAACATGCATGCATGAGATAAAATTTGACAGGTGCTAGGGAATTGAATACATATATTCCATATTCTAACGTAAGACTTAACGCTTAAGGTTTAAAATAAGTGTCTCGTCTTGATAAAATCGCTATAAAAAAGTGAAAATCGCTATAGTCGCTTAGTAATAAATAAAAGTCTGGACGAGACACGTTTATTTTAAACCTTAAGCGTTAAGTCTTACGTTTGAACATGGAATAGATGTATTAATTTTCCTAGAACCTGTAAAATTTAGCCCGCAGTAGGGACATTTTTTTTCGGTGTGTCTATAAAGTATATCTCCGTTTTTTCTAGAAGTTACTTACCCATAAGCCAACGATATATAATGCTTTTTAAAAGAAGTACCTAGGTATATATAATGATTGGATTTCAAGCCATGCCTGATGATTTATAAGCTGAAATAATTGTTGAACTTGTTAGCATTCAGTAGGTACTCGACGTACCTTAATTGGTCGTCCTGAGAATTTCACATAATGACAAGCAATATAATTGTTATTAATGTGTCAAATCATTTTCCTTGTTACAGACGGACGTCACCGGACAATAGAGAAGATTACAGTTTTTAACATCGAGGACAAGCAAACACGCAATATTTCATTATAATACAATCGATGGTTGATTGAAGCACGCCGCAGTCTCGCGCCGACCGCCCAAGATGGCGTAACCATGCGACAAAATGGCGGCGTGACGTAAAAACAAAATGGCCGACAAGTCAAGATTTTGGGATCGGAGAAAGTACAAGAGCGCGCGATGACGTCAAGGCGATCCCTGGACTGTATAAAGTAACTTTTTAATTTAGGGCTTCGACAGACTAGTAGGGCTTATTTGAGTGTTATTCGAACGGGAGTGTACATTATTAATATATTTTGCGCGTCGATTTTTTTAGGATACCGCATTTATTTCGGTGTCCAAAAGCAATATTAGATTAGGCTCGTGTACGCTTGTTTCGTAGTTCGTCTTGTACATAACGTTTTAATGGTGTTTAGATTTGTGTGATAGTGTTAGGTACGTTCTAATTCACGCTTGTAAAAATGTCGCAAATAGTTCGGAAGAAAACGGGTATAAAATAAAAGTGTAAATAAATAGCGTAACGAAGGTATAATATTCCGTTCCTATAGGCAATAAATCTAAATTAATTTCACTTCAAATTTCCACTACGGGGCCAAACAATCAATTATTTTGAATCGGGTAGTTAGCACAATTTTACGAACTGGCGGCATCACGGGAGGACGCGGCGAAAACCAAGATGGTTTCCAACGTGACCGCTCTCCTCGCCAAGACGACTGCTTCCACGCAGCTAAATGGCACGATCAACTCCACTTTCTTGGTGCCAACATACATCACTCAAGAGGAGTTCTTGGCGCTCCAGATGTCGAACGCGACCGAGAACGTGACATCTTCCAACGACTCTATGCATCAAGTGGTTTTAAAGACTTGGTATCCGAGTGGATACTCTCCAATTCACATCATACTAGCTTCAGTGGTTGTGACAGTTCTAATGATAATGGTGGTAGTGGGGAATATGTTAGTTATCATAGCTATAGTGACAGAGAAAGCGTTGAAGAACATACAGAATTGGTTCATAGCGTCTTTAGCGGTATCGGACTTTTTCCTGGGACTTATAATAATGCCGTTTTCTTTGGCGAATGAGTTGATGGGGTATTGGATCTTCGGGTTTTGGTGGTGCGAGATCCATTCGGCCATGGATGTGCTTCTGTGTACCGCGTCTATAATGAACTTGTGTCTCATATCGCTGGATCGCTATTGGAGCATCACACAGGTGAGTTTTAAATTTAAGAATATAAACAAAGTATAATATTCAATTTATTTGAACATGTATTAAAAAGAGTAATTAAATACGTGGGAGTCTAGGGATTTTAAAATTTATTTTCTTAATTCGCATTCGCACTGCTTGGTGAGCCCTGGGCTGTTAAAAGGTTACGTAGTGCTTGTACGACAACACTAACGACACTGTACGCCATATGTATATGCGCCATACAGCTTATAGGCAGGGAATTGCAATATCACCATAGTTTAGTTGTTATGTACAGTCAAGGTTATAATCATAGATACGTCCAAAGCCTCAAAAATATGTAACCACGGTCTTTATGTCGCCGTAGTAAGGTCGTGGTTACATATTTTTGACACTGAACGCATCTGTATTTATAACTTTTACTGTATGTATGTAAACTCTTTATTGCACATAAACAGGTTGACAAACTCATATGTACACAGAAAATAAACAGTAGTAGTAGTTAATAGTTTTCTATGCAATGGATATTATAAGTAATTAATTATTAAAGTTACAAAAATAAAATAGGCGTTTTTACTTTTAATTCACCCCTTTAAAAATGTAAAAGTTACTTGAAATAAATATACAAATCTGTGAAGAAAGCATAATATTGCACAGTCAAGGTCATAAATATTTATACACTTTAGTACCTTGTCACTTTAATCGCTGTGACATTTATATATGGCAGTTTAAACATGACATTAAATAGACAAGGTACTAAAGTGTATACATATTTATGACCTTGACTGTACAAGCAGACTAGTGTTTTATCATTATTTAATTAAGAGCTATACTATGCTGTGCTATGCTAAGCTATGCTACTTTTATCATATATTAAAGTTCTGTTATAACTCATGGGCCATACCGCATTTAAAAAACACTTCTGCTTCTTAGAACTAAACTTGAAGTCACTTTCTCTAAGTTTGCGAAAGAACCAAGTGAGGCAAAATGGAAAACACCGCGTAATGTCACCACTAACTTTAAGTTTGAAACTTTTTTAGGGTTCCGCAATAAAATAATAAAAACAAGTCAAGTGCTAGTCGGAGTTGCGCGCGGGTTCCGTACACACGTGTTCAGCAAATAAATATTATTGATATTTTTGATAGTGTGATATTTTAGTATTTGTTGTTTTTAAATAAGGCTTGTTTTTACGATAGAACAAATACAAAAAAACATTGAAAAAAAAAAACGTTTCTTGTATTGGTGACTCCCCTTATTATTTTACTTTTTGACTTTTTTATTATTTGTTGAGATATCCGCCGTTATATCACATATTCTACAAAAACAAATCAAATGGGTATCGTGTACGGTTCAAAAGATACACCTCTTTAGTTGGACAGACGGACGGACAGCGTAGGCTTAGTAATAGGACCCTAGGCACCCTTCAGGTACGGAACCCTAAAAACAAATACTTTTTATCGTCTTGTCTGTCATCTAAACCAATCTTTTTAATGAATATTATAAAGTGAGTGCGAATTTTGTGTGTATGTGTGTATATGGAGGGTAATATCAGGAATAAATGGACCTATTAAAAAAAAAACACCATTTAAAATGTACATTATTCCAGATGACAACCATGTCAATCCAACTAATATTATAACAGTGAAAGTTTTAATGTTTTTCAATCACGCCTAAGCGACTGAACTGATTTAAACGAAATTTGGCGCACAGAATAGATAGTCCTAACACTGGATTTTCACAAATCCACTTTTTATCTCGGAAAATTTGATAGTTCCCGTGGGAAAACGATAACTCTCTTCTGCGTAAGGTTGTCTGGAAGAGATCGCTATTTAGCGATAAGACCGCCTGTTGACTCACTATGTAACACTTCTCTTTCTTGTTGTATTTCTTGTTCTTGCTGTATGTGGTGTTCAATAAAGAGTTATTGTATTTGACGACGCGGTTAGCCTAGTTGGTAGTGACCCTGCCATCGAAGCTAGCGGTCCCGGGTTCGAATCCTGGTATGGGCAAATATTTGTGTGATGAGTGCAAGTATTTGTTCCTGAGTCACGGATTTTGTCTATATATTTAAGTATGTAAGTATTTCTCTATATACGTATGTATATCGTTGCCTAGTACCCATAGTACAAGCCTAGAGCTTAGTTTGGGACTAGGTCAATTTGTGTGAGATTGTCCCTGATATTTATTTATTGTATTATAAACTACTTCGCGAACGAAGCCGCGTGCCAAAGCTAGTCTTATATATAGTAAACGTTTTCCTCAATTGTTTCTGATAGCTTGTTTACATTTAACTTTTATAGCTACGTTAACAGAAAGAGCCATCAGTGTCGCTTTAAATCAGCTGTTATAATGGCACTGTGACGTCACAATAGCCGTCATTACAGGCGTCGTTTAATTGCCTATAATTCATTCCAGACATAGTCACGATCTGTAATTTGCTAACATTATAAGTATGACTGATTGACAGGTTGTTTGGTTAGGTTGCTTGCACCGCTAGTTGCAGGTTCATTTACTGAGTTAAATTATAGGTTTCTTTTTTCTTTGTTTTTGAGTTATGATATTAATTTTTATAACATTTAAATTAATGTGACACATGATTAAATATAATGATTAAGGGGTCCTAATGAGCCCGAAATATTTCGGATGTTTCAACAGTTTCTCTGTTATATTTATTATTAATTTGTACGAATTAAATTGTTTTTTTGCTATCCTCTTATTTTTTCACGTTAAGAGGGGAAAATAAAAAAAAGGTTACATTACTTAGTAGGTAAAGTATAAATTATTTCAATGTCATACACAACAGTGCATTTACCTTTAAATAATTTTAATGTTAAAAACAAATATCGCAAAAATCCCTTAGGTATACTTTTTCATAATAATATTATGCACTTACACGTTTTTGAAAAACCATTGGGCCACCTCAATTTAAAATCTGTCTATTCATTCTGTTCCGTTAATTATTCTTTTCATTTTATATCTACCTACATACTGTTAACTCATTAACCTGCTTTTCGCAAAGTTGGTTAAATAAATCTCTAACAGGGGAAAGCGGGGAACAAACTCCCTGCATACGAAATCTCGAATTTGTAATGTGTACAACTTGAACAGTATAAATTAAATAAGAAACTCAACTCCTTTCACACCTACCCTCTTTTACGCAAAATGGCGCAACGGCTCGAAATAAATTTACTTATCAACTTTGCATTTTGGCAACTTGCTACTTACTTAATAAGGAATTTTGGGAGCAAATGTCATTATGAACTCCGAAAATTGGAGTTTATTCTGTCTCTCTCTTGAATTGGTTACGACTGGAGAACGAAAGGGATAGGATATGCTGATTGTAGAGTCGTTTTGGTAGAATTAAACGTTTAGTAAACTTAATTAATGAAACTTATTGCAGTAATTGGCAGAAAATTCACGACTTAAATATGAAACACCGACAGAAGAGTTATTTTGGGCGCGGGTCTAGTTGCATACATATTGTTGGCATAATGTAATGTTAGTAATTTTTCTTCATGACTTTCAGGTTGAAATTACAGGATTTAATAAACATCCATTGTGTATATTAGTTAGGTTAGGTTAGGTTACTTTAATAAATAAATAATTCTTTATTTAATAAAAATCCTGGAAAAATAACGATGTCGTAAAAAAAATGCATTGTGACTTGCGAAAATTATGACTTAAAACACATTATGACTAACAATATGTACATGCAACCCAATATGGATCCGTTATTCGATCGTGTATTTATATTATGTACATTACTTCAGAAGAAGGTATGCCTATGTAACCCCCTAACGGAAAGAACTTTCATTAATTTGAATTTCCTTAAATTACAATTAAAATTCTTTATTCTTTAGGTAGTCCTTTGTTACAGTTCATTCTACACTTGTTGAATAAGAGAATTACATAACATTTATTAAAAGACTTGATTATTAATGTTCACTTTTTAACAATATAGGTACAAAATTACTGGCAAACATGCTATCTAGTACAAAGTAGCAGATAACATACTATTTATTCTATAGTAGTGGTAGTGGCAGTTTATCAAACGCATTCATACTAAGAACACACACACACATACTTATTCTCAGTAGGACTTGTAAAACTTCTTAAAGACACCTTTTAAAAGTTTTTAAACCGTTACTGACCAGCTAAATCGAATTCCAAACTTAAATTCCATTTTCAAATTCAACTGTCGTGTTGTTCCAAACCCGCCGCTTAGTGCTCAGAATCTGTAATACCCCAGGGTCTTACGAATAGTTCGGAATGCAATAACGCTGTTAGGTTGGTAGCATTGTTAAGTGGACCTTGGGACTTTGGGAAATTAGTTGTTAAGTATTCGAAATGATAAAGTTTTGAGTTATTCGACAATAGGAAGGCTTGGGAACTGTGAAAGGGTTGTTTGGAGTCGATAACATTTTTAAGTTTGGAATAAAATAAAGTTATAACTTTTCTTGAAACTCAGTTTTCTTTACATTGGCAACTACCTGTTACTTGATAGTCCATTTTATGAAAATAGAGCGACCATAGATCCCGTTTCACCCACCCTCCTATGCCTTCATACGGTATAATTTTTAAATCAAGCAAATACGAGACCTATCATAGTTATTACAAAAGTAAAGAAGTAAATATTGCAGACACAATCGCCGTTCGGACCCCCCCTCCCCCACGGCATCACTACATAGTGAAAACGAAGTCGCTTCTCGCCGTCTGTCCCTCCGTTGTGTAGTTTGAAAGATCTAAGCGTACATACGCTTAGATCTTTCAAACTACGCAACGGAATTTAATGCGGTGTTCACCATCAGATAATTTTTCACGGAAGGTTTATGTATATAATAATACCCGGAGCGAAGCGAGCATAAATAATCAAAGTTAAGATCCCCTCCCCCCTCCTTTCAGTGCTTACGTAATACTTTAATGGTCACTAATGACAGCGTCAAGTCATATGGCCGCATTAATAAACTCATCTCGTCTGTGATCCCCCAAGTAGCTGTATAAAAGCTGTAATAAGAGCTTATACAGCCATTATTACTCTAGTTTCAGCATTTTAAGGGCTGTATATGCTCTTATACAGCTTGTGTGCTACTTGGGCCGTCTCAAGAAACGTCAATCTGTAGAAAACTGACATTTTTGACACGTCTTGAGTCGGGCATCTCAGGCAAGATGAGTTTATTATTACGGCACTAGACTCGACAGAAGTTGTTGACTGCGGGTACTTAGCCAAGACTGAAGAAGCCGTATTTGAGCTTATCACACAATCATAACAACTAAATTAAATACTTCGCATCATGAAACCTCCGTACGCCGCTCTATATCTTTTTACTACTTATGTTACAAATCTCTGCTTCGCGTAAAACTCATTTTTTTTCTCGAGAACGTCAAAAAGTAAAATAATAAGGCGAGTCCCCATGCAAGAATTTTTTTTTTCAACATAAAAACTAAAGCGTCGGTATGATTATATAACAAGCCTTATAGAAAAACAACAAGTACTAAAACCAGCCAAGTGTGCACGGAACCCTCAGTGCGCGAGCCCGACTCGCACTTGACCGGTTTTTAAATCACGACATTTTTTATTATTCACAAAAAAGGAAATTATAATTTCAAACCCCGTTATTTAAGTCGGTTGTCTGAAACCCGGGTATTTATATCCGGTCATTTTTCACTTTCAACCGGATGATCGTTCATCTGGGCATCCATTTTGAAACACCTATTTTTTGTCCCAATTTTTATTCAGACGGTTTTATTTTCGAAATATTGTCAAGTTTTTTGGTCGTGAAATTGATGTCGTGATTTAATAGCTTATAAAGATAAATCTGTTAAAGGATTCGGTATTTACGTGTAGGGGTAGAGCCAAAAAAAAAAAGGACAAAGTTCACGACACAATCGGGTTTTTTAGGGTTTCGTACATCAAAAGGAAAAATGAACCCTTATAGGATCACTTTGTTGTTCGTCTGTCTGTCTGTCAAGACCCTTTTTCTCAGGAACGCGTAGAGGTATCAAGTTGAAATTCATACTCCTAATTCACATTCATACTCATACTACATACACTTGGCGCTGTAAAAAAATCAGACTTCAAAGTCAACGCAATCAAAAGATACGGCCGTTTATGCCGCATATTCAAGGGAATCTCAAGGGCATCAAAACCTATAGGGTACTTCCCGTTGAGTTAGAATCATGAAATTTGGCAAGAAGCAATGTCTTAACCTAACTGAAACCAATAAAGTGTACCCCACACTATGGGGTAGATAAGAGAAAAAAAAACCATCCCCACTTTACGTGTAGGGGAGGTACCCTAAAAATATTTTTTTCAACATTTTATTTTACCTCTTTATCGGCGTGACTAATATGTATATTCATGCCAAATAACAGCTTTCTAGTACTAAGAGTCTCTGAGCTAAGCTGCGGACGGACGGACAGACGGACAGACGGAAGGACATAGCGAAACTATAAGGGTTCCTAGTTTGACTACTGAACCCTAAAATCTGTATATTAAAAAAATATTCATATACCCGTAGCCTCTAAACGAAATATTGCCGCCGTCGGTTACGGGGAGTAAAAGCGTATTTTGCGTCCTACAAACGAGGACGCGTTAACGGAACTGCATCGTATTACAGAAATGTGCGTGGAACTCGGCCATTTGTCTGTTTTATAAGGGTGGCGGGTAGTGTTGACACAGTATGGAAAACTCCACTTTGTGTTCATATTCATTTGCATAACCATGGTATTACAACGTGTTATGGCCCTACAAAGTGCCTATTACCTAATTATAATAATAATCCAGCCTATTTACGTCCCACTGCTGGGCACAGGCCTCCACTCACAATGAGAGGGTTCGGGCTATAGTTCCCACGCGGGCCCAGTGCGGATTGGGAACTTCGCACACACCGTCAAATTGCTATGCAGGTGTGTGCAGGTTTCCTCACGATGTTTTCCTTCACCGAAAAGCTCATGATAAATTTACAAATTAAGTATATTTCCCACATAAATTCCGAAAAACTTAGGGTTCGAACCCACGACCACGACGAAAAGTCGGCAGGTCAAACCATTAGGCTACCACGGCATTACCTAATTACTTCTACGTAATATTGCTGTTCTTTTCCAGGCAGAGGCTCTCTATTAACCACATAGGTTTACAATTTCAACCTTAGTACCTTAAATTAAGTTTCAAATCTGATTGTATATACGAAAAGTTACTGGCTCTGAAATTAGTTCCCAATATGTAAATAACTTGGATGAATTGCATTCTTTGTGAAACCTCTAGATTGGTGCGGCGTGGAAAAGAGTTAAATTTTATCAGGCGTTTGTTTGTATGGTAGCGCCGCCATATTGTTATATTCATAACATTCTTCTCTCACGTGCTGACAGTTATGCACATTTGTCATGCAGTGAAGATTTTTTATAAATTTACATTATGTTCGCAAGACACCAGATTTAAAAATAAAAGTACATACATGGGCATACCTAGGGCATCGGAAATAGTTTTACATAGCTTTACACAGTTTGCACCTAAAAATAACCATTTACTAATATTACAATTATATAAGGAAATAGTACAATTTTTACAAAATTTAAAAGAATTAATTAATTAATTAATTGTTAAGAGCGTATCTTTCCGTCGTTTCTATCCGTACCTGTAAGTCAAATGAGAATTTATGTGAACATAATTTTAATATTTCTGCATTTAATAATAAATAATTACGATTAACTCGCTAAATTATGTATTACTGCGTTTTTGGTGTAGCTTTGAATCGCAAAATGGCCGCTAGGTGGTTATTCAATTAGAAATTTTCAAATGCTTTATTTTTAAACGCTTTAAAATTGGTAGTAATTTAGCTGGAACTATGATCAGTGAATGCATCGATGTCCTGTCAAATGGGCAAATGTGTTGTAAGCAGAAAAACCGCACAAAACCGCATCTTATAATAAAAACAAAGAAAATGTCTCTATCAGATATCGTCAGCTTAAACACAAGGTTGGACAATAGGTTACAGAGGGGGAGAGATGTCACGAGGTCTATGTTCGGGGTGAACAGATAGTTTATTTCATCACAAAATATGTTAATTGACAAAACTGTGTGTGCGTGTGTGTGACGTGGCTCAACTGAACTACTGTTTAAAACATGTTTACTGCGATAGGAAAGTACTATTTACGCGCCTGATGAGGGCACTCTGTCTCTGCTAAAAAAGTTTTATACTTACATTTAATGTAAGCTTATTCGGTTTTGGCACGAATTTCCAGACAGGTAATAAGGCACTTACAATCTTATTACTTCTTCACTGCTTTAGAATTTTACAAAAAAAAAACCGGGCAGGAGCTTGTCGGGCCATGCTTTGTGTAGGGTTCCGTCGCCATTACTACAAATACAAATAAAGTGCACCAGCAGAAGGACGTATCTTCATTGCACTTACGTCCTTTTGTTGAGAAGCGCAGTTTTGCGGCAATCACTCAATAACGGTATACAAGATCATGTTATCTTTGTAATTTGTTTCATATTTTTTGGACATACAATTTAAAAGATAAAGGGGGGATATACAATTAATGCAACTTTCGGAGCGATTATATCCGAAAATATTCACTTAATCTAAAATTGCTTAGAAACCTTAAATGGTTTTTTAAAAGAAATTAAAAGAAAAAAAATTCAGCTTCTGTTACATGTACGGAGTGACCCCCCTAGAAATATTTAGTCTTGTTATTTAACTACCAAATTAAGTAGCGGCTTATACAAGACACCTATACTTCAAATTTCATCAATATACATTATGTAGTTTTTGAATAAAATGCCTGTGACACACGGACGGACGGACATGACGAAACTATAAGGGTTCCGTTTTTGCCATTTTGGTTACGGAACCCTAAAAACCTAGGTGTGATAAGAAGTACATAAAACCGATTCTTATTTTCTTGTTCCACGTAATGTACTTACCACGTAAGTACATAATATTATATAGCATGACTAGTTAAATACATATGTATATATGCATATATGTTAAATATATATTTAAATGCTTTATTGCACAAGTAAAAGTGTACATAGGGCTTAATGCTACAAGCATTATCTACAGTCAACCTTTGGGTAAAACAATAATGGAAAAGAATGTAGGTAGGTATCAAAAATATAATAAGGCAATCAAAAATATTTTAATTATTAAAAACAAAATATGAAATTTTGAAAATTTAGCTCTCCTGAAAATCCATCATTTGTGCTTTACGCGAATTGAAATTTAACTTTTGTTTGTCGTAATTGTTCGTGGTTAGTACTTGGGCCTATATTTAAACAGAAATCATCTAACCAAATACGCAACATGTTGTACTAAAGTATCAACAGTTACCAACAAAAACTACAACTTAACGTTTTTATAAAAACCCCTAGCGCAACCTTTTTCGCATCAAACTGATTTCTCATATCGAATAAAAACAAAAAAACTTCCTAACTCAAGCCGCATGTGATAGAGGCGGTGCAAAAAGGGTCTAACCCGAAAACTAATAGTTTTAGTTTGACAAGTTTTATGAAATAGGATTGTGATTATCCAGCGGCGAAACAAACACGTAGTGTCGCACGTTATCGATAGAATGAATGTCGATAATTTAAACAAAAATATTTAGATGATGGAGACTTGTTTTCACAGTCACCATCTCCCTAAAACCTAACTAATTCTGATGAGATTCACCAGAGAAAACTTGTCTAATATTAAAACTTTGCTTTTAAAATATTACGCCAAGTCATTTAAAAAAACTTGTCACTGTTACGTCACGGCATCAAAATCATTCACAGTTTTCACCATATTCCTCGTAATTATAAAATACCCAAGTCATAAATCAATTAAATCTCGACTTTGAAAAGTGACATCAGTCTCCCCTGAGTAATAAAACTTGCATAATTTGTCTCTGCCCGAACGACCCGACACAATTTACCATTTCTTGCGCTGGCAACACTTACTGAAATTAGCCTAAAAAGAGTTGTCACATATTTAACGTTCTGTAAAAAGGGTACAAAACGTATTTGTGGCCAATTTCCACGCGTTTGTGGGAATAAGGTCGTTGATGTGGCAACATTTGGCGGAAAGCGCGGCTGCTAAGGAAATTAACCGTGATTTTTGTAACGACACTGCGGATTTTCTGCAATAATATTATAGAATAATTTGACGACGCTGTTAGCCTAGTTAGTAGTGAACCTGCCTATGAAGCTAGCGGTCCCGGGTTCGAATCCCGGTATGGACAAATATTAGTGTGATGAGCGCGAGTATTTGTTCCTGAGTCATGGATGTTTTCCATGTATTTAAGTATGTATTTCTCTATATAAGTATGTTTATCGTTGTCTTGTACCCTTAGTACAAGCCTAGAGCTTAGTTTGGGACTAGGTCAATCTGTGTGAGATTGTCCCTGATATTTATTTATTTATTAAAAAAAAAAAAAAGAATCACCATTTGCTTTTTATCCAAGACTTCGTCGAATATATACTAATAGTATAAATGTAAATTACGTATAAATTACGCTTTCACAGCTGAATTGCTGAACTGATTTTGATGAAATTTGGTATGGAGATAGTTTGAGTCCGGAGAAGGACATAGAATAATTTTATTCCGAAAAATTTTACAGTTCTCGAGGTAGCAGTGAAAAAAAGTTAGTTTTAAATATACATTTTTCTCAGTTATTGTCAATTTTCTGAGATAAAAAGTATTCAACTATTCTTTATACCATTTTGACGTAAAACGGTTACTAAGGAAAAACACGCCTCCGTTATTCTGTGTAATATAATATTTGGTAAAACGAAAGTGTGTTGTCTTGTTTGTCCCACTTCACGTCAAAACGGATTGACGTGATCTTTGCCCAGGCATGTTGGTATAGAGGGAGAGTGATATAGTCCTCTATGCTACTATTTATCTTGGAATAGTATACTTGATCTTGACGTGGGCACTACCGTGCTTCTTGAAAATAAATGCGGAGACACTAGACTACCATACTAGGTTTCCTTGTATTTTAAATACTAGGCAACGATACTAAATAATAAAAACAAAAGTCATTCTGCTAAAATCATAACCCTCATTTTTACTTTGCCGGTGTCTATCTCTTGAATTAAAAAAAAATGTCTTCTTCAAAACAAGGGTGCTCCACATTTTACCCCTTGTACACAAGATTACAATCTTAAAAGCATGTTGACGGCTTGTCGTTTTCATTTATTTTTATCGACAAGGGGCGAGGGACGTATACAGCCACATGTTTTTGTTTTAAAAGGCATAAAGTTTTTATACGTGTGGCGGGACACTTTGGTTTACGGCGCTTCTTCTCAGCAGTGGTCTCCTCTTGGGAAGCGCTGGTAGATTTTGACGTGTTAAAGTGCCCGTGCGGCCTACTTACCTAATAAATATATTTTATCTCTTTTTTTTACGTGTCGTATAATTGCGTATTTTAAAGAATATCCTTACAAGACTGAATAATAAAAAAAGTGTCACTTTTTTAATTCAATTACATCTATAAAAATACATGTTGGACAAAGAAATAACAGAATATTGACAACATTTTCTTCTATTATTTAGGTTATCTTTATTTAACAAGACCGCCTGTTGTTCTTTATTTCGCTTGGTTAAGAAACATAAGGAAAATATAAAGAAAATTATACCCATTACGTTAACAATGTCGAGTAGAGAACCTTTTACTAGGAGTGTTTATTGAAACAAAACTTTACCATTTTAAGTAAAAACATACAAAAAAAATCAAATTCAAATTTCAGTCCATTAAGACTGCAAAGTTTTTTGATTAACATCACCATCCTGTAATTTCTGATTGTATACCATTACATAATACCCAAAAAACGCTCTCTAGCTCACATTTCATACAAAAACATTGATAAAAATTCCTTTTTTCAAACAACTTTACAATAAAATAGGTAATGAAAATAGAATGAATTGATTTAATCTCGGACCCTAAATTTGCGATTTTTTTTTATGACAAAGGAATTCAAAAATTATGATAAAAATAAAAAAAGAACGCGTATACGCGTTTCGATAATAATAAAGTGATAAATATTACAACAAAAAAAAAAATCGTATGCCATTTTTATTCAATGTTGCTTACTAACCTTAAATTATAATAATTAAACTACGAGTATATAACTAATGCTTATAGACAGATATCTAAATCCTTCACCCATTAGGCTGCGTTTAGAACAAGTCCAGGGAGTCTCCAGTGTATCTCCGCTTTGGGCAGTCATGGATAAAATAAAATATTATACTCTAAATATTAGTAGAAATAGACAGCTATTTCAATTTAATTTCAGCGGCAGTCCTTATTAGTCTTTAGCCGATTGATTTACAACACCCTGTAGTCTGCCCTAGTTTTGTGTAAAAGGCAGTATTTTACACAAAACTGCAGTAATAATTGCAACCTCATTACTGGGTAATAAGGTTGCAATTGCTACAATAGTTTTGTGTAAAATACTGCCTTTTATCAGGGCTGCCGATAACATTTTCCAAGGTCCGTTGGCACAAAAAAACGCTCACTTATTCAGCACTGAGTATTTGGCGCAATGATATACAGGACACGATTTTGAATTATACATGGAGTTCCCGCCTTTCTGTTCCTTGGGAGATGTGGGAAGCCGGCGATGCGGTATTTTGTACTAGATGACACATTAAATGCTAGGAATATCTCCGCGTGGTCGAATCAGAAATGAGGAGATCCGCACGAGAACCAAAAACATCGAAGTATTGCTAGACTTCAGTGGCAGTGGGCGGGGCACATCGCTCGCAGAACATATGGCCGTTGGGGCTGAAGAGTTCTCGAGTAGCGTCCGCGTACTGGAAGACGCTGGGCAGGGTTAAGATTGCGGGAAACCGATGGATGCAAGCGGCGCAGGCGGTCCAGCAGTGGACGTCTTTCGGCTGAAGTGATGATGATGATGATGATGAACACATTAAAAAATGAAAATAAATGCTTTATAAGCAGGCACAGGCTCGTTTAGTCGAATAAAAAAATGCAGAATCTTGACGTCTATATTTTTATTAAAGAATTGAAAACATCGCGTCGCTTTCAAAATGTATCGTTTGCTGAGAAGAGGCGAAAAAACTCATTTTTCTAACCAAAATGAGGAAACGCCACTTAAATACGAACTTCGCTAATATATTTCCCGTCGAGCTAAAGTAAATGAGCGACGACAAGCTAAAAAATAACTGCACGAAAATTGAGGGCTACTAGTACTTTCTGACTTCCCACGGAAATGGAAAAATATATTTCGACGTTTGTTGCTTATGAATACAGTGCTTTAAACGAGTGATTTTCTGTTTTTTTTTTGTACCAGTATGGATATTTCCTTATAGGTACAAAATAAGGATAATAAAAGTATCTCGTCCTGACTTTTATTACCTTTTATTACTAAGCGACTATTGCGATTTTTACATTTTTATAGCGATTTTATTAAGACGAGACACTTTTATTTTGAACTTTAAGCGTTAAGTCTTACGTTAGAGTACGGAATAGATGTATTAATTTCCCAAGCACCTGTCAAATTTTATCTTACATGTTAAGCCCGCAGGTGGTCAATTTATGATGTCGGTGTGTTATTCGTCAAATTACCGAGGATTTAAAGGTACATCATAGATACGTATAAATGTCGGCATGAGAGTTGAAGAGAATGATTACGCACACATCTACATACAACAAAGGTAGTGAATGAACGAAGGAGTGAATGTCTTGTGTGCGTGACCTCAAACTCTGGTGCCTATACCTATAACATCTTATGGACATTACGTTCAAGGTTCTTATTAGACTCGTCTAAAAAAACCCTTGAACAAAAATCCAGAAGTAAGCTGAAAGAGTTATAACTTATATGCCGCCTTAAATATTTCGCGGCTCTACGGACTGATGTATTGGCCCATTTTTAAGGATGTCAAAACGAAGGGCCCCAGTTTCTTTTTTTATTTCGCTGCTCCTTTGTCGAGTTCAAATGAGGCGGCTCTGTTTTAGGAAACATATAATAAAAAGAACGGTAGTTTTGCGAGGAGGAAAATACGGAAACTGTTTGTGACTTCGGTGAATTATTTGAATATTGTTAAAATAATGGTTATATTATAAGGCAATTAGGGCAAAAAGGATAGCCATAGCCGATTGTTGTATTCGTATGAGCGGTTACGCAATAGATCCATAAAACACGATATTTATAAATGAAATTATATAAAACTTTAAAAAGAAAAAAGAGGATCGCTAAGTAGTGTACAAATAAAGAAGAATCTGGGGGGCGATTTTTGACTTTCGAGCACTAGAAATCGTAGTTGAGTGATAGAAAAATAAGTATTATCACACGAAAATTTGTCACGATTATTTTTGCATGAACCCATTATCCTTATTTTTGAAAGCCCTCACTCGAAAGCTAGAGATTGACTTAATTACGACGACGTAATAGTTTGGCGAGTATTTAGTTTGTTTAGGTACTGTGTAAAAAATTGAAAAAAAAAAAAAAAAAATTATTCACGCGTTTCGTTGTACGCAGAAAGTCGTTGATTACCGGTTTTTATGATATTTTAAATATAAATGAACATACGACATAAATAGAAGTTTAACTTTTAGAGTTTTTAATACTGATTACCAAAATCTTTTACTATGAAAACCAATAAATGAAACGTTTAAAAGGGTTTTTTGTCTGAGATATTTGTGGTTTGTTCCGTCAACTTACTTACTTCGCCTCCCAGTTAGCAGTTTTTTTTTATGAGAGGCAAACGTCTACCCACCCACTATGAAGTAAGTAATAATCATCAAAATCTCAAGAAGTTATCGGTATTTTATAAAGAAAATAAAGTTCTTTCCATGAAGGCCCATGTTAGAACTACTAGTAATCATAGCAGCGTTCTTAACATACATGGACAAGATAAAATTTGACAGGTGCTAGGGAAATGAATACATCTACTCCATATTCTAACGTAAGACTTAACGCTTTTATTACTAAGCGACTATAGCGATTTCATCAAGACGGGACACTTTTATTTTAAACCTTAAGCGTTAAGTCTTGAGTTAGAATATGGAATTAATTTCCTCACTAGCACCTGTCAAATTTTATCTCGTGTATGCATGCTAAGCCGGCTGAGGGCAGTTGATTTCAGTTTTATTGTACAGGCAATTCATAAATTGGCTTCCAAATTCAAATGTCGCATTCCTCGGCTGATTTACCATACAAGGGCCGTATTAATAAACTGATCTTGGCTGAGACTGCCTGTCACAAGATGCGTGAAAAATGAGTTTTCAATGGATTGCCGTTTACTTTGACGTGTCTTGAGACGGGGATCAGAGTCGAGATGAGTTTGTTAATACGGCCCTAAGATATCATCCTTATTTTCATGTAAAGTTTTTGGACACCATGTAGGATATATCCGTGACGATAGTTGCATTCAAATTCAAATTCAAATATTTATTCAGTAAATTGGCCACATACGGGCTCTTTTACACGTCAGTAATATAGAGTGAATCTACCAGCGCATCGGACAAGACCATCATTGCGGAGAAGAAGCGCCGCAAGAAACTCCAACAGAAGGTCATTTTTTTAAATATAAAATACAATAATACTTAAAAGTAAGTTACATTACAAGGTAATAAAGTAACAAATATGAATTATTAGAAGTAGCACAAATAAAAACATTACAAATGCAAGGTCAAATACGTTACACTAAATGTAATGACTAGGAGAACAACACGACGAGGTCTCTTTGTCAAAAGCCATAACTGGAATAATTAACTGAACAAGTCCTTGCAGACGAGAACAGACCGGACCCCACAAACAGCACCCGTTCACGAGTATGACGCATACCTCAGCCAGTTGCCGCAGGGATATACTCTAGTTTTGCGGATGAATCGCATGCTGACTCTCCAACTACCACTAAGTTGACCGTGTCGCATGTGCGATTGCATGGGAAGACAAAATGCGACCAGGGGAATTAAAAAAAAATATCGCACCTTTCACTTTTTCTTCAGATTTCGGAAAAAAATTGCACGTTACTTGGGACCACTGAACAAGAAAACTAGAATTCCTGATATGTCCCCAAAAAGATGTATGGAATTGGCCGTTTTGGTTACCTAAATCCAATACATTTCGTGGTAACAAAACGGACAATTCCATAAAGGTGTGCTATTTTTTGAAATTCCCCATCAAAGTTTTTGCGATACATGTCCTGTTTCTCGGCGGGCATCCATCCAAAACGTAGTTTATATGGATTAGGCAACTACCCCCTATGTGAGATAAGTGTCCCAAAATATAGAGGTCCGCAAAAATTGCTAATTTTTCTTAAATTTATTCATAAAAAGGTACATGCGTTATAATATAAATAAATGCTCGCCAAACTGTTACCCAGTCTGTTGGCAAGTGATGCGCTCAAACACAAGCTAATCATGCACCTGGGCAAAGTAGGTACAACTCTTATCAACATCTTATATCAACAACTTAAGATCTTACAGTAGGTAACGTTTTAGAAAATATAATAATACGATTTATCTATAATAATATAGAGTGAGATATAGAGTGATTTAAAAAAGTGTGGCAACTATCCCCGTTTTACCCTATCTATCAATTCGTGTTACTGTTACTAATAAAATATTAAATAAATAAATCAATATTTTGACTAAACCGAGACTAACAAGTCTTTTAATGAATTCGCGGCTTATTTAAATGAAAATTAATATTCCCCAAGCGTTTCATCTTAACGGTCACAGATTTGTTAGCTTTCTTACTTCAAAAATAAACTCTACCAAGCAATTTCTCTCTCAATTTACCAAATAATACGGTCTAATTTTAAACAAAGCTTCAAGGCCACTGTCTTATACAGGTAGCTCTTTTATTTAGCCTGATTTAGTGGTCAGTACGTGACGGATATTATAAAGGAGGTTTTTTTTGTGACCTATTTATAGGGTGAAACGGGAGACGTAGTCTGAATTAAATTCGTCTAATTCAGTACTGAATTACTAGGTAAAATCATATTTACGTGTAACGTTTTTTGTTTTTCTTGTTTGTTGTAAATGAAAAAAATGTAGTTACATTAATAGTCACCCTACAGTAAACATTTGATCAAAATAAAACCTCTTTAAAATAGTTTTTAATGGTATAGCAAAAATTCTGTTTATGAAAAAAAAAACATTTTCACATTTGGCAAAGTCAAGGTTAAACTACTGCAGTAATGTAGAGCGACCATGTTCGTAGTAAATAATTGAAAGTTAATAAATTGCGTGATAAAAAAGATAAAATGTTGAATAATGTTGCTCTATTAATAAGAAACAACAGGTAATCAAATCATTAAAAGAGCTAGATTAAGTTAATTCTGATTGGGTCTCCAATTTCACCTGTATACTGCATACACTGCGGTTATACAGGGTGTGCCAGAAATCAGTGCAAATATAAACAACACGAGATCCCCCTTTATTCATGTTTACATAAAATAAATGAGCCATTTATGAGTCGTAAGTTATTAAGTTAACCCCCCCGACACAAAAAGAGGGGCTATAAGTTTAACGTGTGTATCCGTGGCATCGTAGCTCCAAAACGGATGGACTGATTTTGATTTAATTTGTGTTAGAAAGGTGACTTAATCGAGAAAGTTCTTAGCTTGGTTTGAAAATCAGCTAAGCCATTTAAGATGTTTTTTAAGTTTGTTAGATTTCCTCGATCGAGTCCCCTCATCATCATCATCATCATCATCATCAGTCGCAGACGTCCACTGCTGGACAAAAGCCTTCCCCAAGGTTTTCCACAACGACCGGTCCTCTGCTGCTGTCATCCAGCGGTTTCCCGCGACCTTTATCAGATCGTATATGTCCCCTTATAGTATCCTTTAAATAATGAAAGAAAGAAAGAATCATTTATTCACAACAACACACTGAAATAATAATAAAAAATATCGCAAAAAGGAAAGAGACAGTGGGAAGTTGTGGCGAAACGGATCCAGCTCAGCATGTGGTGGCTGTGGAGCCAACGCTGGTCTTCCACTGGGGCCGCTTGGTGAAGACACGGATATGACGCCACACAAACAGGTAGATCTTGGGGCATCAACGACTATTTATTCCTATACAATATGTCCCGCGATAAAGTGCACAAACGAATAAGGGTGAAGTACAGTCAAGGTCATAAATATGTATACACTTTAGTACCTTGTCACTTTAATCGCTGTGACATTCGTATATGGCAGTTTAAACATGACATTAAATAGACAAGGTACTAAAGTGTATACATATTTATGACCTTGACTGTACATGTGATTTTATCACGGAAAAAAAAAATGAAATAAAAATTGTATGGGGTTTATAAATAATAGTTATTGTAAACCCTATGCAATTTTTTTTACGTTAGAAAATCACATGTATTTTCACCCTTATTCGTTTGTGCACTTTATCGCGGGACATCCTGTATAGGAAAACAATAATGTTAAATAAATACTAAAGTGGTTATTAAGCTAACCTCAAGATAACACTTACCGGATAGTAATTTCCAATAAACAATTTAGGCTCGTGGTTTATCAAACCCCGACAGGCTTCATCATTATTATAATTAATTGCTTTTTTTTAATCACATCAAATTTGGTCCAAATCGAAAGGGACCTTATCGCGGCAGGCGGTTACGCCTTTTTCACACGGCTGTTATACTAATGACAAGGCAACGAAAACAAAACAGCGTAAGCGCCCGTCGCAATAAGAGCCTTTTCGTGTTGGACAACCACAAATATTGAAGGTTATTTGCCAGTAACTAACAATAGTACGTATAAACGAAGGGTTCGAGATAATTTAAAGTTAACCTTAGACGTAGGTATTAATAGTGTATTAAAACATACTATTTCAAGCTTTCGCCTAACCCGTAAGATACACCAAGGATGGCTTCAAGCCTAAAACGAAACTCAAACAAAGGTTAAATATACTTTTGTCGAAATATCCGAAATAGATAAATATTTCAAAAACTTAATAATGCAGAACGGCTTTAAAACCCTATTCCTCGAAATGGTTCTCGAATTATTTATTTCTAAAATTGTAAAAATATGAACAATCCCAATTTAGTTTAGACAAGGATAGAGGCATCCTTCTTGCTCAGTCGGGTGAATGGAAGGTTTTATTGTTTATCAGCAGGAACGCTAAAATTAAATCCCAGCCTCGTAATCTTCTGTCAGTATCAAAGGTTGAGGCGAGAGGCTAGCATCGTCGGCTTTTTAATGGCAAAACCTTAAGCGTTAAGTCTTACGTTAGAATATGGAATAGATGTATTCATTTCCCTAGCACCTGACAAATTTTCTCTCGTCCATGCATGTTAAGCCCGCTGCGCCAAAAAAAATATCAAAGTGGTCAAGTCATTCTCAATTTTAACGCATGGCAATTTATTTCTGTATTATATCGATTGTGTAAGTATAGAATGGTCCAAAATTATTTTATAATTTGGACCCATAACCTATTGTACAGTTAAGACTTTTGGACCATTTTGTATTATATACGTAAACACGAAAGCTAGCACGAAACTTGTGTTAGAAAATCACAGCTCCAATGGCAATAGAAACTGTTTCAGGCTAAATTGCAACAAGTCAAAGTAGCCAACAGCTGTCTAGTATTACAAGTCGTGTTGCCAGTAAATACTAGGTTTACTTTCGACACATCGAACCCGTTCTTCCATCTCTTTCAGTCGCCTTTTGTTATGGTGAGAGTGAAAGAGAATTGGCGACGCTTATGTAACCTTAGTAGTGATGGGACGCGTCCCGGTTTTACCGTTATCGAATTGGTTAACTCGGTTCACTCGAGTGGGAAGACTCGGAAAGTTGTAATGCTCGAGTTGAGAGAAATCATTGAGTAGTAAAGTCGCCCAAGTAGCAAACAAGCTGTAAAAGAGCTTTTACAGCCCTTAAAATGCTTAGAGTTATAATGGTTGTATAAGCTCTTATACAGCTTTTGTGCTACTTGGGCGCACTTTGTAACAAAAACCTAATTTTCATTTCGCTATAGATACTAATTTAATGATTATGTTTTTTGGTAAATTTCCGGGCGTTTCAACCGCCGTCACTAGTGCCACTAATTTATTGACGAAATCAATGACACTACAGCAACTTCTTATGATAATAGAAACTACATCCCCGGTTCTGCTTCTGTTTGAACCAGAAGTTGCTGGTAGGTATCATTGATTTCGTCAATATGTTGGTGACACTAATGACGGCGGTTAAAACGCCCGGAAGTTTGCCCTTTTAAAACATTAACTTTTCTTAGGGCCTGTCTCAATCGACAAGTAAATTTATCTGCCACTTAAAGTTAGCCCTCTCCTTGTCTATTTTCAAGTAAAGGGAAAGTGCTTAATTTATGTGACAGATGTGCTTTGACGATTGTAAGACAGGCGGTAAATGTTTAAAAAGCAATGAACCTAAATTAATAATGAGTCCCTTTGACTTTCCGTGGAACTCATAACGGAATTTTGTCGAAATTTAAATGAAACTACCTTTAAGATATAACCAATCCAAAGAAAAATGATTTATTAGAATTACAATTGGCGAAACATTTAAAATGTAATGTGACACGCAGTAAACTATTTGATTTTGATTTTGGTTGAAAATTGACTCAGGTGACTCGCTTGTATCGAGTTACTCCAGTTTTCCCATCACTACGGGTGTCTGTTTAGGACCTTGATAGTACAATAGGGACGGAGCCTTTTGCGCTTTTGAAATAAAAGTCTTTTTCTCAAGAAAATATTGTACAGTGTACAAAGTGTTATTTCTTTAGTGGAGCAAAAGAAAATTGATAAAGGAGTTTTGTAGAGATACGTTTCAGGTGATATTTGGGACTTTTTGTTTCAAATGGTATCACTACATAGTATAAAACAAAGGCGCTTCCCACCGTCTGTCCCTTTGTATATATGTACGCTTAGATCTTTCAAACTACGCAACGGATTTTAATGCGGTTTTCACGGTGTGTGTGTGTGTGATTTCTTATAACCCCGACTGAAGCTGACTGTACAGTCACGAACGTTAGCCCTTTATTTGGCAAAAATAAAAAAGTCAGGTGTTCAAACCTCTTTAGATTTTAAAACAGCATAAAAATATTAGAGCAACAAAAAAATATAAAAAAGTGAATGTTATACCTAGTATGTATATTGTGATATACATTGCCAAATAAAGGGTTTGGGACCCCATTTCAAATAAATATTGCTTGAAGATGTCAATGCCATTAGAGATGCCAATTCATGTGTATCTTACAGGAAACTCCTCATTGCTGTAGAATGTCACATTGACTTTGGACCTAAAGTTCGTGACTGTACAGTAAGAAACTCGGGCCTGTCGTTAACCTGGCTTATTTATTATGTACACTCAAATGCAGCCGCAAACATTTTCTATTTTACTGCGCTATGAAAAGACCCGGCTATAAGTTACAAAATGCCTACTTTTTATAAGCACTAAACCCGTGTATCCATAATTTTGAGACCGACATGAGTTGAGCACTTAAAAAGTATCAGTAAAAAAATTCATTTTTGGGACAAGATTTTCTTGCCGACTGTACTAATAATTTGATAGGGTGTCTCACTCCCACACCAAAATAGTAAAGAAAACGAAGTTATATTTAGTTCATCAGTTCAATTATCAAAAAATATTGGACACGTATTTTTTCTTTTGTCAATCAAACAAAAAAAGTGGGGGCTCGTGACGTCGCTTCTGTGTAAAAATTGTACCAAGACATGACGTCATGCGACATTTCAACTCAATATATCTCCGTAATTTCTTGATTATGTGAAAAAAGAAAAAATACGTATCCAATACTTTTTAACCGACTTCAAAAAAGGAGGAGGTTCTCAATTCGTCTGTATGTTGCTTTTTTTTTTTTGTATGTTTGTTACGCGATTACTCCGTCAATTGTGGACCGATTTTGAAAATTCTTTTTTTGTTTGAAAGGGTATACTTCCGAGGAACTGATGATGAAAACCAGAGGTGACCACCGGAACTGGCTTAGTCGTGAGTGATTGACGCCAGCAATGAGATTTCTTTATTAAGACTATGAAGCTAGTTTTATACTCATTATAACACATATGGTGAAGTGCAACTGATGGTGAAGTACCGGGAGAACTCCTCAATGATTAACGGCCCTGTCCTGCATCTTGGGCAGTGACATTTTGTTAAGGGTGATGAGAGATTTTATGTACTTTAGTTTATCATATAATAATATTAGGTGCATCACTAAAAAGCGAAAAAAAAAATTTTTAACAAAAAAATAATTTTTTTTTTTGATAATCTACCTGATCGACAAAGAAAAAAAATAGTCATCATCCCTATTGAAGTAGGTATTACTTAGAGCCTAAGTACGAGTACCAAGTCTCAATATGTTATATGTTGTGACTAGATACTTTGACGTAAGGGACAACAATAAACGTGCAACGTCTCTCGCAGAGAAACTCATAAATATTGTAATAATTTCTGCCCGTCGTATCTTGGAAAGTCAAATTTGATGTGTCGGAGATATTAGAGTCGCATATAAAATGTATGATATATTATGTCTTCAAGTGTTCGAATATAATGAGACATGATTACATTTTTTATATGTTCAATGCTTTGTTTTTAAACACGGCAGTGTGTCGGACAAGTTCGCAAAAAGCCATGCGAAACTACAGTGTTTTACTCGAACCCATTCAGGCCATTTTTCCCACCCTCTTAGCTTTTACAGATTTTAACTAACTACTTAAACCCTAGAACCTGAAAGCGCAGTACAAAAATGAAGGTTGTATAACCATCCTATAAAAGGTTATTAATTCTCATAAACGGCTTATTTTAATACTGGCTGACTCACTCGTCAAAACCTATACAACTTAAAGATCTAACCTGATGCGATATCAAGAAATGAATTTCTTGGTGTTATTTAAAGTTAAAATTTTAAGGAATTTAACTGCTAACATGTGCCTTATAGCTCAAGAAATTGGATTGCAATGTATGGGAAATTTGACAAATTTAAAGGAGTCGTTTTCTCAATTGGGATATGTTCGTACTAGGGCGCCGAACGGGTCCCGAAACTCCGTTTTTTTCAGTTTCAAAGAAAACCATACACGTTACATGAAAAGTGCTTAGAATAGAATTAATCCTTAATAAATTTACTGTAAACCGTTTTTACTTACGAAGGCGATATCACTTTTGGTTTTCGCGCAATCAGACACTGAATATGAACATCTTTCGTTATTTACCTCTTTTTTTTGCTTAAAGCCAAGTTAAACTTCAACGGGCTCCGAGCACGTACATTTTCACTGGAGGGATTTCGTCTATAGAAGATTTCAAGTATTAAAAAACTCCCGACAAAATCGTGATCAGAGCTCATAACTTTAAACGGCTTAACGGATTTTCATCAAACCAAGCTAAGAATAGTTGATTGAGTCACTTTTCTAATAAAAAAACCGGTCAAGTGCGAGTCGGACTCGCACACCGAGGGTTCCGCACAAACTTGTAAGCATGTAAATAGTTCGTAAATCACGGGAATACAATATAAACAAAGTCCAGTATAAACTGGCACGCAATAAGTATGCACTTTATTACTTAGTGAGTGTCAGTTTATACTGGACTAATTGTTTATGTGATGTAACCGCAAATTAACGGTTTTCGGATTTTTTCCTGTACTTGTGCTATAAGACCTTGCTTCCTGCCAAATTTCATGATTCTAAGTCAACGGGAAGTACCCTATAGGTTTTGATTCCCTTGAGATTCCCTTCAATATGCGGCATAAACAGCCGTTTCTTTTGATTGCGTTGACTTAGATGTTGAAGACCTAAGTATTTGATATTCATTTCAACTTGATAACTCCACGCATTCCTGAGAAAAAGGGTCTTGACAGACACACAGACAGACAGACAGACAGACAGCAGACAGACGGACAACAAAGTGATCCTATAAGGGTTCCGTTTCTTTTTTCATTTGAGGTCCGGAACCCTAAAAACACTAAATCAAAATCGGCCCATCCGTTTAGGAGCTACGATGCCACACACAGATACACAGATACACACGTCAAACTTGTAACACCCCTCTTTTTTTGCGTGGTAACCCCCCACCTTTGACAAATTCGACGTTCCATTCTGGAAACAGGCAAACGTTACGTATTCATGCCCACTACAACGGTATGAGGCACGTATACGACAACGTCACCGGCATTACTTACATTATGGGTAATATTCTTTGTGGTACGTTTTACTGCTGCGGTTACTTGACTCTTACGTTGCGTGTTATGTAACAGACACTGTAATTCAAGCGTTCTGTAAAATGTTGGCATTCTGTGCAAGTTTTAAGGATCATAATATATGCAGACAAATGGTTGAAGGAGCAGGTGTTGGATTGGAGACTGCGTTTAGGCAACGCGAGCTAGATTTAATCGTATATTAGTAGCTAAAGGAAGTTTAATGTAAAATTCGTAAAAGTATATAATCACTACATAGTATAAAACAAAGTCGCTTCCCGCTGTCCCTCTGTATTATGCTTAGATCTTTCATTTCACGGAAGGTTTATGTATATAATAGTACCTGGAGCGAAGCGAGGGCGAGTCGCTAGTCTATACAATAAATAAATAAATATCAGAAGTCAACCTCACATAAATTTACTTAGTCCCAAACTAAACTCTAGATATGTATGTACTATGTTTGTAACGATATCATACGTGTATATAAAACATCCAAGACTCAGGAACAAATACTCGTGCTCATTACACAAATATCTGCCTTTACCGGATATCGAACCCAGGATCGCAAGCCGTCCGATCCGTCCGTCCGATGAGTCCGATCAACCAACTAAGCTAACCGCATTAGACTAACCATCTTTTTTACAATCGTCAAAAGCCATATCTGTCACATAAATTAAGCCCACTTTCGTACAAGAAAATAGACAAGGAGAAGGCTAACTTTAAGCGGCAGATAAATTTAATAGTCGATTGTGAGACAGGCCCCTAACAAAACATTTGCGCCACAAGCAATATTTCTGTTTCTGACTTTCGCATTTCCAAATAAATTTATTCGAATGTACACTTCGTTTACATAAAAGCAGTAAGCCAAGGTGACAGCTGTCACTTTCAGGGGTTATTCCGTTCGGATTCGATATCAAAATACAAACCATTTTATTTTATCTCTTCAAGTGCTAGTCAGTTTATGAAGCAGAAGGTCTTAGCTTTCTATTCCCACCACCTCGATGGTAGATTACCATTCAAGAGCGGGTCCAAGATTCAGTTCATTGGGAGGGGGGAGGGGGGTCACGGGCTTCCAAAATACCAAAAATACTGGCGGACCACTAGCAAGTGGTCCGCGACTTCTCTGTCGCTCCTATTCTAACTTGTCCTTAACGATAAAGAAGCACTGAGCCCTTAGCCAAGATGCCCATCGATAACTAGCGTTTCTATTCATTTCGTTTTTAAACCAATCGCGTCACTGGTAGATCACGTGACTCTCCGTATGACGTGATCTACCAATGACGCGATTGGTTTAAAAACTAAACGAATAGAAACGCTAGTTAGCGATAGGCATCTTGGCTAAGGGCTCTGAGCGGCAAGCGATAAAACAAAAGATGTAAAAGACACTTACGCTATATTTTTTGCTGTATAAGTCAGAAAACAGTGAAGCCACCCCAGTCAAGTCAAATGACACTATTTACATAGGTAAATAGTGTTGATTTTAGTTTAACTCAGTGTTGACTGGAGTGGCATCTCGTAGATCGTTAAAAACACAAGAACCAAATCTAGAATAACTAACTAATTTACTTTCTTAAAATGTAATCAAACGACACAATAAATACGTAAACTAAACTAAATATTCTATCCACGACCTTTCCCTTATGTCATACTACAAAATATTGCACCATCAATAAAACAGGCAAAAACCAACTTCACACATTTCTGGCGCCACTGTCTACGTAAACCTTTCCAAGTTGTACGCACACTCTTTAGTTCCATTTTCCACCACCGTATTTTCCGACTTGGCAGCACTACATCACTGTGTTGTGAATAGTTTATAAGAAAACTCCGTGATGAGTGGTCCCAGAGTAGAATGCCCCTGATTCGATTGAAGACTTTTATCTTATTCTACTTTGGGAGCCCTAACGGGAGTACACCTCTGTTGTACCACTGACTTAGATAAAAAAACATCGTAACTACAACACAAGTTACAATAATTTTCAATCTTAGTAAGAACGCAGTAAGGTAAAAATTGCAAGGATAGTTATTGGGAGTTATGTTATTGTGGTTTGAGATGCGGGAAATTGTCCTACATTCTTTTGTTCGGTATTTATGTTGCGGTCGACGCTTTAGGTAAGAGAAAGGATTGTTTTTAGAAGTATTTTTCCTTTTAGCAATTTGCTAAATATTTTATACGTTTTATCGGGGTACCATTTTAATTTAATACACAGGGTGTTCCGCGATTAAGTGCATAAACGAATAAGGGTGAAACTACATGTTATATCCTTACGAAAAAAAAAAAAATAACTTTGTATGGAGTTTACAATAATAATTATTGTAAAATCTATGCAAAATTAAAAAAAATGTGTATATTTATTTTATTTTTTATTTTTTCAGTTGTAAAATCACATGTAGTTTTATTTTTAAATAAACCCAGTCCTAAACTTAGCTTAGGTGTCTACATTATGTACTTACCCGGCCCGATAACCGGTTTAATTTTCATTTCTGTTTACTTTGTTCTTGCCGCAATACAATTATCATTTGGTTTTAATAAACCGTATTTGGAAGAGGCTCCATACAGTTTATTTCGGATTATCCGGTTAAAAGCAATAAAACCGGTTAACGCGGACGCACGATAAACAAACGCCGTTTAGTTTTTTATTTAGTACCTAGTAAAAAAATGTTAATTTTCAGGGAACACCCAAATATTCCGAAATATTTTTTCCCGAATATTCATTTGTCCGAATTTTTAATTTTTACGAAATCTATGTTATACTGAAACTATTTAAAATTAAAAACATATTTTAATTGCTATACGTTGGTTAGGTTAGGTTTGATTTATGTGCCATATCAAAAAATAAAGCCTCCATTAAAAAAATTGCATTCGGAATTATGAAAATTCGGGATTTCAATCAATTCGGAATTATGACTCTTCGGAGTTATGTAGTGTACCCTAATTTTCACGTTAATTTTATTGTATCAACCAGCATCGATCAGTTCCGCTGCGAAAAACTATTTGTTTGTTTACCTAACGGCCACTCATTGAATAAACCGGTTAATTTTGGCTAAGATAAAATTCTTAAAACGTTCGCGTCCTCAAGAAAAGTTCGAAGCTAATCAAAATAAACCGGTATTAACCGGTATTTTTTAAACCGGTTTTGGAATTATTTAATTCCAAACAAACAGTTTCTGAATACGTGCGTCACTTAAACAGTATTGATACCCATCGCTTCGCATTTACCGTTCAAAGAGTAACATATCGAATAGATTATCTATAATACGAAGCTTGCGTGTTTTCGGTAGACATGCCACGACACTTTACATTACATCGCTAATCCCTTCTAATATTAGGTACAGTCAATGTCATAAATATGTATACACTTTAGTACCTTGTCTATTTAATGTCATGTTTAAACTGCCATATATGCATGTCACAACGATTAAAGTGACAAGGTACTAAAGTGTATACATATTTATGACCATGACTGTACTATATAAATGCGAAAGTAACTATGTCTGTTTGTCTGTTACCTCTTCACGCTTAAACCACTGAACCGATTTAGATGAAATTTGGTATGGAGATAGGATGAGGATAGGCTACTTTTTATCCCGGAAAATTGGACAGTTCCCGAGGGAGCAGTGATAAACGACTTCTACGCGAACGGAGTCGTGGGCAAAAGCTGTATATAAATAATTCAGGTAGAATCCTTAAGAAGACAATGTTTTTGCAATGATATTGTATAAAAATGTGAAAGTTAGAATTTTTTTATTCAGGACTGACCATGATGGCAGCGATTGACCTCATCTCACGTGATGTTAAATGATGATGAGATCTAGGATGGAGCTCGCTAGTTCAGTAATAGTATGTATGTATGCGGACATCATCACGTATGTATGAGGACAAGTTTAGTAGTGAAAAATGACAACATCAATAATAAAGAATGACATACATAACATGGGAGACGTATTAAGTTAAACATTGGTCATAACTTCCACACGACCCCCAAGTCCCCTGTGTATGACCTGAACGTACATATTTTTACAAACATTAAAACTTATCCCAATTTTTTTGACAGTTAAGCTTCCTCCTATAGCGTAAATATTACACAACCTTCCCACCCCTGTGTCACTCAGCGTCCCAACCCATAAAGATTAAGTCAATGCCTACTTCTAAGGGTTAAATGTTAGCGGGATCTCTGAAAATTTCCGAACAGAGTATATCGATTTGTAAAGGTTAGATATGCTGCTACCCAAGAGAAAAAGGTTGTATAAGTGTTAAGTTCATATCCGCATAATACCTTTCAGCTTTAGGGGTGTAGCGATAAGCAATGATTGTAAAGCTGTACAGTTTTTATAGGTTTTTGACCGTGCTATGCTCGCTTTTATCGCGGTGGATAAGTATGGATAAAGCATCCGTCACTCTCGCACTTGTATACTGGTCAGAAAGTGATACATGTTTTAACCAGGCTTATCCACATTATAAACACGACCATAATAGGCTTAAAGCGAGCCTAACATGTATCACAAGAATAAAGTGACAGCACGAATAAAAAGTTGCTAGAGTAATTAAATAAATATCATGCTTAGCTTAGAGACTGTGCACACTAGCGTTTTTCCACTGCTGGAGATAGGCCTCCCCCAAGGTTTGCCACAAGGACCGGTCCTGCGCCGAGACACTTTTATTTTAAAACTTTTATTAAGCGTTTTAAGTCTTACGTTAGAATATGGAATAGATGTATGCATTTCACTAGCACCTGTCAAATTGTATCTCGTTCATGCATGCTAAGCCCGCAGAATGAGTTTTTACGTGTTATCCTTACAAATTTGCTAAAATAGGTAAATAACTTATGCGCTGATGGACTTGCGTTCAAAACTAATATTTTTGCTGTAATTAATGTTTTTTTACAATGATATAGAACTCTCAGTCTAAATAGCGATATTATTACAAAGGTAACAATAATTTTGTGCTGATAAAATACCAAACTGATAGAGAAAAGCGGTCATAAAAATACAGTTTAGGATATTGTATTGGTTAATTTTCATGAGCAGAAGCGAAAAATACTAAGCAAGCTGTAAAATATTTACTTACTTAAGAAAACTATTTTAAAACGTAAGTTAGCCAAGTTTGCTTTTATAGAGCTACCTAGAGGTTTTCTTAAGTGTTTCTAAAATTCAGTATTACTTAGTTAATAATATAATTAACCTTTATTTTTATCAAATTTATACATTTTTAGTCGTAACTCCGAAAATAAATGAATAAAATAAAATTAAAAATTTGCATGTCGCTATAATCGCTTGACTTCAATATTTAAACCCCAGTTAAAGACCCCATTTCTAATTACTATAAAACTTTTTTCATATTATTATATTTACTATTAGATGCAAGCAAGCAAGTAATACAAACTATACCCAATTTCAATTTGATATGTTGCTGAGAAAAACTGCTGTGACACAGACAGACACCGAAGTCTCCATACGGGTTCCTTTTCGACCATTTTGGTACGGAACCCTAAAAATTACATGTTAAGTTACAAAAGTTACAAAAGCGGCAAAAGTCCCTGGTCGACTTACATTGTTGTAACAGCCATAATACGTTTTTCACGTACGAGTACCACGTACTAAGTTTCCTCTCAAAAGGTATTTCCTCTGCTTTAAGACCGGTAGCGAACGAACGCTAAGAGGGGCAAAGTTGGTGCAGCAAATTCTTGTTCACTTTGTCGGAAATACGGCAGTCTTTAGAAAGTACTCGTTATCTTTAAAAAAATTTGGTTAATCCTGACATTTTCAGACCGTTTTAATTGTCCTTAGTGCATCTAATTACATTCACCTATTATACGGTTGAATCAGATCAAAACACAATGTTTGCTGCTAGAAATGTATAAAATAGCACACAAGCTGTACTTATAAGAGATATTATTATACATACTAGAGTTATCAAAAAAAAAAATCAAAAATAAAAATGTTTATTCAGTAAATTGGCCACATACGGGCTCTTTTACACGTCGGTAATATAGAGTGAATCTACCAGCGCTTCGGACAAGACCATCATTGCGGAGAAGAAGCGCCGCAAGAAACTCCAGCAGGTCATTTTTTCAAACATAAAATACAACAATACTTAAAAGAAAGTTACAGTTACAGTAAAGTAAGTTACATTACAAGGTAATAAAGTAACAAATATTAATTATTAGAACTATGACTAGATAATGGCTGCATAAGCTCTTATACAGCTTTTGTGCTTGGGGTTACCCAAGCACAAAAGCTCCCAAAGCTCTCAAAAGCTCCCAAAGCTCTCAAAAGTCCCAATTTTGGAGCCCATAACTCTCAAATGGTCCAACGGATTTTTAACAAACTTAGCTAAGAACACTCTCGATTAAGTCACGATTCAGACAAAAAAAAACAAATTAAAATCGGTTCATTCGTTTGAGAGCTACGATGCCACAGATAGATACACAGATACACACGTTAAATGTAGTTTTGCGTCAGAGTTTAAAAACGAATAAATATTATAATATAATCACTATCAAAAAACACAGGTTTCAAGGGACACAAAGTATTATTACTGTATAAATTTTAAAAAGTATGTTAACCAAACTTCAAGCGGTTATCGTACCAACATAATAGGCTCATAATCAAACTTGCACGAACTTCACAGTGCATCGCCTAAATTGCCTTCGAAATTCAAAATTTACCGGACATTGTTCTGCATCGCTCGCGGGGCGTTCTGATTTTCAAATTTACGGGGTAGTTATGCAACGTAGTAACGGTTGAATTAGCGCTCTAAGTAGGCTAGGGGTGTCATAGTTTGAAATATATATATATATATATACCAGTGTTCATTTTATTAATTAAAAGAAAATTAAGTCTTAGGTAGGATTCAATCTGAACCTGCTACGTAATCATATTAGAGTGTAATTCTAAGTTGTGTCGTTAAATACATAACTTTATTTGACTTAAAAGTGTACAAATCATGCCGATGTTATTGAAAAATATACGCAAGAGTTTGCTCTTAATAATAAAATTAATATTATCATTCCTTTCACATTATAATGAATATAATCCTTCTATTTCATCTACCCTCGTAACAAATGTAAGTTTTCTACTAAACATTCTAAGAGTAATGAACGAATGAAGAAATATAGCAAAACAAACAAGTTAGAAAGGGAAAACAAAGCATTTGTATCGGCACAAATATTAATACGGCGGCAGTAACTTAATAGAATGTCCGTTATCGATTGGAGATATATTTCCTTGTGTCTGGCTTTGTACTTAAACGCAGAGGTAGTGTAGTGAATGATTTTAGTTGTGACAAAAATAAACTGTTAAATATTTATTAAACACCATTGAGGCTGCCTGTAAAAGCAGTGCTGGCGATGTTGCCAAGTTTTGTTAAAAAAAAAAACAAGTTAATTTTCGTGGGAAAACCTGAAATTTAATATCATGTGTGGTAAAAAAGTGTAGGGGGCTCATTTTGAATAATATATCTATTATATTGCCTAAATATACAAACAAGCCACATCATAACAAAAAATGCATTTCATACATTTTAAATACACTAAATGCAAGTTAATCAATTAAATTTTGAGTTCAATCAATTTTAGTTCAATAATCCCAAAAAATAAACCTCAGTGCGAATTGGACTCGCGCACTGAGAGTTCTGTACATACTTGGCTGGTTTTTAGTATTTGTTGTTATTCTATAGGATTTGTTTTTTAATCATACCATTATATTTATATTCGCTAGGAAATCTGCCGTAATAATACACATTCTAAAAAAACAACCCTTTATGTTTTACGGTTCAAAAGGCTCTTTACGGCTCTTTATAGTTAGGACAGATGGATGGGCGGATGGACGGATGGACGGATGGACGGATGGACGGATGGACGGATGGACGGACGGACGGACAGCGTAGGCTTAGTAACAGGGTCCCAGTTAGACACCCTTTGGGTACGGAACCCTAAAAATAGACACATTATTGGTACTGCGACAACCCTAGTTCCAAATTCAAATCAAATCTCTCGCGGACGCCATTGGCTACAAACAACGATAATTACCATTCGCGGGTGTTGATTGGTCGAAATTAAATTCATACGCGTCATAATGCGATGCTGTTTCGTGAATGTGACACAGTAGCGCAGTAAAGTTGCCAACGATTTTGATGATTGCGGCAATCGTTTAAATGATTTGTTTGTATCGCTCTGCGTTAACCTTTAAAGTTAATTGTTTGAGTTATATTTGTACTTAATCATTACTTTGCTATTAATGCGTTGTAATTGTTTTAAAGGAATAATTTGAATGAACCATTATATTTTTTCACGACATCGTTATTTTTTCAGGAATTTATATTATAGTAACCTAACCTAACTAATCTACACGATGGATATTTATTAAATCCTGTAATTTCAGCCTAAAAGGGTGTATAATAAAAAAAAATTAGGACGAATGCAATAATTATCGGTGTACACCTCAGTACTGCTGTCCAATGGGCTTCCTCTGTATTCTTAATGAAGTAACTAGTAGGTCGCTAAGGTCTATATTCGTTAAAAAAAATACAAATTACTTATACAATCTAAGAGAGACAAACACTTGCACGAGCTAATATACATCTAGCTCTATCTATCGGGGTATTAGAAAAACATGGCATTCTATTATGACCACATACATTTTAAGGCAAGCAAACGATTGCGGTAATTAAAATACAGGTGACGCCATCTATCGAGACGGAGTCACATTAACAACAAAACTAATATGATGAGAGACTGCTAGTCATTGAACAACCGGTTTGAAAATATAACCAAAATCCAAGTCCTGTATTAAATGCTAAAGAACAGTATATTTTTACAAGCCTATCTAAACCTTTTTTTACAATTTCATTACAACGTAAGCCTGAGGTTCCCCGTAGGCTAAAAAAGTCCAATAAACTTCCTTTTACAGAATAAACAAACGGTAACGAGAAAAGTTGTCAATTTAAAATTGAGCACCAAAAGTCGGGCACATCCTCTGATGAAATACCGGAGAAGCCTGGGGAACCCTTTGGGGTAACATCCTGTGTATTGTTATGGGAACTTTTCACCTGACTGAACCAAATAAAAAAAGTAGGCAGTGTAAATAAAT
The DNA here is from genome assembly GCA_963241965.1 of Tortrix viridana. Taxonomy (NCBI): domain Eukaryota; kingdom Metazoa; phylum Arthropoda; class Insecta; order Lepidoptera; family Tortricidae; genus Tortrix; species Tortrix viridana. Next base: position 9,134,384 of record OY725194.1, on the reverse strand, counting down.
AAAGACAATTATCGTGTCTCCTTGTTTTGTAGACACTCATTTCATCGAAAGCTAATTTCTGCTGAAACATTATTTTCAGGTTATCTTAAGCATGGGTTACGTAGGTTAGGTTAGAACTGCGATCGCCAAAAAATTATTACTACTGCACGTGGAAATGTCGGTCGATGGAATGAAAATTCGGCCAAGTAGGTAAAACATTCTATGAAATGAGTATCGGTGGAACATTTACGTTCGTCTAGTTATTTTTTTTTACTTCTTCCTTCTTACCGATCGGGGTTCCCTTGCCATGATAAACAAAATCTAATTTATTATTACTAGTGGTAAAAAATGACAAATTATAAACAAACAGATGCCGCTTAGATATCGTAAATCTGCAAAGCCTTCGCTTGCCTTCGCCAATTTTTAATAAATATTATAATTAGTTTATAAACTCCTGAGGTTGCCGTTTTTGTTTGCCCCCAGGATACCGCACGCGCCGTTAATTTTAATGGATAATTAATACCTGTCTTAAAAAATAATTGGTTATTTTAAAGGTGGGGGAGGGATAAGCCACTTTTGCGGAATTTATTGCTGGCTTAGAAATTAAGCGACGTAACTGCATTTGTCTAAAGCCGTATTTTAAAGTGCGTAAGAGTGGTTTTGCACTGCGTCCGATTCCGAAAAGTCGGAACTTGCGATTTTACACCTCCGATTCCGACTTTGGCTCCGACACTTTTAAATTAAAGATTTAAGAACATTTTATTATTTAGCGTTAAGTCAAATTCAGTAATAAAATTTTGGAGATTAAATCAGTAAATCATACTGACCAACTTTCACTATGGGACCAACCCCGAATTGTGAAAAAAAATACACATCTCATAGTGAAAGTTGGTCAGTATGACTTACTGATTTAATCTCCATTTGGTTACTGAATTTAATTTAACCCTGTATTTATTTTCAATGCCTAGGTAGACCGAAATTAAAGAGGCTGAATAAGTGAAATAAATGTTTGTATTATTTTATTTTATTAAACTTCAAACTTCAACTCCCACTTCGGTTTCTATAAAACAACCTTGGTAATCCCTAATCCAGTATAGTAACTTCAGTGAACTAAGAACCCAAACTTCAAACGACCACTCTTTTAAACTAGAAGATTCACAAAACCGTCAATTTGATACAGATAAATGGGCGAAAAAAACTTTTCGAGGCATTTATAAAGAAGCTCTCGCGCTGGCTGACACTTTGTTAATTACCGTGTTGACCCACTGTGCAGCGTGGGCTCAAGGCGTTGGCACAGATGGCTGTTTTTATAACTAACTACCTTTTGCCCGCGAATCCGTCCGCGTATAAGTCGTTTATCGCTGCTCCCTGGGACACTGTACAATTTACCAGAATAAAAAGTAGCTTATTAAGTAGGTTTCTTTTTGCATTCGCAACAACACCAAGAAGAACACGTCGTGGCAGTCGAGAGGGTTCCATCCTGTGCACATGCCCTAGCCAACGTAGGCGTCTCTGTTTGAGAAACGCGCTCAAGCTAGGTAGCTGTGCTGCAATTTCTAGAACCCTTTCGTTTGTTACCATGTCTTGCCATGATATGCTTAAGATAACGCATGTAAAAGGAGTTAAAACGACGTTCTACTTTTGCATACGTCGTCCAGGTTTCGGCTCCGTACAAGAGTATGCTTAAAATGGAAGCCTGGAAGCCCAACATCTTGGTCTTTGTCGTCAGATGTTTGTTTTGCCATACTCGAGTACTAAGCCTCCCGAACATGGTCGCCGCTTTGCCGATACGAATGTTGACCTCCGCATCAAGCGAGAGGTTGTTCGCCACGGTCGACCCAAGGTAGCAAAATCTGTCAACTACCTCTAACTGCGCGCCATTAAGCGAAATCACTGGGGCCACGGAGGCCATTGCTTCGTTTTAAGGATTGCGCCAAGAGAGACATGTCTGCCTTTCAAATTGACCACCGAAACTGGGAGAAGCTTGCGGAGAAACGGACGGAGTGGCGTAAGCGCGTTGTGGAGGGTCGCAAGTCATGCGATGGGACCTGGTTTGCAGCACTCGCTGACAAGAGAAAAAGACAGCGTCACGGCGACTCAGGCCCATCTGCTACAGGCTTCTCTTGTCAGGCCTGCGGTAGAACATGTGGCTCTCGCATCGGACTATTCAGCCACCAAAAGCGGTGCCTCCCCAGCATTGCACCATAAATCGTCTGCAATAGACGCACGCGCCAATATATTAAGTAGGTTTACGCGAACGAAACCGAAATGAAAAGGTTTTGCGCCAAGTACATGATAACGGTTTGGAAATTTAACCGGTATTCGAGCCTTGGGTATTAGACAACAATAAACATACTTATACAGTGAAATTTAAAAATATATATCTATTATACAGGAGTGTCTCATAAGTCATACGTTACAATGATTGAACCACTCTAATATGAGCTCAGTAAAAGTCGCATGGTTTTCAAGAAAAATGGTAACTCAATTGGCAATTGAGAGTTCAAGTTTTGTACCAATTTTAACTTTAAACTGGAAATATATTGAAAACCATGCGACTTTTACTGAGGTCATATTAGGCTGGTTCGGTATGGGGATGATGCGTAAAGCATTTCTATTCGTCAAAAAATGGCTGGTTCGGTCCGTCTTAGGCTGGTCTACCTCCAGTATCAATGTGACTTACAACTTATACGACCCCTGAATATAACACACCAGCTTCTTTCGTTAACTCTGAGAGTTTACTTTATAACTAACTTTAGTAATACAATGTTAAATGTTAATCGACTGTTAGTTCATACATTTTGACAGCTGTTAACACGCTTATCGTCTGTTAAGTGGTTGGCAAAATCGGACATTAGTCTTCGATATTTTTAAATTTTCTTTATTCGTTCTATTGGACGAAATGTATTATTAAATTTATTATTGCATTTATGTATTCAACTAATTTGCTTACAAATCTGATTCTTTTCTCTGTTTCCTTTTTTCTCCAGCATTGAGTTTCCCTTAACCAGAATTCGGATACAACAAACCAATGGAATCCTTAATTGCGTTATTTCGCCTTTTTCATATTGATGGTAATTTGGAATATTTGCATCACAATGGGTACCTAATGCATGAATTTGTCTTGAGTGCTCGGGGTTTTTGTACTGCTAATACTAAAGTAAAATGTATTTACATTATTTAAACTTTGCGTTGATTTAGAAAGTCTAGTTTACGCATTGTGTTGCTAATTTTGATTGTTCATTTGTTTTCAACTGACTTCAAAAAAGGAGGATATTCTTAATTCAACATTTTGTGTTACGCAATATCTTCGTGCATCGTAAGTCGTAAGCCGATTTTAAAGTTTTTTTATTGGATAGGTTTTATCTAAAGGCTGTTCTCATTTAAATTTTAAGATCTGGTCGTGTGATTAAAAATCAACTGTTGCAGTCAGTTTATTTTTAAAAACATTGGATTATTACTTATTAATAATCTACTTCTTTGTAAATGCATATTCAATTTAATCAAATACTTACGTCTATTCTAATAGTTTTATAGTACCTACCTACCTATCCGCATAACTTCCAAATCTGCCTCTATACTTTTGCAGCGGTGTTAGTTGTCAAAACTTTTACTCGCTAGGGGGAATCGTAAATTTTAATTATATTTGTGAGATTTATTGCATCGCTTCAAGCGGCTATTAATGTAACTTCAAATCGTCTTAAGGGGCGTCCTCACTGAGAGCATTTTTACCCGAGCATTTGTAAACGAGCAGTAATTTCAATAATTTGTAAGCTTTGTACGCTCGGCTAAACGTCCATACCACTCGAATATTCGACGCCGAATGCTCATTACACGCGAATGCTCTCAGTGGGGACGCTCCTTTACGTTAAAAACTACTCGTACCTATCTGAGCTACTTATATAGCATACTTAGTGTCTCACTGTTCAGTTGGGGAAGGGCTATCACTTAATTTCTGCAATCATCTCTTGATTTTTTTTTTCAAAATAGGTTTGCTCTTGACTAATTCTTGCCCTTGTAGGACGAAGATTATCATTCCCAAATGACAGCTTTTTGTGACTTGATGTTTACTTTGACATATCTTGATACGGGGATCTCAATCAAGATCGCTTTTAATACAACCTAAAATAAACTTTCTGTTTCTAGTAGAAATATAATTGTATATATTATGTTCATTGTCTCCGCAGTTTAACATTGTAAAGACTACTTTAAATATGAAAAACAAAATGGCGTCACCTTACATAACCGCCATCTTGAATTTTCAAATACCCATTTATAATCTTTAACGACTATAAAATGCTACGCGATATTTAAATAAAAAATACGATTTAATAATTTAGGTATCTAACAAAAGTTCATTAAATATGAGATTACCCAACTCCAAAAATTCCAGAAACTCTATTGAATTGGCGGTTATCTACCTATATTTATAGAAACTAATCCGTCCGTCTGTAAGTTTCCGTTCGAATGGGTCCTTTCAAACTAAGCTTGGCTATCGGGGATTGTGGCGCAAACTATAATCTACGGCGACGAAGAGCTCCTGGAGACGTTACCTATATCTCATAAGGATAGATATAAGTAGAGAAGAGATTAAGATATAGGTAGAGATCAACGCTGTCATGTCAAAACTGGAGTTGTAATCAAAATCATTGCTGACTTTACACACCTCCTGTATATAACGTAAGGTCAACCGGGTCAAATTTAACTACGGGGTAAATGCGACTTTAAATTTTTTTAAGGAAAACGTTTTAAATTATTTTTGCCCCGTTTTATTGTAGTTAAATTACATTGATTTCTATAAAACGTGGCAAAATAGTTTTATAAGAATAAGAATAATTTATTTGCATTAAACATGGGTCGGAACAGATGTAATAAATGATATATTTTAAACGTTGTATTCCCTTAAAATATTTCAAAGTCGTATTTACCCCAAAGTTGCATTTGGCCGGTTAATCTTAGTGCCTGTGTTTAATAAACGCAGCACATTGCACATTTTGTATTGAAATTGAATTTTTTTAGCAATAATTTAATGAAAATCTCAGTATTGGTAGGTGGACCAAGGATCTAGAAAGATCGCGGAAAACCTGATGTATGCAAGTAGCACAAAACCGATCATCGTGAAGATCCTAAGGGAAGGCCTATGTCTAGTTGATGATGATAATATTGAAAGTCTTATCTACTAGCGATCCACCCTCGCTTCGCCCCGGGTACTATTATATACGTAAACCTTTCGTGAAAAATTATCTAACTGATGGTGAAAACTACATTTAAACCCGTTGCGTAGTTTGAAAGATCTAAGCATACATACAAAGGGACAGACGGCGGGAAGCGACTTTGTTTTATACTATGTATGTACCTAGTGATTGCCCAGCAGCTACGACCACACGCAATAGATTAGTTAGAGAGAGATACAATTGCGAGTTGTTAATAATAGCAGAATAAAAAGTAGCTAATTTCATTTATCTGGTTTCCAACTGACTAGATCCAATACTGCAGTTCATCGATAAAATAATAGAATAGCTTCTATCTTATTCCTTGCGGCTCGTACGGCGTCAATAATCTCAGTTAGAGACACTGAAAGACCCGCTGGACACAACTTGTGATTTTATCCAATATTTATTGCTATTGGTTTTATGTTTACTGTTATGAAACGACGTCCAGTTCCCTGCATCAGTTGAATTTAAAAGCAGTGTGCTTGCTGAATTTAAAACACCCTGTATCTTGAGTTTGTGATTACAAAATCCGTATATATTTAAATTTGAATATAAATATGAAGGAGTGTCTGTTTGATTTTTATACACAGATAATAGAATGAGTTTCTGGTCCACTATGGAACTATGTCAAAATAACATACCTAAATACTCAAATCCTAAAAGTTTATAAGCCCAGACAAATTGACATTAGCCCTAAACTAAGCTCAAGGCTACTTGCACTACGGATACTAGGCGTTGATAAACATACTGATATAGAGAAAAGCATACAAAAATACATTGAAGTAATAATTGTAAAAAAAAAAAAAATGTTGCTGCTGTTATGAATCAAACCTCAGCCCCATCAGAAGGTAACCTTTGCGGGGAAGGCAACAGTGCGGCACTCTCGCTCACTTACGCCTAAAACGAGCGATTAGCACCCGGAGAGCCAATTGAGATTCTCTTTGATAGCTGGAGCTGCGACGCGAAACGATGAAAGCTTACGCTGGTACACCTTTTGATGTACAGATATGTATCAATTAACACATGGTTGACATACACTAGCATTGTACGAGGAAGAAGTGCTAACATATTGGAAACGCGTTAACGCGAGCAATTATTTAAGTAACTTATTTACTCATTTTTATAATAAACATTGCTAAAATTAAATTAATATCACTTTCCAGATCAGTAACACTACTGAAATATACCAAAGAAACAAAGCGGACACAAGAATAGCGCCTTGCGAAACCGGTTTTACCCTTGACAGTGAATTTATTGAGATCGTCGCTAAATTAATTAGAATTTAAGCGGAATTCATTTATTCAATTTAAGACTTATTACTGGCGACTTTGAACTGGAGATATCTTGAGCGTCATATTTTATTATAAGTAATAGGATTAGGCCTATTTTAAAATCAAAAGGGTTTTAGATTTTAAGTAACCGTTTGACTGTGCAAGTTTTCAGCTTAGAGGTGACTGTTAATATAAATATTAGTAGTAGAAAGAGTCTGGGTGCAGTTCGGAAAGTAATTGGCAAAATTGTAGAACCACCTGTCACTATGTTGTAAAGGGTACAGTCGGTCCCTATTTATGTGTGTCCGTTTGCAGTCCCACCCTTCTGCACGATTACCCCCTTTCATTGATTACGTGTGGTTCAGCTGGCAATTGTAGAGTTGCAGTCGATGATGTCAGAAGCATATTGTATTGGCTTTTGTATTTCTTTTGTTAATCACTCTCACTACAGAAACTTCTGAATTATTTGAGTTGAAAAGTACTTTTTCATCTGCGCGTGTAAATCTATTGAGTTTATTGATACTATTTTTACTGTATCGCTATTTGCTTTTATTGCATTTTCCAAAATAAAAAACAAATTTTATCTGCAAGCTTCCTACTTGCATTTTTACTCGCATCCTTATTTTCTCCACGTCCCAGATTAGGATTTCTCCTAATCGCAGATTTTCCCATTAATAATTAGGATGAAATGAGCAGGCAGATTATGTTAGTTTTGCAGCAGGCCCGCAGGACCAAAGCACCCAAAAACAGTTGACACTGTCAAATTGATTTCTGGAATGGAGAACAATAGAACAGAAAAAAACGTGTCAGAAGAAAATTAGGACTTTCTTCTTCAGCCTATGGCCAACCACTGCTGAGTGTAGGCCTTATCTGCTCGCCACTCACTCCGATAATGGGCTATTTTCATCCAGTTCTTTCCCAGTAACTTCGTTATGTCATCTGCGCATCTGGCCTTCTACGGCTAAGACTCCTGGTCCTGAATCGGATAATATGCGAATGTAAATTCTGCTATTAAGAAATTACGATTATGGAAAAGTGATCTTACGAATCGTTTAAATTTTTTACCACGTCATGTTTCAGACTCTCAACTTTCCAGCACTAAACATTAATCGCAGATCTAAAAATAACTAATCGATATAACGATAGCGTTAATCCAATAAGCCATGTAAACCACTGATTGCTTCACATCAAAGCTCTGCGCTGCGGTCGGACAACAAATCATGTCACATCGCTAATCAACACCAATTGTCTGCCCTCTGATTGGCTATTGGCTGCATGCATACCGCCGCGCTAACCCCACTAAGTCAGCCTGTGTATAAACTTTTAACAATCCTTTGCGTTTCAGCTGGGGATATTGTAAATGGAAACTTGAGAAAATTATGCAGTACAGCTTAAGTATTTAGCTATTGCTGTGGTTTTGTTTGTGTGAAATTAGCTAATCACTATTTCCCCAGGAATGATTCAGATTCAGATTCAGATTTTATTACTCAATATAAATTACAGTATAAATTGCACTTCATGTCAAATTACAAGTTATTATATGGCCTTGTTAACTAAATATTATAATTTCAAATTATACTTTGGTCGCAACTCACTGTTGAAACTAACAGCTCTGAATGCGTAAAACTACGTTAATGTGCGTGTCTATACTTTGGTTGTTTTTGACGCATTACTGACGAGGTTACAGGTACCGCATACGAGTAATGCCAATGAGAATAAAGGTCTAGTTATGACTTTCGGTTAAAATTCGAGATGAAATGAGTGATGAAGATTTCTAAGATAATTAACACATGATTTTCCGTCTACCTACTTACCACTTAAAGATTCTTCCTTAATGAAGTTATTATTATCTAACTAGTAGATGAATAATTTATGAAAATATCGTTAAAAAAAATCCCTAACAGCAAAATTACGACCGAACTGCATCTAACCTTCCTCATTCAGTGCCAACCTGTTTACTTTTTCATTAATATTAACTTCTTTACAATGAAAGTGTGATTGACAAATCACTTGCGCGTTGCGGTTTTTATGTAAAATGGTGAAGCAAAGCTAACGCAACAATGATTCCTCCGCCGTATAATATTATGGTCGCTTTTATCATGGTGAATAAATGTGGACAAAGCATCACTCTCGCACTTACATACCAGTTAGAGAGTGACAGCGATTAATATTAATAGAAACATTACACTTGCTCACGACCTTGCGAGCCATTGCCAGAATTACTCTTCAATTTTAAGTATGCACTCACTACTGTTCCGGTTTAATATTTACAACAACAAATATTTCAATTCTCGTCTCGCACATCCTCGCTAATTCCGTCTATTTCCACGGAAATTGCGCTAGAAGAGAATTGAAATTTTGAAATACTAATTTCAATTCACCCCTTGCGAAAGACTTTAGTTTACAGTATATTGCTCTAGCATCAAGAACAACTCAGAGGTATAAAATGCATCGTATTCCGGCTAAGCCACAGGTTGGGCTTTAATATCGGGCCCGACTTTGAGCTCTGCCGGCAAAGATTAAGTCTACATGCATTATGTATTGAGCCAACGGTGTTGGGACATACGGTTGTGGGGAATCGGCAGCAAAAATAAACTGGGACTTTGGAAATAACATTTTTCGTTAGATTGGGTTTTACTATATTCTATTGTTGGGAACTAGGATTTAAAAATTAATGACTAAATTAGGCCAGTTTTTGTAGTGCTTGACGAAGCCTACGAAGCCTACAAAGCTAATGGTCCCGGGTTCAAACTATAATAGAGCAAAACTTTTTATGATGAGCACGAATATTTTATTTTTGATTCTTGGATGTTTTATTATTTATTTACTTATCTATGTAGCCATATTACAAGCTTACAGCTTAGTTTGGAACTAGGAACCCTGATAAAAGGAGAAATTGCAAGCAATATAATCAAAAATATGTGTGTTTTTTTTTACATCCTTAAGTATTATCATTTAACTAGGAGATTATTTAGATACGTGTTCAAATTCAAAATGTTATCTCCTTATTTATGTATTATTAAAAGAAGAAAAAAACATTAATGCCGGTCAGAATTGAATTTTATACACATAATTATTTTTACTGTGAATTATAGTATCTAACTGCTCTTTGTTTTTCAACCGCAAGTCCCATGTGTCACGTCCGTGTCATCCCGTATGTGCACCTGACTTATTGCACTTTATGCTATTGTGCTCTATTGTGTGGGGCACAATGTTGGAGCGAGCTAGTTAGGGACGTTGTTTACGCGTTTGACACCAGATGGCGTTGTTTAGTGTTGCTGAATCGCGCTTTTTATTTGATACTCACTTTTGTGCAAAGGGAATGTGAAAACAAACTTTTGAGGACTAAATAACTATGGGTTAGGATAGAATTGAGATGATAGGGTACTTCATTCGAGTCCCAATAGTTGCTGACCTGCGTTAAAAGATATAATTATATAATTTAAATGTTTAGGTAACCGAGAATGTAAAGGGGGTAATTAAACTTAAATCCAGTAGCACAAACGTTCTTTAGCATAATGTCCCTTTAGGATACCTCCTGTCACTTTTTTAATTCACTAAAGTAGAGACCACGTAAATAAGATCCTGCTAATTCAAAGTATAACCTGCGATGGTTCCATTAATGGCAACTATGATAAAATAATTCAATATCACGGGACAATCTTACACAAGTTGACCTAGTCCCAAACTCTTGGTTTAACTATGGGTACTAGCAACAATGAACATACTTCTATGGGGAAATACGTGCATACTTGATGACTTGAAAATGACGAGTGAACTCTGGTGATTTAACCTCCTAAGGCCATACAACGAAATTTACCAATGGAATATGAACCTATTGTGAATAAGATAGAGTCAATTTTCTAATTTGACCGTCAGTCATAAAAACAAAGGAAATTCCACCTTATCTTGTATGCAATAGATCTTTATTCCATTGGCCGTATTATGTACAATTTTTTTACAAGGGGCCTTTGGAGGTTAATCGATATAACATTCAGCCCCAGACTGTCGACCCAGACCGGGGAAGTTCGCCTGAAATAGCTGCTGACAACATTTATATTTGGATGCATTTATAATTAATTTAGAGCAGTGTGAGATAAACTTTGAGTCTTCTTCTTAAATTTAAGAGCTAGGCTCTTGTCGGTGGAGCAATTTCCATAACTATCAATCTAGAGCCTTTTTTTTTAGGGCCTGATACGATACGACGTCTACTTTTCTTTTATCTGATCCATGAACGTTCTCCTTGGTCTTCCTCTCTTCCGCTTCCCTTCTACTTTCCCTTCCACTATGACCTTAATGTGTGTCGTAAAAGGTGTCCTAGTATCTTTCCTTTTCTAATTTCAACGGTTTCCAGTAAGCACCTCTTCTCTTTAACCATGTTAAGCACTTCTACGTTGGTAGTTTTCTGAGTCCAGCAAAGTTTTCAAAGCTGGACTCAGAATACTTTGAGAAATAAAAACAAAATAAATAAATATCAATTACGAATACAATAAAAAATACAGCTAAATTAAATCGGTCAAACCGTTCTTAAGTTCTTTCGTGCTCGTGTACTTCTTGAGAAACAATATTTGTGACGTTCTCAATATAAAGGGACCTTATGGAGGCAGGTGGTTACGCCGTTTTTTGGAACTGCTACCATAGTATTCGTATAGTTATAAGAATAAGAAGAGCGTAACTGCCTTCCTCCATAAGGTCCCTTTATATTGAGAACGTCACATTTAATCTAACTACAAAATCGCAACTTTGTAATTGTCTATTTGTTATAAAATACCTAGAACATACCCAACTTCCTCAGAATCACACCATATCCCAACTACCCCTAGTTTGTCCAGCAACTTTCGGTTGCCAACTTCAATAGGGCAACTTAGTTGATTGCGGTCAGTTGCTTTGTCGCCAGCCACTGACTTATTGTCGGCTACACTCTCCATTCAGATACGGGATTGTTTAATAAAAAGCTAGTTTTTGCATACGGTAAACACCCAGTAATTGAACAAGAACACTTTTTTTTAAGTCAATTTTTTTTATCTGTCCTGTGCTGTGATACTATTCTTATACTTTTTACTACTTATGGGATCCTTAACTACAAGTTGTAAACATCAAAGTAATGTCGGCCTGTGTTTACTTAGTAAAAACATCAGGAGTTGTTGTTGAGAAAAATAAGCACCAAAGTTTCGCAGGGTTTCTTTTTAGCATTTTACAGAGTGAAATATGTGTAAAAAATAGGTAGGTACGTACATATTATAAACAATAGCTCAGAGAAGAGCCGTTGGCATTTAAATCAAAATAAATACCTACTAAAATAAAACAATATGAACCTTTTTTTAAATTTCAGCTTTGTTACTTTAACGGTTTCTGAGAACGAGTGTGACATACATACCGAAAGTTAAACAGACGTCTTATGACAAAACTGTAAAGGTTCCTAGTTTAACTACGGAACCCTAAACATAGCTGACATTTGTTTAGAGAATAACATAGGAACTGGACATAATTCACACTGCTTGTCAGCCGCAGCTCTCCGCGAACTCTGCTGTGTGTGACGTCAGCGATGTTACATTTCGCTGCTACGTGTCAGAACATGTTACATATGAACTCTAAGCGGGTGGTTAAATGCGGACAGTTAAGTACAATGCTAAAATTGAGTTACCATGTTTTAAGGGCACGGTACTTGTTGGAACAGTTAAAAGAAAATTAAATAAAAATTGACGCAATTGATTCAAAATCGATTAAAAATACTTTTTCTTCAGAAAATAGGCATAATCTCGCTAGAAGAAACTCGTACCCATAATGCTACTAGCAATATTCAAAGCCTAAATCGGAATCAATCGGAGTGATTCCACGGAAGCAAAAAGATAAAGGGTCGTAACAAATATCGGGGTCTGGTGATATTCCGTAATTCTTCCCGTTTGAATCGCGGGGTTCGGCACATGACGGGACTGGATATACAGCCACTAGAATCTACGATAAAACCAAATAATAATAATAATCCAGCCTATATACGTCCCACTGCTGGTCACAGGCCTCCACTCACAATGAAAGGGTTTGGGCTATAGTTCCCACGCGGGCCCAGTGCGGATTGGGAACTTCGCACACACCGTCAATTTCCTCACAATGTTTTCCTTCACCGAAAAGAAAAAGATTACCATGAGGTAAATTTACAAATTATATTTCGCACATAAATTCCCAAAAACTTAGAGGTGCGAGCCTAGGTTCGAACCCACGACCCTCTGCTTAAGAGTCGGCAGGTCAAACCATTAGGCTACCACGGCTTTTTTAGTAAGTAAGTAAAACCAAATAAAACTAATTAATTAATTTCCCGATTTCACTCCCAATTTCCACAGGAAAATGAACCGGCTAGCTATTAACGTCTAATTGGACGTTAATTAACTATTTGTCTCTGGTCTAGAGAAAACTGTATAACGTTGGATTTTCGTACCAATGTAAACTTTTTAGATAGTTCAGAAAATCAATAATAGCTAACTGCCGCACTCAGAGACATCAATTAAGTTTTAAGTTTCATTAAAGTTGCTGCGTCTTATTCTATTGCTATAGCAAAGACAGTGACAGCAGCTACTTTAATGAAACTTAAAACTTAATTGACGTCTATGAGTGCGGCAGTTATTCTATTGCTATAGCAAAGAAAGTGACAGCTGCTACTTTAATGAAACTTAAAACTTAATTGACGTCTCTGAGTGCGGCAGTAAGTATTTGAAAAATGTTGTCATGATATTTAAAGATTTTGCTCTTCACAAAACATGACAACCGAAATAATATCTAAAATGTGTTAAGACAATCCATACATTATTGGAATTAAACATTACGGGTACTGAACATTATGGTTAACACTAATTATGATAAAAGTGATGACTTGAGGACAAAACGACGTTATGGCAAAAGAAGAAAGCGGACAATATATTATCATTAGGTGACTTGTGTGTTTGCTTGCCTTCTCTATGCTATAAAAATACTTGTTTTGTATGGGCTGTTGCAACGGCACCCCACAGCTCAATTGCTTTAAAATAGTGTACAACAATTGTACGTAGTTCACGTAGTTGCTCATCCAACCAGATCCAGTAAAACTTTAAATCCCGGAAGATCGTTACGCGACCACAAAAAAATCTCTCGATCCATTCACGAGCCCAAATCATATTTCTACCGTGCCCGTAATATCTCCACAATGGAAGATTAATAGCGAGCCTGTAATATATGTCACGGGGTTGCGGTTTGACAACCGGTCTATACATTTAAATTAAAATGTGTATGATGCGCATATGCAGAACGTATTTATGATATGGAAAAAGGTCTATCGTTAAAGGACAAACTTTTCATCGAATGTGTCGTTTCACCGAATTTCTTCGAAAGCTAATTTCTACCAAAAACTAATTGTTTTCATCTTTATCATTGGTTACGTAAGTTAGGTTAGATTAGACTTATGAACACCAAAAATAATAACTCCTGCACGTGGAACTGAAAATTCGGCGAAACATTTTATGAAATGAGTGTCGGTAGACTCAAGTTTTCACAAACCTAATTTCACCAATAGCAAAGTATACGATACAGACAATTCAACTCCGGATCTTTAGGAGATCGAGTTAGGTACGTACGCAGACGCGCAGGCGCAGCGTCGACTAAATTCATGATTATCAGTGTTAGATCACGTCCCACCACAGGCTTGTGGCGCGTGCGTGTAACAATAAAAAATAGGATATGATGAATGTTTTTTTTGTCATTCATGTAATAAATTAATGTAAAGGAAAATTATTATTCGAATAACTATAAAAATAACCAAGATATAAGCCATTAAATATTTGTTTCTATCTCTTTCTAGCAAAACAGAATTTAACATGGAGTTTATATGGCCGTAGTGCACGCTGACATCACAGTAATGTCGGATCTCTCTGCTAATTAGTAGTTTTAAATGCTTATATTATCCGTATTTTTTGGCCGATTTTAATTTCAATTAAATTTTTTGCCATCTCATTTCCGGTATTTTCATATTTTGTTAAGAAATGCGATGAAAAATATTCATGCATATTCCCAATTGAAGCTAAAATAAGGTAATTATTTGTGACGTTCTCAATATAAAGGGACCTTATGGAGGCAGGCGGTTACCCCGTTTTTAGAACTGTTACCATAGTATTCGTATAGTTACAAGAATAAGAAGAGCGTAACTGCCTTCCTTCATAAGGTCTCTATTGAGAATGTCACATTTGACCTAATCTAACCTAACCGAGTTAACCCCCGACAAAATCGGGACCCTCTTTCAGAGCTCATGACTGTTAAATGGCCTAACAAAATTAATTTTAATTAAAACTTACCAAGAAACAAGGCCGCTCTATAATATTTAACCCTATTTAATTCCAATGGGAATCCAACCCTTCAGTTGTAACATCCATAGATTTTTGTCCCCGCAAATGCAAATGCCGTGTTTGAGCGACCCAAACTAGAAACTCTAACCGCGTTACCCGACTTGAAACGGAGTGTAATGTAATAAGATTCGGGGCCCGATTTGATTTGCTAATTATATTCATATACATGAGCTTTAAATTATGTCCAGGACCAGTTGTCCTAGTGTGCCCAGGGGTGTAGGTTCGAATACAGTTGAAGGCAAACTTTGTGATAAGCACAGGTAAGGAAATACTGCTTCTTGAACTGATACGTGACGTTATAATAACCTTCTTAACTGAAATTTAGTCATTATGCCAAAGAATTCAAGAATATTTTGATATAAACCAGAAAGAAAACGCTTCAGTACGTAGGGGTCCGATCACGCCTTAATTTCGTGGACAAGTTATCGTGGCGTACATTCATAGCGACTGTTTTCGCATTTGTGCCGACACAAAAAAGGATCGAAAAGGAATTTACGCTTTGTGTCGGACGTGTAAGATAGTTTTTATCACGCAATAGGACGAAACTAGGTTAACTTTGTATAAAATTACGCGTTTTTTTACTAGATATAAATAAATAATAAATAAATAAATATCAGGGACAATCTCGCACAAATTGGCCTAGTCCCAAACTAAGCTCTAGGCTTGTACTATGGGTACTAGACAACGATAAACATTACTTATGTAGAGAAATACATACTTAAATACATAGAAAACATCCATGACTCAGGAACAAATACTCGCGCTCATCACACAAATATTTGCCCATACCGGGATTCGAACCCGGGACCGCTAGCTTCGTAGGCAGGTTCACTACCAACTAGGCTAAACGAGTCGTCACGAATGAACGTCAAATTTATTTAAAAATTATATTTATACAACAATATCTTCATGTCAACCGTCGTCCACATTAGTGGATGGTTCTCATAAGCAACTTGATTTTTAATTCATTAACCGTTCTGGTTGATAATTATTTATCAATTTGTTGCGTCTATTTTAAATCTGGTCGTCGGTTTCGTAAAGGAAGCTTGGTCAAACTGCCTTACGAGACTACGAGCGCGCGGGACAACTTTAGTTTGCCGGTTAATACTTCGTCAATGAGTTGAACAGTGAGTTGTTTAAGAGTTTTTCTCACAGGGCTTAGGGTTTCCCCAAACACTACTTTCATGATCGGCCTTATTACGAAATAATATCATCAATAGGCATCTTCAAAATTTGCTTGCGTTGACGCACGTTAAACAAATGTTACTAGAATTACTTTTCATACATTCCACTGCTGAAGCATAAAACTGTAGTAAATAAATTAATACATATAAATGGCGGACAATCTCACACAAATGGACCTAGTCCCAAACCTAGCTCTAAGCTTTTAATATGGGTACTAAACTACGATAAACATATATTATTATATAGATAAAGATAAGAGATAAGATATTATATAGATTATATTATAAAGATAGATAAATAAGAATTTGGATAAATAGAAAAGACTCCAAACAAAGACAAATAACGGAGATCAAACCCAGGACCACTAGGTATCTTCAGAGACAAGATCTTGGAAAAAAAAAAATTATACGCACATCCAAAAAAATGACTAGAAAAACTAACAAACAAAGCACAAAATAGACATGAAATGGGAAAATAACAAAATAACACACAATCATAATAACAAATTAATTTCCACTCGCAAAACAACCAACATCCTAAATAACAAAACGCAGCATTTATTAGTTCGCAGCACTTTAGAGCGAAACGAAAAACAAAATGGCTGACCCAAATAACTCGTGTCGACGTCCGACACATTTTCTAAATGGACAACCACATAATGCCTATATGTAGCGCGCTCTAATTCTTGCCATCGCTAAGGCTGTATTATAATAAGAATAGCCTTTTATCTAAGCGTGACGCTACTGTTTTTCTTTTGTTCTTCGCGTTCTTTATTGTTATTGTATATTTTGATGATTCGGGGATTTTAATAAATGTTATCTTGGAAATTTACTGTAATCGTTACTTTATAATAATTAATATGAAAATACTTCCATCAGTTCGGACGAAGCGGTTTGCTGCGTCATTTCTTATTCGCACTGCCAAGGAGTAGAATGCTCTCCCTGCGTCTGTATTCCCGGAATATAACCTTGGTGTTTTCAAGGCATGAGTGAATAGGCATTATCTGGGTAAGCGTACCATCTTCGACCTCGTCGTCACTTAACATCAGGTGAGACTGAGGTCAAACGCAAACCCATTTCTGATTAAAAAAATATATTCTGTAAGTAGGCCCTGTAGGCACTTTTACATGTCTGAGGGCCGTATTAATAAACTCATCTCAACTGTGATCCCCGTCTCAAGATACGTCAAAGTAAACGTCAATCCATAGAAAACTGTCATTTTGACGCATCTTGTGAAGGGGATCACAGTTGAGATGAGTTTATTAATACGGCCCTGAGTCTACCAGCGCCTCCCAAGAGGAGACCACTGCTGAGAAGGAGCGCCGCAAGAAACTCAATAGTTTGTCCTTTTTTAATGACAGAACATACATAATCTAGCGTTACGGAAACGATTATATTAAATAACAATTAGAAAAAGTTGCAAAATGACATTAATAAAAAAAGGAAATAGATTATTTTTGTACATTTACCATGATTGGAACACTTAATATTATTATCTACAATCTAGACTACAATAGACGGCGCGGTTAGTTCAATACATTGGACTTTTTAATGTTGTCTCAAGCGTAGTTATATTTTTTATTAATTTTATTTCATAGATTAATCGATAAAACCAGCGTTTTTATCCTAAATTAGTTCACATTCTACTTTAAATTTAATACCTTTTCTATCATGTTTTTATTCACTGTCATTATTCCAACGTATCAGCGCTGAACACTCTTCCTTCATTACATTTTGTTCAAGAAATTTATGACATACTTTATCAACAAAGCACACCACATTTCTCTCCTTGCAATACTCATTTGTCCTAATTCTTTTACCTTCTGTAAGTGATACTCTTATATATTTTGTTACATCACCATATATCATTTATGATTGATGTTGGGTTTTTATATCACTAACCAAATAGAACTTGAGGGCAAACAGTCCAATAATATATTATGATTTATTTGGAAAGAGGAAATTGGTTTTCTATTTTTGAATAGAAATTCTTCATGAAATTCTGTTTACGTTATTTTTGTTATTTAAAAAAAAGTGTCGAATGCAAATTGTTCTCTTGGGTTGTGTATTGATGTTATTTAAATGTTGTAAGAAGCAATCTCTTATCAAAATAAATCGGTGACGTACGAGTCAGACTGGCACAACAAGGGTTCAACAAACTTACAAATACAAGATTTAAATAAGGACAGACTGGTTTCCCGCTAAATAAATATGGCGGCTTTTTTAAACGTCCGGTCTAAATTTAACGCTGCATCGCTACTCGAGTAATAAATGCATACGTTATAAGGTACATATAGGGTTGGTACTGTTTAATTTTTTTTTTTTTTTGGAATTGCTTCTTCTTATAGTGCTTCTCCAACTAGTGAAGGTTAGCCAACCTTCGACGACTCGCCAATCAACGACTTTTTCAAGTAATTTTTAAGTGCTGGAAGGGGTAACTCTAAAACTACGTCGGGTAATTTATTATAAAAATGAATGCATTGACCTACAAATGATTTATATACTTTACGGACACGAAACTTTTTTATGGCAATTTTATTTTTATTCCTAGTATTTATATTATGTATATCAGAATTTTTAACGAAAGAGTCTAGGTTCTTAATAACATACATAATATTTTCATAAATATATTGGGATGCTACTGTTAAAATATTAATTTGTTTAAAAAGTTCTCTTAATGAATCACGGGAATTTAAGTTATATATAGAGCGAATGGCCCTTTTTTGTAACACATATATTTATAAAATATTGTATTTAAAAGGTAAGTATACATAAAACAACACTAGTTATATTCGATAATTGAGGTAAAAGCTTATCTCATATATATTATGGTACCTATTGTTTTTTTTATAGGGCTGTCACATATTTACTCTATTAAGTGCAAACCTCTAATCGCAAAACGTGTCCAAGTCATACAACCCTATAAAAAACAACTCACAAAATATGCAAAAAAATGTCGCTTCCTTATTAATAAAACTGGAAGACATCACTCTTGAACACAACAAACACGGCAAGCGTGCTATAATCCACTCTCCGTCCTCTTTAAAAAAAAATCCATTACTAAAGCTAAAGTAAGTTAAACCTTCTGAATGAAAACATAAGGATGTTTTTATTAATAATAAATGAAAGAGATACGTCGTTTTTTTAAGGTGGTTTCAAACGCGACAGCCCTAGCAGGCTTGGTAAATGACGAAACGTTTTTGCACTTTGTTCACCGACTGTACTTTTCACTTACACAAACTTCGTTGGTACAGGTGGGGAGAATGGAATTTTTAACAATCTCATTTTGACTATGCAGATTTTACCGGCGTGTTAAAGTGGAAAGGTAATTGTTGGTATTGATTTTTAGGGTTCCGCAGCCCAAATGGCAAAAACGGAACCCTTAAAGTTTTGTCATGTCCGTCCGTCCGTGTGTCATAGGCATTTTACTTAAAAACTACAAGATGTATATTGATGAAATTTGGAGTATAGGTGTCTTGTATAAGCCGCTGCTTATATAAATATATAATATATTTCTAGGAGGGGCACTCCATAAAAATGTAACAGGAGTTCAATTTTTTTTGCAGCAAACATCAACGTGTGGCACATATTTAGACAGTTCTTTTAAAAACACTTTAAGGTTTCTAAGCAATTGTTTTGATTAAGTGATTATTTTCGTAAATAATCGTTCCGTTATTTACATAATTGTCTTTTTTTGTACTACTTGTATATAGCGATATTTTGGATTGAAAACGTTATTAAGTGCCTAATTTTTGCCAAGCTTAGCAGGTCTACGAAACATGCGACCAAATTCAAAATAGACGCGCTGAAATATTAATAATACACTCCCGGATTATGAGATACTTCGGGATAGCGTCTGTGTTAGCAGTTATAAAAGCTGCTTAACTAGCTTAATAGAAATTCAACAAAGTCGGCACCTAAGCATACGGGCTGCTTCATGTCATATCAGCGCTTGCAGCGCTTTCAAAGCAGCCATAATGCTCCTACTATAGTTTTAATACAGCAAGATTCACTGAAAATTGAATAGTTACCTAATATACAGTACTACAATCTTTGACATAAGGATTAGGGACATTGTATTTGCATATAAAAAAGCCGTGGTAGACTAATGGTTTGACCTGCCGACTCTTAAGCAGAGGGTCGTGGGTTCGAACCCGGGCTCGCACCTCTAAGTTTTTCGGAATTTATGTGCAAAATATAATTTGTAAATTTACCATGAGCTTTTCGGTGAAGGGAAACATCGTGAGGAAACCTGCACACACCTGCAAAGCAATTTGACGGTGTGTACGAAGTTCCCAATCCGCACTGGGACCGCGTAGGAACTATAGCCCAAACCCTCTCATTGTGAGTGGAGGCCTGTGCCCAGCAGTGGGACGTATATAGGCTGGATTATTATACCTACATATTATTATAAGCGTACATACAAATTTTGTTTTATACTATGTAGTGATAGATACGTAATGCAACGAC
Source organism: Tortrix viridana (assembly GCA_963241965.1). NCBI lineage: Eukaryota > Metazoa > Arthropoda > Insecta > Lepidoptera > Tortricidae > Tortrix > Tortrix viridana. The sequence goes on along the minus strand of OY725194.1, from coordinate 9,113,901 downwards.
ACGCGCTAAAAAGGTTATTTTACTTGCCGTAAAGTGACAATAATTGGCAATTCGATAGAAACTCGATTCACGAATGCATAGTACCCACAAACAGCTGATTGTATGCAATCTGAAATCGAGTTGGTTCTGACTTGCGATATGCCAGAATTAGCCGTGTTAGTCCAGGTTTGACTAAACTGAATCCATTAGCTTATAGATGAGCTATTGTTTCCTGACACGTTGGTATAGGGTAGGTAGCATGCGGGAGTATCATATGGCAGACGAAAAAAGGAATAACGGGATCATTTAAACTGCTGACAGTTCTGTTAGCTTCTGATAAACATTGTCATCAATTTAATTATGATGAGCATTTTACCAGATTTTCGATAAAATTAAGATTTTTGAATAAAAAAAGGGAAACACCTTAAAATTCCTAATATTTATTTATTAGTTTTATTCGAATGCTGTTATTATGGTGAAACTTTCTTTATATTAATTGCTTAAGTGGGTAAGGGAAGAGCTATGAGTATTATAAAAAGTTTTTAATCTAAAAATTACTTATGGAAATTTTGGATTTCGATCAAATCGGCTTTATGACTTTTTGGCATCACGTTTACCTTATTACAGTCCATGTTAATGGAGACCGCTGGAAGTTATTACAAGAAAATGCTTACGCGATATAAGCATTTTGTTAACATTATAACAAATAAAAATGTTGAACTTTTTACCGAAGTAAGTCAACTCTAACAAGGTACAGATCATTCAACAAATAAAAAAAACGGTGGATGCTCGGCGTTCCGTTACAAGTGAATTCTCGCCTTTATCTGCCCTTTAACATTAAAAATTAAGTCAATTAATATGACTTATCCATCCGGTAAATTACTCAATTCTCCAAAAGGAAGTAGATAAATTTAATTTAACATTCATTGGAAAATTAACCTTAATATAACGAAAACCCGTAAACCCGCAGACGTTATTTAATTGTACAATTAAAGTACACAGTGCACATGGATCTGATAGGAATGTAATTTCCCCGCTTCTGATCTTTATGTGACGTTTATAGCACCGCTGTAGCGCCTGATTACAGGCAAAGGTGTTTTAACAGCTGTTTTACGGCTCATTTATTATTTTGGTGATTATAACTTATACGGTTATGCTGTCAAAATAATTAAAGTAACTAACTGTATTACGACACTGTATGCGAAAGTGGCTTTGTTATTACCGTACCGTATAGTAGCTGTAATATATGTTGTTTTACTGTGCAATAAAATATTTACATTTGTTTTTTTGTTACAGGTAAATAAAATCTTTGTTGTCAGATCGTCAGTGCAACCATGCTTAAGGTACACAATTTGTAAGTATGCTTTGACAGTTGAATGATTTGGACTCAAGCAGCGCACAAGCCGTATAAGAGCTTATACAGCCCTTAAAACGCTGAATCTAGAGTTATAATGACTGTATAAGCTCTTATACAGCTTAAGACGCTGAATCTAGAGTTATAATGACTGTATAAGCTGTTATACAGCTTAAAACGCTGAAACTAGAGTTATAATGACTGTATAAGCTCTTATACAGCTTTTGTGCTACTTGGAGATAATGGCAAATATCCTAATACAGGTTGTATTCCAGAGAAGAAACTTTTAAGGACGGTCATTTAATTTCCTTGTTTTGTGGGTTACTGATTTAGCATAAACATAACTTAAACTGAGGTTTAATTTTACTAGAGTGTTAAATCTAAAGGTAAGTTTGTTTGCTTCAGTTATCTAGGTCATAGGCTGTCGTTAATCTAGACCTAGATCGGGAGTCAAGGTCATAACGGATGACTGGGTACGTCTATTTTGGGAGTATGAAGAATTGTCATTGGATTTGGTAGTATAATATTTACCCAGGTACACTTTTAACAGCCTGGGTGTTTAATAGCATTGTTAACATACACTTATTAATAATTTATTTTATTTTAACGAATACTTTATATTTATTAACACTTTCTACAAGGGTTTTAGAAAGAGATTTTTAGGTTCTCATATAATTGTTCAGTTACATATTTCATGTCGCGTGGAGACAAAACTTTATGTTAATTAAATAAAAAAAACTGTTTAATTAAACAACTGTACAATCACTGAAAAAAATTGCACTCGCCTTGACACGATGTTATAAAATCGTAATCAATTTTGTGATTTCTCATCAAATCAATTTATCGACTAGTATTCTAATACGAGTAGTAACTTATTTCAAGTACACAAACTTCAGTGAAATTATTTATCACGTTATAACATTAACTTTTCTCGTATTATTGTTTAAAACATAATACTATCCTTCGCGCGAACGACGTCCATCCGAAAAGCCTCCATTTCCCAAATCAGAGGATACCGGTAATTTTTATCACAATTTGAAAATTCACTTATTTCAATCAATGGAAATACGGTATTGCGTCTACAGTCTAAAGCCCATTTTCGAAACGCATCGATTTCATCAGTATTTTCTGCAAATGGCGCAATCGCCTTATTCGAATTTAAATTTCGAATCGATTGTCAGTGAATCAATTGTTTTGTCTATTTCAACGGTCGGGTGCATTTTGAACTGAGTTTTTAAATTCGAATTATAAACGGCCATGTGTAAAGTAATTTACGATGAAAATTTATTAGGAAATTTCGAGCTCTTTCTTTTTAATTCATGGTTTATGTCGAAGAGTGTTTGTATGGTTTGAAAATTTAATGGCTTAATTCCGAATGTTTAGTATTGAGTATGAATAATTAAATTATTTAACAATACTTGTATACCGCTCGACGCGATATGCTTTTGATAATTTAGTTAAATTATCTAGGCTTTGCAATATTGTTTTGTAAAGATATCGTTGAAACCTTGGTACCGCCGGAATACTTGACAATGACAGATATTGGTAATTAATTAATAACTAACTTAAATAAAAGCTTAAATACCCGTTCTATGTAAAAATACACCTGACAAATACATATTTTTAAAGCTTATAAAAAAATAATCCAATTTCTTCAGATACCTTTTTAATTTTAATAAGATTGTTAATTAAAGGTGTGAGGTAAGAGGATAATAATTAACAGGCCCAGCGAAAATTAACTGTTTTCTCTCAGAGAACCACTCCTTGATACTTCAGCTGGATTGCGCAGTATTAGCCGTCTGACCTTTGTGCTTGACATTTCAACACTTCAAGTAAATTTGTTTTAGTAATTGTTATACTTAACATAATATTTTTCAAAGAATGAACAGTAAAAAAACAAAATTATCACACGATGAATTAAAACATATTTCTTTTGTCATAGATAATTTAATTGTCCCTGAAGTAACACCCAAGGAGCACAAAGGCTGTATAGGAGCTTATACAGCCACTATAACACTAGTTTCAGCATTTTAAGGGCTGTATAAGCTCTTATACAGCTTGCGTGCTACTTGGTCAAGAAGCGAGTCGCGAAAAGCGTTTACAAAAATCACAAAATTTGAAAATATTCTCAGTATTTTAACGTCCGACAGCATATACTTAGGACGAAAAGTAATTTCTCCGGCGTCTCATATCGTTAGCTCGACGCGAAGTGACGTTTCTATGCATTTCCAGCGACGACCGAACGAACGCCGAGTCTGTGACGTGTGGCGACCGTCGGCGCAGATACGAAACGCTAGATGCGTTAGCACAATATATTGAACACTAGCGAATCGCCCTCGCTTCGCTCCGCTTAAAGTTCCCCCTCCCTTTACCACCTTTAAAGTTGAAATGTCAATTTTTTTTCTTCCTAAGAACCTTCTCCCGACAATAACCAACACAACAAAAGAAGAATTAGCGAAATCGGTCTAGCTGTTCACGTGTGATGCCGTGACCAAGAGAAATAGGGTTTCAATTTAACCGACTTCAAAATAGGAGGAGGTTCTCAATTCGACTGTATGTTGTTTTTTTTTATTTTTTTAATCATAAATGGGTTTGCGTTTGACCGCAGTCTCACCTGATGTTAAGTGAAGACGAGGTCGAAGATGGTACACGCTTACCCAGAAAATGCCTATTCACTCTTGCCTTGAACACCAAGGTTATAGGATTCCGGGAAAACAGACGCAAGGAGAGCATTCCAGGGAGTGAATTTATCTAAATTTGACGCATGTTCGTTCCTTTCCAAACCGTTTAGCCGTTTTGGCGTCATTGAAACACAAGCATCCACACATCCATACAAGCTTATATAGCCTAGCCTACCTTCCTAGATAATCCCTCTTTCTATTAATCAAAAACCTATTCAAAATCCGTACAGTATTACCTGAGATTAGCCCGAACAAACATATACAATGCGCGGCGGAGGATTTTAATCATTTTCATTCATAATTTGTAGCGAGAAAACTATTAGGCATCTCTGTAGGAGGCCTTCACCCTCATTTGAGTTCCCGCATATCATCTATTTCCATAATATTAATTACTTAAATTTTTTGTTTTCTATTTTTTCATTCTTACGAATGCATGAAACTGTCTATTCTTAAACTTGTGTAAACTCCTTTGCGAGAAATAAAAGGCTTTTATTATTTTTATTTTATTACGTAGTGAAGTAGAATTCCGGTCACATCTAGCTTTTTTTATATCGAGAGTTTTCCATTCACCACGAGCTTTCACATTATAGCAAATCCAGTGGTTCTGAGCCGCCGTGTAACGACCACGTTTGAACAAATTCTGACTTCGCACCGAAATTCAACGAAAACGATAAAAATCCTCACATTCAATCGAATGAATTTCAAATTCATATTTGTTGGATTGAGCGGTGCCACTTTGAACTGGGTTGGAATATAAATGATTTGTTGAATATAAGAGAGACACTAAACTAAACGTGACAGGCTTACGGGAGAATAGCGGTCTCTTTCATTGAAATAACTACTAAACATTACTGCCCTGCAGGTAAAAGTCAGTATTTTACACAAAAATATAGTAGCAATTGCAACCTTGTGACCCAGTATTGAGGTTGCAATTATTACAGTAGTTTTGTGTAAAATACTGCCTTTGACCCTAGCAGGGCAGATTATTGCAGTGTTAGTGTAGAAATTATTTACTCCATTCACCGCCTGTTTCACAATCGTATCTGTCAAATAAATTAAGCTCTTTCCCTTTCTTACACTTGAAAATAGACAAGGAGAGGGCAATCTTTATTTGACAAATGAATTTACTGGTAGATTGTGAAACAGGCCCTTAGGTACGCACATATAACCTGTCATCTGTCGGTTCTGGGCCCTTAGCCAAGATGCATTACGCTAACTAGCGTTTCTATTCGTTTCGTTTAGAAACCAAACGCGTCCCTGGTAGATCACGTGATACGAAGAGTCACGTGATCTACCAAACGCATTTGGTTTAAAAACGAAAAGAATAGAAACGCTAGTTAGCGTAAGGCATCTTGGCTAAGGGGCCTGGACAAGATATTTAACGCGAGCGATAACAATGTTCGAAATTTGTAGTATTGACGTAAGCTGCCATCTATCGCGTCGTTTTTTAGGGTTCCGTTCCTCAAAGAAAAAAACGGAACCCTTATAGGATCACTTTGTTGTCCGTCTGTCTGTGTGTCTGTCAAGACCTTTTTTCTCAGGAACGCGTGGAGGTATCAAGTTGAAATTAATATCCAATACATAAGTCTGCAGTCCCTTGGATCAGTGAAAAAATCAAACATCTAAGTCAACGCAATTAAAAGATACGGCCGTTTATGCCGCATATTGAAGGGAATCTCAAGGGAATCAAAACCTATAGGGTACTTCCCGTTGACTTAGAATCATGAAATTTTGCAAGAAGCTATGTCTTATAGCACAAGTAAAGGAAAAAATCCGAAAACCGTTAATTTGTTGTTACATCACATGAAAAATTATCCCAGTATAAGCTGACACTCACTAAGTACTAAAGTGCATACTTATTGCGTGTCAGTTTATACTGGACTTTGTTTATATGGTATTCCCATGATTTATGAACTATTTACATGCCTACAATTTTGTGCGGAACCCTCGGTGCGCGAGTCCGACTCGCACTTGACCGGCTTTTTTAACCCCTGACGCAAAAAATAAGGGAGTTATAAGTTTGACGCGTGTATCTGTGTATGTATCTATCTGTCTGTGGCACAGTAGCTTCTAAACCGATGGACCGATTTTGATTTAGTTATTCTAACGTAAAGTAATCGGTGACCGAATGCAACTTGTCTAGCCTTACAGTTCGTAAATCTTTAAGTCGGTAGGTAACCTTACAAAATAAGTTTACTGAGACTATCAAGGTTTATAGTCCCAATGTATTTAGAGCACCCTCAACTGTCAGATTTATTGACAAACTTACAAAATGGCTGACACCGATACCGATCTCGGTAAAGCCGGTGGTCCAGTAACACCTTAAGATAGAGACATCGCTTTACTTTTTTTAACTACGCTTAACGCCAATGATTTTCAGATATACTTAGATACAGATTAACCGCCATTGAGAAAGTTTTTCCTATTTTGTGTATTGTCCAATAAAGTTTAAATAAATAATAATCTGTCAATAATAAATAGTACCAGGAGACCGAGCGTCGTCACTTGGGTAGAAACTGAATTTTCATCGAATTCCTAAACGACCCATAGCTGGGGTTCGAACCCGCAGTCTTTGCGTAGTAGGCCAACGCTCCAACCATCAGTCTATTCAGAGCCAGGCGGCAGCTGCTCCGAAATTACGAACCATATTGCGCGGGAAATCTTTTTGCGTGAAAATACGGGGAAACGAATATGAGACCTAGCTAGATCAAATTTTCGCCCCCGTAAACCCCCGTGTCGTGTGTCGAAATCGTTAGAGCTGTTTTCGAGAAAGTGAGTACAAATAAATAAATATACATATATTTAATAAATAATATATATTTATATATATTTAGTAATATAATATATATACTAATATTAACTTAGTAATGAAAACGTGAAAGTTTGTGTGTTAATAAGTTCGTTACTCCTTTACACGGAAACAGCTGGACGGTTTTGCATGAAATTTGAAATAAAGATTTACCCTAGATTTACACATACGCTACCTTTTAACCCGAAAAAAAACGTCCTCGTGGGATGGAAAAATTACTGATTCTATGCGGACAAAGTAACGGGCAGTCTGGTATAATTTAGTCGCGATGCGATATAGCTTTCAGACCGCTCTATTGAACGACGACCCTAACTTTATTGGCGCAGTAGAGATATCTGAACGACCCGCTTTATGGGCCTAACTTTGCTTATCTCGAATATACGCTTGATAAGGGCTATTTGTTGCTACTGTGTAATTTTATTATTATTGAATTTCTGTAGACTTGTCTATCTGTTTATTATAAATGGTTTGTTGGGTGATCATCGGTAACCCTAATTACCACAACAATTAATAAATAACGAGAAGATTTAAGATTAAGGTCGTAAGTGTATTGTCTTATCTTTGGTACCAATTTCACCAAACGATTTTAAATGTTAATCGGCTGTTAATTTATATATTTTGACAGCTGTTAACACTCTAATCGTCTGTTAAGTTACTGTTGTTGGTGAAATTAGATTCTTGTCAATACGAATTCGGTTGGTTGACGTGATTACGAATAATATTAATGTTATTATACGCGGACTCTACTTTTATTACGAATAGGTATTCGTTTGTAGAAAAAAATACAATACGGATAGGGGATACGCATGAATTTTTTTATCGCATTTCTTAACAAATATTAAGATACCGTAAAAGTGAAGACAGAAAGTGAAATTAAAATAAAATCGGCCAAAACCAGCGTTGCAGTATCAATCAAATGTGACGTTCTCAATATAAAGGGACCTTATGGAGGAAGGCAGTTAAGCTCTTCTTATTTATTTATTATTCTTGTAACAATACGAATACTATGGTAACAGTTTTAAAAACGGCCTAACCGCCTGCCTCCATAAGGTCCCTTTATATTGAGAACGTCACAAATAGGTGCCGCAACTTTATGCTGAGTGGCGATCCATTTCGGTGGGACCCATAGCACCTTATTTAGTTTTCTCGACTGTTAAGTTTGTAGTAGGTATTATTTAAGCTCACTATTGTGATTTATTTTAGTATTATTACTCTTTTGTACTTACTCTATGTACTTAGGTGCTGTATGTGTCACTGAATAAATGCTTTTTCTTTCTTTCTTTCTTTTTTCAAAAATACGATGATGCAAGCATTTTAAACTACTAATTTGACAGAGGCACTGCGGCCATATAAACTCCATGTTAAATACTGTTTTGATAGAAATACATAGAATAGATCTATAGATCTTTGATGGCTTATGTCTTGGTTATTTTTATAGTTATGGGAAAAATATTTTTTGTCTTTGTTTGTTTCATGAATGTTTTTTTTTATTAAAACAAAAAAATTATCATGCTTATTCCCTATAGTTGGATTCAGAATTCATAGAACTTATAGAAGCGTTCCATCTTATACCTCGTTTTTGGATTATTTCGTATAATTATTTTCACCACGAAAATATTTTTACTGAAATGTGCGTTTTTCCTGCTCGAAAAACGTTACACCAAAGCTTTGTGATCAGAAATACGTCAAATATTTGTGAAACGCGACCAAAGGTGAAGCGTACGGACAACAATGACAGGAGACATAGACACAGCAGGCTCAATTTTACCTTGACATAAATAATAAAAATATAATGTATAGTAGTGTTAGAAGCGTGTACAGTTTCCGCCGGTAAAATAACTTTTCGTCTTCCAAGACGAAAACTTATTTGTGACGTTCTCAATGTAAAGGGACCTTATGGAGAAAGGCAGTTACGCTCTTCTTATTCTTGTAACTATACGAATACTATGGTAGCAGTTCCAAAAAACGGCGTAACCGCCTGCCTCCATAAGGTCCCTTTATATAAAGAACGTCACATTTTCTACTAAGCTCTAGCTTAGTAGACAGTTTTCTGAGGCTTGACGTTTACTTTGATGTATCTTGATACGATACGAGCCAAGTTCAGTTTATTATCCCGGGATTGCAGTCTTAAGAGTCTTGAGATACTCAGACCGAAAACTCTGATCGAAGGATACTCGCCATACCCCACGGAGAAAAAAATATTTTTCAACAGATTTCAGCTGTGGTTAACAGATTTTTTTTTTTACAACAAGTCATATTTTTGTTAATACTAGAATATTCTTGTTAAAATATTCTAGTACACGAAAACACTGATCATCTTATAGTTACAGAGTAAAATATGCAGTTAGCTTACAACAGGTTTTGTATACTACACAAAATTTGTTTCCTACGCTACTAGGTAAGTGGGTAATAGGTACTAGAAATGATGTTGTACAGAAGTAGAATTTTCTACTAAATTGTAACAAAAGTAAAAATAATTTATTTATTATTTCAAGGGAAACAAACAGCAGTAATTTTACACATGGATAGAAAAAAAAATAGTTATTACATTGGCCAAAACAGTTTCCACTTAGAGGTAATACATTTGCTCAAGTAAGACAACTAATATAACAATATCATTACTTATACCTATAGCCAACTTAACAAAAGTATTCTTGATTTGACTTATGTATTTACTTAACATTTAATTTAGAAATAATAGTTATCACATATAATACTTACAATAAAATCAATTCGAATTTACAATATTCTGTTAAAGAAAACTAGATTGCTTTCTCCGTGCCTATTCTCCTTTTTTAGGATATAAACTTTAACGAAATTTCACGTCGATCACTTGTCTTGATCATTCGCATTAATAACAGGTATAACTAAAGATATAAAACTTGTCTACTGTATGTTATTCAATCGGCATCGCACAAAAACCCTTGATTGCGGGCACGGATCGCCGCCCGCGCACGACAAAACGGCAAAACAGCAAACTACAAAGTTACAACACAGCGGCAAAACGTGTTACGTCATATTTACACGGTATTTCATCACTTTATCGAACGTATCATTTCATCGAATTTAATTTCATCGAAAGCTAATTTCTGCTGAAACTTTATTGATTTCAGGTTATCTTAAGCATGGGTACGTAGGTTAGGTTAGGTTAGACCTGACACCACCAAAGAATTATAACTCCTGCACGTGGAAATTAGCTTCCGATGAAATGAAATTCGATGAAATGATACGTTCGATGAAAGGAATATCGATAAAGTGGTAGCTAAGTACCCTATTTACACATATAGTCGTGGTTTTGTCGTATATGTTTACAAGATTTTCTTTATCTCACTTGTCCTGCTTTCGAAAATCGATAAATAGATCGATAGCTTTCGTCAATCATATTTCTTTGATGTTGAAAATCGTTTAGTTAACGTAATGCGGATTAGCTAGGCCCCCCGGTGTCTGTTGTCTGTCTATATACCAACTCTCAAACTACCAACTACGCTAACCGCGTCAAACCGTATTGTAATACGCATTTACAATGTTATCCAGTTAGTTTTTTTTTTCAAAAATGGTAGTTACATGCGTTATCACATAGACAAATGTGACGTTGTCAATATAAAGGGACCTTATGGAGGAAGGCAGTTAAGCTCTTCTTATTCTTGTAATACGAATACTATGGTAACAGTTTTAAAAACGGCCTTATCGCCTGCCTCCATAAGGTCCCTTTATATTGAGAACGTCACAAATGCTCGCCAAACTGTTACCAAGTTTGTTAGCGAGTGAAGCGCTCAAACACATATACCTACTAATCATGTACATGGGCAAAATAGATACAACTCCTATCAACAATGGACCCATACGGTAATTTTGATCCTAGTTTGGGTCTAAATAGGTTCCAACGGAAGACCAGCGCTGACTTTAATGCCGGCATTACGCTGAGTTGGGACCATTTCGTGACTACATTTGTAACAAGGTGGTTACAACCTCCTTTATATATTGATTTTATTTCTGGCCACTCTTACGTTTCTTTTATTGATCTAAATTCTTCGAAATTCAAAATTATTATGATCGATTCGCAGATCGATGAGGGATTCAGTGTCTGAGCTCATTGAATTAAAGACATACAAAATCTAGAATATAATATTAATTTAATATTATATTTTATTAAAAATGAGATTGATGTATTAGAGTATTAACCTATTGAAATATAAAAATAATTAAAATTCAAGTAAAAGTTTAAGAGATTTATTTATTCCATCACCTATGATCTCGTCATCCTGGACATGGTGATACTTACCCATACTGTCAGAAATTCTTTCTGTGTTTTCTCTGTCCTTTATTGACTATTTGTCACGAATAAATGTTTTTCTTTCTTTCTTCTTCTTTTTTAGATAAATATTTTATTTATTGCGTAAAATGTAATTCATACCCAAAATTAAGCAAGTTGATATATTATCTAATTAATGCCGTAGGGAGAAAAACAAGAAACCATGCCCGTTAAATCTCGTTGAAATTTCTTAAACCAATAATTAAGTGTAAGGTTATAATTATTCCGCTCAAGTTTCATGTCTAGAGATAATAATTTTCCAACGTAATTATAATTTTTTAACAGAAATACAAAAACTTTTAGAAAAATTAGCATGTATTTTGTTCTTTATTGTCATTTAAATTTGTGAAAAAATGACCTATGAGTTTTTTCTTGGGCTTTTTAAGATTCCGTACCAAATTTGTAATTATTGGGTATTATTCCATGCGAATTAAAGTACATAAAAAAGGTATATTTTTGAAGTACGGACTTAAATACGGAACCCTCGGTGCGCGAGTCCGACTCGCACTTACCGGTTTTTTTGATTGCTTATGTTTATTCGAATGTTAATAAGGACATTAACTATGTTATTTGTTTTAAATAACGCGTAACAACTTAATAAATTTAAATGAAATTTGGCACAAACGTAGACCAAATTCTGTATTCTTTTAATACTCTGAAAAGCAATTGATACTTTTTAAATAAATAACGTTTAACAAGTTAGGACGAGAAGGGATAAGTAACCGTATTTTATAGAAAACACAAGACAATTTGCTGTAGTTTAAACATGAAAGAACCAAATATTTTCAGACTTAAAAAACACTAAGAAATTAATGTTTACTACCTTCTGTTGATTTTAAGACAAATTTCCTCCAAGACTCCCTAATTTAAGAAGCCTTTAAATAATATTAAAAACAAAAGAAACCACTAAGCACCCTTAGCAAACGAAACCATCACGAATAGCACAATCCCTCTCAAATAACAAAACCTGCTTGACTCTAGTGTTTGTTTTCCAAACAACACAACCCAGTGCCCAGAATTGGATATACTTTCAATATCGACTCCATCTGGCAAGAAAATCAACAAGCCGGGCACTGGAGGTGTTCGCGCATTCCAAACGAAGAACTAGATTTTGGGCTACGATTTGTTTGAGAATCGGCAAGGAGGGCTTCGAATGGGTTAACCTTTACAGCTCAATGGGCCAGTAAAGGGAATAACTGAAATATCTAAACGAGAGACAATGTACCAAATAGCGGTACGCTGCAGGGAACTTTAGTTAATTTCATTTTTATACCCCCAACGCTAAAAGAGGGGTTATAATTTTTACTTATAATTTTGACGACGCGTTTAGCCTAGTTGGTAGTGACCCTGCCTACGAAGCTAGCGGTCCCGGGTTCGAATCCCGGTATGGACAAATATTTGTGTGATGAGCGCGAGTATTTGTTCCTAAGTCATGGATGTTTTCTATGTATTTAAGTATGTATTTCTCTATATAAGTATGTTTATCGTTGTCTAGTACCCATAGTACAAGCCTAGAGCTTAGTTTGGGACTAGGTCAATTTGTGTGAGTTTGTCCCTGATTTATTTATTTATTTGATTTATTTATTTAACTTGTGTATCTTCTGTCAACTGCTTGACTTTCTGGTACGACACGACTTTAACCTTCTCTTTTATTTGATCAAAGTAATTTCTCCTTGGTCTTCCCCTGCCTCTTCTTCCTTCTATCTTTCCTTCTATGACAGAAGACCGGAACGGTTGGCGATTACTCCACCGACAAGAGCTTGGCTCTTGAATAAGGAGAGAGAGAGATCTGTATATCTGTCTGTGGCATCGTAACTCCTAAACGGATGGACCGATTTTGATTTCGTTTTAGGGTTCCATACCCGAAGGATGCCTTACGGGACCCTATTACTAAGCCTACGCTGTCCGTCCCAACTTTAAAGAGCTGTATCTTTTGAACCGTCAAAGATAACCTGTTGATTTTTTTGCAGAATATGTGATATAACGGCGGATTTCCTAACAAGTAATAAAAAAAGTTAAAAAGTAAAATAATAATGGGAGTCCCCATACAAGAAACGTTTTTATTTTAAGTTTTTTTTTGTATTTGTTCTATAGTAAATGCGGTAATACATACAAGCGTCAAATTTGGTATGATTATAGAAAAATACCTGAAAAACAATACCAAAAACCGGCCAAATGTGTACGGGACCCTCAGTGCGCGAGTCCGACTCGCGCTTGACCAACATGCAGTGTGCTCTTACCAGTGAATTGTGCGCTCGCATCAGGATATTGAAACACTGAACCCTGCCGGATGTACCGTCGGCAGAACAAGCGGCGATTATTAGTCGACAGTGTCGACACCTCCAGGAAGCCACTGGCGTCATGACGCTTGAGGAAAAGTGACGCGATAGGCTTTTGTATTCATATTTGGAAGGTTAAGTATGTCTATAACCGGCTGCTAGTCATAAGAAGGGTAAATAGCTTAATCTTTGTTTTAACTTATGTGGTCGAAAGAGGTGGTTGTGGTGGAAAGAGCTATGCTGGGTGTCTCCTTGCGAGATCGAATCAGGAATGAGGAGATCCGCAGGAGAACTAAAGTAACTGATATAGCTCACAGAATAGCAAACCTTAAGTGGCAGTGGGCGGGGCACATCGCTCGTAGAACCAATGGCCGTTGGAGTGGAAAGGTTCTAGAGTGGCGACCGCGAACCGGGAGACGGAGTGTCGGCAGGCCTTCCACAAGGTGGACCGACGATCTGATAAAGGTCGCGGGAAACCGCTGGATGACAGCAGCAGAGAACCGATCGTTGTGGAAAACCTTGGGGAAGGCCTTTGTCCAGCAGTGGACGTCTGCGACTGATGATGATGATGATGATGATGTGGTCGAAAATCAGATGTCCGCTCTAGCTCATGAACTAATTCATTATCAGCCCGTACTATACGCTGCTGGACAAACGCCACTGCTCCTGATCTTCAGCTTCTCGCATCCAACCTACACCAGCCAATCTGCGCATATCGTCGCTCCATCTTGCCACATGGCGTCCCGCACTACGTTTGCCGAGATGCGGTCTCCACTCAAGAACACGACGGTCGTCGGTTCTGCGGCACACATGACCGGCCCACTGCCACTTCAGCTTGCTAATTGGCTAGGTAAAGTTTTTGGAAGAGATGTAAATTATATTTTTTTTCGATAGTCGTCATCCTAAAGATCAAGGAACTGCGGCTCTTTTATTTTTATTTCCTCTAGTATTTTAGATTTTTTTTTTTTAGTTTTGTGGGAGCAGAATGATTCAATTTCGCTGCCAACGTCTTTTCATTGGAGCCAAATCAAGTGGTCGTCGACCCGTCTGCTAACCAGTCGACGGATTGTCCATAAAACTAGATGACTCCGTAGAATTTGAATATTGCTTGCACTAAACCAAAATTGGTAAAAACCGGTGCGCGAGTAGATAGACTAAAGAGTTAGTGGACTCGTTTAGTTTGGTAAACTTCATTTCGTTCTCGAGCAACTTTAAAAAGAAGGTTCTCAATTCGACATTTTTATTTGGATACATATATTAAGCAATATATCGTCGCCAATTGTGGCTCGATTTGAATAAACCTTTTTTTATTAGGTTGATGATCTTAAGGTTTTCAAGTTCTGTTGATATTCCATGGCTCCCATGTCCAGATCTTGACTAAATTTAAATTGGACTACCATTCCACAAAATCTAACTAACTCTTAAATTTGGAGTTGGTTCTTTGTTTTTTTAAACATCTAATTGATATTTTTGATATTTGCCCGCGACTTTGTCCGCGTAGTATTCCCTTGTAAACTGTCCAATTTTTCAAGATAAAATCAACCTATATCCGTCGTTGAAATACATTGAAAGACGTCGTTGGAACAAAATAAACTAACACACTTTTACCATCATAATATTAGTAAGGATGTATACGTTTTGTGTCGGTGTTAATAGGTGCCAAATTCTGACTGATTGCTCATTATTGTGTACTTACTCCTAGTATTGTGGTGAAAATTTGATTTTTAAAACTTTTCCTAAATGCCAGAGACCAAAATATTGGGAGAAATACATTTAAACATAAGCCTTAAAAAAAAGAGAGAGTAAATAATCTGTAAATAAGCGACATCTGTACCGGATAGTAGGTACTGGCAGTTGACCACGACCGCTCTGTAAAGAGTGCATTGACCTAGAAGAAGAAGAAATAATAATGACATGTCTATAATGACGTCACGGAACCATCATATCATCATCATCATTTCAGCCGAAAGCCGTCCACTGCTTGACATAGGTCTCCCCCAAGGTTTGCCACAAGGACCGCCTGCGCCGCTTGCATCCATCGGTTTCCCGCAATCTTAACCACGTCGTCGGTCTACCTTTTTGGAGGTCTGCCAGCGCTGCGTCTTCTGGTACGCGGACGCCATTTGAGAACTCTTCGGCCCCAACGGCCATCTGTTCTGCGAGTGGTGTGCCCCGCCCACTGCCACTTAAGTCTAGCAATTCTTATAGGGCTTTGTCGGTGACTTGGCTTCTCGTGCGGATCTCCTCATTCCTGATTCGATCCCGCAGAGATATTTTAAACGTAGCCCTCTCCATTGCCCTTTGAGTGACCTTGAGCTTTCTTATGACTCAGTACCGTAAGTCATCACATCAGTAAGTCATCACTGGCAACACACACTGGTCGCATAATCGCATACTTACTAATTATTAATACAATTATATAACTTCCCTGTTTCTAGATGGTTAACTATTCTAAATACACTGGCCCGCAAAACTAAGTATCACACTTTTAAAATTTCATTTTTTTCTAAACTATAGAAGTTAGAGATTTAAAATAAAAAACGTTTTATAGCAAATTTTATCAGCTTTCTTTCCAACTATAACTACAATAAATAGTAACATTTTCAACTTGAACAAAAGATAAAACGATAAAATAGCCAATTTTAAATGTGTGATACTTGGTTTTGCGGCCCAGTGTATAACACTACAATGATCGAATTAATCAAAGTAACACGTTTCCATACCCATATGTCTATTTATTATTCATATCACGATTCACTAAAGTGCCTCCGCAAATATCGCAAAAGATTTATCCAACTCGTCAAGCTAAATGAAAATTGATGCAACGGTTTATCGATAAAAATACCGATGTCGATAAAACATCTCAGCGGTTGATATAAAGCGTCAAATAAATTTCAATCGCGAGCAAAACGAGGATATAGAGACGATAAAGATTCCTGTTGGGAATCGAAGAATTCCAGTAAAATGGTATTTCTCCTTCGAACTCCCTAGGGTTTAGAATTATCCAACACTTTTCTTTCATATAAATTGAGTTAGTATACGAAAAACAATCTTATTTGTATCCTAAATAGCAAGCAAAATGTCGATATCGATGAAATGTTATCGATGTACATAAAGTCGATACTTTTGCTGACTTGAGTTAGTGCTACGTCAAATAAATTCCATTTGACTCGCATGAAACGAAGCAAACGAGTAACAAGGAAAGTTTGAGACACACCGGGAGCAGCGAATAAATATTTAATCATCAGTTTTACCAGAAGTATTCATATTTTTTCTACAACGACTTAAAGGAAATAAAAAATAATTTTAAAAACTAAAACCCGACTGCAAAAAGAACGAATCAATTTTGGACCTTTGTAATGTTTTACACATACCACCATATGTTATTCGCTATCTGATTTACTATATAGAACCAATCAGTCCTCTAAATCAGATACTGTTTTATTGATATACCTATTGCGTGTACCGTCAGTTAACCACTGTGTGGCGAGCATATCGACCGGGCAATGAATAGAGAATTCGCTCGCCGCCCCGCCGCCACTCATACGGCCTGGCCACGACACTGAGCGCGGTGAAGACGCTGACCGCGCAGTGGTTAATTGACGTAACACGCAATGTATTAGGGCCGAAACACAATAACAGCGTTGCGGCACCACACCGCCAAAATTGGCAGTTACACCCGCACTACGCAAACCCATTAACAATTTAAAAAAAACTTCCTCCTTGATTAACACTTATAGTTATGGGTTGTCCAGTTGTTTCTATGTTTTCTTTATGTTTTTTTCTAAAAGCTAAGACCTGGCGAACACTAATTTTTGCAACAACTCAACAGATTTTCAGAGGCTACCCAAACCATGAATCTGTCAAACATGAACATTCTCGATCGAGCATAATCATCATGCACTCGGTGCGCCTGCGGCGGTCCCGCGAGGCGCCGGCGCCTCGGCCGAACAGCCAAACTGCAAACAGAAGCGTCTTTTATTGCTCGCACTGGAAATTCAGGACGGAAGTTTCTAGAATATCCAAATACAGTTTCTTTCATTTGGACTTTCCTAAATGTGTGTACTCGTACTAACAAGTCACAATAAAATGCTATAATATAACACTATGTGTAGGTAGGTAGGGTAGATTCACTCTATATTACTGACGTGTAAAAGAGCCCGTATGTGGCCAATTTACTAAATAAATATTTGACTTTTACTTTGACTTTGACCGTGGTTGTAAACTTCTTGTCAACTGAAAATTTGAGAATAATATATTCGAGCAAAAACATCCATTTCCAAAATTAGTTTTTTCTTAGCAGAATTTTCATTTGCGTTTTCTATTAAGTTTTCACATTCGTCCTTTTTCTTGGACATGGTTCCTGTCACATTTTTAAATTTGTTGGATGAATTTTATTATATATATCCTAAACCTACATAGGTACCTATTTAGAGGGTCAAATAGGTAAGGCATTGATTTTGTATGGGGAATATTTATGTTGGTTCCTTTTGTGGATCATAAATTGCAAGTACTCGGCGTGCACTCACACAATACTGTTATTATTATACACCAACGGTGATTTATCAACGCTAACGTAATGGACAAAAGAGATTAAGCTGGCTTTTACTAATGTGTCATAAGTGCAATAAGCATATCAAGCAAAATACCTAAGGGTGAGCTTTCTTTTGCCATAACGTCGTCAGTCCTTAAGTTATTTTCCATCATACTTTTGTCATAATATATGTTAGCCATAATGTTTAGTACCCTTAATTATTAATTCCCATAAAGTATTGATTGTCCTAACACATTTGCCCTAAGACATAATGCTATCGGTTGAAATCATTTTTTAATCTTAAAATTTACGTACGATGACGAGAGTAAAGCGACGAGGAGTGTTAGGCTGAAATGCAAAAATTAACCCGCCAAACTGCAACAGTTTCAGAGGACCAATATGCTAGCATTGTAACAGGATTCTGGCTGCAACTCGACTTTATGAAACTGCTAGCATTATTATCAAGATATCGTTACTCAAATGATTATTTTACTAATGATCTATGTCAAGAGAAAATGACGATAAACATTATGTCAAGTAATCATTAGGACAAACGATTATTATGGCAACGTTATAGCAAGTGAAATTAGGATTACAAAAATTATAAGAAAAGTTAAAGAACAGCATCAAAATAAATCTATCCAAATAACATTGCCGTTTATATCTGTTTATGACCTAATATCGCAAGTCATGTTCTACCAATTTCGCTAAACGGAAAAAAATACTACTTAGTTACAATATTAATTTCACTTAGATAGGTACCGAAGTTTTTATTACTGTATTCTGTAAGTTGGTAATCATTATTTGTGATTTCGGGTTTTATTTCTCGTTGAGTTTGAAAGTAATCAGCGAAATAACTAACTTAGTTGGAAACTTGCTCCAGTCTATATTACTTTGCGGTTTTATGAAAAACGCTACCTACTTAACGTTTTACGAGACGTCTGAACTTTATACTTTCTGTGTCCAGCCTGCATATAATTATTTTCATTCCAAATGGTCCCAGTAAGGGCCTGCGCAAACCGGCGGAGCGCAGCGCAGATCACTTTAAATTTATCAATGTATATTCTTCCCTATTTTAATTACAATAAGGTATAAATTTGAATGCTCTGAGACCGACCTCGGAGCATCACGGGGGATTTCTACTCTGCGGCTGCGGCTCTAAATTTATACCTTATTGTAATAAAAATAGGGAAGAATATACATTGATAAATTTAATGTGATCTGCGCTGCGCTCCGCCGGTTTGCGCAGGCCCTAACTCGACCACAAATATTTCAATCATACGCCACGTTTTCGAATCTCCATTACTGTTCGAAAACGCACCGTATGTCAAACGCATAAAACACACGTTTCCATACATTTTTTTCACTTTTACAACTCTATAATGATGCAAAGTGTTAACTTCAAAGTCCTTGCTAGGAAATAGTACTAAATATCTAAAAAAACATTTAGACCAAATTATTGAAAACAGCATCAACTATACCTACTGACACTACAAAGAAAACAATAAATCATCAAACCCCCCATAAGAACGACTCAACCGAAAGTCTGAAATCGGTTTTCTGAACGAGACTCCCAAATCCTATAATACGATAATAGCGGCATTGAATCACACGTGTATCATTCCAATGAGCCGGCGTCAAATACGTCAGGTTTACGAGAGCGCCATTATACGGGTGCACTTGCATTCGCGCTAGATTTAGACGTTATATGTATTGACGGATGGGATTTGCGGACGAAGAGCGGAAGCTTTTGATGGTGAAATAATTAAATTGAGTTTATTTGTTGATTAAAATTAGATACATAATTTTAACATACTAAAAAATTTAACAATTGTTTCAATTATTTCATGTAATAAATCGCTGTTTAGATAAAGGTTAATCGATATCGATAATTTAAAATTATAAATTTAAAAATTTGAAAAAAATTTAAAAAGAATACAGGTATCCACGTCAATAATAAAAAAAAACAAAAAGAAAAAAAGAAACATAAAAAATTGGCCATAACTGGGCTATGAACCCGCGGTCTTGGCGTAGAAGTCCATCGCTTTAAGCATTACGCTAGTTAGAAGGCGACAGCCGCAGTGAAATTACAAATCATATTGCGCGGGAAATCTTTTTGCGTGAAAATACGGGGAAAACGAATTTTCCCAGATATGAGACATATCTAGATGGAATTTTCGACCCCGTAAAAATCCATGTCACAATCGCAATTTTGATCGAATCGTTAGAGCCGTTTTCGAGGACGTGAGTACAAATATATAAATAGTACCTAGGAGATCGAGCAACGGCGCTCGGGTCGAAACCGAATTTTCATCGATTTCTATACAAAAACCAAAAAAAAACAGAAAAACCGATCCATAGCTGGTTTAAACCTGCAGTCTGCGTAGTAGTCCAACGCTCTTACCATCTGTCTATTCAGACGGCATTGATCGAAATTACGAAACATATTGCACGGGAAATCTTTTTGCGTGAAAATACGGGGAAAATGAATTTTCCCAGATATGAGACCAAGCTAGATCGATTTCTCGGTCCCCTAAATACATCGAAATCGTTAGAGCCGTTTTCGAGAACATGAGAACAAAATATCTATACTATAATAAACCTAAAAATCTATTTAGCTATAAATAATGATTCTCGTTTCATTTAATAAGTAGGATAATATATTTCAATTAACTTTAATTAATTTGGAAAGTTACAAATGTTTATAAGTTCTAGTTCGTTTTTTGTTTTGCTTGTAGCAATCACATATTGTATAGTAGGAGGCGTATGAGTGAAAGTGAGTCCACATTTTTCTGCCAAGTTATCGAATCTTTGTTCTTTGACGGTCTTCCACCCAGCCCTAGTCGCTGCTTTTTGGGTTCCGTATGCTGTCACCCACCCCCCTGACATTGGGATCCCATGAGCCTCACACATGATACGTGTAAAAAAATATTTTTTTTTAAATCGACGTTTTACGGTCCTTGCATGACCGTCACAACGTACAATAATTTATTACAACATACAGAAGTTATTAAATAAAGTTAATTTTGAAGTCAATCCGAAAATTAGGTTAAAATCGACATAAAAGCTTGTACGTAACAGTTTGCCGGTTCGTTAAAAGTGAAACTAATATTAGTAATTTAATAAAAAGAATACAAACCTGACTTTAAGCAACTGCTCGGGAATACCAAGTTCTCTCATTCCTTTGCCTTTATAAAACTTTTTCAAATTGTACTCCTTTATAGGGTTGAAATAATCTTCACGTTCCATTACGATTCTTAAAAGTTTTTTTATAAGTGGTGTACCGTGTTCCTATTTAAACCTTTAAAAATTATTAAAAACAAAGACTGAGTACGATTTTAAGGAAAAATGGAATGAAATTTGGAATGGAGGTTGAAAGATTTGACCCAAACAAGCGTACATACATACATACTTACATGGCAAGTTGAAAAAGCTTGTAGCAAAAATAATAAAACTTATACATTTCCGACAAAATATGACTTTCGTGCACAATTTTCTGAATTCCATGTATGTTTTCTGACTTCCATGCAACAAAATTCCATGGAAATACTTGGAAGTCAGATACACGGTAATTTACATATTTAAAAATTAATCTACAACATTAAGACTTTTTTAAATGAGTTTAATTAAGGCTACTTAAAATAAGCCATTTGATTATACTGTAGTAATTTTTATACAGACAATGGCCCTGACATTTGAGAAATATCGCGACCACTAGATTCAGAAATTAGCCTCGACCAAATCGAAATATTGGCGAATTTACACATGTAGCTCCAACAATCCAATGTGGAGTCGTTGTGTTTTCTGTTCGGCTGATACAACGCGACTGACGCTTTGCGTGAGCGAATAGAGACACCGCTGCTACAATTCATTGGCGAGTTAGGGCGTGGTTTCAAACTGTCACGGTTCTCAGGCGCGACTCGGAGACAAGTTAAAGAAAATACTTTTAGTTATATTTAAGTTATATTTCTTCATAAAATCCTGTCTTATATGTTCAAACAACTTATAACGTATATGTGAATATACATAAGTTGTTAAAATGTTGATTAAGTTTTAAATAATCTGCTACCATTTCTTGAATTCTGGGTTGGAGACACGACATGGATGTCAGATTTTAACGGTTTAAGATTTTTTTTAAAGTAAGAATGTATATAAAATTAATAAAATTTATATGCTTTCTAGTTAGATGATAAAGTAATAAATCCATTGCATTTTTTGCATGTTTAATTTTACATTAGAAGAAGGTTTTAAGTGCGGGGCCGTGCGAAATTGCGTGCTCGGAGAAATGCCCTAATACTGAAAACTGATAATTTGTAGTAAGCGACAGATTTAAGCCGGCCGTACGAATATTGCCGGCAGGCATGACTCGTATTAATAGATTTTGGCCGGCAGGCCGCCCGACAGACTTGGTTCTGCCGGCGGACAGTATGTCTGTGTTGCCCTTTGCTTGACGCTGTCATTATGACAGTAATCTATGGTGGTTCAACAATAAAAATCATTGTGTGTATCTCTTATGAAAAAAGGTTTGCAATTTTATTTATTTTAATGATATATTTCAAATAACTTTAATTAATTTGAAAAATTACAAATGTTTATTAATTCTAGTTAATACGTATTCACCTATATGTCCCAGAAATACTGTTTTCTAAGTGTATATGTATATATAAATCAGCCTGAATGTATATCATGTTTCATGCCTGATCTCTTGCACGTTTTCAAAGTTCGTTTTTTGGTTTCCTTGTAGCAATCATATATTTCGTTGTAGGAGGTGTATTAGTGAAAGTGAGTCCATATTTTTCCGCCAAGTAATCGAAACTTTCTTCTTTGACGGTCGTCCACCCATCCCGAGTCGCTGCATTTTGGGTTCCGTATGCTGACACCCAAGCGCCTGTCATTGGGATCCCATGGGCTTCACACATGATACGTCTGAAAAAATATTTTTTTCAACACAGTTTTTTCTATTAAAAAACGACGTTTTACGGTCCTTACATGACTGTCCAAAATTAAGTAATTTTTTTGCGTTATTAAATAAAGTCAATCCGAAAATTATGTTAAAATTGACGTGTCAGCTTGTGTTACGTAGTTTACCAGTTCGGTAAAAGTGGAACTAATATTCGTATTTTATTAAAAAATAAATTTATTTAAAAATTCAAAGAACCCGACTGCTGTACCAAATATTAACTTAAAAGCTAAAAATAAGCCCTTTTATCTCATGGGCGCTCCACATTCGCGCGCGAAAGCGCGAAAACTATGCGCGGACGCGTGAAATCGTGAATGTGGAGCCGATTCGCATATTTTTTGCGGGTTCGCGCCTTGTTAACCACTTTTTGTCGGTTGTTTGGCGCGCGTCAAAAAGCCTGCGAACGCGCGAAAGCTGCGTAGACACAACAGACTCCACATTCACGCGTAATAAATTAAAAATATTACAAACCTAGTTCTATTACGATGAATAATCTTCATCCACCATTCATTTGATACCTTATAAAATATACTTATATACATATATTTAGATAACAAAAAATACTTTTTACCCTCCTCCATTTTTTTTCGTGGACGTCATTTTGAAAAATGATATTCCCTTTGTCACTTCGACAGTTAAGACAAATTGAATGACACCTCATATGTTAAAATCTGTCAAGCCGTTTGGGCTGCAGAGCGACACAAAGAAAAAGATATACACACATACAAACAAACATACGCTCGAAAAACATAACCCTCTTTCGAGCATTAGGGTATAAAGAATACCAACCTGACTTTAAGCAACTGCTCGGGAATACCAAGTCCTCTGTACGTGGGCACCACGCACATTCCTTTGTCTTTATAAAACTTCTTCATATTGTACTCCTTTATGGGGTCAAAATTATCTCCACGTTCCGTTAAAATTCTTACAAGTTTCTTTATAAGTGGTGTACCGTGTTCCTGAAACATTTTGAGTAATAAATAGTGATCGGAATAGGTAGAGTATATTTACCTAAACTTGATGCATGTTCATTCAATAATGTGTTCCCATCTCACTCACGCATGAATGAACAAGCGTCAAGTTTAGGTAAATATACTCTACCTATTCCGATCACTGGTAATAACTAAGAATGTATAAAATAAAGACTTTTTAGAAACCGAAAAACAGTCATAGAATCAATGTGTCGCTGTTCATATGGGAACTGTGTAATTGCTAAGGATAATAACCTTTTTTTTTTGTTAACGAAGTGGAAATGCATAACGCATCCCCCCCGCCTTAGGGAAGGCTGTAATAAATTGGGGGGTATGACGGACTCTCACCTAATCAGAATAGGAGCCTACCGTCTAAAACCACTCCGGCGTTGCTAAAACCCACTGCGGGTAAATTGAGACGCCAAGGTACCGCGACTAGCATTGGCCAAGGACGCCTCCCGGCTGCTCCGAAGAGCACCCTCAAAGGGAGGAGAGAAGTTGTGTACGCTCACAATTCTCTCCTCCTCAGACAGTTAGAGCCATCATCTTGGGTCCCTCACCCTGGCCCTAAGAAAGTTCGGGCGAGCAACAAATAAAAGTTTGCTGAGTTCGCCTTCTCCTCTTTCCTGTTTTCCCTCCAAAAAGAGTAGTAGAGTCACTTTCCAGGAGCGGGTCATGGGCCCTCTGCCTATCCGTCCCTTCCAGCAACAGACTGCACCGACCCTCATATGGAGGTTCGGGTGAGCAGCGAACATAGTCCACTGAGTTCGCCTTCCCCTCCAGCTCCGACTGTAGTGGGGTCATTTTCCAGGAGCAGGTCACGGGCCCTCTACCTATCCGTCCCTTCCAGCAACCCACACTGCACTGTCCCAGAACTACAGTGGTCTCCGAGATTTCAAAGGATTACCTAGAAGGACGGAAGGATAATAACCTAACCTAACCTAACCTCAAAAACTAAAACCCGACTGGTGACTAGTATGACGCAAGCGCATCATTTTAATTTTTAAATAGTCTATGACACTCACACGCAGCATTATGACATGCTTTTTATTAAAATCAGTCCAATAGTTTAGAAGCTAGGGTGAAACATCCGATTTACGATCACATAATTGCATATATAGACTGTTAATCACATTACTCTTCTTTTTGCTTCGGCTACAAAGTAGTTATTATCATACTGTTGTCCCTCTAGCTATCTTTTTGCAAAAAATCAGGATCAGGAAGCCAGTTCTTCCTGATCAATGACGACGTGAAACAAGAAGAAGAAGCTAACAAACTAACAAACACTCTTTGCATTTGTTATATACTTATAATGTTTTCCCGCAACTTCGTCCGAGTAAAAGACGCTTTTCCCTCGAGAAGAATTATGTGTAAGAAAGACATACCAAAAAAGTAACGTAACGTAAATACTAAACAGGGATTTCAACTGTACCTCGATTTCTTTAAAAGAATTATCAATACCATCAGTAATAAGCATCAAGGACACTGCCATGATATCTTTGACCTCGTCTTCATCAGCACAGCATATGACGGTACTGTGTAAAGGGTTGTTTATGAAGTTAACCATGTATTCTTTGTACTGAGCAAAAGATTCTGGATCCTTATAGCCACCTGAATGGAAACAAGGAATATTAAGGAGTGAACGAAAGTTTCATCAAAGTAATGACTATTACTCTATTTTTGTATCTTAGCGGCTAGACAATACCTACTCGGGTAAAAGTCCTGTTAACTAATAGCTTAGACAGGTTTAAGAAGTGGTATTTGTGTTTTTTCTTAAATTTTAAATTTGAACTTTCATTTTCATTCTATTTACTAACAGAAACACGAGCTTTGTAAGTGTTTTTGATAAGTGATAAAAAGTTAAAAACAATCAATGTGCAAAATTAAATTA
This sequence comes from Tortrix viridana, assembly GCA_963241965.1. Classification (NCBI taxonomy): domain Eukaryota; kingdom Metazoa; phylum Arthropoda; class Insecta; order Lepidoptera; family Tortricidae; genus Tortrix; species Tortrix viridana. The sequence continues at coordinate 9,088,131 of OY725194.1, read as the reverse complement.
TGTCATTATAAATTGACATTACCTATTTGTTCCTTTCTGACCTACACTAAAAATTCCACTAAGTAGTGAAAACTTACCTACAGCCTTATGGACAAGCTCTTCTGAATAAAAGTACTTCATCATTATTTCAACGGCGTCATCTATGCGTCCCTGAGGTATGTCTTGAGCTCTCAGCTTCCACATTGTCCCATCTTTTTTTTTTACTTCGAATCTAGACCACACTCTTTCAGAAGGCATTGATGGCTTTTAATAATGTTTTTGGGTTCCAACTATTACACGTGCCGTCGTGTGTGTCTCAGTTACTACTGTTATCGTCATCATATTTTCTTTTGTTATATCCTTTACTGATAATCAAGCATGTGTGAGAGATAACTACTTTGTCAGTCATTTACAAGTAACGAGTATTTTAATTACAATAACCCTCAGGGCCTGGCCACGACTTTGCGCGACCAACTGAGCGGCGAGCGAATTTTCTAATACTTTGCGTGATTCAAATCTGAACCTATATTATTCTATAAGCTATTAAGATAATAAGTTGTTATTACTAGTAAGTGTCCTTGTATTATGAAGCAATAGTTAATAGTTATTATAATACTTAAAACGTAAAGAATCAAACAATGTAGGAATATGGTGGTTTTATGATTTCATTTACTTACCAACCGAAAGAACATGTATATATTTTTAGTAAGCAGTTAAGTTACTTTTTAGATTAAGTACAATCATACACTCACTACAATAATTAAACAGATAAATACTTACATAACAAATTTATGTTTTCTCTTATTTGTTTTATACTATTAAACGAGAAACATTTGTAGGTATATATATTCGTACTTACGTTCTCGAAAACGGCTCTAAAGATTTCCATGAAAATTGCGACACGGGGGTTTACGGGGGCGAAAATTCGATCTAGCTAGGTCTCATATCTGGGAAAATTCGTTTTCCTCGTATTTTCACGAAAAATTCACGATTTCCCGCGCTATATGGTTCGTAAATTCGCTGGCGCTGTCGACGTCTGGCTAGCGCAATGGTAAAGCCACAGATTACCTTACTCCGTAACAGATACACCACTCCGCAAAGTACATCCGGTATTAGCCAACCGTTTTCTGACCTTTGGACACCTGTGGAACGGACTAATCGAAACGGGCTGCCAGCGATGTTGCCTCGCCGCGCCGGCACGCATTCAAGTGTGACGGCGCTAGGTGGCGCTGGCGCCGCGCGGACCGCGCGGTCATTCGGTCTCTAGCACGTGTTGTGATCATTGACGTACTACTTAATGTTATTTAATATTGGTTTAATTTTATTCGTGAAGTTGAGGTTGTATATTAGGTATTAGCGTTAGTGTAGTAGTTAAGTTCAAAATGGTGAATCATGCATACTGTGCGGTTAATGGATGTATGAATAATAAGAAAAAAAATCAATAACTATCATTTTTCACACTTCCAGCTAACGAAGAAAGGTGAGTTTGATACTATGTATGTAATGATATATTTATTTGTAATACAAAGTGGAGTGGACTTAAGTCACGCGTTAGGCATATACCTATTAGATCAATTGGATTTAGGTTTTTATTTTTGCTTGTACAACATATTTACTTAGGGTTTCATGGTTATTTAGATAGTTTTCTATGTTGTTGTTGTTGTGTTGTTGCTTACATGTGAATATGCATAGAAGATACCCCCCCAAAAAAACTTATTTTATTAGCCGCTTTGTGCGCACGAAAGTGTTTTATTTTATTTTTATCGTAATGTTGACCACCCTAATTTGATCGTGACGACGCAATTGATGCACTTAGCGCGAGCGCGTAAGGTCCTTTCTAGCGCGCACGCGCGCAGTACACGTATTAACAAACATAAGTATAAAAAGCTATATGCGCGTTCAAATTGTAGGTTTTATCATTTTCTATGAAAGTGGTGGTAGCCTGGTAAACTGGCCTGACTTCCACGCCGAGTCCCGCGGGATCAAACCCTAGCTTATGGCCTGAGTTTTTTTGTTTTCTTTTTGTTATTATTTTTGGAGTAAATCTTTTATTTTCGTTTTTTTGACGTTGGTACCTATGTTTTCTTTTTAAATTAGGGGGGGGGGGAGAATTTCGTGAACACTTTGCCATCTGTTTCGCAGATCTAACGCTAGCGGTCTAAACGGGACGCTTTGAAACACATCTCCGCTGGAATAACGAAGCGCCACGGTATATATAATAATGCCCTTACTAATAAACGTTGAGTAACGGCTGAGTAGTTATACAATGCTTTGTCCTTATCTGTCGAATTCAAATGTCACAATGACAGATAAGGACAAAGCATTGTATAACTACTCAGCCGTTACTCAACGTTTATTAGTAAGGGGGTAAGTGTTTTACAAACTTCGATAGCGCGAGGCAACATTTGTGTACTTTTGTATGAAAAATTTCGGAAAAGATTAAATACTTTGTAACTTAATTAAGGAATATTACGCAGTCCGCTTGCTGCTTTGTAGTGAAAGGTCGTAAAAACTTATTTTATTATTTTTTATCAGATTTAAAGACCGCAGTTAATTAAAATTGCTGATATGTGACAAGTAATTATCAAAAAACGTGCTGCAACTGTGACAAGTCTAATAAGTTCGGTGCCCATTAACTTTTATATCACACGACTTTACGACTTTGGTTATGGCTAGGAAATTTCCGAAAATGTTCTACTCTCCTACTACTAACTGCAGTGCCATTTTTTTTAATTGATAATGGGTTTGCTCTTGACTGATTCTTGCCCTTGGAGGATGAAGATTCAGTCTACGATGTAAAGAGCTCACCCAGAAGATGCCTATTCAAAATTAAATAAAATTATTATTTTGATGAAACATTATAATTTCTGAAGCCCGTAATATCCACTTAACAATCGCGAACGTTCCTGCCACCTGTTATACTAAACGCGCTTAGAGCCATCGAGTTCCAGCTTCCATTCCAGAGCAGCAGCAGCTTCGCATTAGCCGGAACGACCACGACGCTTAATTATGTATTGAACCTTTTTATCTATTTATATACAACAAGCTATTGCCCGCGACTTCCTCTGCGTAGAAATCATTTATCGCTTGAGAACTATAAAATTTTCCAAGTTCCTTTGTGTATATCCAGAGTAAGAACAACCTTTGTGTCAAATTTAATTGAAATGCATTAAGTCTTTTAGGAAACACAAACATACAAACATCCAAATATCCATACAAACTTTCACATTACCAGGATTGGGGAAGTGAAATTTGCATCAACCATACTTACCGCAACTACAAAGAGAACAATCAATCATCAAAACCCCATAAGAACGACTCAACCGAAAATCTAAAATCGGTATTCTTAACGAGATTCCCAAATCCCATAATACGAAAATAACGGCATTGGATCACATGTATACTAATGTGATCCAATGCCGTTATTGTCGCATTCCAGCTGGGGTCCAATACGTCAGGTTTACGAGGGCACCATTATTATACGGGTGCACTTGCGCTCGCGCTGGATTAAGACGTTATGTGTATTGACTGGTGGGATTTGCGAGCGATGAGCGGAAGCTTCTTGATTGTGAAATAATTAAATTTAGTTTATTTGCTTATAAAATTAGATACATCATTTTAATATTAAAAAAAATTAATAATCGTTTCAATAAATTTATGTTATAAATTAGTGTTACCCCCGATAAAGTATGTGATACATTTGTAAACCATTTTTTCTATTCGCATTGCATGCAAGTAAATCACACTATACGAGTGTGTTTATATAAACACTATTATTATTAAAGGCATGTTAAATTTATTATAGCTACGCTTGGTCAATTTCTATCTAATTGAAATTAATACTGATAACTGATAATTTGTAGCGAGCGAATGTTTTAAGCCAGCCGCACGAACATTGCCGGCAGGTATGAATCGTTTTAATCCGATTTTGGCCGGCAAGCCGCCGGACAGCCTTGGAATTGCCGGCGGACTGGTTAGTCTGTGTCGCCCTTTACTAGTGACTGGACTCTGTCATCATGACAGGGTTCTATGGTGGCTCAACAGTTAAAATCATTGTTTGTATCTGTTTGAAAAATAAGATAATAAGATAAGATTTTAAATATATTTCAAATAACTTTTTAAATTTGGAAAGTTACAATAAATGTTCATAGTTCATACATATAATTCACCTACCTATCCCAGAAATACTGTTTTTCAAGTGAATATGTATGTATATAAAACGGCATGTATATATGTAATGTTCCATGCCTGTTTTCTTGCATGTTTTCAAAGTTCGCTTTTTGATTCGCTTGTAGCAATCACATATTGTATTGTAGGAGGTGTATTAGTGAAAGTGAGTCCATATTTTTCTGCCAAGTTATCGAATCTTTGTTCTTTGACGATCTTCCACCCATCCCTAGTCGCTGCTTTTTGGGTTCCGTATGCTGACATCCAAGCGCCTGTCATTGGGATCCCATGGGCCTCACACATTATTTTCTATTAAAGAACAAGAGTTTTAACGGTCCTAACTGTTACAGTTATGACTGTCACAACATTATATTAGTTTTCAGAGTTATTTAATAAAGTAAATTTAAATTTAATCCGACAATTAGGTTAAAATCGACATGCAAGCTTTTGTAACGTAGTTAAATTATTCGTTAAAAGTGAAACTAATATGAGTGTATTAAAAATAATAATACCAACCTGACTTAAAGCAACTGCTCGGAAATACCAAGTCCTCTGTACGTGGGTACCACGCAAATTCCTTTGTCTTTATAAAATTTCTTTAAATTGTACTCTTTTATGGGGTTAAAATTACCTCCACGTTCCATTAAAATTCTTATAAGTTTCTTTAAAAGTGGTGTTCCGTGTTCCTGAAACATTTATAGTAATAATGTATAAAATAAAGACTTATCGATTTTTTAGAAACCGAAAAACAGTCATAGAATCAATGTGTCGCTATTCCTATGGAAACTGTGCAATTTCAAAGGACAATAACCTAACCTAATCTTAAAAACTAAAACCCGACTGGTGACTAGGTATGACGCAAGCGCATCATTTTAATTTTTAAATAGTCTATGACACTCACACGCAGCATTATGACATGCTTTTTATTAAAATCAGTCCAATAGTTTAGAAGCTAGGGTGAAACATCCGATTTTCGATCACATAATTGCATACATAGACTGTTAATCACATTACTCTTCTTTTTGCTTCACGAAGTCGGCTACGAAGTAGTTATCATACTGTTGTCCCTCTAGCTATCGTTTTGCTCAGGTAAATCACATTGATCAGGAAGCCACTTCTTCCTGATCAATGTGATAATTGAATAATACGACGTGAAAGAGAAGAAGAAACTAACAAACTAACAAACACTTTTTGCATTTGTTATATACTTACAATGTTTTTCCCGCGACTTCGTCCGAGTAAAAGACGCTTTTCCCTCGAGAAGAAGTATGTGGAAGAAAAAAATACCTAAAAAGTAAAGTAACGTAAATATTGAACAGGGATTTCAACTGTACCTCGATTTCTTTAAAAGAATTATCAATACCATCAGTAATAAGCATCAAGGACACAGCGATGATATGTTTGACCTCGTCTTCATCAGCACAGCATATGACGGTACTATGTAAAGGGTTGTTTATGAAGTTAACCATGTATTCTTTGTACTGAGCAAAAGATTCTGGATCCTTATGGCCACCTGAATGGAAACATGGGATATTAAGGAATGAACTTTTGTTAATTCCTTAAATAGTTTTAAAAACATCATTGTTGATAAAACTTTTGTTTTATCAAAGTTATTTTTGTATCTTAGTGGCTAGACAACCTGTCTAAGCTATTGTTAACACGACTTTTACCCGAGTAGGTATACTTGGGTAAAAGTCATGTTAACAATAGCTGAGACAGGTTTATGTAGTGGTATTTGTGTTTTTACAAGAATTCCAAATTTGAACTTTTATTTTCATTCGACTAACAGAGTCAAACGAGGTTTGTAATTAAAAGTGATAAAAAGGTAAAAACAATCAATGTGCAAAATTAAATTATGTCATTATAAATTAACAACCTATTTGTCCTTTTCTGACTTACGCTATAAATTCAACTAGTGAAAACTTACCTACAGCCTTATGGACAAGCTCTTCTGAATAAAAGTACTTCATTATTATTTCAACGGCGTCATCTATGCGTCCCTGAGGTATGTCTTGGGCTCTCAGCTTCCACACTGTCCCATCTTTTATCTTCACTTCGAATCTAGACCACACTCTTTCAGAAGACATTTTTGGCTTTTAATAATGAATTTTGATTTTAATTTTTAAATGTACCGTCGCGTCGTGCGTGTTGATGCAGTTGCTACTGTTATCATATCATGTATTTACCATTCGGAGTAAAAGAGATGCAAAGTTAATGATTAAATATATATAGAGAATAATTGCTTTAAATAAAAGTTTGCGATGAGTTAATTTGGCGTACGGTTAAGCAATAATAAACTTTTAGTAAACTACTTAAGCGCTTTGCCGCATGTCATATTTTTTGTGTCTTGCTTTATTATTTAACATGTATTACAGTGTGACTAATGTCTTTCCCCTTCTTTTATTTCTCGACTACGTATCTATGTCTACTTCACGTTCACCGTGAAATCACCGACATTAATTTTACAGAATGTTATAACTAACCATTTTACCATTACTACTCCATACTAGTAATCATGTACTTTTCAAGATAGAGATAGGTCTAAACAATTATTTAAATGCTTGATTATTACTTTCATGTTAATTTTTATATTAAATAACTCTAAATTATACGTTTTATTAAATAAAAACACGCTTGATGAAATTTTGAGGTTATTCGTGTCATTTGTTGACATCTTAAGCCATTTCTCTTGACCCCTGTGATACGGACGCGTGGACGCTGCGCTGTTCAAATCGCTCAAATATAATCTATATAATCGTTCAAATATAAGGAAAAGTTCGAGGTCGATGTTTAGGGTTTTTGAGAATACCATCAAGTTATTCTCAATTATTATAAATATTAATTTTATAACGAATACTGTGCGTTTTTACTAACTATTAATCTACACTCCACATGCATTTGATCTAAAGTTGCTTGACAACCTTTTAAGGGCTCGGCCACTACTTTGTGGAACCGGCGGCGCGGCGATCGATTTCCTAATACATTGAGTGAATTGTCAATTAACCGCTATGCAGTGAGCTTGTTGACCGTGCCATGAATTCGCTGCCGGTTAAAGTCGCGACCGGGCCCTGATAAAGTAGTTTAAAGTATTTAAAGTGATCTGCGCTGCGCTCCGCCGGTTTGCGCAGGCCTTCAGGACTGCCGGCGGACTGTTAATCTGTGTTGCCCTTTACTAGTGACTTGACTCTGTCATTATGACGATTCTATGGTGTCTCAACAATTAAAGTCATTGTTTGTATCTGTTAGACAAAATTTAATCATAAAATAAAATTTGCTATTACATTAAATTAAATTAATAATATATTTCAAATAACTTTAATTAATTTGGAAAGTTACAAATGTTTATTAATTCTAGTTCATACCTACATATTCAACTAACTATCCCAGAAGGACTATTTTTCAAGTGTATGTATATGTATACATAAATCGGCATGTATGTATGTTATGTTCCATGCCTGTTTTCTTGCGCAATTTCAAAGTTCGGTTTTTATTTTGCTTGTAGCAATCATATATTTCAGTGTAGGAGGTGTATTTGTGAAAGTGATTCCATATTTTTCTGCCAAGTTATCGTATCTTTCTTCTTTGACGGTCTTCCACCCAGCCCTGGTCGCTGCTTTTTCGATTCTGTATGCTGTCACCCACCCCTCTGTCATCGGGATCCCATGGGCCTCACACATGATACGTCTAAAAAAATGTTTTTTTTTTTAACACAATCTTTCCTGTTACAGAATTAGACGTTTTACGGTCCTCACACATCACTGTCACAACATTAAATTAGTTCTTAGAGTTATTATTTTAAGTAAATTGCAATTCAATTCGACTAATTTAGTTAGCTAGTTCGTTAAGAACGAAACTAATATAAGCGTATTAATAAAAATAATACCAACCTGACTTTAAGCAGCTGCTCGGGAATACCAAGTCCTCTGTACTTGGGTACCACGCACATTCCTTTGTCTTGGTAAAAATTCTTCAAATTGTACTCCTTTACGGGATTGAATTCTTCTCCACATTCCATTAAAATTCTTTTAAGTTTCTTTAAAAGTGGTGTACCGTGTTCCTGTAATATTTTTAATAATATTTTATAAAATAATAACTTATCGATTTTTTAAGAAACCCAAAAACAATTGTAGAATCCGTTTATTGCTATTCTTAAGAGAACTGTGCAATTGCTAAAGATTATAGCCTAACCTAACCTCATTAACTAAAACCCGACTTGCTACTAGTATGTCGAACCCTTATAATTTTTATATGACATTTGCACGTTTTTTACAAATCATTTGATAACTTATTTTTTAATCAGTGGAATAATTTAGCAGCTAGAGTAGAACTACCATTCTTTTTGCTTCGCACAGTCGGTTAAGAACTAGGTAATATTATGATTACTATGTCTCTCCAGCTATCTCTCTGCAAAAAATCACATTGATCAGCCGCTTCGCTACTTGCATGAAAGAAGAAGAAGCTAACAAACTCAAACACTTTGCATTAATTATGTGTATACGAGGTCTTCCCCGCGATTCCGTCCGAGTAAAGAACTCTTTTCCCGCAAGAAGAATTGTGTGAAAGAAAGACATACCTAAAATTAAAGGTAAATATTGAACAGGGATTTCAGCAGTACCTGAATTTCTTTAACAGAATCATCGATACCATCAGTTATAAACATCATGGAGACTGCCATGATATCTTTGACATCTTCTTCATCAGCACAGCATATGACGGCACTATGTAAAGGTTTGTTTATGGAGTAAACCATGTATTCTTTGTACTGAGCAAAAGAATCTGGATCATTATGAACACCTGAATAGAAACAATTCATATTAAGGAATGTACTAGAGTTCTATCAGGAATTATAATTAACTTATGTTTGTATCTTAAGAGGAATACAATACAATGTGGAAGGAGTATTTTGATACAATATCTAAAGAAAAAGAAATATGGTACAAATGTATACAGAGTGAGGCTCCTTGCGTCCTCTGGTTTCAAAACATTGATTTCGGTTGTAAAATTGTTCTAAGGCGAACAGGTTGCAAACCGGTCATTTTTCATTCAACAGATTTGCATTATATCTTATGAAGAAAGCAGTATCGCTGAACTGTGACATGTGCGGTTTTGTCGACGATGTGCAATACTTGTTGATGGAATGTGGCCGGAATCACTCTGAAAGGAAGTTTTTGTTCGCGGCAGCCAATCTGAATCCATACAAGATACCGGGGTGTTCATTGGGGTCCTGTCCGACCCCACATTAGAATGGGCACAAGCGGTGTACAGATTGGCTGACGTAAACAGAACCTATATAGTGTTGTATTTTTTAACATTTTTAAAAGTGTTGTTTTCGTTAATAAATATTGGTGTTGTGGGGGTTGGACCGGTATACACGTTTATGTAAAAGCCGGAAAATAATTAATAAAAAAAAGGTAGACAATACTCCGGTTATAATTACCAAAAGCTCAGAATGGCTTATGTAGTGGTATTTGTGTTTTTACAGGAATTCAAAATTTGAATAAACGAAGATTGTATATGTTTCGCAAAAGTCATAAAAAGTTAAAAACAATCAATATGCAAAATTAAATAATGTCACAATAAATAAACGTAACCTATTTGTTGCTCTCTTGTGTTGTCAGTGTTGCCAGTCGTCAATCATCGTTGTAAGTATACCGCATTATTTGCCTAATCCTGATTTTTCTGGGGATTTACTGGATTTTACTGATAATGTACTGATTTTTAAACCATACCGAACACTCAAAAATGTTGATTCTTAGGAAAGTACGGTGGATCGATTGATACTTCATCTCGAGTGAAGAATTCCCGCTAAATCAAATTGTATCGTAATTCGAAATTCGAAAACCTTAACAGTATCGGCAGCGAGCACGTAAAGTGAACTTAACATTACAACCTTAGATAAGATTTGACTCAGTTACAGCAACACTACCGACTGACGTAAAGCTAGTTATAACCCACAGTTTCTGAAAGCTTCGTACGCCAACGGTCCACCATTTAGGTTTAGATTTGCAACTCCGAGCGCTCACTAATTTATCTTTAGGTTTGAAGTTGGAAAATGTTGGTACATACATACATACCGCTGGACTTCGAACTCGGTAGTTACGGCCATGGTTCTGTGGCTCATGGTGGCCAAGTGTAGACTTGGCTATTATTTGCCAAATATATTCATTGCATTTTATTCATTCGTTACGTTCAAGAGAAATGTAAGATAAATATTTGGAAAATACTGCCAATATTAGCCACCATCATTGACATACGTAAGGTAATGATTGCAAATTCGATGGCTAACTTTGTAACTAAAGTGGACCTAAGCTAGTAATTTCACGAGGGAAAACTTACCTACAGCCTTATGGAAAGTCTCTTCTAGAAAGAAATACTTCATTATTATTTCAACGGCGTCATCTATGCGTTCCTGAGGTATGTCTTGAATTCTCAGCTTCCACACTGTCCCATCTTTTCTTTTCACTACGAATCTAGACCACACTCTTTCAGGCATTATTGGCTTTTAACCTCGTAAGTCCTGTGTTTTTTTAAAAGCAGTAGTCCTAACTACCAAATGTAGTTTACCAAGTACCTACTAATAAAAGTGAACCTAAAGGTGAAGTACATTCGGCAGTTATTCGGCGTGCTATGTAGTTAAAATGTCAGTTCTGAACTACTATCATTGATTTGTACTTGTGCAAGTACGCGGGGACTACGAGGTTAATAATGAATTTGGATTTAAATATAACACGTACCTACCGTCGTGCGTGTTGACTCAGCTGCAGTTGTTATCTTTCATACATTTGCCGTACGGAGTGAAAGAGATGCAACGTTAATATTTAAATACAGAATGTCCCATAAGTCGCACGTCACAGTCACAACGGAGGAAGACCGGCCTAAGACGCACTGAACCAGCCTAACAGTTCTTTGCCAGTACAAACTTTAAACCGGCATATCTTGAAAATTATGCGACTTATACTCAGGTCATGTTAGGGTGGTTTGATTCCTCTGGTGTCACTGTGACGTGCGACTTAAGGGACACCCCGTATTAACATGTTTTACGGTGTGACCAATGTCTTCCCGCCTTTTATTAGGGTTCCGAAGCCAAAATGGCTAAAACGGAACCCTTATAGTTTCGTCATGTCCTTCCGTCCGTATGTCACAGGCATTTTACTCAAAAACTGCATAATGTAAGTATATTGATGAAATTTGGAGTATAGGTGTCTCGTATAACCCGCTACTTAATTTTTCAGTTAAATAATAGAAATAAATATTTCTAGGGGGGGAGCACTCTATACATGTAACAGAAACTGAAAAACATTTTTTTCAGCCAACATCAACGTGTGGCACTTTTTTGTCGGTTTACTCGACACTCATTTCATTTATTGTTTTACTACGCCGCATTTTCATTTCATCGACAGGCATTTCCACGTGCATGAGTTAAATTATTTGGTGGTGTCAGGTGTAGCCTAACTGAACCTAACCTACGAAACCAATGCTAAAGGTTACCTGAAAACAATAAGGTTTCAGCGGACATTAGCTATCCATTCCAACAGCAAACGGCTTCCTTGCCAGCAGCAAAGACTGTGTAAATATGTAAAAAAAATAATTTAGGAATAAAACAAAAATAAGGGTTAGTACCTGCGTGGGTAGGCTTGATTTTAAAAATACATTATAATTCATAAAAAAAGGTAATGAGCACCACTTGCATTATAATATTAACAAAAGTTTCGTATTACTGAATTTATTTCATCGTAGCACTAGATCTATTTTAACCAACTGCCCAAGAAGGGATGATGTTTTTTGTGTGTTTACTTATAGGTATGTACGTATCCATTTATGTTCCTTTATAGCCTCTTGTACACTAAATTACAAGTTAGCGTTGTAAATCAAGGAAATGTAATGGGCTACATTTTATCATGAGATCTTTACGTTGTGATGCTGTAGGGGTACTGTCTTCCTTAACAGCAGGGTTTAAAGGTTTGTTAATTTAAATTAATTAAGCAGTCCGGTTTTAAAATTATATTTTCGTTTTACTTATCATTAGCGATCATGTATTTCATCGTAGGAGACGCATCAATAAAAGTGACTCCATGTTTTTTTCCCAAATAATCGTAATTAATTTCTCGAACGGTCTCCCAGCCATCCCTTTCTGCTGCTCTTTGGGTTCCGTATGCCGTCATCCAAGCTCCTGTCATTGGGATCCCATGAGCCTTGCACATAATTCGCCTGAAATATAATAATTTTTTCTGAGACATTCGTTCTCATGGAAGCCTCTTCCAAAGACTATATTTTTTTGCACAGTCATCAACTGCCCGTCAAGACGATTCTAACGAGCCCTAACATGACGGGTTTATCAAGTGAAATTTAGAAGTTCCCATGGCTACCTTCCTTGCTTGATGATGATGATGAACAGCTTGATGGTGCCTTATTGTATCTTCGTCAAATTTACATATTCACACCTTTCAAGTCAATATGTTGATTGGAAGTGACTAAAAATCGAGTTGCAAGATTTGACCCGAACATACATAATTATGCACATACATAAAACATTGCAAGTTACTAAAAAGCTTGTAAAAATGTACTTTTGACCTCTCCTTTACGCTAGAGAAATATATTTCCTGCAAATTTGGTCAAAAAAGTGATTTGCTTTATACAAGAAAAGTTCAAGGTCGATGAAAGGAAGAAGTAGTAAGCAAGAAGAATACCAACCTAACGTTTAATAACCGCTCGGCAATACCAAGTGTTCTATACTCTGGCACCACACACAGGCCTCTGCCTTCGTAAAATTTCTTCAAACTGTACTCCTTTATGGGGTCAAACATTTCTCCAACTTCTTTGAAAATCGTGTTCAGCTTCTTCAAAAGTGGTGTACCGTCTTCCTGTTAACATGTTAAATAAAAAAAATAAGCCACGGATTCACTAGTGGACACATGATGACCTCATGATAACTTCGCTCCTGGGATGCCCAAGATACAGGCTCAGCTTAGTTTGGTATTCTCTGAAAATTAAGTTAAGGAACTGTACTCTTTTTAGACAATTAATAATTATTATTCTTATATCCCGCGATACGTGTCGGCGACATATCAGTCGAAGTCGAGCGATTTCTCGCAATACGTGTCGGCAGCGAAGATGATGTTGCCAGACATGTTGAGCGAAGTCCGGCAACGTTGCACCACAACGCCCGATGTCGCGTTTCGCGGGACATTTGTGCCCTACTAAATCCGTGGCTTGAACCTAATCGATAGTTAATAAGTTGCATTGGGGTTCGTGAAGTATAATTGATCCACAATCAGCAAGGACTCTATTCAAATTAATTTAAGTCCATCTTGCTATCATGTCGCAATTATATTGTTAACGTTATAGTATAGTAACGGTATAGAAGCTTACTTTTAAATGTCAAGAATCACCTGAACGTCAACAATAATTAAGTGATGAAGAAGGACACCAATAAATTAAGAGGGTTGTCATTGTGACGCTGAAAATGTTCATACAAAATGCGGTAACGTTACTCTCCCCTTAAACCTATTTAGTCAGATTTTTACGATTTTTTAATATTATGTAGTTGATAGGTAATTTGCAAAAATACTGTACAAAGTTCAGCGCCGTTATGAGCTCAATTAAGGAAACAAACGAATTTAATTTTTGGTTAACGAAAATTAACCATAATAAATGTATGACTAATTTTCGTTACGCAAAAATGAAATTCGTTCGTTCCTTAATTGAGCTCGCTTAACTATTTATGTACAATATTTTTGCAAATCACCCAGATATTAAGAAAAATCAGGTCTGTATGTTTTCCTTTGTAAAAATTAATATCATTTTTTTTTTATAAATTAACCTAGTCCCAAACTAAGCTAAAGGCTTGTACTATGGGTACTAGACAACGATAAACATACTTATATAGGGAAATACTTTTTTTTTAATTATTTATTTCCACAATACAATAATCATTACAGGTTAGTACCCAATGCGACATTGTAGTTACAATACATTAAAAAACTTAACATTCTATTTATTATAACAAATTTATATAAACACATGGGTAATTCTCATATCGTTTTAACCGCCCGTCACAGCCGTGGCTACAAAATCGACGTTTTTCGAAGGAAAAGCTATTGATAAGAATTGTAAGCGGCGGCTCTGCATTCTACAGAATAGCCGCAAATGACATTCGAATCTACAGGGAAGCCCGAAGCCGTCAATAATTCGACCACGGTTGTGACGGCGGCTGAAACGCTGCTCGTGAGAATGACCCACATAGAAAACATCCTTAAATATATACATACATACTTAAATACATAGAAAACATCCATGACTCAGAAACAAATACTCGCGCTCATCACAAAAATATTTGTTCATACTGGGATTTGAACTCGGGACCGCTAGCTTTGTAGGCAGGGTCACTACCAACTAGGCCAACCGCGTCGTTTTAATATCAAAATATTAAATTAATAAAACAAAAAAATAATAATAAAAATTTAAATAGAATCGGAAACGTGCAGGCTACTTTTTCATAATAACTACAACATATTCATGAATGTTGGAAATTTGATTTAAAGAATGAGAAGCGTTAGCGCTTGGAGCAAATTTTGAATGCAAGTTTTTTGACAGCTACACGATTTCAATGTCGCCTCACAATCCTCCTTTTAAACACTCTTTTGCACACCTACTCGTATAAGTAAAGGATGTAACGTAACTATGTTCAACTATACCTCGATTTTATCTGCAATTTCTTTAGCAGAATCATTAGTGCTATCAGTAATAAGCATCAAGGACACTCCGATTATATCTTTGACCTCGTCTTCATCAGCACAGCAAATGACGATGCTGTACGACGGCGTGTCCATGGAGTCTACTACGTATTTCTTGTACTTAGCAAAAGATTCTGCATCTTCACAAACACCTGAAGGGAAATAATAGAAAAATAAAGTTAGCCATTATCCTTTAATATAAATATACAATTTAAATATTTTTATTGTATACAAATATTTTTATTGTATATAGTATATTCAGTGAATACACAGATGCAGACACATTTTCGAAAAATAAGGACTAAAATGACACTAATGCACATAAATCGTTTATTAAAAATGTTTACACAGGCATTTACACTAGTTTTTGTACTGTAGGTAACCAATTCAGAGATGAATTTACAAAATTAGCTAAATATTATTTAAATAATTGAACTTATTATGTGCATACAAAAGAAAAATTTTATGTACCATATTTTAAACATTAAAACCAAATAACAAGTGAATATGCTTGTGTGCATGCTTATGCGAGTGTGCGTGTGAATGTGTGAGTGTGAGTGATGATAACCTTAGGTATTATTTTAACAGATGGATGTACTTCAACAAACTATATCTGTTCAACATTTTGCATAAAAATTCAATTCAATTCAATTCAATTCAATTTATTTATTTCGAATAACAAGATCCATAAAGTGTTAGTAATATGGCGTATAAACTTACTGTTAGTATTGCATTAATAAGTAAAACATGTAATTTATCAAAATTGTACGTGCAAAACATTTAAATCAAATTTGGAATATATTATGTCAATATCAGAATGTCAATGAGGATCAAATAATAAACAATTAAATTAATAAATTAAAACAGGTTGGCAATTATAAATTATTTACAAAATGTGCAAATTAACTAATTGCCTCAGTATGGGGCATTCAATCCTGTCCGCAATTAACGCAAGGATGTCGTTGGGACTCTCGCGGACGCGGCGCAGCATCGAGGCAGCCTTCTTCCTCATGATGGCATGAAAGCCATCAGTCCGTACCTCCGCAAACATACCCGACGCGCTACACCACCGCGGTAGCCCCATCAGCATCCTGAACACGTTATTATATTGCACACGAAGGGCATTGATTGTCTTCGACGTATAGTTGACCCACAGATTGCACGTATAAAAAGATTGGCAGTAGGCTTTAAAAAGAGTTAACTTTACTTCTCTACTGCAGCGTGCAAATCGGCGGGCCAACATATTGCCTCTAACAGCCAACGCCCTCCGCTCCCTCTCAATGTCAGCCCCATCAGAAAGATCCTCCGAGACCCAGTGACCCAGGTACTTAAAGCGTTCCACTCTGTTCAAGGCGACACCATACAGAAGAACAGGCGGTACTACATCGACCTTGTGCGCCTTGCTTTGTGGTTGGAAGACCAAGAGTTCACTTTTCTTCACATTGTACCTGAGCCCATGAGCCCCGGCATAATCTTCACACCTCCTAAGGAGCTTATTCACGGCACTAACCGAAGGGCCCAGCAACACCATGTCGTCTGCATAACTGATATTATTGATAATTTTATTATCAATGGAGCATCCGACTTTGGTGCTGCTAAGTTCCTCGATAAGTCCATTCACATACAAGTTGAAGAGCCGAGGAGAGGTTAGACCACCCTGCCTCACTCCACATCCCAACCTGTACGTGTCGGACAGAGCGCCCACCCACTTAACCACATTTTGTTGGTTATTGTACCAATCGTCAAAAATACCAATCACCTCTTCAGGTACAGAAGTATTAGCTCTCATTTTGTGCCATAGAACCTCATAAGACACAAGGTCGAAAGCCTTAGACAGATCTAAAAAACAGGCATAGATCGGTGTCTGCCTATCGGTATAGTACCGGACAGTATGCTTGAGAGCAAGTATAGCAGTATCAGTAGAAAGGCCGCTCCTGAAACCAAACTACGCATCATTTAACTTCAGATGACTGTCAATAATGCGATCAAGCAAACTGTCCAGCACTTTAGCAACAATTGTTGCTAGCGATATGGGTCTATAATTCTGTTTATCAGAAGGATCGCCTGTTTTATTTTTGACTATTGGCACAACAACTGTCCTCATAAACTCCTCAGGCAAATATGCGTGCCTAACACAAAAGGTAAAAAACATTGCCAAGAGCCTCGGCAAATGGCAACCCGCATGTCGCAAGTGCTCGACACTAAGTCCGTCATGGCCTGGTGACTTACCCCTTGTCATACAGTTTATGACTAAGGCCACCTCCTTCGCAGTGAACTGCTTTAAAGCGCCAGGCACACATCGTAAACCAGTGGCGAGCACCGGCGACACGCCCGGTTGCAGCAAGGGCTCCACCTGGAAATGCTCCCTAAACATGTTGGCAATATCACGCGGCTCAGACACACCTTCGACATTGAGAGGGACACTAGACTTTGATTTAACTTTTTCGTACAGGTCCAGAAGTTAAAAAGAAGGTCAGAAGGTATAAAAATGTGAAATAAATGAGCACAGCTACCTTATGGCAAGAGGGCTCTGTACCCTATAGAACCCTGAGGCCTAGGATGGCATAGTTACTAATTCATCTGGTGATACTTTACCTACAGCCTTATGCAGCACCTCTTCTGCAAATAAATACTTCATCGCTATCTCAATGACGTCATCTATGCGGCCCTGAGATACATCTTGAGTTCTCAGCTTCAACACTGTACCATTTTTTCCTTTCACTTCGAATCTAGACCACACTCTTTCGGGAGGCATTATTGGCTATTAATTATGTTTTTGGATTCCAACTATTAAACGTGCCGTCGTGCGTGTTGACTCAGTTGCTACTGTTATCGTCATTCTGTTCTTTTGTTATATCCTTTACCGATAATTAAGCTTGTGAGAGAGATGACTACTTTGTCAGTCAGTTACATTTAACGAGAATTTACCCGACTTACACAAAGCAATAAGGAGGGTTATGATAATACTGAATACTGGTAATGTGTGGAGAGCGAGAGCGGCAGTGGTAGGAATAGGTAGAGCTAATTTACCTAAACTTGATGCATGTTAATTCAATAATGTGTTTCCAACTCACTCACGCATGAATGAACATGCGTCAAATTTAGGTAAATTAGCTCTATCTAATCCGACCACTGGTTATAAGCCGGCCCTACGAATATTGCCGGCAGGCATGAATCGTTTTAATGTGTGCGGCCTCGTTTTAATAGAATTTAACCGGCAGGCCGCCTGACAGACTTGGAACTGCTTGTGGACAGTTCGTCTGTATTGCCCTTTACTAGTGACTTGACGCTGTCATTACGACAGTAATCTATGGTGGCTAAACAATAAATATCATTGTTTGTATCTCTAAGGGTATGTTTCACAATTTATCGACAAGTTAATTTATCTATCAAATAAAGATAGCTCACTCCTTGTCTATTTCCAAGTGTAAGGAAGGGAACGGGCTTAATTTATTTGACAGTTATGCTTTACTTGACGATTGTGAAACAGGCGGTTAGAAAAATAAAATTGCAATTTAATTTAATTTAAATTATATATTTCAAATAACTTTAATTAAATTGGAAATTTACAAATATTTCTTAAGTCGTGTAAGTACACATTCACCTAAATGACCCAGAAGGACAGTTTTCTAAGTGTATATGTATATATATATATATCAGCATGACTGTATGTCATGTTTCATGCCTGATCTCTTGCGCGTTTTCAAAGTTCGCTTTTTGTTTTCCTTGTAGCAATCATATACTTCGTTGTAGGAGGTGTATTAGTGAAAGTGAGTCCATATTTTTCCGCCAAGTAATCGAAACTTTCTTCTTTGACGGTCGTCCACCCATCCCGAGTTGCTGCGTTTTGGGTTCCGTATGCTGACACCCACGCCCCTGTCATTGGGATCCCATGGGCTTCACACATGATACGTCTGAAATAATATTTTTAAACACAGTTTTTTCTATTAAAAATGACGTTTACGGTCCTTACAATGACTGTCAAAAATAAAGTAATTTTTTGCGTTATTAAATAAAGTAAATTGCAGGTCAATCCGAAAGTTAGGTTAAAATTTACGTGCAAGCTTGTGTTACGTAGTTTACCAGTTCAGTAAAAGTGGAACTAATATTAGTATTTTAATAAAAATAAAATTTATTTATAAATCAAAAAACCCGACTGCTGTACAAAATATTAACATAAAAGCTAAAAACAAGCCCCATTTATCTAAAGAATTACTTAAATTTTGGAAAAGGTTTTGTAGGCGAGGACAAGGTCCAAGTGGTGCTCTTTAAGTGAAAATATTTAAAATCTTACAACAAAATTTGCTTGTCCTCGCCTGCAATACCTTTTTCAACATTTAAATTATTCTTAAGAATATAGGGCTTGTATTTTGCTTTTAAGTTGGTATTAAATTTAATTTATTTATATGTATATATAGAATATACTTTTTACTAGCTTTCATTTGATACCCATATTGTTATAACAAAAAATACTTTTTTTACTCTTCTCAATTTTTTCGCGGATGTCATTTTTAAATATGATATACCCTATCTCACTTCGACAGTTAAGACAAATCGAATGACACCTAATATGTTAAAATCTGTCAAGCCGTTTAGGCTGCAGAGCGACACAAAGAAGTAGACATACATACATACAAACATACAAACGCTCGAAAAACATAACCATCCTTCGAGCAGTCGGGTAAAAAGGATACGAACCTGACTTTAATTAACTGCTCGGGAATACCAAGTCCTCTGTACGTGGGCACCACGCACATTCCTTTATCTTTATAAAACTTCTTCAAATTGTACTCCTTTATGGGGTTGAAATAATCTCCACGTTCCATTAAAATTCTTATAAGTTTCTTTAAAAGTGGTGTACCGTGTTCCTGAAACATTTTTAATACCGATTTCTTAGGAACCGAAAAATAGTCCAAGAATCCGTTTATCGCTACTCCTATAAGAACTGCTGGATAATAACAAAACCTAACCTGGCCGCACAAAATAAAATCCAACTGGCAACTAGTATTTAATTTATGACGCACGAACCCTTATAATTTTTATATAA
The DNA here is from genome assembly GCA_963241965.1 of Tortrix viridana. Lineage (NCBI taxonomy): Eukaryota > Metazoa > Arthropoda > Insecta > Lepidoptera > Tortricidae > Tortrix > Tortrix viridana. The sequence continues at coordinate 9,068,205 of OY725194.1, read as the reverse complement.
CCTATGACATTCGCACGTTGTTATTGAATTATATGACATCCAATTTATAAAAATCTGTGTAATACTTTAGAGCTAGAATTTTTGCTTTGTGAAGTCGTTTAAAAAGTAGTTTTCATACAATTGTCTCTTCAGCTATCTTTTTGCAAAAAATCACATTGATCAAAAGGACGCTTCGCTACTACGACGTGAAAGAAGGAGAAGCTCACAAACTAACAAACACTCTTTGCATTTATTTTATTTTTCCTACAACTCCGTCCGAGTAAAAGAAGAAGAGAAGGATTAGAATAAGAATAAGAAGAAGAAGATTATGTGAAAGAAAGAAAAAAGTAACGTTAACCAGGATTTTAACTGTACCTCAACTTCTTTAACAGAATTGTCAATACCATCAGTAACAAACATCAAGGACACAGCCATGATATCTTTGACCTCGTCTTCATCAGCACAGCATATGACGGCACTATGTAAAGGGTTGTTTATGAAGTTCACTATGTATTCTTTGTACTGAGCAAAAGATTCTGGATCCTTGTGGATACCTGAAACAAGGATTATTAAGGAATATACTAAAGTTCCTGCCGACTCTTAAGCAGAGGGTCGTGGGTTCGAACCCGGGCTCGCACCTCTAAGTTTTTCGGAATTTATGTGCGAAATATAATTTGTAAATTTACCATGAGCTTTTCGGTGAAGGAAAACCTCTTGAGGAAACCTGCACACACCTGCAAAGCAATTTGACGGTGTGTGCGAAGTTCCCAATCCGCACTGGGCCCGCGTGGGAACTATAGCCCGAACTCTCTCATTGTGAGTGGAGGCCTGTGCCCAGCAGTGGGACGTATATAGGCTGGATTATTATTTTTTATTTTATACTAAAGTTCTATCAAAGTAATGACTAATAATTTATTTTTGTGTCTTAGCGGATAGACAATACCTATTCGGGTAAAAGTCCTGTTAGCGAAAATTTTAACTGTCTTATAAATGTCTTGTCTTGCAAATCTGAACTTAAATTTTTATTCTACAAATGGAAACAAAAGAGTTATGTTAATGTTTCGTAAAAGTGATGGAAAGTTAAAAACAATAAATGTGCGAAATTAAATTATGTCATTATAAATTAACATAAAATATTTGTTTCTTTTGACCTACGCTAGAAATTCCAAAAGTGATAACTTACCTACAGCCTTATGTATAGCCTCTTCTAAAACTAAATATTTCATTACTATTTCAATGGCGTCATCTATGCGGCCCTGAGGAATGTCTTGAGTTCTCAGCTTCCACACTGTTCCATCTTTTCTCTTGACTTCGAATCTAGACCACACTCTCTCAGAAGGCATTGTAGGCTTTTGATAATGAATTTGGATTTTAATTATTAAATGTACCGTCGTGCGTGTAGACGCAGTTGCTACTACTATTATATCATGCATTTACCATACGAATTGAAACAGATGCAACGTTAATGATTAAATAGTCATGGAGAATAATTTATTTTAATATAAATTCGCGACGATTTAATTAGGCGTACGGTTAAGCAATAATAAACTCTTGGTAAACGACTTAAGCGCTTTGTCGCATGCCATATGTATTGTGTCTTGCTTAATGTGGACGTAGTTTAAGGAATATGGTCCAACCCACAAAGCAAAATGTATTTAAATTTGAACTTTATTGCTGTCAATATTCTGTCAAATTCTACAAGTGTGAAATGGTTGAATTTTATCCTTTTCGCTAAACAACGTCCATATGTATTACAGTGTGACGAATGTCTTCCTCTTTTTTTTCTCGACTGCGACTCGATTTCTCCACTTATACTTCACGTTTATCATGAAATCACCGACATTTATTTCATAGAATGTTTAAACTAACCAATTTACCATTATTACTCCATACCAGTAATCATGTACTTTTTCAAGATCGAGTTAGGTCTAAACAATGATTTAAATGCTTGAATATTACTTAAATGTTATTTTTAGATTAAATAACTCTAAATTATACGTTAAATAAAAACACGCTCGATGAAATTTTGAGGTTATGTGTCAAACAAAACTAATTTGTTGACATCTTTAGCCATTTCTCTTGACCCCTGTGATACGGACGCCGGGGCGCTGCGCTGTTCAAATCGCCATACTTACATATTTTCTCGATGACGATATACGCTATCGTTATAAGGAAAAGTTCAAGCTCGAGGTTTAGGGTCTTTGAAAATACCATCTAGATATTCTCAATTATTATAAATATTAATTGTATAACTATAACTGTGCGTTTTTACTACACTCCACATGCATTTGATCTAAAGTTGCTTGACAATCTTTTAAGGGCCCGGCCACTACTTTTTGGGACCGGCGGCACGGTGAGCGGTGATTTTCTAATACATTGCGTGTATTGTCAATTAACCGCTATGCGGTGAGCTTCTCGACCGTGACATGAATTCGCCACCGGTTAAAGCCGTGACCGGGCCAAAATAAAGAAGTACGAGTACTTTATTATTGAGGAGTTTCAGTAATCCTCTTTGGCCTTTTTAGGGCCCAATGTTCTACTTTTGATGCTAATAAATACTTTTAACTATACGTGTAGTTATTTTTTTAAATTCCTCGATTACTCAGAAACCCCATCATTAAATCATGCAAATTTAGTACAACGTAAAAAAAAAAAACAATGTATACACATGTGATCTAATGCCGTTATTGTCGCATTCCAGTGAGTCGGCGTCCAATACGTCAGGTTTACGAGGGCACCATTATACGGGTGCACTTGCGCTCGCGCTGGATTCAGACGTTATGTGTGTTGACTGGTGGGATTTGCGGGCGATGAGCGGAAGCTTTTTGATGGTGAATTTATTTAATTTAGTTTATTTGTTTACATCATTTTAATATATATTAAAAAAAAATCGTTTCAATAAATTTATTTTATAAATTAGTGTAACCCCGGATAAAATATGTGATACATTTGTAAACCATTTTTTCTATTCGCATTGCATGTAAGTAAATCACACTATACGAGTGTGTTTATATAAACACTATCCTTCTAATTCATAAAGGAATGTTAAACCTTGTATTTTAGCTACGCTTTATCCCATTCTGTCTAATTGAAATTATTACTGAAAACTGATAATTTGTAGTGAACGACAGTTTCAAGCCGGACGTACGAATATTGCCGGCAGGCATGAATTGTGTTAATCCCGTTTTGGCCGGCACGCCGCCGGACAGACTTGGGACTGTTAGTCTGTGTTGCCCTTTACTAGTGACTTGACGCTGTCATTATGACAGGGATCTTTGGTGGCTCAACAATTAAAATCATTGTTTGTATTTGTTAGAAAAATAAGATAAAAGGATAAGATTTCAATAATATTTCAAAAAACTTTGATTTAATTTGGAACGTTACAAATGTTCATTAATTCTAGTTCATACATATTCACCTATCTATCCCAGAAGAACTGTTTTTCAAGTTTGTAGAATATATAACACGTAATGTATATTATGTAATGTTCCATGTCGATTTCCGTAAGCGTTTTCAAAGTTCGCTTATTGTTTTGCTCGAAGCAATCTTATATTTCATTGCAGGAGGTGTATTAGTGAAAGTGAGTCCATATTTTTCTGCCAAGTTATCGTATCTTTCTTCTTTGACGGTCTTCCACCCATCCCTAGTCGCTGCTTTTTGGGTTCCGTATGCTGACATCCAAGCGCCTGTCATTGGGATCCCATGGGCCTCACACATGATACGTCTGATAAAATGTTTTTTCTCACACATTTTTTTACTATTAAAGAACAAGACATTTTACGGGCCTAACTGTGACGGTTATGACCAGTGATCGAAATAGGTAGAGTATATTTACCTAAACTGGATGCATGTTCATTCAATAATGTGTTCCCATCTCAATCACGCATGAATGAATATGCGTCAAGTTTAGGTAAATATACTCTACCTATTCCGATCACTGGTTATGACTGTCACGATATTAATAAAGTAAGTTTAAAGTCAATCCGACCATTAGATTAAAATCAACTTTCAAGCTTTTGTTACGTAGTTAGCTTGTTGTTTAAAAGTGAAACTAATATTCCTAAATGTATTTATAAAAATAATACCAACCTAACTTTATACAACTGCTCGGGAATACCAAGTCCTCTGTACGTGGGTACCACGCACATTCCTCTGCCTTTATAAAATGTCTTTAAATTGTACTCCTTTATAGGCATTGATTTAGTATATACTAGATACACAATCTCGCACAAAAATGTTGTTATAAACTGGGGTATTACTCTGAACTTCGAAATTCGAACTTCGTCTATTGCTATACCTTTTGCTCTCGACGCGTAGCTAATTCGCAATAAAGTGACGGGGCGATCCAAAGCTCGAATTTCGAATTTCAGAGTAATGCCTCTGTCCCAAATGACATTGACAACTGTATTCAGATTTCAGATACATGCTAACATCACTATTTTTTACCTTAAACATTCATGCAAAAAAAAACTCAATATACTAGCTGTCAAGTGTCAAGTTTACAAACGAACGTTTCGAAATATTTAAAACTTTTTAGTGAACTCGCCATTGTCATTGTCACTGTCGCCATTTATGACAAAAGTGAACATCGGACGAATGGAGTCGCATTTCTCATTTTTATATTGTATTAATTTTAACGAAATGATAAATTATAAAAAAAAACTACACACATGACCCTGAAAACATTTACATTACACTCCTTTACTCCAAACAAAACAAGATCTTATCCTAACCAGCTAAACGTAAAGTAAAACCTAATTTCCTTGAAATAAGTTTAATTTATTATAATAATTGTCTTTTAGACCTACATTTACTTAAGATACTTTCTTTTTTTGCAATGTAATGTAAACGGACGGTTAAATACCATTTAATTAACAGAATTCTATGACTATTATTGTGGTCTTCTTCCGTAGTCGCATTAAAAATGTCTACTTGCATAAAAGTTTTTAGAACATTTGATATTACATATTTTAGTATGGTTCCGTGTTTCTCTCGTTCGTATGTTATTTCTAATGAAAGCTTCTGTTTACTTGCACACATCAAATACCTACATCTTGAGATGCGTAAAAAATCCCACCTAAATGTTTGATGTCAATTAATTTATGAAAATTGTGCCTTTCTTTAGCTAAAAGAGAATTTGTGCATATGTTGCACCGAATTGATTTTATTAATTTCCGTACTACGTATCCGGCAACATATCCTTTGACTTGTTTGATGTAATCACAACAGTTTCCAGACTGATCAAGATCTGAAGACAAAATGTCACAGTTTGCTTGAATATTTGTTTCTATTGCTGATTCTGTGTGATTGGTCATTGATTTCTCTTTCGGTATCTTCGCGATACCCAATATAAGAAATATTATTATAAACATTTTTTTTGTCATAAGTCAAAATAAACCAACACGATTTATTAAAATTAATAAAAGTAATAGCTACTCCATATATTTTTGTTCCGTGATAAGTCATAATTTGTATGTACAAAATAAATTGTAAAAATCATGAAAGCATTATAATTTTAACTAGAATCTGTTTATAAATAAATAGAACTTACGTAAAATAAGACATTCTATTCTTTTTATTTGTTTTTTTGTTATTATTTTTGCAGTTTTTCACTGTCCCATCTTTTCTCTTCACTTCGAATCTAGACCACACTCTTTCAGAAGGCATTGTAGGCTTTTGATAATAAATTTGGATTCTTATTATTACACGTACCAACTGTCGTGCGTGTTGACTTAGTTGCTATTGTTATCTATCATACATTTGCCTGACGAAATTAAAGAGATGCGACGTTAATATTCAAATACAGGGTGTCCCATAAGTCGCACGTCACAGTGACACCGGAGGAAGACCAGCCTAAGACGCACCGAGCCAGCCTATTATGACCTCAGTAAAAGTGGCATGGTTTTCAAGATATGAAAGTTTAAAATTTGTACTGGCAAAGAAGTTTATACTGGCTAATCTTGAAAACCATGCGATTTTTACAAGAGTGATATTCGGCTGGATCGGTGTGGAGATGATGCGCAACGCGTTTCCACTACTTAAAAAAAATTAAATAGGCTGGTTTAGTGCGTCTTAGGCTGGTCTATATACGGTGTCAATATTACGTGTGACTTATGGGACACCTGTATTAACATGAACTACAGTGTGACCAATGTGTTCCCTCCTTTTATTATTACTCGACTATGTCTCTTTTCAAAAAGAGACACAGTTTACCCTTGAATCACCGACACTTATTTCATTGAATGGTTTACTACGCCGCATTTTCATTTCATCGACAGGCAATTCCACATGCAGGAGTTAAAATTTTTTGATAGTCACAGGATTAACTTAATAATAGGTCGGGGCAAAAGTATTTTCGTATTTGGACCGTATAAGTTGTAATCAAACCTCTTCGTCTATATTAAATGTACCTGGCTGGTTTTAATACCATTAAAAGTCAACATTCTGAAATAAAATAAAATTAAAAAAAAAACTGGTTCCCGGCATTTTTCAATTGTTTTTGAGCTATCAAAATGGACGTGTGTGACGAAGAAATTCGGTAAATTTTAAAGTTTTATTACAAAAAACACAAAAAATGCGACTAATGCCGCGAATAAAATTTGTGCGGTTTATGGACCTAATGCGGTATCAATAAGAGTAGCACAATTGTGGTTTAAGCGTTTTAAGTCTGGAAATTTTAGTGTGAAAGATGAGGTTCGCTCTGGACGCCCTGTTACTGATAAATTCAATGCCATCTATGAAAAAGTGGAGCAAGATCGACATATTAGTAGTTACGGCAATGCTGAAGAACTGGATATTGATCACAAAACAGTGTTACGTCATTTACAAAAGTCTGGGTACAAGAAAAAGCTCGATATTTGGGTGCCACACGATCTCACTGAAAGAAATCTAATGCAACATGTTTCAATTTGCGATTTATTGTTAAAACGAAATAAATCCGAACCATTTCTAAAACGGTTGATTACGGGTGATGAAAAATGGATTACTTACGATAAGAACGTCCGAAAAAGATCGTGGTCGAAGCATGGACAAGCTCCACAGACAGTGGCAAAGCCCGGCTTAACTCGAAACAAAGTGATGCTGTGTGTATGGTAGGATTGGAAAGGAATTGTCCACTATGAGCTTTTGCCGCCGGGTAAAACTATCGATTCGGACCTCTACTGCCAGCAACTCATGGGATTAAAAGAAACCGTTGAGAAAAACCGGCCGGAGTTAATAAACAGAAAGGGCGTAGTCTTTCATCATGATAACGCCAGACCGCACTCATCTATAGCCACCCAGCAAAAATTGAGAGAGCTTGGCTGGGATGTGTTGATGTATCCACCTTGCTTGGTCCTTGGTCCATCGGATTTCCACCTGTTTCGGTCACTTAACAATTCTTTAGGAAGCATAGCCCTCTCCTTGTCTATTTTCAAGTGTAAGAAAGGTAAACGGCTAAATTTATTTGACAAATAAGCTTTACTTGACCATTGTGAAACAGGCGGTAAATGAGATAGAGATGCGACATGAATCGAGTTATCTATCAGTATCCACTACACTAAAAATAAGCGGCAAATACCAAAGTCATTAGGTATCCGTTATTTATGACTATGTGGTGGATTAGGTCATTTTGTAAGTGTTGCAGGTGCTGATATATATGAGCACATGCATTGTTTTATTACAACAAAAATGTGGGAGCGAAAGCGGTGATGATTAAAGAACCCTTTTGCGACCTATATTTATTGATCACGATTTCCAACAGGAAATTGGATTTTACCTGCAATAAGACCTGTGTGACTAATATTGTTTAAGTTTGCTCCGGTTTAAATCATCATTAATTTAATTATAGTTTGTTTTGATACCGGCATCGGCTTGCAATCTTGCAACCGTTTATTGACAGCAATTGGAACTTTTGAACTTATTTGAACTTCGCATTCTCCAAATGAATGTAAAAAAAATAATTCCGCGCACTGATTGGTTTATCTTATGTTTATTGACTGCACTGGTTGGATTTTCGGGCGAAGAGCAGAGCTTTTTATGGTGGAACAATTAAATTTCAGTTTTGTTGTTGATTAAAATTAGATATTTAATTTAATAATATTTTAAATAAATTAATGTAATAAATTAGTGTTCCCCCCCGATGACATATATGATTCATTTTTAAACTTTTTTTTCTATTTGCATCGCATGCAAATTTCTCACTATTGTTTATTGTATATTTATACACTATTCTTCTTATTCATAAACGCACAATAAAACTATTTAAACTATTATTTTTGTCACTGTCTGTCTAATTGAAATTAATACTGAAAACTAGTAATGTGTGGAGAGCGACAGTTATTAGCCGGCCGCACGAATAATGCCGGCAGGCAGGAATCGGATTAATGTGTGCGGCCTCGATCTAATCCGATTTTGGCCGGCAGGCCGCCTGACAGACTTGGGACTGCGAGCGGACTGTTAGTCCGTGTTGCCCTTTACTAGTGACTTGACGCTGTCATTATGACAGGATTCTATGGTGGCTCAACAATTAAAGTTGATATTTTTATCTGTTAGACAAAATTTAATCATAAATTAAAATTGCTATTTAATTAAATTTAAATCATATATGTCAAAAAACTTCAAATATATATATTTTTTTATTTAGTTAAAAAAGAATATACACTTTTAACAATATAAAAACTTCGCCAAACTGCTTAGCAGTTTGTCGGCGAATTAAACACTCATTACTTATATTATAGCTGTGTATCTACTTTTAAACTAAAACATGCTACTTAAGAATCTAATACGTGTAAAAGACTAATACGTGTAACGTGTAAAAGAGCCCGTATGTGGCCAATTTACTGAATAAATATTTGACTTTGACTTTGACTTTAATAAATTTTAAACAACACATTCCCTCACTCATTCGCTCATTTGGTAAGTTACATATGTTTTTTTTTTAATTTTACTTCAAACATATTCACCTAACTATCCCATATAAGGCTATATAAGACGGTATGTATGTATGAAATGTCATAGTAATGTTCCATGTCGATTTCCTTGCGCGTTTTTAAAGTTTGCTTATTGCTTTGCTTAAAGCAATCACATATTTCATTGTTGGAGGAGTATTAGTGAAAGTGAGTCCATATTTTTCTGCCAAGTAATCGAATCTTTCTTCTTTAACGATCTTACATCCAGCCCTAGTCGCTGCTTTTTGGGTTCCGTATGCTGTCACCCACCCCCCTGTCATTGGGATCCCATGGGCCTCACACATGATACATCTGAAAAAATGATTTTTTTCAACACATTATTTCTATTAAAGAACAAGACTTTTTACGGTATTCACACGACTGTCACAACATTAAATTGGTTTCAGTGTTTTTGTATAAAATAAATTTCAAGTCAATCCGACGATTAGGTTAAAATATTATCGACATACAAGATTTTTTTACGTAGTTAGCTTTAAAAGTGAAACTGATATTTATATAAGCGTATTAATAATAGTACATTATTGCCTAGGCGCGGAAATTAAGGGATTGCTTGACGAGGTGGTTAGCAGGCCGAGCAATAGTGAGGCCTGCTAAAATACAAGTCAGGCAATCCCCCCGTTTCCGCCGAGGCATTTATAATGCTTTTCTCAAACATGTTAGGAAATGATACAAATATATTTGTAAAAAGTAAAATTAATATTAAAAGTGATGTTAGTCATATTAGGACAATTTTTAAACGAAATTGTTATGGGTTTTCCAGGAACATTTATGTTTGTCTGTTGAATTTGAGATGTTGATATTTCAGGGCTTGTGGTAGACAAAAACTTAGGGAAAAGGATCTAATTCAACCATTTCACACTTGTAGAATTTGACATAATATTGACAGCAATAGAATTCAAATTTAATTACCGTGAAGTGCCGAGGACTTGATGTATGTAGTTTTTACACAACAACAGTAAATTCTACGTTTAAATTTTAATAAGTTTTTGTTTTTATTTTTTTTTCTAACCATAGACTATTTTAAAGAAAATTAAAACAGAAGAAAACACACGCAATGTGCTACGAAAACGAGCAGTTGCCTTGGCTGTATGAGATCATTTCTTGGTCCTTTTTATTCTGTATGCATTGGACAGCACTTTAAAAAAAATATCGCAGCGGACAAAAATGGGTTTTCATACGTTTATTTTACTCCTAGGAAGAAAATGAGGCCCTTCGCGTCTTCGTTTTTCAAAATAAATGCCATCCTTTCTGAGCATGTTTGAGAAAAAATTATACCAACCTGACTTTCATTAACTGCTCGGAAATACCAAGTCCTCTGTACGTGGGCACCACGCACATTCCTTTGTCTTTATAAAACTTTTTCAAATTGTACTCCTTTATGGGGTTGAAATTATCTCCACGTTCCATTGAAATTCTTACGAATTTCTTCATAAGTGGTGTACCGTGTTCCTGAAACATTTTTAATAACAATCTATAAAATAAGGACTTTTAGATTATTTAGAAACCGAAAAACAGTCGTAAACACTGGCAAAAAAATGGTTGCGGCTTTATTCGGAATAACTGGACATTATGTAACTGTGTCGCTTGAAAATCAAAAAACAGTCACTGCAGATTGGTATGTAAACAATTGCTTGCCCAGTGTCTTAGTAAAAGTTCGTGAAAAGCGTCCTCGCAGTCATGTCATCCTTCATCACGATAACGCGTCCGCACATTCCGCTAAGAGAACGAATGCGTATTTGAAGGCTTCAAATGTGGAACTGATGACGCATCCGCCGTACAGTCCGGATCTCGCACCTTGCGACTAGAGGTTTACGATAAACTTAGAGGTTTACGATTCCCAAGCCCAGAAGTGGCAGTGAATGCATTCCAAGAAGCCGTTGAAGAGGTCTCTACCGAAGATTGGACCCACTGCTTCACACAATGGTTTCAACAATTGAAAAAATATGTAAATAGTGAGGAAATATACTTTGAAAAACAATAAATTAATCATAAACATCTTACTTATCTAGTCTTATTTATCAGAATCTAGAAACTTTCAGTATGACCTAAGTATGATGGCATTACAACCAGAGTAGGTTAACACAAATTTCCAGATAATAGCAGTATTCAATGCTGTTATACAGAATTAAGCATTACAAAAGTATAAAACAAGAGCTTTATCCAGTCGTTAGGCAGCTCTAGTCTTCTAATCCTGCTTATGGTATATTTTCACACCAGATGCTGTATTTTAGTAGGTATTTTCCAATACTCTTTACAAGCAAAAAGTGATTATTTCGTCAGTATACAGCCGTAAATCAGCTGCACTTACAGGAGTACTCGTACCAATTATTGCTCTTATACAGCTAGAAACATTTTTGTACTCTCTTGTGCATCACTTATTAAGTCGTTAGCTGTTGAATGAACTGGATTAAGGATTTTTTTCAGCCTAAATGTTACTTGGGTAATATAGCCTATGATATTTGCACGTTTTTAAGAAATCATATGACAGCCCATTTATTAAAATTGGTACAATAGTTTAGGATCATTCTAGAGTGTAACATCTGATTTTCGTTCTCATACATACACACATTACCCTTTTTTGCTTCGCGCAGTCTGTTAAAAAGTAGTTACTACTGTTTTTTCAGCTAACATTTTGCAAAAAATCACATTGATCAGGAACCGCTTCGCTACTACGATGTGAAAGGAGAAGAAGCTAACAAACTATCAAACACTACCTATGCACCATCACTACATGTCGTTTTCCGTCGTCTGTTCTTTTGTATGTATGAACGCTTAGATCTTTCAAACTACGCAACGGATTTTAATGCGGTTTTCACCATCAGTTAGATATTTTTTTAACAAAAGGTTGATGTATATAACAGTACACGGCGCGAAGCGAGGGTAGATCGCTAGTTTATTATATACTAAGCAATATTTTTCCCGTGACTCCGTCCTTAGACGCTTTTCCCTCGAGAAGAATTATGTGAAAGAAAGAAATACTAAAAAAGTAACGTAAATATTGAACAGGGATGTAAACTGTACCTCAATTTCTTTAAAAGAATTATCAATACCATCAATAATGAACATCAAGGACACAGCCATGATATCTTTGACGTCGTCTTCATCAGCACAGCATATGACGGTACTATATAAAGGGTTGTTCATGAAGTTAACCATGTATTCTTTATACTGAGCAAAAGATATTGGATCCTTGTGTATACCTGAAACAAGGATTATTAAGGAATGTACTAAAGTTCTATCAAAGTAATGACTATTACTTTATTTTTGTATCTTAGCGGATAGTCAACACCTACTCCAGTTTTGAATTTTCATCTTCATTCTACTAACAAAAACAAACGAGGTTTGTAAATGTTCCGTAAAAGTGATAAGAAGTAAAAATCGATCAATGTGCGAAATTAAATTATGTCATAATAAATTGACATAACCTATTTGTTCCTTTCTGACCTACGCTAGAAATTCCAGTAGTGAAAACTTACCTACAGCCTTATGGATAGGCTCTTCTGAAAATAAATATTTCATTACTATTTCAACGGCGTCATTTATGCGTCCCTGAGGTATGTCTTGGGCTCTCAGCTTCCACACTGTCCCATCTTTTCTTTTCACTACGAATCTAGACCACACTCTTTCAGGCATTATTTTCTTTTAACCTCGTAAGTCCTGTGTTTTTTTAAAAGCAGTAGTCCTAACTACCATATGTAGTTTACCAAATACCTACTAATAAAAGTGAACCTGAAACTGTGCATGTACGCGGGGACTACGAGGTTAATAATGAATTTGGATTTAAATATAACACGTACCTACCGTCGTGCGTGTTGACTCAGTTGCAGTTGTTAGCTTTCATACATTTGCCGTACGGAATGAAAGAGATGCAACGTTAATATTTAAATACAGAATGTCCCATAAGTGGCACGTCACAGTGACACCGGAGGAAGACCAGCCTAAGACGCACCGAGCCAGCCTATTATGACTTCAGTAAAAGTGGCATAGTTTTCAAGATATGAAAGTTTAAAATTTGTACTGGCAAAGAAGTTTTTACTGGCAAATCTCGAGAACCATGCGATTTTTACAAGTGTAATATTCGGCTGGTTCGGTGTGGGGATGACGCACAACGCGTTTCCACTACTTTAAAAAAAGGCTGGTTTGGTGAATCTTAGGCTAGTCTCTCAGGTGTTAGTGTGACGTGCAACTTATTCAAATTCAATGTAATTTTATTAAATCTACGGGCTCAGTTATACCGCGGCGGTACGCTGGCGGCAAATAATCGCGAAGATATCGCAGCGTGCTCGCCGCGTGCACGCCGCGTTCCCGCTCCGTCGAGAAACCGCCGGCAAACCGCTAGTGTGAACACGCCCTAGCATGACGGGTTTATTATGTGTAATTTAGGAGTTCCCATGGCCACCTTCCGTTATTGTATTTTCATTAAATTGGCATATTCACACCAAATTTCAAGTTAATCTGTTGACTGAAAGTGACTAAAAATCGACTTGCAAGATTTGACCCGAACATACATAGTTACATACATAAAACATTGCAAGTTAATAAACAACTTGTAAAAATATGCTGTTCGACCTCTCCTTTACGGTAAAGAAATATATTTCCTTTACGGTAAAGAAATATATTTCCTTCAAATTCGGTCATAAAAGTGATATGCTCTATACAAGAAAAGTTCAAGGTCGATGAAAGGAAGAAGTAGTAAGCAAGAAGAATACCAACCTAACGTTTAATAACTGCTCGGCAATACCAAGTGTTCTATACTCTGGCACCACACACAGGCCTCTGCCTTCGTAAAATTTCTTCAAACTGTACTCCTTTATGGGGTCAAACATTTCTCCAACTTCTTTGAAAATCATGTTCAGCTTCTTCAAAAGTGGTGTACCGTCTTCCTGTTAACATGTTACATAAAAATAAGCGACGGATTCACTAGTGGACACAATGATGACTACTCGTAATTGTTAACTTCGCTCCTGGGATGCCCAAGATACCGGCTCAGCCTATTTTGGGATTCGCTGTAAATTAAGTTAAGGAACTGTACACTTTTTAGACAATTAATAATTCTTATTCTTATATCCCGCAATAAGTGTCGGCGACATGTAAGACGAAGTCGAACGATTTTTCGCAATACGTGTCATCAATGAAGATGATGTTGCCAGACATGTTGAGCGAAGTCTGGTAATGTTGCACCACATCGCCCGATGTCGCTGGCGACACGTTTTGCAGGACATTTGTGCCCTACTAAATCCGTGGCTTGAAACTTATCGATAGTTTAGTTACAATGGGGATTCACAATCAACAAGGATTCTTTTCCAATTTATTTAAGTCCATCTTGCTATCATGTCGTAATTATATTGCCAACGTTATAATAGTAACGGTATAGAAGCTTACTGTTAAATGTCAGGAATCGCCTGAACGTCAACAAACAACAATAATTAAGTCATGAAGGAGGACACCAAAAATAACCTGACTGCTTTAAAAAATATCAACTGAAAAGCTAAAAACAAGCCATAATCTAAAGAATATAATGGAAAAGGTATTGCAGGCGGGGTCAAATCGTGCTCCTTATATGAAAATATTTAAATTTGTACAACAAAATTTCAAATTGATTGCTTGTCCCGCCTGCAATACCTTTTCCAACATTTAAGTTTTATTCTTTAGATTATGGCCTGTTTTTAGCTTTTCAGTTGATATTTATTAAAGCAGTCGGGGTTTTTGAGTTTTTAAATTAATTTATTTTATTTAATACTTTTTTAGTTTTTATTAAAATTGTAGCGTCAAACTATAATATTGTATATATTTGGAATGGGCTATTTATTAGCTTTCATTTGATACCCATATTGTGATAATAAAAAAAAAAATTTTTTATTCCTCCTCATTTATTTTTTTCGTGGGCGCCATATTGAAATAGTATATACACTATGTCACTTCGACAATTAAAACGAATCGAATGACACATCATATGGTAAAATTCGTCTAGCCGTTTAGGCTGCAGAGCGTGCCAAAGAAATAGACATACATACATAAGCTCGAAAAACATAACCCTCCTTCGGGCAGTCGGGTAAAAATGCGGTATCGTTTCTCTCCTCTTAAACCTTTAGATTTTTATGATTTTTGCATATGTTGTAGATATTATGAAGAACTAGGTCTGAACGTTTCCCTTTTAATGAAATATATGATATATTTTCTATATATATAAGAAGGAATAATATAAATTAAAATAGGATCGGAAACGTGCAGACTAGTTTTTCATAATAACTACAATATATTCAAACGTGGTGGAAATCGGACATGATTTAACTTTAGGACGAGAAACGTTACAGCCCAGAGTCCTTAGCCAAGTTGCATTACGCTAACTAGCGTTTCTATTCGTTTCGTTTTTAAACCAATCGCGTCACTGGTAGATCACGTGATACGAAGAGTCTCGTAATCTACCAATTACGCGATTGGTTTAAAAACGAAACGAATAGAAACGCTAGTTAGCGTAAGGCAACTTGGCTAAGGGCCCAGAGCAAATTTTGTATGCATTTTTTTTGACAGCTACACGATTTCAGGATCGCCTCAATCCACCTTACAAACTTTACAAACACTCTTTTGCATACATACAATTAAGTTAAGGATGTAACGTTACCATGTCTAACTATACCTCGATTTTATCTGCAATTTCTTTAGCAGAATCACCATTGCTATCAGTAATAAGCATCAAGGACACTCCGATGATATCTTTGACCTCGTCTTCATCAGCACAGCAAATGACGATGCTGTACGACGGCGTGTCCATGGAGTTTACCACGTGTTTCTTGTACTTAGCAAACGATTCTACATCCTCACACACACCTGAATGATAGAAAAATAAATTAAGGCATTACCTTTATATACAAATACAAAATTTAAATATTTTTATGTACAGTCGACCAAATATTGTGGTCTTCCACCCTAACGATGAAATCTATTTGCACATCATAAAATAACAACAGTGACATTTTAATTTCACAGGAAGTTGTGCCAAAATTGAAAGACCATTTATTTGGCCGACTGTACATGTTCAGTGAATACACAGATTCAGACACATTTTCGAAAAATAAGGACTAAAATGACACTAATGCACTTAAATCGTTTATAAAATGAGTTTACACAGGCATTTACACTAGTTCCTGTCCTGTAAGTAACCAATTCAGAGATGACTTTACAAAATTAGCAAAATGTTACAAAAATCACTCATCATGCAAAAGAAAAATCTTATGTACCATACAATTTAAAAACTAAAACCAAATTACAAATGAGTATGCTTGTGAATGATGGATGATAACCTGCGTAACAGATGGATATACTTCGACTAAATAAACCTGTTCGATCTTCTGTAAAATAAAAGAGAAACAAATGAGCACAGCAACCGGATGGTAAGAGCGCTCTGGACCCCATAGAACCCTGAGGAATAGGATGGCATTTAATGTTAGTAATTCCTCTGGTGAAACTTTACCTACAGCCTTATGCACCGCCTCTTCTGCAAACAAGTACTTCATCGTTATCTCAACGACGTCATCTATGCGGCCCTGAGGTACATCTTGAGTTCTCAGCTTCAACACTGTACCATCTTTTCTTTTCACTTCGAATTTAGACCACACTCTCTCAGAAGGCATTATTTGCTTTTTTATCAGACGCACACTACGCACAGTCATGCGTGTTAACTCAGTTGCTACTGCTATCATTAAGTTTCATTCATTTGACATTGGAAATGAAATATACAAATACAAAATAATTTATTCTAATAAAATAATCCGACACAATTTATACGGCGTGCGGTTAAGCAATAATAGACCTTTAGTTAACGGCGTAAGCACTTTGTCGCGCGCTATTTAATTATTTCCTGCTATAACAGCCTGTATTACAGTGTAGTCAGTGTCGTCTGCCTTTTTAATATATTATTACCCGACTATGTTATGTATCCATTCTAAAATGCGGGTTATCGTTGGATTGGTATTATTCAGCTCGTTGGAGGTGTCATTAGAATAGTTTTTAAATTACCAGCTACCTAATTTAGCTTTTGCATTCAAGAGCAAAAATGTGGCACAGATTTACATCTCTCACAAGCAAAAACAATTACTGAAATTCTTGATCCCTATTTTCGCTCGCAATAAAACGTTACTTTATCAAAAGCAAATGAGTCCAAAGGCTTTCTTCAGTATATATTCACGATATAATAATAATAATAATGCAGCCTATATGCGTCCCACTGCTGGAAGCAGGCCTCCACTTATAATGAGAGGGTTTGGGCTATATTTTCCACGCGGGCCCAGTGCGGATTGGGAACTTCGCACACACCGTCAAATTGCTTTGAAGGTTTCCTCACGATGTTTTCCTTCACCGAAAAGCTCATGGTAAATTACAAATTATATTTTGCACATAAATTCCGAAAAACTTTAGGTGCGAGCCCGGGTTCGAACCCACGACCCTATATATAAGGGGGAGAATCTCACACAAATTGACCTAGTCCCAAACTAAGCTCTAGGCTTGTACTAGGGCAACAATTATACGGACGCTGTTATGTAAAAATGTGTTAACCCATAATAATGTAGCAATAAAATATTAACCCACATGATGGGTTCTGTAGGTTGACATTTTATAGCTAAATAATTGTGGGTTGACACATTTTTGCGTAACAGCGTCCATACATACTTTTATAGAGAAATACTTACTTAAATATAAACATCCATGACCCAGGAACAAATACGCGCGCTCAATCACACAAATATTTGTCCATACTGGGATTCGAACCAGGGACCGCTAGCTTCGTAGGCAGGGTCACTACCAACAAGGCTATATAGATAATATTATTCGTCACTATTTGTATTTAAACTAAGTATTAATTTACACGATTAAATCCCATTTAGCTACCAACAAATGAGGCAAATCCTTACACTATTAATTTCATATTCGTCCCATTACCCCACATCCCATACGTTTTACCTATACATGTGCGCTTACAGATGCATCGCTGCACTCAAATGAATCAGAATGCATTCCGCAGTTACAAATGCACGGGCAATAAACACGAGCATGCTTTATGACGAAATAGATCAAAATCATATTAACCTACATCCATCAAAACAGATTCGCAATTTGGCGCCAAACACCTTCCAAAACATAATTCTGTAATAACTCCTCTCAACTCAACTGTGGAAAATTTACCTAATATGTTGATCGTTAAGATATGTTTGTGATTAAAGGTTCTGGCTGATGTGACTTTATGATTGATGCACTTTATTTATAAACTGCACTTAGGGAACTCGTAAATGTGCAAGTTTGTTATTTTACAGATCAATAAAAGTCAAAGTTGTTCATGGAAGAATGGAAATAGATTATGACCAAGGTAATAAAAGTTTCGGGATTTCGAGACGAAACCTTAACTTATGTTAATAATCCTACGGGGTATAGTTGTCCCGATTGTAATTACTCTAGTTTCGCGGATGAATTGCATGCTATTTTATTAATCTATTGAAAGACTCTAACTACCACTAAGTTGACCGTGTCGCATGTCTCTGTACGATTGCATGGGAAGGCAAAATGCGATCAAAGATTTTGCAGGATAGATGTCCTGTTTCTCGGCAACTATCCCCTAAGTGGGATAGATGTCCCAAAATAAAGAGATCCGCAAAAATCGCTAATACTCTGGAAATATTAAAGATAATGTTTTTTATCTTTTATCTTTTTTGTAAATTAACAGCTGCGCGGTGAGCGTCTACGCCATGCGATGAAGAGGGAACTCGCCCCGCTGGCCGCTGGCGTCGAAAACGCGGTCTAAAAGCTATTTGAGCAGGGCCCTTAGCCAAGATGCATTACGCTAACTAGCGTTTCTATTCGTTTCGTTTTCGCGTCACTGGTAGATCTCGTGATACGAACAATCATGTGATCTACCGTGACGCGATTGGTCTAAAAACATCTTGGCTAAGGGCTCAGTGGTCTTTTGGGTTGGCAATGCAAATGTGTATGAGTCAGATCCCATTTATCATCAGACTACCCGTATGTTTATTAGCCTTCCCAATTGCATAAAACAAAATGTAATGGTATCATACCATGACCGTACTATGAACGTATCAGGCACGAACGCTCACTGCTATAGAAAGTTACAGTCGGTGACGGACCGGTCTAGTGGTATAGTCTCACTGTTCAATACAAAGAATGTTTTTTTGTCTGACACGTTCCTATAACGGTCATGGCATGTATGATCCGGTGTAGTGGGCAGAGGCCACCGAGTCCACATGTGTGACATTTCACCGTAACACGGCTCCGTGACCGTGTCAGTAATGCGGTCAGTACCGGTTATGTGGACGGTATTTGTCACGCGAACAATGTGATCCATCCCTAGCGCTTATTACACTGACTACATTAAGCGTAACTATTCCTGAGCCCTAAGCCAAGATGCACTATATAGATAGTTGATTTTATTTAAAATGTCGGAATCCACTTGAGAGCTTATCTTCCAATGAATGGCTTTGTTATCTATTGTGAAGCCCGACCGCTAATTAACAGTGCAAAATGAAACGCACAAATAACAAAAGATTTCATATGAATAGCAACTTTACCGCTTAAAGAAGAAGGTTCAAATTGCAATGGCAACGCATTCGAGATAGTACTGTTTGTAATGTTGTTTGTACTGTTACACAAACAAACTTCCTGGCTGCCGCTTTCAATTTGAAACAGTACAATCTCGAATGCGTTGCCATTGCAATTTGAACCTTCTTCTTTAAGCCGTAAAGTTGCTATTCATATGAAATCTTTTGTTATTTGTGCGTTTCATTTTGCACTGCTAATTAGCGGTCGGGCTTCACAATAGATAACAAAGCCATTCATTGGAAGATAAGCTCTCAAGTGGATTCCGACATTTTAAATAAAATCAACTATAACTAGCGTTTCTATTCGTTTCGTTTTTAAACCAATCGCGTCACTGGTAGATCACGTGATACGAAGAGTCACGTGATCTACCAGTGACGCGATTGGTTTAAAAATGGAACGAATAGAAACGTTAGTTAGCGTAGTGCATCTTGGCTAAGGGCCCTGTAGATTTACCACGCAGTCCAATCCGGTGGAGCCCTTTAGTGTGGACCCACGTTTAAGTGGCTTAGCGTAACGTTGATAAACAAAACTCTTTCACATATTCAATATTTGTCCCCAATTATACATGTCTCATAAATCACGAGTCAGATAGCTTGCCAAGTGTTCCCCATAGAGAGTAAACGGTCTCTGCACAATTTGGCAGGATCCAGTGTATGTCTACATATTATTATGTATATTATTTTCTACGGCAGCCGTTATTTCAGCTAAAGTTATTTCAGTTATTTAATGTCTGTAGCCACATACATTTATACGTTTTATCCAGTGACAAACTGGATTAAAAAAAAACAGAATTTTATTGTCTATGACGTACAAGTAACTATACCCAAAGGGAAATACGTAATTATTGTATCTTGCAGTGAAATTTGATGGTATCTTATTGAAAATTAATGCCAAAAAGAAATGCTGATATGTCATATAATATGATAATAATCCAGCCTATATACGTCCCACTGCTGGGCACAGGCCTCCACTCACAATGAGAGGGTTTGGGCTATAGTTCCCACGCGGGCCCAGTGCGGATTGGGAACTTCGCACACACCGTCAAATTGCTTTGCAGCTGTGTGCAGGTTTCCTCACGATGTTTTCCTTCACCGAAAACCTCCTGGTAATTTTACAAATTATATTTCGCACATAAATTCCGAAAAACTTAGAGGTGCGAGCCCGGGTTCGAACCCACGACCCCACGACCGATATGTCATGGTAACAACATATTATCAAAATGCATAATTACAAGATAACCCACGAAATAGACGGAGTCAGTTACAATTTCGATCGCGTTAAGCGGATTGTGAGTTAACGGCTTTCCATACAAACGGCGATAACGTTTTCCACCCCCTAAATGTAAACCGATTTTGACCAATTTTTGATACGGTGTCAGTCGGAACAAAAACTATGTCCGTACGTTTCGTTTTTTTCAATATTATTAATACATTTCGATTTATTCCCGTTTTATTGTTTTCATACAAAAGTAATTTCGGCCATAATCTCTTTATAACTAATCAATATTTAAAAAAAAAACGTACGGACATAGTTTAAAATTGGTCAAATTCGGTTAACGTTTAGGGGGTGGAAAACGTTATCGCCGTTTGTATGAAAAGGTTAGATTTTGCAGTTCGTTCACAGTCCTCTTAAATTATCTGTGGTTTTATATCCATCACTGAAAAACAAACAAACAAATACGAAATTATTAGAACAGTAATACACGGTGATGGTCCGATCAATTCCCTGAAACTAATTTTTAAACATCTATAAACTACAAATGGCTTTTTGATCTGTATATAATGACCATTTTCTTCAATACGTTTCGAGGTAGCGTCGGGAATACTGTCGTTTAAAAGCAAAATGCCGTATCAGATTATGAAGTCCATATGCGCATACTGCCTTTTTGCTTCGGTCGGCAGAATGGTGCAATAAGGTGAAAATATAACAACTGGTGAAATGACTAGAGGTATTCTTGGTTATTCGAGGTTAACAGCGCGTTTGCAGTCTTACGGCCGCACCCAGAGACGTCAATTCATCACTTTCTTTGCTATAGCAATAGAATAAGACAACACGTAAGGACGTAGCTTAGGGAAAAGGATCCAATTGAACCATTTCACACTTGTAGAATTTGACATAATATTGACAGCAATAGAATTCAATTTTAGATTTTTGACGTGCTAACGTGGGTGGGTCATCGGCCGGTGGGTCATCTTACAAAATAATTATGCCCTTCGGGACAACTTTTTTAATGCACATAATATCCAAGATATAGAATACCCTGCCTCCATATTTCCGGGGTCTTATGACCCGGTGTCCTTCAAAAGTAGGTTTAATAGGTGTCTTCTGGGTGAACTCGCTCCATCGTCACCGAGTCCTGACTCTTTGGTCTTAACTCTGCCCTCCTAAGCTAAAAAGTGGTATCTCAAATTCAATAGCCAAAGCAGATTCAGTCCTCCCCTGTCAGTAATAAGGTTGCAATTGCTACAGGAGTTTTCTTTGAGATAGCGCCATTTTGCTTAGCAGGACAGAACTAGGGTCACGGGTGCGAGTTAAACTCGGGTGGAGAGGGTTTTATCTGTTCCATAAGTTTTTTTTTATCTCACTCAAATTGGTTGGCGGTAACTACCATAGACTCCTTATAGGTTTTTCTGTTATCTTTAGGTATAGAACTATTTCCTGTATTTTTTTTTTAATTTTAGGCTTAGTTATTTTAAAATATAAAAAAATATATTTGAGATTCTCACAACGAACCCTTTCATTTGATATGTCACACGATATAATTTGCAAAACCTTTTTATTATATTTTCTAATTTATCCCCCAAAAGTGGCTCCTTTGTTTAAAATTCATTTATTTACTTAGGTACTTGTCTGTGTTCGGGTCACCGACTTACATATGTGTACCGAATTTCAACTCAATCCGTCCAGTAGTTTTGGACCAAATTGGCTGTAACAGACTGACAGACAGACACGAGTGATCCTATAAGGGCCCCGTTTTTTTCCTTTTGAGGTACGGAAGCCTAAAAATATCTCATCTTATACTTTATATCTTATATTTATTATTTCAGGCCGTGGACTACCTCAAGACTCGGACGCCGGCGCGGGCCGCGGTGATGATAGCAGCCGTCTGGCTGATGTCGGCTCTGGTCTGCATACCGCCACTCCTGGGCTGGAGGGTCACCAGGCCCATGGAGCAGTTCCCACAATGCAAGGTCAGTCTAGTTTATTGAAACACACTTACCAATTCCCTTATAACAGAATCACATACGAAAGCTAATAAAACTAAAAACTAGAAAAAATATGCTCAAGTGACACCCAATAAACACACTCATCCGTTTAAATTATAACGGTCTTGCTGTTAGAAAAGGAAAGAAAAGATTCCACAAATGCAATTTTAAAATTAAATAAAAATAAAAATTAATTACCTGACGTAGTTTTAGAGTTACCCCTTCCAGCACTAAAAAATTACTTGAAAAAGTCGTTGATGTCAAAAGCGTACTATAGGGTCGAGGACTATCTAACGGATAAAAATGCTTGGCCGAAACCAGAAAATTAAATAATGTTTAATGTTCAATAGCTTACCTACTACTCGTACATACCTCATAAAAATCATGTAAACGCTGTATCTTATCTAGGGGACACGGTTTATGTAGGAAGACATGTCGAAACTGTTTTGTATGGTATATATATTTATATATAATTTTTTTTTTTTTTTCTCATAATCATTCTGACATGTTTTTCTGCAAAACTACACAGATATTTTATATTATTTTTACAGTTTTATATAATGCTAGAATAAGTGGTATCATTATAATATTTTTTATAAAAAATGACTAGGTAACTGTTGAGTTTCTTGCGGCGCTTCTTCTCAGCAGTGGTCTCTTCTTGGGAAGCGCTGGTAGATTTTGACGTATAAAAGTGCCCGTGCGGCCTACTTACTGAATAAATATCTTTTATCTTTTTCTTTTATCTAAACATGAATTGAAGACTAGGAGTCAAAAATAAATCCTCGATTAACGAATACATCTCAACAGAATTCGTTCAACTTAATAAAACGTACCAAATCTACGGACAAAATCGGCAAACGAACGTTCGAAATTCAAAAAATGCGTTCATTAACAAGCATTAAGTATTGGCAGTAGCGAATTTTTCCCGCCAATTTACAGCGAGAAATTGAAGAGACATTTTTTCATCGTCAATTAGCATGGTGTTTGCGATTTTCAGTGTGTTTATTTCGTCAAATTGAATGTTGCCAATTTTAAAGATGCATTTTGTGACGTTATTGTCGACATTTTTACGCGCGTCTTTTCTATTTGTGATTATTTTATCAAGTACGCCGTACGTTCATACAAGTATATATTATTTATGAACTAAAGGCCGCGACTCCATCCGCTTTGAAGTCGTTTATCACTGTTACCGTGGAAATTGACCATTTTTTTTAGAGAAAAAGGACCCTATGTCGGTTTCCTGGATGTAAACTACCTCTTTACCAAGTTTTACGTCGATTAGTCGGGACGTTGAACTAAGAACACGGAACAGCTAACAGTAAACACGCTTTGGTTAATATAAGTTAAAATAAACCCTTGAAACCCTGAAAGTTCATTCTAAATATTGGTGAAAGAATTTTTGAAACAAACTTTACCACTTCGTATTATTACTAGGTTTTGCCCGCGACTGCGTCCGCGTAGAAGTTGTTTATCGCTTTGTCTATTTTCCCCGGGACTTGAACTATCTCCATACCAAATTTCATCGAAATCAGTTCAGTAGTTTAGCCGTGAGAGCGTAACAAATAAACAAACAAACTCACTCTCACTTTTATAAATGTTAGTAAGGATTATAAGCGTACGAGTAGATTAGTGTAAATCAATATAATATTGATTTGGAAAATTGACTTCCACTTTCATTGACATTTTCTAAAATTTTCAATGTTTACATTAAAATTATTCTTTACATTGGCTTTAGCTACTAAATACCTCTCCACTTAACATCGTTCAAGCCATCAGCGTAACTTAACTTGCCTCCCTCAATTATTCGGCAAGCCAAGCTGCGAAAGTATTGTTTAGCGAACAGTTGCGTCAACTTGAACAAATTAAGCAAACGACAATGACACAAGTTTTAAGTTATATAGCGTACAACGAGCGACAGGAGTTGCCAGTTAAGACGATTTGCTGTTCAAATGTTTGGTGTTCTGGGAGGATAGGTGGCGCTGTAGTTTAAAGTTTTTTTTTCTATGAAAATGTTTCTGTTTTTTATTCGCTGTTTGTAATTTCAGTTTGGTAATATTTATGTAAATTTTAATTTTATTGATAAAATATTTTTTTCGTATGTTTTGGTTTCTAGTTTTGGCCCAAGTATATGGTTTTTAGGGTTCCGTACCTATTACTAAGCTTATGCTGTCCGTCCGTTTGTCCTTACTATAAACAGTTGTATCTTTTGAACCGTAATAGGTATACAGCAGCGGGTTGATTTTTTTCTCTTACTTAATGTGTGTTATTACGACGGATTTTCTAACAAATGAAAAAAAATTAAGAAAGGTAAATAATAAAGGGGATCCCTACACAAGAAACGTTTTTTTTTTTCAACGTATTTTTATTCTTATTGTATCGTAAAAAGCATACAAGTGTCAAAATTGGTATGATTATAGAACAAATCCTATAGAATAACAACAAATACCAAAAATCAGCCAACTATTTCATCAACATTTAGAATGGACATTCAGGTTGGACATAGGCTATATTTTAACTTACGAAAGTACTGACTTTCCGCAGACGAAGTCGCGGGCAGAAGCTAAATAAATAAATAAACTGCTTGTCGTTTCTCCACCTTAAGCACGAGTAGGTACGTAAGGCGACGCCCCATTACTTTAAAACTTTGTAAAGTTGAGGGGCCTTCGTTTGCTGTGAAATTATATTGTTTATTGAATTAATTTGTCATTTGTTATTGTTTTCTTGTTAAATATAAAATTGTATTTGTTTTTCTCGAAACAGTTGCACACATTATATTTAATTCAAGACTACACTTGACACAATTTTCATGTGTTGTTTCACATAAATCGCACCTTTAGAATGAAAGGGACTTAATACAAAATGTTAAGTGTTCTACTTTGAGTCATAAAATTATTATTATAGAGACCTAATTCAAAATCTTAGTTTTATTGTAGTTCAAATGTATATTTTTTGCTTTTTTTTTTTTCGATTTTTTTTTGATTTTTTTGTCGGGTTATTGTAGAATATTAGGTATTTATTAACGTCATCTTTTCTTATTGCATGTTCCGATTTTGAATGTTTATGTGAAGTTTTCAATTAGTAGTTTTTACATGTCTCGTTTATGTTTTAATGGTCCCAGACTGTGCTAATGCTGTTGCACAAGCAGGGCTTTTTAATTATTATTTTATACGGTCAATGTAATTGTTTGTGTTACTGTTGGTGTGTCTAATTAAATAAATAATTAAAATAAAATAAAACATTTTGGATTAGGTCACTTAAATTGTGAAGGTGCGAAATGTGTCGGCGTAAATGCACCTTAACAACTAAGCTACTCGTAACCGCGTTTCTCAAAATGTCCACTTTCACAAACGTCTCTGAAAATGTACTTTATAAAAAAAAACGGTCAAGAGCGAGTCTGACTGAGGGTTCCGTACATATTTAGCTGATTTTTATTATTTGATTCATGTTTTGGGATTTTTTACTTATTTATTATTTGTTTGTAAATCTGTTGTCACATATTCTGCGAAAAAAAAAATATAAAAAAAATTAAATCTTTTACGGTTCAAAAGATACGTAGCTCTTTAAAGTTAGGACGGATGGACGGACGGACAGCGTAGGCTTAGTAATAGGGTTCCGTTAGGCACATTTCGGTACGGAACCCTAAAAACCTTTTTACTAAACTCATACGCTGTCGCTCCTTTTAAAGTAGCGATATATCGCCCGTATAAAGTGCTCTCCAGTAGCCTTAAGCGACTTTGTCGACACTTGTGTTACTTGCGAACCGTGTTTTAGATCTCGTTACCGTTTTACCCGAGTGAGCGAGCCATAAGAAACGTTATGTCTTTAACAGTCTAAAGTTTGTATGTGTGTGACCAAATATTGTATGTTCCACTCTAGCTCCTAAACTTTTGGACAAATTTTAAGTAGAACATTTTTTTTGGTCACATATACTGTTAAA
Source organism: Tortrix viridana (assembly GCA_963241965.1). Classification (NCBI taxonomy): domain Eukaryota; kingdom Metazoa; phylum Arthropoda; class Insecta; order Lepidoptera; family Tortricidae; genus Tortrix; species Tortrix viridana. Next base: position 9,041,530 of record OY725194.1, on the reverse strand, counting down.
ATAAAACCATTAACCTTCTTTTGGGTCACTCAGTCGGCTAAAAATTAAATGGCTAAAATATATTTAACTAAACACTGTATTTCTTACAAAAACACACAGTATTAGCTCTTGGCTAATTTCGTGCGAGATTTATGTTTTCCATTGCAGTACGTAACGCGCGGGATAAAGAATAATCTCGTTTGGATTATTTATGGCGTCTGAGTTTGACCGACTTCGCTGAGATACATTATGAAGGAGTTATGAGCTAAAGGCGGATTAATACACGTGCTAACATTTTTAAATCTTTGAGTATGCCTGTTAATTTACAACTTTAAAACCTTAAGCTTTGCAAAGCTCTTAAATTGTATGTATGTATGTATGTAAACTCTTTATTGCACAAATGGGTCGATCAACTTTTTCTTGTTTGTTATTCTGTCCCGTTGTCCAAGAGACAACAGTGACCGAGTTTCTCAAAGAAAACTGTTATAATATATGCTACTAATGTGCTTAGGAAATAGTCCATAAAATAATGGGCTTATAACTACGACAAAAATGTACGTTTGATGAACAATAACCATAGAAAACGTATAGAGAATCATGGTGTTAAAGAGTTGTCCAGCGGACGTAACCATGACAACGAGGTACAAGAAAAAGTTGATCAACCCAAATAATAGATTTACAAATTGTGTAAAAAATAAGCAAAATAAGTATTCTCTTACTATTTTCTATTTTATATTCCAAATGTATCAAAATGTGCCTTATTTTAAATTGAAACAATCTACACAGATCGGTTCGAATATTTGGGGGATCTTACGACAACAAGTTACACAACATGAGGTATAAAAGAATAATGCCTCAGACGGAATCGAATTCGAGACCGCTGACTTCGTAATCTAATAAATGGAGCCGCTGGGATAACGGTGTCATACGTCAAATTGAGATCAAACCTTTTTATTTAATTTGGGCTCATACAAACATTCAGGATAAAATTTAGTCTTTATTTACAGCTGTCCAAGAAGAAGGATAATGTTTAGGGTGTATGTATGTCCTTAAAGTAGAATTTATGTGGAGTTTGGGACTGAAAAAATGGTGTTGCATACATACAAATACATACAACTAGGGTGATGGCACCAGTGTTGGACAGTTTAAGCTGACAGGCACCAATAATGGACACATGAACCTTAATTCAAAGATCAAACGGTTTTAAATTTATTGTTGCAAAACAAATGAATAACCCTTATCTTCTTCAAAATAAGAATCATGTGTCCATCATTGGTCCTTGTCCAGTACTGGTGCCATCACACTAATTATTATGTATTGCAATGGTGCTAAACTAATTCTCATAGTATAAAGTAAAGTAAATATTATGTTTTTGTAGGACAAAATGACACATTTAATGACCTAAAAATCATAAAAGAAGGTTCTCAATTCCTCGGGATCATTTTTTTTATGAGCAACCTTGATTCCAATTTGAAGTCATTTCTAATTCATCCAATAAATTCCACGTATCGTGCTTGTTCAATTTTAAAATTAAGTCGTGTTAAACCCCTGTAGCCTACTTGTGATAAATATTCTCCTTTTAAACCCTATTCGAACCCCTAATCCAAACGAATCAAATCACAGCCCAAAGCGTCGTAAGTAAAAATTAAAAATCCCCCTAATGTGCCCTAAGCCCGCCCTAAAACCAGAGATAAAAAACCTCTGGCATTCTACCCGAAAGATTCTACGATAAAAAAGGTCGAAAAGAATTGATTTTACGCATTTAAGGTTCATTTTCGCTACGTGATTGAGCGGGACAATGACGGGGTCGGCAACATGTTCCGTATATCATTGTGTTTTAGGGTATCGTGATGTAATACAGTCGGCGACCCCTGCCCGTCTGTCTTTCTGATACGTTTATTCGCTTTGGATTTTACTAGCCTTTATAAATGTGTCCCTATCGTGATGTTACTATGAAAAATAATATACACTAATCTATAATGTCTGTTTGTTACACTTCCACGGCTGAACTGATTTCGATGAAATTTGGTATAAGTAGATAGTTTGAGTCCTGAGGACATAGAATACTTTTTATCCCGGAAAATTTGACAATTCCTGGGCAGCGTAAAAGAACTACGCGGATGAATAATTTATAATAAAAGCGGAAAATAATGAATAATGTATTTTAAACGAAGAACATTTGAATGCCTTTTAAAAAACTATTTTAAGATAAATTTCTAAACGTTTTATAATATAAATCTTAAAATAATTCCTTTTCTTTTTCGAAATTTTGCATCTGCAGTCGGCACTACATAATGTTTTATAACGTTTTCAAAATATCGTATAAGCACACAATTCATCGTAAAGTCAGCTAAATGATTTGTAAATAACAAGTTGGCTTTTATGAGAAGACTAACTTGAATAAAAATAACCATTAACTGATAAAAACATGTTTTTACACGACTACACCATAAAAGTGTACGCTGACTATCCTATATCAACATTTCCGGGGTTATATTTTTACAACCATGTAATGTGTGCGGACACCCTTAGAGCCAGTGGACCATCACCCTAAGCATAATCTTTATGAATAATAAAGTGAGAGGGAAGTTCGTTTACGACGGTGCAGGTATGTAATAATGTGGTTCAAATTTATAACGAAATGAGAATGAGAATGTTGACGGCTTTTGGAATGCTTGCGCGTAAACTGCGTTCGAGCGATTCGGAGTGACGCTATTTTCAAAACGGTGGGAGAAATGGTTGACGCTTTCTGGAATTTATTAAACTCATTAGAATTAGAAACATGTAAAAAGTTATAATTTTCTGGTATCTTGAATATTAACCATACAAGTTTATAACTAATTTTCGTTAAGAAACTGATAAAGTTAAAAAGTGTTAGGTACTGATGCTAAGAAACGGTAACTTTCTCAGTTGCGTTACGAAAGTTAGTCATACATTTGTATCGTTAATTTTCGTTACGAAACTGAGAAAGTTACCGTTTTTAACTAAAGTCCTTAACTATGTACACTTTTTTCTACTTCACCCTTTCATCGTAAAAAGAAATCATCTTACTATTATTAAGTTGGGATGGATGGATGGATGTTTGTTACTCAATTACGCCAGAACAGCTGAACGGATCTGGATGAAATTTGAAATAGATTATACTTAACGCGGACAAAGTTGTGGGCAAAAACTAGTGCTTTATATACACGTTATCAATTGGGATATTATGTAATGGGAAGTCCCAAGAAATAATTGTCTCTTTATGTTTCGGAAGATATATTAAGGCATTTTAGCATACCGTAAAATGGAGTTAAATTTGATTAGTTTAAAAAAATAAATTTCCTATAATTATCTCCTGTTTAATACAGGAGATAATTATCTAATTATCTATCTCACATAATAAAATGAATAAAATATTGTAATGGCGACTAGTGATTTGGAGTAACTTAAAGCAGTAAGAGGTGAAAACTACGAGTAGGATAGATGGCTCAGGAGAAAAAAAAACATAATGTAGCTTAAGTAATATCTCGATTCCTTTGGGGCTATCTTGATATCCCTGTGTTTATGATACAATATCAAAGTCACCCCTGAAGCATGTTGCCCCGTTGTTTGAAAGTCACCCCATTTTACCAGTAGGTACTAAATAATTAAGGGGCAATTATCACGACCTAGTGCCAAATTAAACACGAAGCTATCACTATTTGGTATAAAATAAAGATGAAAAATTAAAAAATTTAGAAACCCTCCGACACAAAAAATAAAGTCTAAAAATTAACAAATTCCAAATTTCGAATCGATCGGACATAAGGAAGTTAGTCAGATCCCCTCATCAACTAGAAAAGAGCTGATGATCTTCAAACGGCTGAACAGATTTTCATGCAACATGGCTAAGAACACTCGGGATAAAATTATCTATGACACAAAAAAAACTAAACGAAAATTGGTTCATCCGTTTGGGAGCTATGACACCACAGACAGATACACAGATACACAGACAGACACGTTAAACTTATAACACCCCTCCCTTTTTGCGTCGGGGGTTAAAAAGCGTGTGCAGGATGTCTTAAACCGTATAATTGTATTAATTTCAATCAAGTATTTTGACAAATCCTAGGTTGAAAATGTAACATTGATTTACGAGAATTGCACTGGATTCGGTTAAAAATTGTGATACACATTTAATTTTTATAACTCGGCAATAGTAGTTTATAAATAAAGTGAGTTAAATATTCGAGTTGTGGTAAAACATAAAAAACTGATGGGTGACTATCAAAATAATAAATAATATTTTTTTTTTTCTCGTAATAATTTCTGACATGTTTTCCTGCAGAACTACGCAGATATTTTATATTATTTTTTCAGTTTTATATAATGCTAGAATAAGTATCATTGTCATAACTAGTACTTACCTAATAAGTTAGCTTCTCAGCAGTGGCCTCCTCCTGATTTTGACGTGTAAAAGTGCCCGTGCGGCCTACTTACTGAATAAATATCTCTTATCTTTTACGTCTTAGTCTCGTTGGTCAACGAATTGAATTGAAAAGCGAGTTTAAGCTTAATCACCTAGCTTAATTATGTTACAATAACTCTATTTCTCATAGTACCAAGAATCCCGTTTACCTTGGCGCTACTATTTCATGGAAATATAATTAAATCCAATTACAACTAAGTGATCATTCTATTCCGGTAGAGGTAATCAATCAAGAATACTAAAGGACTGTTTGTATTTTAAATAAAACAAAGGCAGTTTGTTACGGTGCGTTCACAATTTATAATTACATTTGTATTTTTTAATCCCCGACGAAAAATGTAGGGGTGTGGGGTTATAAGTTTAACATGTATATGTGTGTCTGTCAGCATCGTAGCTCCAAACGGATGAACCGATTTTGATTTTTTTTTCGTTTGATAGGTGACTTTATAGTGTTCTTAGCTAAGTTCGGTGAAAATCCATTGGGACATATAAGAAAAGCTCTGAAAGGAGAGGAACCAAAACTTTCGGGGCTTTTTATCTTTTTAATTACGCTGCATTCACAATTTATATATTTTTGTATATTTGTATATTTTTATTACAAGCTTTTAGGGTTCCGTACCCGAAGGGCGCCCACGGGACCCTATTAATATGCCTACGCTGTCCGTACGTCTGTCTGTCTGTCCTAATTATAAAGAGCTGTATCTTTTGAACCGTTATAGATAACCAACCATATAGAGAACCAGCCAAATGTGTACGGAACCCTCAGTGCGCGAGTCCGACTCGCACTTGCCCGTTTTTTTTATTAACTTCACATGTGTTTGTCAGTTTGTAAGGGACCCTGCAAGTCAATTTTGAATCTTCCTGTCATTGTAATAGTATTTGTTTCTGAGTCATGGATGTTTTCTATGTACTTAAGTATGTATTTCTCTATATAAGTATGTTTATCGTTGTCTAGTACCCATAGTACAAGCCTAGAGCTTAGTTTGGGACTAGGTCAATTTGTGTGAGATTGTCCCCTGATATTTATTTATTTATTTATTGTAATAGGCTGAAATTTGGAATAAACATGAACATCCGATGACAATGCAATAAATGTGACGTTCTCAATATAACGGGACCTTATGGAGGAAGGCATTGAAAGGTGGAAACAGGATCCTCTAAGACTAAATAAGTTTGCCGGGTATTTCGACGTTGAATTGAAAAGTGTGTCGTTCGAAAGAATAACACCTCAGAATACAAGAACTATTTATTTAAATTAGGTTGTAGAACGCGCACAACGTTTTCGCGCATTCCATTTAACATGAGCCCTTATGAATAATTTTATGTATTAAGGGGCAGTTGCAACGTGATATTCAAATGTATTTTCACTTCTCCTATTCGAATATAAAAGGCTTTTCTAGCACGTTTAGAGGAAGCAAAATTAGTTTTTACTCCCTCTTAATACATATTTTTTAATTTTACATTTCTGATCTGCCGACAGGGAGCCAAATCGATTTTGCTCCCTAATGTCAAGTTCCTCATTTAGTAAAACCACAAATATAAGAAAACTTATAATATGACATAATAAGCGTTCTACACACCAGAGACACCACAGAACCCTATACATTTTTAACTTTTTGTTTATTTTATATAATTATTTGTTTTCCTTAATTTAATGTATGATTGATAACTACTGGTCTTTTACTTAGTTATTGGATGAATAGTTTTTCTCATAGGAGAAGTGAAAAGAAGATTGTATTAAACGGTAGCAAAATTATTTCTATCTCGTGCGTGGTGGTTTGAATCCCTCACTACGCTCATGATTCCATGTTAGAATCTAGCGCTACGCTCGGGTTCTATTCTGGAATCCATATTCTCGCTTCTTTGGGGAGTCAACACGCTTACCTCGATGAAATATTGCATATATTCAATCTACTATTTCTTGTCTGATGATTTTAGACGCGCGTGGGCGTGATTAATTAATGTCTTGTTTTCCTTTTTTTATTTATTGTTAAAATAGTAATTTAGTTTTTCATACATAACTTCTACATTGCGATATTTTCAAACTTCGAGTAATATCTTTTTTTTTGTACTTCCATCATTTTACAGGAAAGAAAAGAGGATAGTCATGTTTTCATTGTCCGTCACTCATCATTATCTTTAATATTATTATTATTATTACACAAACACCTAGTAATTAACTTGAGATTTGTACTATGGGTACTAGTTAATACATACATAATATAGAAACATAAATAAATATTAAAATTAATTTAAAAACATCCAACAAACAAAAACTAACGGCCATCACACAATTATTTTCTTTTATCGGATAGAGTCACTTTTAACCAAGCTAACTTCATGAAGTCCGTTTATAAATTATTGCAAATTCAACCTTACAATGCAACCTTTAGGATTGAAAATGCTTCCGTTGAGACTAGCACATATGCCCTTTTTAAAGATAGCGTAGTATCTCAGATAAGGCATGTTTTGGCGGCGTGCCACAGAAAAATTGAATTCACCTGTCTGCAATGTCAGAGGTTCGGAATTCGTCTCGGTTCTGAGTTTGATCAAATTTTCAAGTGTCATTGCAGTTTGCCGAGTTCCAATTTTTCCTAAAGGGGAAATTTTATCATGTTTCCGGTTAACATATCTTGTATGTGTAAATAAAATACACAAGGGTATATTTCGAAACCAGAAGAAGCTAAACTGTTTATGATGGGATTAAAAAAAAACCAACTTTTACATAATATTGTAAGTAGGTATATGAAATAAATACCTAATTCTAAAGTTGCAAAAATAATTGCGAATGACAACTAGTCACACCATTACAATTTTTATATAATTTATACTAGCCCGCCCGCGACTTTGTCTGCGGTGAGTCAGAACTTTTGTATGTTAAAATATAGACTTTGTCCACCCTGAAAGTCCATGCTAAATGCAGTCCAGTAGTTTTCGAGTCTATTCGTTATAAGCATATGAAAAAGGAGCGTTCTTACTGAGAGCATTCTTACCCGAGCATTTGTGAACGAGCAATAATTTCAATAATTTGTAAGCTGTGTACGCTCGGCTCAACGTCCTCACCACTCGAATATTCGACGCCGAATGCTCATTACACGCGAATGCTCTCAGTGGGAACGCTCCTACATAAATGTTTCCTCTTTATAATACTGGGTGTTTTTTTATTCGTCTACAAAATTTTGGGGCTTAAATCAGTAAGTCATACTGACCAACTTTCACTATGGGACCAACCCCGAAATCGCGAAAAAAAAATTGACCATCCCATACATTTTGGCTAGTCAGCTGACGATGTTTTGTATAGGGTCAAATTTTTTTTCGCGATTTCGGGGTTGGTCCCATAGTGAAAGTTGGTCAGTATGACTTACTGATTTAACCCCCAAAATTTTGTAGACGAATAAAAAAACACTCAGTATTAGTGCAAGTAGATGTAGATAGTGAACATATAGTATATAAAATAAAATAAAATAAAAATAAAAATATATGACATTAGTAGATTTCTTAACCAATCATATGACACCATTATTTATTAAAATCTGACAAACATATGTACAGTCACCACACGGGATTGTTGAGCCACTTAGAACCCTGTCATAATGACAACGTCAAGTCACTCAAAAGAAATTACGTCAAAATTTTCCGTCGACTTTCTGTGAGAGGGTTCTATAGTGGCTCAACAATCCCGTGTGGTAACTGTACATACAGGGTGTCCTATAAGTTGTATGTCACATTGACACCGGAGGTAGACCAGCTAAAACGGACCATCATCCCCACAACGAACCAGCCTAACGTGGCCTCACAAGAAATGTTTTTTTTTTCAACGTATTTTTATTTTTGTTGTATCGTAAAAATGGTAAAACATACAAGCGTCAAATTGGGTTTGATTATAGAACAAACCCTATAGTATAACAAAAAATACTAAAAACCAGCCAGATGTGTACGGAACCCTCAGTGCGCGAGTCCGACTCTCACTTGCCCGGTTTTTACAATAACCGTCCCTTAACAATTACGAACCGCGCTAAAGCTCGTGACGGATTCCATAATTCTGGGATTAGGTCCGTCAGTATAAACCCAGCAAATGGAATCATTTGTATTGTTAAAACGGATCCTTGAATAAAAATAATGGCGATTAATAATGAATGCTCAGAGCTTAATATAAAATAAATACAAGTTTCTGTCAAAAATTTCAAGCTTTTGTTGCCGACTGTACTTTTTTGCATAGTCATCACATCATCTTATCAAGACAAGTCCAACGAGCCCCAACACGACGGGTTTATCATGTGTGGTTTAGGAGTTCCTGTGGCCAACCTCCCGTCTCCCACATCAGACTCCATGGTACCATATTATTGCATGAATGAATGAATGTTACTGAAGTTACGTAGCCCTAATTTGAGCCTAATAAAACGTCATTGGTTCCAATTAAGCTTCCAAGATTTGACCCAAAGTAACACTAACACGGCAAGTTAAATAAAAACATGTAAAAAAAGTTGGTAGTTAGGTAATATCAATTTTACCGACGTGTTAAAGGGCCGTAATGCAGCCAATTTACTGACTAGTAGCTGCTCGCGACAAACTTAACTTTGACATTGGATAACTGTTATCCCCATACATCGACAGGTCAGTTCACCAACACCGCTAATAAGTTGATAATCGCAAAAACCCCCATATCTCCGCCATTTTGAAAAATTTTGAAAAATATATATTCTAGCTACGAATAAAGTCCATATTTATCGAACCTGCTCTCAAAATTTCATGAGAATCAGTTGAGAAATGCGACCTGTGTAGAGAACAGCATTTTAGCCCAAGCTGAAACGGAGACGCAGTCGCTCGCTCAGTGAATTAAGTAATTAGAATAACAATTAAAATTTAATATAAATAATAAGTGCAATGAGAGGCCTGATGATAATAAGTAAATAATAAATATATTTCCTATTATACATTTTATTTACATAATGAACTGCTTCGTAATTAACGGGGGTTCAACATGAAAGATGTTCTATTAACCTAAATATGTCGAAAACTCGGGGCCCAATTAAGAATTTAAAAGGCAAACCCTTTTCCTTGGGGCTTTCAAGGGCACGTCGTGAAAATTTCACGAAATATTTACGTATTTTGAGTCAAGGGGTTTTATTCTCTTAACTGCGCAGAACCTCCTGTAGAACTACGCAGATATTTAGCCCTTCGGGCCTGCTGCAAAGCTAGCATGTAACCTAAACCTACCTATTTCGACCTAATGAGCGCGAGTATTTGTTCCTGAGTCATGGATGTTTTCTTTGTATTTAAGTATGTACAAGGTGGGCCAAAAGAAATCACCCTATTGGAAGATGCTCTCATTTTTGCAAATTCGCCAATGTCAAATCTGTTTTGACATTTGTGGACTTGACAGATGCAAAATACAAGTGAACAAGCCATGGAGCGATACACTCCCCAAGAACGCGGAATAATCGTGTCTATTTTTTTGCGTAACAATTCAAAAAAAGAGAGTCAAACAACATCGGATGACTTCTTTTGGCCCACCTTGTATTTCTCTATATGGGTATGTTTATCGTTGTCTAGTACCCATAGTACAAGCCTAGAGCTTAGTTTGGGACTAGGTCAATTTGTGTGAGATTGTCCCCGATATTTATTATTTTATTATTTATTAATTGTAATGGTCGACTGGGAAAAATAAGAACGGGGAAAAAAGCGATTGGGTAAAAATTAAAAATAGGGAAAAATGCAATTGGGTAAAATCACGAATGGGGAAATAGTGACTGAAAAATTGAAATCGGAATTATCTATTTTGGGAAGAATATTGCCCTACTCTAAAAATCATTGCTCTAATACACCAGAGAGAAAGGCAAAAGCCTGTATTTGTATGACCCCTAAGATCTAAAAGCCTCCTTTATCCGAGCCAAAGACAATATAAGATAAGATACAATAAGATATATATCCCGGTGTTTTGTTTAGCCGACAAATTTATGAGAAAGCTAATTGGGATGAGGATACCATTAGCAATAATTATATCTCGTTTGTTATAATTAAGGAATTTGCTTAGCCGGAGCGTTGCGTAGCTATGCTAATGGAATAGGCATAATAGCGGACATTAGTGTAGCAATGTGAGTTTTGTGAAAGAAAATAAAATTGTGTTAGCGAAACTAGCTTTTTACTGTGAGTTCGCCTGCATTTAACATAATTTATTGGTGTATCGTTTATGGGGACTTTGACGACGGTTAAGGCTCGTCCAGAAATCATGTGATCGTTTATGGGGGGTGGGGGATCAGAAAAATATCACAAATGATCACGATATTTCCGAGAAGACATCACGTGTAATTTTTTTACACAGAAGCTATGTTATTCTGTTAACGCAACGTCGTTCAGTTCTACTCAGTCGATGAATAGCCGGCGAATTTACGGCGTCCGTCAAGGTGGGTAAATGACATTCAACTTCCTGCACATTCATTTAGTCACGATCGTCTGTGAAACCAGCGACGTAAATTCGCCGGCTATTCATCGACTGAGTAGAACTGAACGACGATGTGTTAACAGAATAACATAGCAGGAAAGGCAAATAGTAACGAAATTACTCAATAATTTTCTTATATCAAAATAATCCGCTCTGAGCCCTTAGCCAAGATGCCCATCGCTAACTAGCGTTTCTATTCGTTTCGTTTTTAAACCAATCGCGTCACTGGTAGATCACGTGACTCTCCGTATGACGCGAACTACCAATGACGCGATTGGTTTAAAAACTAAACGAATAGAAACGCTACTTAGCGATGGGCATCTTGGCTAAGGGCTCTGAGCGTGTTTATTATTAATTATAACTTTAAAACATAGTCCTAAAACTACACGTGATCTTGAATGGGGGGGGGGGGTGTCAAAATTAGGCCAAATAGAATCACATGATTTCTGGACGAGCACTTAGAGTAGTGGTGGGGGGTCCGTTGACACGCATAAAATTGTTGATTTAATGTATTGTTTGGTTGAAATTATTTTAGGCTGAAATTTCAAATCGAATATTAGGTCAATTCTGACGTTCTCAATATAAAGGGACCTTATGGAGGCAGGCGGTTACGCCGTTTTTAGAACTGTTACCATAGGTATTCGTATAGTTACAAGAATAGAAGAGCGCAACTGCCTTCCTCCTTAAGGTCCTTTTATATTGAGAACGTCACAATTATTATGCCTCCCGATGTCGACCCGTAGTAGTGATCCAGCGGTCCCAGGTTCAATTCCCGTAAGAGCAAACACTTGATGTGAGCGTGTGTACCTATTTGTTCATAATTCTTATGGGTACCCCATACATACCTAAAGCTTAGTTTGGGACTGAGTCAAATCGTGTGAGATTGTCCCCTGATATTTAATATTATTAAAACTACAAGTGACATTTTTCAGGACTAATAGTATCTTCAGTTTTAACCGACTTCATAAAAAGGAGGAGGTTCTCAATTCGACTGTGCGTTGTTTTTTTTTTTGTATGGTTGTTACGCGATTACTCCGTCAATTGTGGACCGATTTTAAAAATATTTTTTTTGTTTGAAAGGGTATATTTCCAAGGTGGTCCCATTGCTACTAACTAAGTCAGAATCTGATGATGGGATCTATGAGGAATCGAGGGAGCTCCTGAAAAGTTCTAAGCACACATACAGCGATTTTCGTATTACCTGCAAGACCTTAAATTCAAATTCAAAATTCAAATTCCTTTATTTCGTCAACATAGGTAACAAGTAGGTGACAAAGGTATATTATGATGTACAACCATGCTGAGCCGTTTAGGCGTACGAAGTCTTGTTTAAGGCAAGCATCTTTAAACAAAAATAAAAGAGAAGGAAAAAATTAAAAAATGTATTAAGAAATTGCATTACAAAAACACCCGTGGTGAAGAGGAACTGATGATGAAGACCAGAGATGACCACCGGAACTCCTTAGTCGTGAGTGGTTGACGCCAGCAATGAGATTTCTTTATTAAGAACATGAAGCTACTTTCTACATACTCATTATAATGCATGTGGTGAAGTGCAACTGATGGTGAAGTACCGGGAGAACTCCTCCCTGAACGGCCCTGCATCTTGGACAGCGACATTTTGTTAAGGGTGATGAGAAATTGGTATTAGGCTATTGTTTCTTAATGTGATGTCTATGTGCTTTATCACATAATAATATTATGTATATCACCAAAAAGGAAAAAAAAAATTTTACTATAAAGTAAAATTCGGCTATTTAGTGCTATTTAGGAGTCCTAGGAGGAACTCTTTTTAATGGGTTTTTGAACACGGTTTTTTTATAACGTTTTAACGGCTAAACAGATTTGGATACAATTTGGCATACAGCTAGTGTATGTACAGGATTGGCACAAATGCTACTTTTTGGCCTGGGAAAATTGATAGTTCCCAAGGGTACAAGAAAATGTTTAACACAGACGAAGTTTAAACCGTGAATAAAGCTTGTAACACACAAGTGAAATATATCTCATCTGGGATTACAACCTCGTGTCACACGCCTTACATTGAATAGAGTATATACATTAGTCTATTCTTTCGAAATGGGACTGAGCCATTTTAAACTGTATATGGTAAGAATAAGGTTGAAATTATGGCAAGGGCAGAATGGCCACAGAGCGAGGAGTATTAAGAACGGTCGTTTAAGGCGAAGCACGCCCGGAACGCACGGCGCCTTTTATTTAAGAAGAAGGTGGGGCTCAAGTTAAAGAAGATTTGTATTGTTTTATTAATTATTTTATGAAATTATAAATTATACCTCATGTAGGCAACACGTAGGAGTTTTGATTTGCCTATTCTGTAATACATTAAAAAGAAGACTTCGTCTACCTAGATGTAAGTACACATTATATTTACCTCGATGTTTCGACCTTAACTAAACTAAAGATTTGCCTAGTGTTATTATTGTGACTTAAAAAATAAAACTTTATTTAATGTTAACCGGAACATTTCTCATAGTGTTTTATTTTAATTGACTACATTGTATATTTGTATAATTATTACTCACCATTATGTACGGTTACCTCTGACACCGCCTGTTGTAGGCCTACGTTGTTAAATTGTACTTTTCCATGTTATTTTGTTTTTCTGGTTTTTGATTTAAAAAAAAAATGTATTTTAGCCCATCGTATGATGAGCACAGGTCTTGTCATAACTATTGTCAAACTGAAAATAAAATTATAAGCTTTCTTATGACAATGTTTTTTTTTATCGGCCAATTTCGTATTATGGTGGTGGTATTAAATATAGTTTGGTATTTACCAGGTAGTACCAGGTAGTAGGTATTTATCTACTGCCAATATTTTGCAGTAGGTATTTTATAAATATTGATTTTACATATCTCTCATATGTCATACCGAATAAAAGATATACGAAAATATACTGACAAATAATAGCCAAATGAAGCCACCATTAAATTAACTGTCGGATTGAAATCGCTACCGCTTGTAACACGGGGCACGTCGTAATAAAACGCGGAATGTGAACAAGTATTCTGCCCATAGACTAAATCCTAAGGGTGCCTAGCAGTGACGTCACAGGGGAAATGCAAAGACAGAAACCTTCGTCTGACCTCTAATTGAAAGAGTGAAAGGGAACAAAATTCCTGAGGGCGAAGGATTTTTCGGTGTTGGTTAAAAAGAAAAACCAAACCGAATTGAGAACCTTCCTTTTTTTAAGTCGGTTGAAAAATAATGATAGCAAATATCAGCGGACAATCTTAAATGAACCTAGACCCTCAGGTCTAGGTTTGAATTTGTCTAGTTTTAAACATAAAGGTAATACTTATTTTTAATTAAAGGTAATTCATTAAAATACGTATTCGTGCTCGTATATGTACCCTTTCTGGGAATTGAACCCAGGACCACAAACTTTGTACAGTAGGCAGGGTCCCTATCAACTAACCGCCAATTTAGCATAACACTATATTTCCTAATTTTTACTCAACTGTCTTTTAAGAAGTGTTTTTTATTTAATCGTTAACTTCTGTAGGGCATTACTTATACAGCCTCCTGAGGCCTAACGTCCTACATATAGGACAATTGTCAAAATGACTTGACTTTTGGTGACTGACATAAGATTCTGTTTCGAACCAGCGAATTTTTGACGTAGGCCTCAGGATGATAGAACTTATATACTAGAATAAACGCGTAGAGATGCCAGTCCTGAGATTCTTCTAGAACACTCTAGAATCTCCTAACTCGGAAGAACTCTCTAGAACTCTATACACGTTTCACGGCAAAAAGTTAAGCTCTAGATAACCTAAATCGACTTCCATGCACCAGTTTCATAAATCAAGTTCTTAAGTAGATTGGACAAGTCGATCGGCGGTTATTCTTTCCCGCATTGCATCCGCATTATCGCCTTTATTGCGCTGAATGAGTGCGGATAAAGCATCCGTCATTCTCGCACTTACTTAATGGTCAGAAAGTGACAGATGTCTTATACACGTTAATCCAAATGATGAACACGAACATAATAGGCCCGCCCTGGCCCGCAGAAGTCTTTAAGTGGTCGTAGGGGGTCCATAACCTAACCTAAACCAACTAATCTACACGATGTATGTTTATTGAATCCTTTAATTTCAGCCAGAAAGGGTGCTGAAAGTAAAGCCGTCAGAGGTTACGGTTTAAGGTTTAATTTGTGATTGAGTTCGCCGACGAAGTTTCCAATCGAATAACACCATTGAGGACACATTTCTCCTAAAGGAGCGTCCTCACTGAGAGCATTCGCGTGTAATGAGCATTCGGCGTCGAATATTCGAGTGGTGTGGACGTTGAGCCGAGCGCACAAAGCTTACAGATTATTGAAATTATTGCTCGTTTACAAATGCTCCGGTAAGAATTATGCTCTCAGTGAGGACGCTCCTTAAGAGGTGTCAAAGTGTTCTATAGATTCCTGAATATGCAACGCTCGTTAATTCTTGGAAGTCGGTTTGCGGCTACAGAGTTTCTATACGACAATGTCTCACTTGTATATGGCTTAGCACGCATGGATGAGATAAAAATTTACAGGTGCTGAAATGAATACATCTATTCCATATTCTAACGTACTATACTGAAGAGCCCTGCAAACCTAGCGTATGTAACACATAACGATAGCTATGCAGCTGTGTCGCTACAATAGTAAATGTTTTAAACTTAAATGTCCCTATAGTTCGATAAACTAGACTCGCATTTGTAAGAATCATCATCTTATACCGCTATACAAGCGTCGGGAAATAACTGATATTACTTATTTTCTAAATATTACCAGCAGCGTCGTTGATTGCCCTGAGTTACTTTCTTGCGTTTCGTTTAATACGCCCACTCGTCCTAAAAGGTATTACTCCCCTATATCACTTGGGTTAGCATCATCCAGATACAGGCAAAACAGCTTCTTGTCGCGTGCTGGTAAGGGCTTGAATAATTTGGTCAATGATAATGATATGGATGTAGACATATTTAATTGTAGAATCCCTTCTGTGAGACGAAGTCTGACGTCAAAATATTTTAGTTGAGCAGCATTATTTATTTGTCTATTGCAAGTAAGCTATTGTTATTTCAGTATAATTTTATTTTGTTTTGTTTGTTGTTTGATATCTTTTTTGCGTACGTGTGTTGTGCAAGTGCGTGGCACTTAAGAGTTTAATTTAGCTTGATAATTTTTACTTTGTTGTTATACGTGAAATGCTATAATTGGTTTCATGTTTCATATACTTTTTTCATGCTGATGTTATAACTGTTGGGTTTCCTAAATAAAATAAATCGAATTATTATACGACCTATTGTCTAAAGATAGATTCTCGTTACACTGTCGGAGCACGGCCGGGACACGGTCAAATAATCTAAGTATACTTTTGTATGAAGTCATTGACCGTACCGCCGGGTGCGACCGTGGTAAATTATTTGAGCGTGCCCCGGCCCAGTGTAACGTGAATCCCTTTTAAACGCGGCTCAATACTAAACTAAATCTTAAAAGTTTATTAAAAAAACACGCTTTATCTCGTCTTTTTGTAACCAGAGCGAACCCTCTGTAATCCAACACTTCTGCGTCCGAAGAGGAACGCTCCCGAAATGAGGGTAGTTTAAACCCCATGAAAGCGAATATATTTTTTGATTTTGTAAGGGCACGTTAAGATCGGGTTTTGGGGTGATTTGCTATTGTAAGTCGCAATTGAGGGATTACGAACGTTCTAGAACTCTTTGTGAAGCTGCGGAGTGAAGTACAGTTTATTGTGTTGAAGAATTGTTTGAATTATCTTAAATTATGAATGTTGGAGTTTAGTTTGTTGGAGTGGAATGGAGTTTATTATTGTTAAAGCGAAAATGATTGTCATCTGATATTTTATGTCATAAGTACTTAGAAGAGTGAAGTTTTGTTGTTTTTTTATTATATATCCGAATAATGAAGCTTCCTCGTATAATTATGATCGAATTTCACATCGAATATCATTTGATCATTATATTAGATTATTTATGTAGTACACTCGTTTTTGCCCGCGGTTACATCCACGTGAAGTCATTTCTTTTCCCTCGAGAACTGTAAAAAAATATGTTAATTATATGAATGCGACCCGCCCTCGCTTCGGTCCGGGTACTATTATATACATAAACCTCCCGTGAAAAATTGTGTAACTGATGATGAAAACTGCAATAAAATCCATTGCGTAGTTTGCGAAACGACTGGGTTCGGCTGTGCCCCACCCGGGAGCACTGCCCTGCTAAGGAAAAAGGCAGTATTTTACACAAAAGTACTGTAGCAATTGCAACCTTATTACCCAGTAATGAGGTTGTAATTATTACAGTAGATTTGTGTAAAATACTGCCTTTTATCTTAGCAGGGCAGAGCACGCCACCCCCGTCCTGCAAAGCTGTGACGATTGGTTTTAGTTGGTGCATCGCACCAACAGCAAAAGTCCATCAAAAAAAAAAAAGCGGAATCGACTTTTTATACTCTACTATACTCTAGATAACAACACACTTCAAATATAATACTTAGTTTCTCTTTTCGCGTCAGCAGCGCTAAAAAAACTTAGACACAAGGCTATGTGTCTTGCCAAGTTCAGAGAGAAAGCAGATACTGCAGCGTGTATACTTACTCGAACCCATTCAGGCCACATTTCCCACATTCATAACTTTTCCCAGTGTAGCTAGGTACCAGATTTTTTTGTACTGAAGCATTTTAAGCCTTAACTTAGCAGTTTTTAGAGCGAGTTACAATATCATGCTATCTGTTGGGTATTTATGAAACTGTCTAGTTAGAGCTCAAATTGCATTCGTCGCAATAAAATGGTTTGACTGTCAACAATCTATTGCCAAACTTGGCACCTTTTTAGATATCACTACTTTTGGCAGCACATGAGAACTGAGACATGCAATCTCGAGATTGATTTGTTTGCAATACCGGGATTACCTAATATCGGAATTATAGACAAACCAATCCCGGGATTGCTTGTCTTAATGAGAACTTGGCCCATTTTTTAACTTTTATGTTTTTGGTGGGGTATGTTTTACATAAAATACGTTTTGTTTAATCAAAACCAACTTTACCCCCAAGAGGATAAGGTCGTGTTTAAACTCACAAGAACAAACATACATTCTTATTACGTTACAATACGCAAAGGTTATTTATAATTAGTAACGTTGGAAACCAAACCCGGGGGAAATTACCCCGAGTCGGGTAATTACCCCGAAAACGGGGTAATTGCGTTAGATAAGTAAGGCTCTTAATTGACTTTATCGAAAAGGTTTTAGTTGGGATTTTCTTATTAATATTGTATTGGTAAGATTATGATTATGGGCTTTCCGCCAAGCTTTCTTATTCTACTAATGTTATAATTATAAAAAAATGTAGTTTAGTTGTGGCAGAAAAGTGCAGCTTATTATATGGATAAACGTGGATACATCTGTCACTTTCAGACCAGTATGCAAGTTCGAGAGTGACGTATGCTTTATCCACACTTATCCACCGGGATAAAAGCGACCATAATGGTGCTTTTCCACCGGCGAGGCGAGGCGAGAAAATCGCGACGCTTTTGTTTTCGTTGCAGAGTTAATAAACACTCTATGTTATAGTAATACGGTTCAATATTCAAAGACGACGCAGTTAGCCTAGTTGGTAGTGACCCTGCCTACGAAGCTAGCGGTTCCGGGTTCGAATCCCGGTATGGGCAAATATTTGTGTGATGAGCGCGAGTATTTGTTCCTGAGTCATGGATGTTTTCTATATATTTAATATGTATTTATCTATATAAGTATGTATATCGTTGCCTAGTACCCATAGTACAAGCCTAGAGCTTAGTTTAGCACTAGGTACACTTGTGTGAGATTGTCCCTTGATATTTATTAGAAAAAAAAACATTATTTATTAAAAAAAAAAATATTAACAAAAAATATTTCAATAGGGATGATGACTGGTTAAAGAAAACGAAATTCTTTATTAGAAGATTAGTCTCTCAGTTAGATTATCAAAAAATATTGGACCCGTATTTATTCTTTTTTCAATCAAACAAAAAATGACAAAGATAAAGCGCGTCAAAGTTCGGGAGGGGCTCGTGACATCACTTCTGTGACGTCATGCGACATTTCAACTCAATATATCTCCGTATTTTTTCGATTGTGAAAAAGAAAAAATACGTGTCCAATACTTTTTGACAATCTACCTGATCGACAAAGAAAAAAAATGTTATCATCCGTATTCTCGTTTCGCTCATCCATTTCCACTATTCCCACCGCAGCCGATAGGGAAATTTTCCTATAAAAACTCAATACATTTTTTATTTAATAAAATTATCGCAATCATTCAACGTCAAAATAAAATTAATTAACAATTAATGGGACGAGCCTTTGAGGATTGAAATCACTATAAATGTTATAATTTAATATTACGTTACCGAAATTCACAGGGTGATTCACTTTTGGAGGCTCACTCAGACCATTATGTAGTTATGAATTAAGCATCAAATCGCACAAATAGACTAAACGCGTCCTTCGATGTCAATGGGTTAATTCGGTGGTTTTGATATATAGATCAACTGATGGGTATTCATCTGGGTAGAAATTAAGATAAGTTAATAAATAAGCTAAGGTTTTCGTGCGCTTTATATGTTTAATCTGATTCTACAATAAAATGAGGGGTAGAATAAGTTAAATAAATTGAAAGCATCTAATAAAGGCCTTAGAAATTTCGATAAGATGAGCGGATAAGCGTAAAGTTTTTTTTTAATATAAGTACATTTATTGTTTTTATGTTGTACATAAGGTCTTAAAAATACAGTAGGCAGTTTCAACATAACCTGCAAGGGCACCGCAACAAGACACTTAACGTTTATTTAGAGACACTAAAAAACTTATTCAATACTACATCTATTACATATCGCATTTAAATTAATAAAACTAACAGTTACCATCACTCTTCAAATGTAAAAATCACATCTAAGTTATAAAAACATTTTAATATCAAACAACTCTATAACTGACTACAAAATAGAGACTCTTTTAAAAAAAAAATTGTCAAAGGTAACTTATTGTAATTTTTTACAGCCATATGATGTGTTACCTAGTTACAGCATGTTTTAAATTTCAAAACGATGACCAATATATATTTTATTTAAAACTGGTTTCCAGGAAGTTGATACAAATTCGACAATAAAGTTTGTAAAACTGAAACATGAATTTCAGCGTTTAAAAAAGAACTCCAAAACTTTTTTATAAACCCGTTACTCTTAAAAATACATTTTCTATGAAAATCGATCCCAGGTTAAATTACACCCTGTATAACTTGACACAACGACGCATTGCGACCCCTTTTTCCCACAAACACCCTCTGGTTCATTCAATATTCGAGTATCATTGAGTCAAATTCAATCCACTTATTGCATTATTTTGTCAAAGGAAACCTTTTATACATAATTTTTAAAATGTCTTTCCTTACAGGTAAGCTGACTTCAATGGAATCCATAACAGACCAGGTAACTTAACTTTGAAACGTTTTCTCGAAATTTAACTTATAACGACAGACGTTGTGGGTATATAATACAGTAGGTAAAGACCATTAGTTTTTATAAGATTTTTTTTTTGCTTCAATAAAAAGTCATTCAATTTACAAACAGTAGAGAAAAAATATTTTTCAAATAACTATAAAATAACCAAGATATAAGCCAATAAAGATTTGTTCCTGTCTTTTTCTAGCAAAACCGAATTTAACATGGAGTTTATCCATCCGTAGTGCACGCTGTCGTCACGTCATGTCGAATCTCTCTGTGTAATTAGTAATTTAAAATACTTTTTTTTTTGTTATTGATAATCTTGACTAACTCTTGTCCTTGGAGTACGAAGATTCAGTCGAAGATGTAGCGAGCTCACCCAGAAGCCTATTCATCCTTTAAATAGGTTCAGATTGTATGCACTCGGATATATTTTTTTTTTGTCTTAAAAGCAATCACATTTTACATTTAATAGCATCGTTAAACCACAGAGAGGTTTGTCTCGATGCCGCCGGAGCCAATTATGTTTAAGAAAGAAACACATACTACTTAAACATATATATTGTTTATAGGCATAATTGTTCATAGTTATATATACATAATTGATTTTAAAATTCTGTTGGACTCTTTTATACTGATGTGATTCAGTGTTACACTTAAAAAGTAACACCCTGTTGCTTGAATTTATTTTACACTCAATATTAATTAAAGTTTCAAAAATTTACGTTAAAATCCTACTTAATATTAATATTCCGGTATAAGGACTGCTGTATATTTGTAACCGTTCTTGAATCGGACTTTAGGAAATTAAATCTCATCCGCGCTTCCCGGCGTTTCTACATTTTAATGTGGCTGACTGTCACACCGTGTCGTAAGCGATTAAAAGCTTGGGGCTCTAAGAAATCGTTAGGGTATCTTTGTCTCTTTTTCTCGATTTAGTATAGAATGACAAGTGAAAGGGATGGAGCATCTGAAGTTTTGAATTGGGTGCTTCGTAGTAATCATTCTATATCTAACATTGTTTAAGAGTTCCGTTGTCAAGCAAGAAACCTTTATAGTTTCACCGTGTCTATCTGTCTGTCCGCCTCAGTATTTTTTTCCCATAAAATATCAAAGGCAAAATTTATACCGTGCACGCTCTATAATTTGTCTTTTCAGTGTGTTTAAATTGCATGTTCTTCCGTATCTCGAGCTTCGTCGTACCTCAATGCAGCTCAACCATATCCGCAAGTACCTAACGAAGCGTAATGCTCACAAGCTCGGGGGTCTAGTTATGATTGTAAAGCGAAATTAGGGACGTAAGTAGACGATATTATTTTCTACAACTGGATGTAAATTCAATTGTGATGTGAAATGACTAGTATACAAAAATCAATGTAATTGCCATTTAAAGTTATAATTTTTGTCCAGAAATCACACTTTTGGGTGTTACAATGCCATTATACTTATAGTATTATTTTTAATCAGTGCGCAAAAAAAATAGACCCTCCTATACAAAACATCGTCAGGAGGGTCGATTTTTTTTCGCAACTTAGGGGTTGGTCCCTTAGTAAAAGTTGGTCAGTTACTGATTTAACCCCCAAAATTTGCGCACTGACTAAAAAATAACCCTATATTTATCTTCTCGCGCAGTAAAAAGGTTACGTCCATCTCGTATCATTGGACCCGAACCTGTTTGCTTAGGCCCGAGCAATTTGACTGGAACGACTTTCTGAAGAGGCAACAGTAGGGCTGTCGAGTTATCGGGTTGGAAGTCCTGTATTGTCTTCAGTCACGCAAAGCAGAACAGAGGCCCTGGCAGCCCTAAGTGACAGGCGTACCAATAGCAAATTTGTTTTTAGTGTGTAACCACGCAGGGTTTCAGGGCCAAGGTTATATTGTTTTAGGCGAGTAACGGTAGTAATCGAGGCGTGGTATCGTTTTGTAGATATAGGCATTAGAATTATTAATTATGCCTTTTATTAATCTATATTATAGTTCTAAAACAAAAGTTAATATGTTAAATAATTGTAGGCATATTACTTAATAGAAAATTAATTTAATCCATGCTTTGTTGTATTTAGATTATCTTATCATATATTTAAAAAAAAAAAAACATAATATTATTTACGATAGAAGTCATTGCAATGTAAAATAGATAAAATTAGTTTCTTAAAATGGTCTATCGTTAAGCATTTTTCAATAAAAAGTCCGGTCGCATTTTAAATCTTTGCTAACTACTAGCATAATAGGGATTTCATCTTACCCATTAGGGTTAGCGACGTATTTGCAAAGTTAGAATTGTAAACGTCTACTAGCTTTCCGCCCGCGACTTCGTCTGCGGAGAGTCAGTACTTTTGTAAATTAATTATATAGCGTATGGCCACACGAAAAGTCCATTCTCAATATTGGTAAAATAATTTTTGAAATCGGATGTGTAGTTCCAGAACAAAAAAAATATTTACAAACTTTACCTCTTTATAATGTTTTTGTGGATGAACCTCAGGCCTTACCGAGAGCTCGTTTTCGTTCTCAATGCCATAAATAAACTAATATTTTTTAAATTATTCCAATGCGGTGTGAGCGTCAGAATCGTTTCTGTAATGTATTTTCGCGATGGCTCAGAATCGCTGTGCCGCTTCTATGAAGGCCTATAGTATTCCGCCGGTCATACAAATATCATTTACAACATTAAAAAAATAGTTTTTACACAGAAAAAATAATACAAGTAAATTTAAAGCTGCTTTTAGTACAACAATGTATAATATTCTATTTAATGTAGTGTTTATCATTTATAGTTTGGCCTCTTAAAGGTTATTAAATATATAGATAGTAGTCATACGTACACATTTCGCAGTTATTCGTTTTTAAAGTAAAGAAATAACCCTTAACCCTTGAGTTAACCCTTAGCAGGGCGTCACACAAGGATATATTGTGACTGAATGACTAACAAACGGTCAGCAGAGTGTCAGCAATTACTGGGCCCTATTATACGGCTCTGCTTTGCCATTTAGGCGGGAAAACTAAAAAGGGTATATTTTTATCAGTTTATAATATTAATATCGTTTCTACGGCAGCCGGCTTCCAACACCCTCGTCTTAAATGACGTGGGAAAAATTGTTTTCCGTCCCTCTCTACGCCTCTCGCTCCCCCATCGAGATGCCATTACATTTGTATTCTTAAAATTGAATTGCTCCCGATTGGAAGCTTCGAGGTATTTGGGGTACGATTTATATGAAGTTTTATTATTGCTGGCAGGTTTTTGAGACTTTAAGTACTTTTTCACGGAATAGTACCCAAACGGTACGCGTACATTAAATTCAAATCAAAGAACGATTGCATGCTGTTAATAATTAATAAAGAGAAGCGAGTTTTTGCAGCAACCTGTATGTGCAGGGGTAATCAGTGGTCGAAATAGGTAGTGCAATTTCCCGGGATATCGGTTCGTAATCGTAATATGGATAAGACTCGTAAAATCATGTAAACGCTGTATCTTGTCTAGGGGACACGGTTTATGTAGGAAGACATGTCAAAACTGTTTTGTGTGATATATATATATATATAAATTTTCTCGTAGTCATTCTGACATGTTTTCCTGCAAAACTACGCAGATATTTAATATTATTTTTACAGTTTTATATAATGCTAGAATAAGTAGTGACATTGTTATATTTTCATTTAAAAAATGACTAACTGTTGAGTTTCTTGCGGCGCTTCTTCTCAGCAGTGGACTCCTCTTGGGAAGCGCTGGTAGATTTTGACGTGTAAAAGTGCCCGTGCGGCCTACTTACTGAATAAATATCTTTTATCTTTTATCTTTTTATGGGATTATACCCCGCGATTCCGCCCGCAAAGGATTTAAAAGTGTGCATGTTGCTTTAGAAGTGTAATAATTGCATGAAAAGGTATATAACTATCCAATTATAGCGTAAATTATAGTATTAACTAAACATAAAAACTAAACGTAATGTCATAGTACCATTTCTACTTTATTTTAAATAGGTATGTAAATGTTGTCCATAAAAAAATATTATCCTCCAACAACGGCATGAGTCTCGGAATCCCGGGGTATATCCATATTAAGTATAGCGTCTAAGGTCGTTAACCCCAAATTGCACTGTCTATTCCGATCACTGGTAATAATATTTAATAATTCGCCTGTATATACAGGGCTGTCCTGTATTTACAGATCCAGATCGGTCAACTTGAGTTTAGACGATCCTTTGCATCTAAACATGCCATTTTTTATACCTTAAAGATTTTACTTATAAAACTTATAAAATACTGCAATGCACAAGTTTTATTTCTGGTGCTCAAACGTTTTTCTCCAAACATTCAAATTCTGAAAGCGTTCGCAAAATTCACGGAATTAAAAAGTGTACAATAAGAGGGAACCGGGAGGTAATTTAATATTGGCACCCCTGATAAGGGCTATCGATTCGCAATATTTACCCCAAAACGAGGGTAGACTTTAAAACGGAAGAAAGGTGGCGTACAGGATTAAATTTACGAAGGTTTATTCGCTGTCTCTTTTGTAACATGTACGTGTCTTGGGTTTTATATTCTTTGTATTATTTGACGACGCAGTTAAGAGTTGATAGTGACCCTGCCTACAAAGCTAGCGATCCCGGGTTCTAATCCCGGTTTGGGAAAATATTTTTGTGACTTGGATGTTTTCTATATATTTAAGTATATATTTATTATTGTCTAGTACCCATAGTACGGTCACAAGTATTAATTTGGGACCCATTTCAAAAAAATATTGCTTGAAGTTGTCAATATCATTAAAGATGCCAAATCATTTGTAACTTACAGGAAACTCCACCTTATTACTGTAGAATGTCAGATTGACTTTGGACCTAAAGTGGGTCCCAAATTAAAGCTCGTGACTGTACAGTCGAGGACAAAAAGATGTTTACACTTTTTCACCTTATTCCATTGTAATAAGGTCCAAAATTGTATACATCTTTTTGTCCTCGACTGTACAAGCATAAAGCTTAGTTTGTGACTTTATGTCAATTTGTGTGAGATCGTCCCCTGACGTATACTGTCTAAATTAAAAAAATAAATTATAAATGCGGTTTTTATTATTTAACCCCCTACGCTAAAACAGGGGTGTTATAAGTTTGACGTGTGTATCTGTCTGTGGCATCGTAGCTCCTAAACGAATGGACCGATTTTGATGTAGTTATTTTTATTAGAAAGGTGACTTAATCGAAAGTGTTCTTAGCTTGGTTTGATGAAAATCTGTTAAGCCATTTAGGAGTTATGAGCTTTGAAAGTACCCCTACTTTCGGAGCTCATATCAATGGATGGCATGAATAAGTTGATAACTCGTCAAAAAAGCAAGAAGTAATTTAAACCTTATGCAATCTATTCTAAATACAAATTTCCCTAAGTTTAAATCTCGACTTATCAACTTATTCACGCCATCCACGGATATTTTGTCTGGAGTTCTTTAACTCGGTTGGGTTGGGTTATGTAGAAGCAGCTTATTTGTGGCGGACAGGGATCTTCAAGAGAAAAGATGATTCCGAAGGCTGGTAACGGATCTTCAATTTCTCTTCTAATATCACGTGACTAACTCGTTTGCGTTTTGTCAAGAAATAACCATATTATGTTTTGGAGAAGTAAACCTTCAAATATATTGATATATGGTAGTTTTTTTATTGCCTTAGACAGACGGCCCACCTGATGGGAAGTGGTCACCACCTATGGACATTTGCAACACCAGAGACGTCACTAATGCGTTGCCGGTCTCGAAGAAATTGAACGACACCCTTTTTAAAAAGCCCCATATTGTAGCGCCTTGGGAACATCTCCGCAGCAAATCTGGTAGTGCTATGCATACTTAAAGTGTTAAACACCCAACCCTTTTTTGGTTTCGCAGAGTCAAGTAATAATACATGGCAGTTCTAACGCGTTCTCAGCTTTGCGAGTCTCCGTAGAATGCACATAGTACGAGCGTTTTGACCCAGTTCTGTTCGGGTTTTAGTGTATTTCCCTTCAGAAAAACACAATGCAAATGTTGGAGCCCTCGGGCTTAAATGGGCAGTGGGTTACATTTTCACATAACCCTGCCTAAGGTAATGTTTGCGATACTATGTTATTTTGTTTACCTCGTGTTTTTGTTGCCAAAATTCATGGGATTCAATTTTTAACAAAAGGGTGTATGTTATAAGGTTGACGTGTGTTGTTTGTGGCATCGTAGCTTATAAACGGATGGACCGATTTTGATTTAGTTTTTTATATTAGAAAGATGGCTTAATTGAGAGTGTTTACAGCTTGGTTTGATGGAAATCCGTTAATTCGTTTAAAAGTTATGAGCTCTGATCTGGGAGTTTTTTATACTTGAAATCTTCTAGTGACGAAGTCCCTCTAGTGAAAATGTACATGCTTGGAGCCCGATGAAGTTTTTGCTCATTGCTCGTTTTTTTAGGCGCTGATGTCGCGGGTTTTTAACTTGGTTAGGTTATCTATATGAAACTAACGGTTTACACTTGAATCACCGACACTCATTTCATATATTGTTTTACTTCGTCAAATTTTAATTTCATCAAAAGACATTGCCATGTGCAGGAGTTATAATTTTTCGGTGGTAATTACAAACCTAACCTAACGTAACTCATGCTTAAGATAACCTGAAAACAATAAGGTTTCAGCAGAAATTAGCTTTCGATGAAATTAAATTCGTTGAATCGATACATTCGATGAAATGAGCGTCTGCAAAACAATGGGACACGGAAACTCACTCAATTCAATTTAATTTTTTGTTAAAATGGCGTCTGTCCGTGAGGACAATTCTGCCAATGTCAAAGTTTGAGGTTACATATGATCGGTTCTTGAAAATGTTATTCAAACATTTAGAGTGTTATATTCTCCGAGATCAGAGGCAAGAGTGTAGGCCGCCGCTCGCGCTGACCACTCTACCGAGCTCTTCAACACCACTGAGACACTAAAAAACGCGACAAAGTAATCGACACGTGCAGCAACCAACACTCTTGTCACAGAACTCCGGAAACTCACTCGCCACTTGATGTATCCGATATCTTGACTTTGACATTTTGACGTTGCTTACTATAATAACAACGTTTTCGTAGTAACTTAAGTTGTTACTTATAAGTGTCTGTGACACGCTTCAAAGGATTAGTGAGAAAAGCTAATTCATCACAAAATCCCTCGATGACAGACACTCCACATATGTCATTATAACTTCGGAAGTTGGTCCTGCGCTAATTTGGAGGGGGATAATAAAACTTGGTGAAGGCAATAAAAACTTCGCGATGAAACATATGGGAAAGATAATAAAGTTAAGCATACAGGAATTACGAAGGTACAGCAGGACACAATATGGCGCGCGGATTAAGGAATAATAGACTTTCGGTGGACGGTGTAAGCTCTTCTACACGCGCCATATTAATTGTGTCATGTAATAAATTTTAGGAAATAGTATGTACTGCTGCTGATGATGATACATTTTAGTTAATTAAACTCGAGGAAATACTCATAATTATAAACGTGAATGTTTGTTTTTGAATCACACCTAAACGGCTGAACGGATTTGGATGAAGTTCGGCACAGGCGGTTCTTATCCGGGATTGGCACTTAGCATACTTTTATGTATGTATGTAAACTCTTTATTGCACAGATAATAGATTTACAATGAATTAAAATAAAATGTACAAAGGCGAGCTTATCCCTATAAGGGATCTCTTCCAGCTAACCTAGAGAATGAGTGAGGACAAAACACGACACGGCAACATTACACGTAACGCACAAAATTGTTAGATAAGATATTATAATATAGATATACATACCCAAAAATAATCGTAATTTTTTTTTTTTTTTTTTATTGATAATGGGTTTGCTCTTGACCAACTCCCGCCCTTGGAGGACGAAGATTCAGTCTACGATGTAGCGAGCTCACCCAGAAGATGCCTATTCACCCTAGCTTTAAATAGGTTCAGATTGTATGCACTCGGAAATACAGACGCCGGAAGCGCATTCCACTCCTTTGCAGTACGCATTATGAAAGATGATGCAAAGCGCTTCGTTCGAAAAGGCGGAATTTAAACCAAGTACGGATGGCATCCCGCGGTGCGCCTGGAAGTCCGATGGTAGAAAGGAGATGGCGGTATTAGCTCGTGGAGCTCCTGTGCACACTCCCCGAAGTACAGTCTGTAGAACACCGACAAGCAGGCAACTTTCCGTCGGTGAGCTAGGCTGTGAAGCTTAGCTTTTTCGAGAAAGTCGTGTCCGATGAGTCTCTTAGCTCTTCGTTCCACCGAGTCAAGTATGGCTAGTTGGTATTTAGCTGAACCATCCCAAAGGTGACTGCAGTACTCCATGCCTGATCGGAACTGAGCTTTGTACAGAGATAAAAGCTGTCCAGGCGTGAAGAACCGCTTTACCCTATTTAGGATGCCCAGCTTTTTGGCCGCGGTTTGCGCTTTGTACTCAATGGTGGCACCAAAGTTGAGATTAGACGTCAACTCCATGCCGAGAAGCTTAAATACAAATATATAATCCTGGAGAATTTAATAGTTACCAAGGGAAGAGCGATTAACGTCTTCTACGTAGACGGAGTCGCAGGCGATTTATCGCTTATCGTTTTCCTTAGGAGCTGTCAAATTTATCGCTTATCGTTTTCCTTAGGAGCTGTAAATTTCCCGGGATAAAAAGTATGCTGTGTCAATACAGGATAAGGACAGAATGTGACAAATTTCATCTAAATCTCATTGAAACACAAACATCCACAAATATTCACATTTATAATATACTAGCTTTCCGCTCGCGACTTTGTAAGTTAAAATATAACCTATGTCCACCCTGAAAAACCTGAAAGAATTTTTGAAATCGGTCCCGTAGTTTTTGAATTAATTCATTACAAACATACAAAACTTTCCTTTTTATAATATTAGTGTAGATTATGTAGGTACCTGTAGTAGGATTAAAATGATACACAATCCACATTTAATCATATTTATTTCACCACAGAAAACCGGTTAAGCTTCGCATAACAATTACTCTATTTATCAGAGTTTCCGGTGAAAAACGCAGCCGGAAATGGCAACATTGCCAGTTTCCGGTAGCGACAGGAACTCGCGTGTCCGCCGTAATGGCGGTTTCCGATTGCTCATGTCATTAAGGCTTTATGAAGCTTTTTTGAGCTTAATTGTTATTGGGGCCATCTGTTTGGAGCTTTTGGTAAGTTGTTGGTACACATGCGATTACGGTTAGTTGTTTGTTTGTAAAGTTTGGTTTGGCTTAAGGGTTCCGTACAAAATTTGTAGAAAAGGTACCTTAATGGTGAGATTTCAGTATCTGTTTGTATGTCACAGCTTTTTTCTTAAATATTTCTGAAGATAATTTTTTTTTAATTTCAAATGTTTTGATTTTTTTTTAAGTTGTATAACTTGCTTGTCTGCATCTATATTAGATTAAAAATATGAAAATTGTATATTTATTAAAAGTGGGACTAGATTAAAGGGATTTAAAAATAAAAGTGAGGTTATTATAAAATGTGGTGACATATGAAAGGACTGTACGTGTACATTTCAAAAATATTTGTCGCACTCACACTTGTCTTTGCCGGTTTGTTTGATTTTGACAAAATATTATACTAATTTTTTCCGATAAGTTAGTAAGTACTTATTGGAAAAAAAATTGTGTAGTTAAAAAAAAAGTAATAAAAGAGGGAAAGAGGAGGCCTTTGCCCAGCACTGGGACACTATAACACAGTACCTAC
The DNA here is from genome assembly GCA_963241965.1 of Tortrix viridana. Taxonomy (NCBI): domain Eukaryota; kingdom Metazoa; phylum Arthropoda; class Insecta; order Lepidoptera; family Tortricidae; genus Tortrix; species Tortrix viridana. The sequence goes on along the minus strand of OY725194.1, from coordinate 9,011,429 downwards.
AGTAGTTTAAAGTACTATTTTTTGCAGTCTTGGTTCAGGCGCAATTCTAATAATAGAACCGCCTGAAAATTAACCATTTTCTTCTTTATCTACTTTTCAATCTATGAGGTGTCAAAACTAAGTTCCAGAAAGGGACAGAGTTATAACTGAAATAACACCGACTCTTTCTCTTTTCGGAATTTGTCTGACGCATAAACTATAGTTTATTCAACTCCTGAAGAATTACATTTTATGGCCACACTCAAAGACGTCAATTAACTTTTAAGTTTGATTAAAGTTGCTGCTGTCACTTTCTCAGCTATAGCAATAGAATAAGACGCAGCAACTTTAATCATACTCAATCAAATTAATTGACGTCTCTGAGTTCGGCAGTAAGACACTTTACTTCACACTTTGAAACTTTAGTCATATTATGGGTTGAAATTTAAATATGTTCTTGGTTTACATAGTTCAACATTACACTTACTATCAACTTAACATGTACAGTCGAGGACAGAAATATGTATACACTTTTGGACCTTATTACAAAGGAATAAAGTGAAAAAATATATACATCTTTCTGTCAATTCAATTCAAGGAAACATAAATAAAGCTTTCCGCGACTCATTGCCCGCGAAGCTTAGTGTCGCATCTCGGTTTAATATACAGGGTGTTGCCCTCCACCGTAAGGTATGATATCACTGCGCGCGATGCTGTAAAAACTATTACGCAACTGTTTTTATTTTGTTTTATATTTGGTATTTGGTAAAATATAATTATACAAATAAGTAATGTTTATTATTAAAAAAATACACACAGGGCACTTTCACTAATCATGCGTTTTTATAATACTATAACCTGTTGATATCAATAGTCTTTTAATATCAAGTTAATATACGACTACGATATAGAAGCAAGATCTAAGGAAGATCAGGAAGCTAAAACAACGAGGAATAAAGTCCCAGACACTTTGCATCTGCGGAACCCGCAAGCATTGCAAGCTACAATATAATATTTTTTTTTGTCATGATTGCAATACATAAACTTAAACCTAAACCACATCCTTGTGTTTTGGGAACCCAGGATTGACTACGAATTTCATTGCTTATAGATTCTAATATACATAAGATTTATTAAAAACCACCGCTTTTTTACCGCACCCCGCTAATTAAAATAAAGACATGATTACGTTTTATAAGTTTTTTTTTATAAGTTTTACAACTTTTATAAGTTTTTTTTTAAAGTTTTTGCCAAAACAAACATGTATCTTATAAAATGGTTTCATCAACGCAGGGCATCGAAGTGAAAACATCATTTTGTCTCATTAATATCTCGCTGTCAGTCTAGAGTAATGACTATTCCACTTTGTTTTACATAAAATCGTAATTTACTGTCATCACGAACCCCTGGGAAGAACACACGTGTGTCCTACTCGCTAATTAAGAAAACTCAATTTCTAACGTCTAATAACCCTGTATAAAAACTCGATTACTCGTCCGACTAGTCTAAAATCCTATCAACATGTAGATATAAAGCGACGTGTGACAAATTAAACGATCGCTCGTTTATTTTCCCGGTTTATAGGTCGATGTTCGTCGTCGACTTCAATTAAATAGTCACCCCGTATTCACAGTGGACAAAAGTGGTAGTCACGAGTTTTAATTTTGGACCCACTTTAGGTCCAAAGTCAATCTGACATTCTACAGCAATAAGGTGAAGTTTCATGTAAGTTACAAATGATTTGGCATCTCTAATGACATTGACAACTTCAAGCAATATTTTTTTGAAATGGGTCCCAAATTAATGCTCGTGACTGTACAACAGATAGTAGTACAAGTATGTACAGTCAAGGGCATAAATATATATACGTTCCCAAGACCTCAAAAATATCTATACGCCTTTATGCCACTGGCAATAAGGTCCATGTATACATATATTGGACGCGATGGCTGTATAGATATTAATGCCTTTGACTGTATGTATAGTTCTTTTCACATAGCTTGGGTACGGTGACAGCTGTCAATTCAGTACTAAATATGTGTTTGAGGTTATATTTTGTACTGAGTTGACAGCTGTCACCGTACCCAAGCTATGTGAAAAGAATAGAAGTACAACAATGTGCGGTTGACTGACCCATCATCGCCTAGCCCAAACCGCTAAAGATAGAAATTAGAAAATTATAAAAGGGGGTTGATTTTGCTTTGTAAGCGTCATTTAAGAAGAGATTTTTCGAAATTCATCCCCTAAGTAGTTAAAATAGGTGGTGGAAGTTTGTATGAAAGTGAAGTAATTTTTGTAGTTAGAATCGTGGGGCTACGGTTAACTAATAAAAAATACGACTTTTGGCGATTTCGGAAACTCTACCCCTAAACGGGTGAAAGAGGGTGTGGAAGTTTGTATGAGAGTAAAGTAATTTTTGCAGTTAGATTCATGGAAATTGGTTTAGTCGCTGGTTTCACAGCAGGTCGTCTGTGAAACCAGCGACTAAATGAATGTGCAGGCAGTTGAATGTCATTTACCCACCTTGACGGACGACGTAAATTCGCCGGCTATTCATCGACTGAGTAGAACTGAACGACGATGTGTCAACAGAATAACATCTACCCCTGGCAGGGCAAAATAGTTTGAAAATTTGTATGATTTAAAGTTTCTACCCCTTCATGATACGTAATTAAAACTTTATCTCTGCTTTTTAACTAAAACACTGACTCTCCGCAGACGAAGTCGCGGGCGGAAAGCTAGTATCTGTATATTTATTATGCAAACAGGTTAACAAGCATACATAGTTTATTTTTTTGTTCTTAAAACGCGTGCATAAGGCATGCTGAATAAATTGGTTCAGTGACTAAAGTTATTCATTATTACATGTATACGGAATTCAAAAAAAAGGTGACAAATCAACTCAATATGTTAAGCATGTTTGTCGGCAAGAAAATAAAGTACTTTACCTAGGTACTGTGAATATAAATAATGGTAGGACTCTGTCAGTGTTTTTGCTTATTAGATACGTGCGGCCTATTATGATCGTGTATATCACTATCTATCTCTGTCTGATCAGTATGTAAGTGGGAGAGTGACGGATGCTTTATCCACACTTATCCATAGCGATAAAGTCGACCACAATATGTCACGTTCTCAATATAAAGGGACCTTATGGAGGCGGGCCGTTACGTCGTTTTTAGAACTGTTACCATAGTATTCGTATAGTTACAAGAATAAGAAGAGTGTAACTGCCTTACTCCATAAGGTCCATTTAGGTATATTGAGAATGTCACGTATGGATGCTGAATGGGACGCTTTTGTTTAGTTTTTTAGCAGGAAATTATCGACCTAATGTAATTCATATGCTGTATAGCAATTCTTGAAAACCATGCGATTTTTACTAAGATTATGTTAGGCTGGTGCGGTGTGGGGACAATACGTAACGCATTTCCACTCCGTTAAAAAAAAAAAAGTAAAAAAAAAAAAAAGCAAAGAAAATAAAGAGTGTCTGGTTCGGTCCGTCTTATGCTAGTCTACCTCCGGTGTCAATGTGGGTTACTGATATTGGGACACCCTGTATACATACACCTTCCGTGAAAAATTATCTGATGGTGAAAACCGCATTAAAATCCGCTGCGTAGTTTTAAAGATCTAAGCGTATATACAAAGGGACAGACGGCGGGAAGCGACTTTGTTTTACACTATTTCATCATCATCATCATCAGCCGCAAGACGTCCACTGCTGGACAAAGGCCTTCCCCAAATAAATGTAGTCAAGATAAATAAATACTTAGATACACTAATATGCTGAAAATATTTCGTCTACTATTTTTTCTAACCCCCTTACTAATAAACGTTGAGTAACGGCTGAGTAGTTATACAATGCTTTGTCCTTATCTGTCATTGTGACATTTGAATTCGACAGATAAGGACAAAGCATTGTATAACTACTCAGCCGTTACTCAACGTTTATTAGTAAGGGGGTTGGTGTGCCATCATATTTCCCTCTTTCGGTGAGCCACCGCCCTTGCAGTATGAATTATATGCAAAATATTTTCACATACTATGGCTCTCAACATATTGTGAAATATATATTATTTACTGCAGACAATCACGCTTTGTTTCAGTCATGTTGGAATGCACATGAATATATAATGCAACATGCATATGACATGAAAATCACCAAATGAATAAAATAAACTCTATTTACTAGATAATAAGGACCGATACCTATTGTAAAGAGAGGCAACTTGTGACGCAGTAGGAATATTTTGTGACCCTTCCAAAGCTTTTGATTGCGTTGATCATATATTATACCCTTATTTTAAAATAAGAATATGTCTTTAACTATTTACGATATGAGTGTACATATAGCATCATCATCATCATCATCATCAGCCGCAAGACGTCCACTGCTGGACAAAGGCCTTCCCCAAGGTTTTCTACAACGACCGGTCCTCTGCTGCTGTCATCCAGCGGTTTCCCGCGACCTTTATCAGATCGTCGGTCCACCTTGTGGAAGGCCTGCCGACACTTCGTCTCCCGGTTCGCGGTCGCCACTCTAGAACCTTTTCGCTCCAACGGCCATCGGTTCTACGAGCGATGTGCCCCGCCCACTGCCATTTAAGGTTTGCTATTCGGTGAGCTATATCTGTTACTTTAGTTCTCCTGCGGATCTCCTCATTCCTGATTCGATCTCGCAAGGAGACATATAGCATAGCTGTGCGTAATTGGCATTATAACACTTGTGTTACAATGCCTATCATTACGCAACTGTCACGTAAACTACTTTTTTTTTACCTGAAACTTATTACGTCAATGCTTAAAAGTGTATAACTGCGGTAAATCCCTAAATCTAAAGGCTATTACCAACCCGCTCGATAATTAATGCAATAAATATATCGAGCGTTACGTAATTAAACTCGGCTAATGTATCCCGGGAGAATGCCGATGAGGCTATTACAATGTTATTGGTTTCGTAATGAGTTCAAATAGATAAAGATTTCGCTAAGAAATAAGATCTAGTTCAATACGCGGTAGCTTTATTTTGTGTAACTCTTGAGAAACTAAGCTGTCGTCGCTCTTTTTTGTTTTTATTGATTATTATCTATGTGAGATTGAGCGGAATTCTGAAATAGTACATTATTGCCTAGGCGCGGAAAGTAAGGGATTGCCTGACGAGGTGGTTAGCAGGCCGAGCAATAGCGAGGCCTGCTAAAATACGAGTCAGGCAATCCCCCCGTTTCCGCCGATGCATATATAATGCTTTTCTCAAACATGTGAGGAAATGATACAAATATATTTGTAAAAAGTAAAATTAATATTAAAAGTTATGTTAATCATATTAGGACAATTTGTAAACGAAATTGTTATGGGTTTTCCAGGAACATTTATGTTTGTCTGTTGAATTTGAGATGTTGATATTTTAGGGCTTGTGGTAGACAAATTGACGTAACTTAGGGAAAAGGATCTAATTCAACCATTTCACACTTGTAGAATTTGACATAGTATTGACAGCAATAGAATTCAAATTGAATACCGTGAAGTGCCGAGGATTTGATGTTTGTAGCTTTTACACAACACTAGTAAGTTCTACGTTTAAATTTCAATAAGTTTTTGTTTTTAATTTTTTTTTCTAACCATAGAGAATTTTAAAGAAATTTAAAAAGAAGAAAACACACGCACTGTGCTACGAAAACGAGCAGTTGCCTTGGCTGTATGAGATTTATTTCTTGGTCCTTTCTATTCTGTATGCATTTGACAGCACTTTAAAAAAAATATCTCAGCGGACAAAAATGGGTTTTCATACGTTTATTTTACTCCTAGGAAGAAAATGAGGCCATTCGCGTCTTCGTTTTTCAAAAGAAATGCCATCCTTTCTGAGCATGTTTGAGAAATAGTACATTATTGCCTAGGCGCGGAAAGTAAGGGATTGCCTGACGAGGTGGTTAGCAGGCCGAGCAATAGCGAGGCCTGCTAAAATACGAATCAGGCAATCCCCCCGTTTCCGCCGAGGCATATATAATGCTTTTCTCAAACATGTGAGGAAATTATACAAATATACATTCAGTCAACAAAGTATCGGGAATGGATGATTTGTTTATGGTTCCAAATTCAAATTTTTGTTTTTTTTGTTGTTGTTAGATTGGCACAACTGTTTTCTATTTTGGCGCGGAGTTTGAGTTGCATCTGTTATTTATATTAAATACAGTGCTGTTTTTAGTTATATCATATCTAGTGTGTATTGCGAATTTCATAATGGACAAAAACATTGAACAAAGAGTTTGTCTTAAATTTTGCATCGCCAATGGAATTTCGTGTTCGGAGTCACTGAAAATGTTACAGAAGGCTTACGGTGATTCGACTTTATCAAAAACACGTGTTTATGAGTGGTACAAAGCGTTCAAAAGCGGTCGAGATGTGATGGAAGATTTGCCTCGCTCTGGTAGGCCATCAACGTCTGCAACTGAAGTTAACATCGCAAAAGTGAAGGAAATAGTGACTGAAAATCCTCATTCAACTTTGAGAGAGATAGCCGCCGAACTTTCTGTATCTCACGAGTCGATCCGTACTATTTTAACTAATCATTTGGGTATGAAACATGTTACCGCTCGGCTAGTCCCAAAAGACCTGAATTTTCTCCAAAAACTCAATCGCATGAGAGTCGCTGAGGACATGCTAGAACGAGTCAATTCCGACCCAACATTCATGAAACGCATTGTTACTGGTGACGAGACGTGGGTTTACGAGTTTGACATGCAAACTAGTCAACAAGCTTCGGAGTGGCGCTTCGTGGCACCCGTTTTCAATCGGTAGAAGACATAAAGGAGAATTCGCGCCGAGAACTGAATTCAATTCCGGAAACAGCGTTTAAAAAATGTTTTGATGATTGGATTATTCGTTGGCGTAAGTGTATCGTTTCTGAAGGAGCATACTTTGAAGGTGATAAAATAAATTTGGATGATTAACAAACAGTTTGTGTATTATTGATCTTTTCCCGGTACTTTCTTGACAGAGTAGTATTTGTAAAAAGTTAAATAAATATTAAAAGTGATGTTAGTCATATTAGGTCAATTTGTACACGAAATTGTTATGGGTTTTCCAGGAACATTTATGTTTATCTGTTGAATTTGAGATGTTGATATTTCAGATGTTGATATTTCAGGGCTTGTGGTAGACAAATTGACGTAACTTAGGGAAAAGGATCTAATTCAACCATTTCACACTTGTAGAATTTGACATAGTATTGACAGCAATAGAATTCAAATTTAATACCGTGAAGTGCCGAGGACTTGTTGTTTGTAGTTTTTACACAACAACAGTAAGTTTTTTTTTTTTCTAACCATAGTAAATTTTAAAGAAAATTTAAAAGAAGAAAACACACGCACTGTGCTACGAAAACGAGCGGTTGCCTTGGCTGTATGAGATTTATTTCTTGGTCCTTTCTATACTGTATGCATTGGACAGCACTTTAAAAAAAAATTCGCAGCGGACAAAAATGGGTTTTACTCCTAGGAAGAAAATGAGGCCCTTCGCGTCTTCGTTTTTCAAAAGAAATGCCATACTTTCTGAGCATGTTTGAGAAAAGTAATATATTAACTCTATGCATCTCGCGTATTAATACTGGAAGTAACAAAAAAACCCTTTCATTATAACCATTTGTAATTTAATCAGGAGGTTGATTACAAAAAAGAATATATTTATAATTTCTTTATAAAAATTACTTCATAAATAGTATAAAATAAAGTTACTTCCCGCCGTTTGTCCCTTTGTATGTACGCTTAGATCTTTAAAACTACGCAACTGATTTTAATGCGGTTTTCACCATCAGTTAGATAATTTTTCACGGAAGGTTTATGTATATAATAGTACCCGGAGTGAAGCGAGAGCGGGTCAGATTATAATTGAAAAATAACTTTTTTATTACGTGCTGCAGGTCCCTAAAAACAGATCAGTTTTGTCAAAGGTCAGAATTTGATAGTCAGTTGTATTAATGGTAGTAATATTAAGTAGGTAATACAAATTATTATTAATGAAAAAAAAATGCTATTTTATTCCTGTAGGGGTATTTTTTTCAGTTTTCCAAAATGTACCTAACAGTAAAGCAACTAGACAGTTAATATTTATTTTATAACTTTTTTTAAATTGTAAAATCATCGTATTAAATCACAAAAAATAAGTTATCAGGTGAAGTTTCAAATAACCCTAAAAAGGAGGAGGTTCTCAATTCGACTGTAACTAAAAAAATTTATGTGTGAATCTTACGCAATATCTTCGCCAAATCGTACACTGATTTTATTGATTAAGATCTAGTAATGTGATCGATGGAAAATACACGAAACTGCTTAACCCTTAAATTGGCAAAAATAAAAAAGTCGGGTTCAACCTCTTTAGAAAAAAAACATAAAAAAAATTGTCATAAAAAAAACAAAAAGTGAATGTTATGTTATGTGCACTATGATGGACGTTGCCAATTTAAGGGTGGATTTCGAGTTGGTTAATTGTTTTTTAACCTTTTGACCGCCATAGTGTGATATATAAGTCACCATACCATTTAGCTAATGTCAACCTTTCTCTTACGTCTATTTTCGACGGCTATAGCCGTCCATGGCGTCCAAAAGGTTAAAATTTTAATCATACATAATTTTCTCTTATCATCACCCTAAAAACATCTTCTACTCTTAATAAGATACGTCAAAGTAAATGTCAAGTTATAGAGAGCTGGCATTTCTGCAGCTTGAGACGTGTCTCTCAAGATGAGTCTATATAAGTGTTTCAAACTCGACTTGTATCACTTTTAACAGAAAGTTATGACGTTAAGAATGTATGTATGTTCTGGAATCGTCCAAAAATCCCTATCGATTATCGTGCTCCGGTATTATTCGGCACATCTGTGCCCCGATTGGTCTGTAATGAACCGATATACGTTCGAATAAAAACGATCATTACCGGACGGGCTTTAAATAAAAATGACGCTTCAAATATATACGTTTTTCTTTATTCTACCTATTGATTGATGACATGAACGTAAATGTAAAAATAAATTAATATCAGGAGGCAATCTCACACAAATTGACCTAGGCTTGTACGATGTGTAGGTACCTACCTACTAGGTAAATATAACCATAGAAAAATACATACTTAAATACATAGGAAACATGACTCCAGAAATACTCTCGCTTATCACACAAATATTTGCCCACACCGGGATTCGATCCCGGGACCACTAGCTTCGTAGGTAGGGACACTACCAATTAGGTTAACCGCGACAGTCTTTTAGTTCTGTATTAAACTTTTCAACGCCTTGTCAGATACAAAAATCGTCACTCACACGGAAACCAGAACTAATTTCACCCTTACGTCATAGACACTTGGGTCTATTTTTTATAGGATATATCCGTCGTTGGCGTAGAACCAGTGGTGCGGATATATCCGTCAATGACGTTGAAAAGGTTTATAATTACTGTTTGTGTTTTGTGACGGTAGGACACTTATAATAATACCTACAGGGTGAATCTGGATTGCCACCACCATCTTTTCCTTGAACCTACCGCTAAGCAGCAGTTTTCGTTTTGTTATGTTCCGGTCTGCGGTTAAGACCACCGGTAACGTTAACTCAGGGTTGGCAAAGCGTTTGCAATCTTAAGATTGCTATCTTGAGATTGTACTCAGTCTTGAGATTCAGTTTCAGATCCCGTGGCCTGGGTGCTTGTTTGACTTCTATAATGCCATAAAAATACATTTTGCTGTCGATATAGATGTTGTTTCGTATAGATATGTTATGCTACTTGCGTTATATTTTTCGCGTTTAACATAAATATGTTATATGTACAAAAATATCAAAACATAGGCATTCGAGTTTTTTTAGGTTTGCTTAAGACTGTTAAGCAAACCTAAAAAAACTATCGCTATTCTGTGTATTATCCGAGACAAAAAATATCCATTTTGTTCTGAATTTCATCGAAATCCGTAGAGTTGTTCAAGACAAAAGATTCAAACATAATTTAATTAAATTAATAAAATAACGACCAAAAGAAATTTTTTAACAATTAGCGTGAATATAAAATAAAAAAATAAAAAATAAATAAAAAAGGCAATTGCCAGGGGACACCCGGGTTTGAACCGGGGACCTCTCGATCTGCAGTCGAATGCTCTACCACTGAGCTATATCCCCGACGAGAACGTTTGCGAAATTAACCATTATAAGCCTAATCATCAGGCATACTCGTGAGTCACTGTGACGTCATTGCAACGTTGATAAAATAATCAAATCGAAACGTTTATTGCGATCTTGTTGTATAAAAGGTCTTATCTTTTATTATAAGGTTCAACAAGAACCCTGCAAGCGGCACAGCAATCTTAAAAATAATGTAGAACACTTATATATAATGTTATCTTACAATCTGAACTTAATAATTATATTGTAGATGTAGAATGTAGATTAAAGAATGCAGTCTATGCGCCTGTGCCTATCTACCTATGCATAATCGACTGAATCGTGTTTACTATGTCATCATTATTTTTTCTATATCGGTATAAGAAAGTGTTGAAATACATTAATAACATTATTATGCATTATTGCGCTGATAGTTCCGCTCCCCTCTAGTCGAAATAACTCTATTTTAAGCAATTTTGACCACAGAGATTTTGATGATTTATAAATTTAATATCTGTTTTGTCTTCGAATATCGACCCCCTACAGAGAGAAATAGGGGGAGTGGTGGGAAACTAATTCTACGCTTAGGTATTTATTCGTGGGCCTCTAGTTTATTCAGAAGACGAAAGAAGATAAACATTTATCAGTGACATATGAAGACAAAACAAATAGGTATAAACATGAAACAATACGGCCTGATGTCAAGAAATGGTTCCAGTTCAGCATAATGCTGGCATAGAAGCAAACGCTGGTCTTCCACTGGGACTTTCGAGTAAAGGTGAAGGCAGGTAACATTATTCATATATACCTACTCGTACGGATAGACCGTCCTTTAAATATGTACAAATGAGCAATTCATTGATTACACTAAAACATCGAAATTACATTAGCAAGTAAGAACAAAATGTCAGTTCGTAACTAGGTTACGAAGCGGTTTTTTTGCAATGTCATCGACCTCGGGTTCATAGAGTGGCGTTGATTGAAAACCCCATGCTCCAGTAAGCTTCGGCTAGGGTTCCGTTCGTGTGGGATGACGTTCGGTTCTATTTGAGAGGGTTCCGTTTTTTTATTACACAACAACAAATTTTGTTCATCCATCATGTCCTTCATCTTAATAAATTTTATGATGTGCCTTTACAACCGATTTAAAAAAAAAGAAGTTATCAATCCGATTGATTTATGTGTGAATTCTTTTTTAATCCCCTATGCAAAAAAAGAGGGTTCATAATGCATATACCTTTTCTCGTATAACCTTTTCTTATCACGAACGCTAAATACGTAACTAGTGATATAATTGATATAACTTAAGTAACAAAACAAGCGTTATTTATTATAGGGAGGGGATAAAAGACGCATTCCTAACATTTGTAAGTTTGGCGACGTTCCAAGAACTCCTGACCTTGGGGATGACCTTCAGGAATTATCCAGTATTACGTAATACAGACTTAGTTCTTTCAGTGTTAGTGTTATTGGGGATAATCTTTAATGCTTCTAAGTTTTTTTATTGCTTTGGATTAGCCAACTAAAGCTCTATAAGATTTTTTTTAAAGAACAGAGGCCGTATTACGGAGTGTCAAAACCTGCAAAGACCAGTCTGTGAGCAGTAGCTATAGCGCTGTTTTCCTGTCTGAAATTTTTCAGTCGGTGTAACGTGAACCCACCTTTAACATGCCTAAGGCTGCCTTTCCATAGAAGCGGAGACGAGCGGTGCGGAGAGGAGCTGTGTAGGAATCGACCAATCACATTGGTTGTAATCCACATGTCGTCTCCGCTCCGCTTCAATGGAAACAGTCAAGCGGATACGAGATGTAGATTAACCAACCAATGTGATTGGTCGATTCCTACACAGCTCCTCTCCGTACCACTCGTCTACGATACTATGGAAAGGCACCCTAACTCTGTGCTACCTTTTTTTTCTACCGCATAATTTGTATTCATTCACACATTCTGGCCCATACAAAAGTCACAACCAGAGATGCAACCAGATGTAATGTTCAAAACCTTCCAAAATACAAAGCAATGGTTTATTCACTCATATTTTGACGACGCAGTTAGCCTAGTTGGTAGTGACCCTGCCTATAAAGCTAGCGGTCGACGGTCCCAAGTTCGAATCCCGGTATGGGCAAATATTTGTGTGATGAGCGCGAGTATTTGTTCCCGAGTCATGGATATTTATGTATACTACTCTGTCAAGAAAGTACCGGGAAAAGATCAATAATACACAAACTGTTTGTTAATCATCCAAATTTATTTTATCACCTTCAAAGTATGCTCCTTCAGAAACGATACACTTACGCCAACGAATAATCCAATCATCAAAACATTTTTTAAACGCTGTTTCCGGAATTGAATTCAGTTCTCGGCGCGAATTCTCCTTTATGTCTTCTACCGATTGAAAACGGGTGCCACGAAGTGGTAATTTGAGTTTAGGAAAAAGAAAGAAGTCGGCAGGAGCCATATCTGGTGAATATGGTGGTTGCTCGATGGTATTTGTTGAGTGTTTGGTCAAAAATTCTTTCACAATGATGGCCTTGTGCGAAGGCGCATTATCGTGGTGCAAAATCCAAGAATTTTCATTCCACAAATCTGGCCTTTTTCGTCGAATTAGCTCTCTTAAATGCCGCATAACGCTCAAATAATATTCTTTATTTACCGTTTGACGTTTATTTATCTCTCTCAAAGTTGAATGAGGATTTTCAGTCACTATTTCCTTCACTTTTGCGATGTTAACTTCAGTTGCAGACGTTGATGGCCTACCAGAGCGAGGCAAATCTTCCATCACATCTCGACCGCTTTTGAACGCTTTGTACCACTCATAAACACGTGTTTTTGATAAAGTCGAATCACCGTAAGCCTTCTGTAACATTTTCAGTGACTCCGAACACGAAATTCCATTGGCGATGCAAAATTTAAGACAAACTCTTTGTTCAATGTTTTTGTCCATTATGAAATTCGCAATACACACTAGATATGATATAACTAAAACAGCACTGTATTTAATATAAATAACAGATGCAACTCAAACTCCGCGCCAAAATAGAAAACAGTTGTGCCAATCTAACAACAACAAAAAAAACAAAAATTTGAATTTGGAACCATAAACAAATCATCCATTCCCGATACTTTGTTGACTGAAGGTATAAGTACCTATGTATATCGTTGTCTAGTACCCATAGTACAAGCCTAGAGCTTAGTTTGGGACTTGGTCAATTTGTGTGAGATTGTTCCTGATATTTATTTATATTTATACAACTCCCGACGAAATCAGGACCCCTTCTTTTAGAGCTCATAACTCCTAACATAACCTCTTAACATAATACGGCCAATGGAATAAAGATCCATTACATAGGAGATAAGGTGGAATTTCCTTTGTTTTTATGACTGACAATCAAATAAGAAAACTCACTCTATTCTATTCACAATAGGTTAATATTCCATTGGCAAATTTCATTGTACAGTGGGCCTTAGGAGGTTAACGCTGCCCTGCTAAGGTAAAAGGCAGTATTTTACACAAAACTACTGTAATAATTGCAACCTCATTACTGGGTAATAAGGTTGCAATTGCTACAGTAGTTTTGTGTAAAATACTGCCTTTTACCTTAGCAGGGTAGAACGGGCCATCAAACCTAGCTAAGAACACTCTCGATTAAGTCAACTTTCTAACAAATATCATAATCGGTCCATCCGTTTGGGAGCTACAATACCACAGACAGATAGACACACAGATGCACACGTTAAACATAAAACTCCCTTTTTGCGTCGAGGGTTAGAAACAACGAACAGACTCTGGTTAACGGGAAGAGATCCCTAAAAGGGATAAGGGTTAACGGGAAGAGATCCCTAAAAGGGATAAGATCGCCGTTGCACATTATTTTAATTTCTTTTCTGTGTACATTATAATTTGTGCGATAAAGAGTTCACATACATACATACCTTCCGAAAACCACTTTGAACAAAAGGTGCAAGTTATAAATCCCATATTATTATTCCGCAAAGTTCCCAGGCCCCTCATAACGACCTAGTTACTATTTTTAACATGTTTGTAACCATTACAGTGGGAACATTTGAGCCTCCCTTGGCCTTGGGAATCTAGGCGTTCTGCCAAAGGGAACAGTCCCCCCACGTACCTATATTATCCACATAGTTATTTTATATCCATGGTTCCGTGGAAATACAGAGTAGATTTCAATGGTAGAATTGTCGAGGATATTGTTTTAAGATAAATTTATTTAAATGTATGTATGTACGGGACCGAAAATCGGATGTTTCGCTCTAGCTCCTGAACTATTGGACCGATTTTAATATCCTATTGCTTATTACACGAGAAGCATTAGTATAAATATGACGTGATATGACATATTCGAACTAGCTAGATCTCATATCTGGGAAAATTCGTTTCGCCCCGAGTTTTCACGCAAAATTATTTGTCCGCGCATTATGGTTCGTAATTTCGATGCGGCCGCCGCCGTCTGATTAGACTAATGTTTAGAGCGTTGGCCTAATACTCCAAGACTGCGGATTTGAACCCCAGCTATGAACCGATCTTTTTGTTTTCTTTTTGTTCTTTTTAGGGTTCCGTACCTCAAAGAAAAAAACGGAACCCTTATAGGCTCACTTTGTTGTCCGTCTGTCTGTGTGTCTGTCAAGACCCTTTTTCTCAGGAACGCGTGGAGGTATCAATTTAAAATATATATCAAATACTTAGGTCTGCAATCCCTTGGATCAGTGAAAAAATCAAACATTTAAGTCAACGCAATCAAAAGATACGGCCGTTTATGCCGCATATTGAAGTGAATCTCAAGGGAATCAAAACCTATAGGGTACTTCCTGTTGACATAGAATCATGAAATTTGGCAAGAAGCAATGTCTTATCGCACTAGTAAAGGAAAAAATCCGAAAACCGTTAATTTGTAGTTACATCATATAAAAGTCCAGTATAAACTGACACGCGTTAAGTATGCACTTTAGAACTTAGTGAGTATCAGCTTATACTGGTCCTGTTTTTTATATGATGTAACTACAAATTAACGGTTTTCGGATTTTTTCCTTTACTAGTGCTATAAGACATTGCTTCTTGCAAAATTTCATGATTCTATGTCAACAGGAAGTACCCTATAGGTTTTGATGTCTTTTGGAACACTATTAACTACATGTTTGTGCGGAACCCTCGGTGCGCGAGTCCAACTCGCACTTGACCGGCTTTTTTGGGTAAATCTTAAAATTATAAAGGTACCTACGTCATACTATAGCCGCCACTCGAGTTTTAGTTTTTGAGGTTAGGTTAGATTATTGTAGCAAATCGAAGGCAAACGATTCGCCTCATGGTAAGTGGGATCTGAGACCCATATACTTCATATAACTGACTGTTTTTTTTTAGTACAATAAAGTTAGAGGTTTTTAGTTGAGGCGTTGAACAGTGAAAAGGAAGCAAACGCACAAACGCTTTCACATTTCTAATATTAGTCACCATAATTGCGTATGGCAATCATCCTGCATGGATCAAACGTCAATGTCCAGGGTGTTTCAGTCAGTTTACTGCGGCGGGCGTACATTCAAGCAGCTCCTCCATGCCTCCAGGAAAACAGCGAAGTGGGCAATCATTTACCACGTGGGAGAGGGTGAGTATGCCTATTATTAATATTATGAATGCCAAAGTAACTCTGTCTGTCTGTCTGTCTATTAAAATTGGACAGTTCCCGAGGGATCAGCGATTAACGAGTTCTACGCGGACGGAGTCGAGGGCAAAAACTAGTATCGCATAAATATTAAAACATGTTCTCACTCCGTATTTAGAACTAATAAGTTATACAGTTTAAGATGCAATATTTAGTCTAGTTCTGCTGCAATCTGCTGCAGTAAGCAGATTATGCACGTTCTGAAATGTGCAAATGCATTTCCTTTGCGTCGCACCGACTTTGCTTTGATAATTATGTTTGTGTTATTATATTACGTAAATAAACAGATAACACGCGGTACCTTAATTATTTTTGCAACGAGTGTGTAATTAATAATGTGTTTTGATACTTTTTAGGGTTCCGTACCTCAAATGAAAAAAAAATTAACAAAAAAATAAAACCGTCTTCAAAAACCCACTAAAAAGGGTTAATTAAAGACCGGCCTCCTAGGAGTCCTAGGAGTCCTAGGAGTTGCCTATTTAGTACCTAATAGGTACATTAAATATATCCAAGCCGTTGTCAAGTAGGTATACACAATAGCAATGACACCATGATTCTTGCCACCGACTAACGAACCAAAATTATTACCTACCTACTTAGTTGCACTCGTGGCGTTAAAATAATCTTACGACACCTTATTTAACCTACACAACCATAATATACGTCCCTCACTGCTGGGCACAGGCCTCCACTCACAATGAGAGAGTTCGGGCTATAGTTCCCACGCGGGCCCAATGCGGATTGGGAACTTCGCACACACCGTCAAATTGCTTTGCAGACGTGTGCAGGTTTCCTCACGATGTTTTCCTTCACCGAAAAGCTCATGGTAAATTTACAAATTATATTTCGCACATAAATTCCGAAAAACTTAGAGGTGCGAGCCCGGGTTCGAACCCGCGACCCTCTGCTTAAGAGTCGGCTGGTCAAACCATTAGGCTACCATGGCTTTTTTTACACAACCATACAGATTAAAAAAATTACCATCGTTCTTGCCCGTCGGTTAAAAAAATAACCACCCTTTATATCTCCACCAACAAAGAATAGATGTATTATATCACAATAGACATAGATGCGGCGTTCAAAGAAAGAACATTTTAAAAAGCGTCAACTAAGATAACCGGAAACGCTGCCTTCAGCTGTCTGCGCCTAGATTGACGGCGGAAATGTCCGGTAAGGACACGCCTTGCGATAAGCGGTTCGAGTATAAGGTAAATATTAATCGGGACTGGATTTTAATAATTTATTCAGATGTTGTAATTTTAATGGAGAGAGTTGAGGAATTAAGGTACATAGGCCTTTTGACTATACGTAGCTGTAAGAAGTTTTTCATAGGATATTAAATTTGTTATTGATTCTGTGATTTTTTCAATTAACAAAAACGCAGATTTATTAAATGAATCTCGATTATATTCCTAGTTATTATGCATATTTTATATTTTAAGCGTAATTATTTTAAGGTAGAACCGGCCGCGGTGGCGATCCTTGAGTCCTACGCAATGGACGGATACATAGAAATTTACGCTTTACTACTGGCCGCGTACGATCGGGACATACAAATGTTGTTTTTTGGTTATTTATACTATTTATTTTTTACGTTTTTTGTCTGTATATGTGGTAATAAATAAATATTCTTTATTTCTTTCAAATGACATACTTATATTGTATACACATTTATCTACAGTGTTAGTTAATAAATTATGTTGCACTCTATGTATAATTCTGTGTTATCTCTTAAATAAATAAATTAATTAATTAATTAAATATTATGATATAAAGTTATAACACCCAAAGCTGGTAGTAACAACAATTTATTTTATTATTCAACTAACCTCTTAGTCTAGCCTCTTGCTCTTACGGAATCAAGACGTTTATTAAAAAAATCATAATCTTCTAAAAAACAACCATATTTTTGTATTGGTTAAAGAAGGGTTAAAATCGCTCCGCTCCAAGCAAGGCGTGTACCAAGGCTGTCCCAATTCCAGCCTCATTTCCGCTGGAGCTTAAAGCTCCAAACACAGCTTTTTACAGCCAAATTATTTACACCATTGATTGAGTTATTGGGAGACGTTAAATTAAACTTGAATAGCTTTCGAAGCTTTTGTACGCTTTTAAATATTTCAAATTGGTAAAGTTTCACCGCTGGGCTTTTTATGTTCCAACACTTTTTGTAGGTCCTTGGGAAACAAAGAGAAGTTTTGTAATTTGTTTCATTGGAATTATGATTTTAATTTTAACACCACAAAAGCCTATTGTAAATAGATTGCGAAATCGTGGGTTACTTAAAAAAGGCAATTGTGACGTTCTCAATATAAAGGGACCTTATGGAGGCGGGCGGTTACACCGTTTTTAGAACTGTTACCATAGTATTCGTATAGTTACAAGAACAAGAAGAGCGTAACTGCCTTCCTCCATAAGGTCCCTTTATACTGAGAACGTCACAATTAATTTTCACAGCGTTTTAAAGTCGCACGCAAGATAGATATTTGTCGAGTTGGTATAAAACATTCCACAATCATATTATGCGAAGGTCCTTACATTTTAACCCTTGTTTGGCAGCTATGACGTCACACACAGATACACAGATACGCAGATACACAGATACACACGTTAAACAAAGCCGCCGGGGGTTAAAAATACAATAATAATAAGAGTTGCGATACAACTAATAAATAAAAAGCGTACAAGTGCGAGTCGGATCCGCGCACTGAGGGTTCCGTACACATTTGGCTGGTTTTTAGTATTTGTTGTCATTCTATAGGGTTTGTTCTATAATCATACCAAGACGCTTGTATGTTTTACATACAACATAAATAAAAATACGTTGAAAAAAAGTTTCTTGTATAGGGACCCCCTTTATTATTATTATTATTTTATTATTTGTTATACATATTCTGAAAATCAACCCGCTATCTATTACGGTTCAAAAGATACAGCTCTTTATAATTAGGACAGACAGACGGACGGACGGACAGCGTAGGCATAATTAATAGGGTCCCGTTGGGCGCCCTTCGGGTACGGAACCCTAAAATTGTAAACTAACACAATAAGTGATAAAAGGTATTGAATAGAATAGAAATCTATTTTAGCTCAAATTCTCCTTTTATGTATTTGCTGTCGGAAACTTTTTAACTAAGCTTGTGGTAAATTTATTCTTAATCAAGTTTGTTTACAAAAAAGCTCTCCAAAAGTAACTCAAAAGTTCCCTAAATTATGCTTAAAACGGCGAACCGGCAAGTTTGGGACCTGAATAACTTAAAACGTCGTCGCAGTTTAATGTACAGTACAATGGCGACCAATGAGACATCTTCAAGTTTAACAAGATTTAGGTAAATAAGACTAGAAGCGAGCTTTTAAGGTTCCTCAACCCTGAACAGAACCTTTATTTGATTTTTAGGGTTCCGTACCTCAAAGAAAAAAACGGATCCCTTATAGGATCACTTTGTTGTCCGTCTGTCTGTCTGTCTGTGTGTCTGTCCAGACCCTTTTTCTCAGGAACGCGTGGAGGTATCAAGTTGAAATTAATATCAAATACTTAAGTCTGCAGTCCCTTGGATCAGTGAAAAAATCTAACATCTAAGTCAACGCAATCAAAAGATACGGCCGTTTATGCCGCATATTGAAGGGAATCTCAAGGGAATCAAAACCTATCGGGTACTTCCCGTTGACTTAGAATCATGAAATTTTGCAAGAAGCTATGTCTTATAGCAAAAGTAAAGGAAAAAATCCGAAAACCGTTAATTTGTAGTTACATCACATAAAAAAGGAGCCCAGTATAAGCTGACACTCACTAAGTACTAAAGTGCATACTTATTGCGTGTCAGTTTATACTGTTTATATTGTATTCCCGTGATTTACGAACTATTTACATGCCTACAAGTTTGTGCGGAACCCTCGGTGCGCGAGTCCGACTACGAACCTATAAGGGTTCCGTTTTTTTCTTTGAGGTACGGAACCCTAAAAAGGAAGGTAGACAATTAAGGAAGTGATAAAAGATGTTCTTAGATGAATATATAAAATCTACTTTTTTTTTTACTTATCTGCGGTATTTAATTGGAAACGAATCTACTAGCGCTTCGGACGAGACCAACTTCGCAAAGAAAAGCCGGAAATAACTCTAGCAGCCATGTGGTTCTGTTAAACATTTCGCCCCACATCGTTGGACGAATCATGCATCGACGTACCCAGCGACTAAATGAAAATGCAGACAGTCAACTGTCATTTACACATATTGACGGACGACGTAAATTCCCCGGTTAATGATTCGTCCAACGATGTGAAAGGCGAAATGTTTGCTCAATCACGTGGCTGTGACATATATTTTCTATGACGTCATTTCAAACGTCAGGGATACGCAACCTAAACAATGACGCGCTGTATTATTTATTCCATTCGAATGCAGTGAAATGGGTCCGTGCCAACTTTTGTGAATTTTATTTAATTAAGCTTTTACCGTAAAAGCCCCGGAAAGTTTGAACAATGCGTTGCGATATGCAAAGCAGCTTTTTTGGAATTTAGCGGGAAATTACATTAAAAATTCATGTTAGTCGCTGTAAGTTGTGGTTAAATATACTCTTTACGATGTCATGAAAGTTAATGCCGCAGCATGTTTTTTTTTTAATGTTATTTAAAACCTACAGATGACCTTTTTTAAGTTTTACATTTTCCCAAACGTGTTTTTAAATAAAAGTGTTTTTTTTTAATCTAGACGCGAATGAAAAACTATTTAAGAATGAAGGCTTTTTTGTTACTTTCATATAAAAGTATCATTTATCATTTTTTATAGGCTTAGCTTTATTTTAGAGCTAACAGTACATCCAATAAAGGGTCCATTAAACAGTTACTCGACAAATTCTGAATAATTTATCTAAAAAATGATTGTCATCTCTCAATAGAAGCCCTAATTCTCATTTTAGTTTATTGTTACGTATTTTGTATTGAAGTAAAGTATTTTTCTTGGCCTTTGTACAAGTTTTCATACGCTTTAGCACATTATTATACGCTTAATATTTTCCGTCACTAAAAAATTACATGATAAATGTTTATGAAAGATTCAGGGGCGTTATTTTCTCAAACAACTCATTTTTCAATTCGCTGATGAAGTATTAACTGGCAAACATAAGTTGCCTCGCGCGCTCATAGGTCGTATTATCAATTATCATACAATTTTTTTTACAAGAAATTCATACTTGCTTTTAGACAAGGTACTATAAAAAAGCAAAAAAATATATCACACGACCTTGGCTATTAAATATATTGGACATAGGTATGACTTCGAAACTACCCTCTTTATTATATAATTATATTTAGTCTATAACATGCTGTTGAATACTATTTTTTAATCTTTAATTTATATTATTTTTTATTTGAAATTCAATTAGTAAAGTTTGTTTATGACATAAATTCTAGTTTCATATGACATAAATGTTGAATTATTTTGTAAAACTTTACGGGCTGCCCCGGCGGTTAATTATTAAATATTAATCTTAAGACCTGTATGTATATACCAAGTTTTATGTAAAATAAATGATTAATTATTTATTTATTTATTTATTTAATTGATTGAATGAATCTCACACTGAGCTTCAGGCGTCTATTGCAGGTGCTAGACAACGAAAAACATACTTATTTAGCGTGCTAAATACTAATAATATAATTAAGCACATAATATTTTCTATGTGTCTTTTTAAAATTTATTTACAATTAAATTAAGAATACATCTGTCAAATCGTCTTATTCCTTACATATCCCGGTTTATTATTAAGACAAATGACTTAAAAGGGGCACACATAAATGATACATCCTAATAATTTGGTATATTGCTCCATCAAATATCTTAACAATATCTAATATGAAACTATTGTTCTATTCACAATACTAACTACGGTTTACCAAAGGTTGCCGGCCGCTTATTGACACATTACAGGGGTAGGGACTATTGTATTGTTAAACAAAAATGTTTTGAACCCCTGGCGGGATGCGGTAATGGCAGCGATTGTTCGAGCTTTTAGGTTAATTTGGTGATAACATGATTTAATTAATGGATTTACGATTTTAATGTAATGGGGTGTCTCGGAATAGTTTATAAAGGGTGTATAAATTGTTTTTCAATTATTATGTAACTGGGGTAAAGGTTTGTAACTGGTTAGAATAAAGTTAGTTTAATTCCAAGTCGTAATCGTTTAATTTTTTTATTATTATTATGTGTTAAGGGGAACACAGACTATCAGTCCGCGGGCAGACCCTTTTCAACTCCTGTTCTAGACTCTTTTTCAAAATCTCAAAACAAAAATCGATTCAAAATTTTATTTGGACAAGCAACTTATAAGTACAACTATTTCTTTCAAGTTGATAGCTTCTGTAGTTGCTGAGAAAAACTGTTGTGACAGACAGACAGACACCATAAGCGCAAAAAAAAGGGTTTGTAGTATTTGTGGTTCTATAGGGTTTGTTCTATAATCATACCAAATTTGACGCTTGTATGTTTTACCGTTTTTACAAAATAACAATAATAAAAATATGTTGAAAAAAAACGTTTCTTGTACGGTGACCCCCTTTATTATTTCACTTTATTTATTTTTATTTGTAAGTAAATCCGCCGTAATAACACATTCTGAAAAAAAAAACAATTACAGTTCAAAAGATACAGCTCTTTATAGTTAGGACAGACAGACGGACGGACAGCGTAGGCATATTAATAGGGTCCCGTTGGTCATCCTTCGGGTACGGAAT
Organism: Tortrix viridana; assembly: GCA_963241965.1. Classification (NCBI taxonomy): domain Eukaryota; kingdom Metazoa; phylum Arthropoda; class Insecta; order Lepidoptera; family Tortricidae; genus Tortrix; species Tortrix viridana. The sequence goes on along the minus strand of OY725194.1, from coordinate 8,988,908 downwards.
CCTAAAAAAGAGATTCTTGAAGGCGCCTACGTCATAATTGTTTGGAAATAGTTAAGATTATTAATTTGATAAATTGCCTTATTCCTTGGGGTCATCCTTGCTATCAACTATCAACCCTTGGCAGAGGTCAATGAAGGTACAATGGGATCCATCAAATTAATGACTCGGCTAGCTTAATTAATAGTGACACTGCCTACAAACCGTACGTCTGTTCGTCCGTATACAAGTACCTCTTAAACGGAAAAAGTTACAGGATGAAAATGTAAAATGTTTACCCAAAACCAAATGTGACGTTCTCAATATAAAGAGACCTTATGGAGGCAGGTGGTTACGCCGTTTTTACAACTGTTACCATAGTATTCGTATAGTTACAAGAATAAGGAGAACGTAACTGCCTTCCTCCATAAGGTCCCCTTATATTGAGAACGTTACAAATATTGCATTCTTTCTCAACAGACTTAACATGCATGCGCGAGATAAAAAATGACACGTGCTAGGGAAATGAATGATTTAAATGTATTATTATATAATTGGTCTAGGGTTATTGGTATTTTCTTAATACGTTTTTTTCGCAAATATTCATCAACTGAACACGGACCCCTAGGTACGCGTCCGACTCGCACTTGGCCGTTTTATAAAAAAAGGTAAACGCATGCAGGTAAGGCGTTCTACTTTTGGCTAACATTATGGTGGTAGGGTATATTGACCTCCATTATCCAAAGGTTTTAACATTTTAAGGCTCAAACAGACCGGTTCGATGACGAACTTGTAAATAAATATAGAAAAGAAGAGCGTGATGAACAAAAGTCCCGGATACTGAAATTATTCGTCAGGCGTTCGCCCCGATTCCATTCGGGACGCTTTTCCATTCGTAATTATTGAAAATGGGGTTTTTTGCACATTGTCAAAGATCTTTTCTGATGTCGGGTAGGGTGGTATCCAAATGAAATGTTGATACTTTTATATCTTAAACTTTATAAAAATAGGATTCTATCAACGATTTGTTAAATAATATAATTAATAAATACCAGAGAAAATCTCACACGAATTACCTTGTCACTTAAATATATAGAAAACATCCATGACTCAGCCACAAATACTCGCGCTCATCACACAAATATTTGCCCATACCGGGATTCGAACCCGGGACCGCTAGCTTTGCAGACAGGGTCACTACCAACTAGGCTAACCGTCTGATGACTCAAAATGACTCATAATCCATACCAAATTTAATCGATATTAATTCAGCGGTTTAGCAGTGAAAACGTCACAAACATAGACAGTTTCGCATTTATAATAATAAAACGTATGTGGTACCAGTGAATGGTTTATGTTCTAGTCCGTACAAATCACATGTCTCATGTTAACCTCGAAATCTTACGAATTCGATCGATTTATAATCGACACTTGACTGTCGACTCGAAGTTTCGATAACTTAATTCATAACTCACCGATATTCGAGATAACTGAGCCGGCACGTAATTAGTAACTCCAGTCGTTAAGGTAATCTGGATTTAATTCTGCTAATTGCTTTCCGATTGGAAACGTCTAATTTGGTACGATTCCATATCGAGTGGGACAAAATTGAAACTGATTCGCATACTCGTATCTACGGATGGCGGACCACTTATATACATTCAAGTACGAGATAAAATTTGACAGGTGCCAGGAGAATTAATAGATCTATTCCATATTCTGACGTAAGACTGAACGCTTAAGGTTTAAAATAAAAGCGTCTCGTCCTGACTTTTATTACTAAGCGACTGAGAAAATTAAGTAATGTTAGGGACTGACGCTAAGAAACGGTAACGTTCTCAGTTTCGTAACGAAAATTAGTCATACATTTTTATCGTTAATTTTCATTCGGAAACAGAGAAAGTTACAGTTTCTTCACTTAAATCCTTAACTATGTACACTTATTTTGAATTTCACTCATTCACTCTAAATGTATTTTTAATACGCACTATTATATTTTTTTCAAACACCATGTATCGCATGATAACTCTTATTCCGCGCTCACTCTAAATTGCTTTCCTTGAAACTTATTTCACGCTTATTTCGATCCCAGTCCATATCCTTGACAGGACGCCGCATCGGCATCTTAACGTATTTCATATCGTTCTCGATCACAGAATAAGTACTTGCAAAGAAACTGGACTATAAGAAACAACGAGGTGTCCTTATATTTAGGTATTCTTTCGTTATTCTTTATTGTTGTCACAAGGTTTTAAGTCACGTCAAATGGATCGCGATATGTCAATGTCAGCGAAGAATCCCCCCCCCCCCCCCCCACACACACACACACGTCACACGAACCTCCAGTACTACAAAATCAAAAATACTCACCCTGACATGAAATTTACTATTCGCAATAACTACCGACTTTTCGATCTTGTAGTACTGGAGATTCGTGTGACGTGTGGGGGTACCTTCGCTATAATACCTATAAAGACATCTCTTTCTAACTCGTTATGAACGCCATAAATAGAAAAAGGCCAAATATTATACGTCTTTGGTTGTTCCTTATCCGGTTTCTATGCAAGTACTTATTCTGTGTTCTCGATAGTCTATTAGTGCGCACCACTAACGTTCCAGCGTATTCCAAAGTAATATGTTTTTACAAGGAGATATTTTACTACATATTTGTTTATTTTACAGTATAAATATTGGAATGGACTGATATTTAGAATAAATGTCTTATAAATAATAATAAGCCGTGGTAGCCTAATGGTTTGACCAGCCGACTCTTAAGCAGAGGGTCGCGGGTTCGAACCCGGGCTCGCACCTCTAAGTTTTTCGGAATTTATGTGCGAAATATAATTTGTAAATTTACCATGAGCTTTTCGGTGAAGGAAAACATCGTGAGGAAACCTGCACACACCTGCAAAGCAATTTGACGGTGTGTGCGACGTTCCCAATCCGCACTGGGCCCGCGTGGGAACTATAGCCCGAACCCTCTCATTGTGAGCGGAGGCCTGTGCCCAGCAGTGGGACGTATATAGGCTGTATATTATTATTATTTTATATTATAAATAATAATGCCATAATAATGGTAAAGAGCTACTTCAAGCAGACCCTCGGACTTCAGGCTCGCTAGTTGGTTTCGATAAGCAATCTTAAACAAAAAGTATTGTAATCCATATTCCTTCCAGCGTAGCAATTTAGAGGCGCAGTGGCTCCAGAAATTTAACAAAATAAATAAAGGTAAAGAAAACGAAATTATATTAAGTCCGTCAATTAGATTATCAAAAAATATCGGACACGTATTTTTTATTTTGTCAATTAAACAAAAAATGACAATATAGCGCGTCAAAGTTCGAGAGTGGGGGCTCGTGACGTCGCTTTTGTGTGAAAATTATACCAAATTGTACCAAGACGTGACTTCATGCGACATTTCAACTCAATATATCTCCGTAATTTTTTTATTATGTCAAAAAAGAAAAAAAATGTGTCCAATACTTTTCGATAATCCACCTGATCGATAAAGAAAAAAAAAATAGTCATCATCCCTATTGTCTAAGAAATAAAGTAGTTTAAAATGCGTTTTGTATTTATCTGTAAATTGTCAACGATTAATAATAAATAAAATCACCCTTGGCTTCCCCGCCTTTAGCTACAGCGTGTTGCTGAAACTATTTCCACCTTTAGAATTTACAACGTGGAATTTATACTGAGCAGTAATATGGGGCACCATATATATCGACAGCCCGATACATCAGTGCAACCTGATACTATGGTTTCCAATTATAGCCGTCAGTCGGGTGTCGGGTGAAAATGGATCGTGTACTTAACTGCTTAAGTGTCGATTTTAAATGGCTTTAGACAAGCGGCTTAGAGTAATAGTTTAAAATTGGCGTTGAACGAGGGTGCGAAAATTCGAGTTGATATAAAATTTTCGTAGTTTTATGTGGATTTATTCTCATTAAAATGGAATAAAACGATAGTTACCAAACTATTGTGTTTTCGAGTACATATTAATTTGATTCTTTGTGCAGCGACAATTTAGTGGCGGGGCGTGACTTTGTGAATTTGCAAAATTATTTTTATTACCTTTTTAGGGAAAAACAAAAGTTTTGTATGATTTACGAATTTGTTAATTCTTTCACTATTTATTATATCATGCAGTATTTTTTCTATGAGATCACTTACACAGCATATTATTTTTAATGTGGTATAGTTATCTAGGAGATAGAGGAGTCTCTATCTGTTACATACATATAGATAGTTCTGACCTCTTCCATCATTATGATAAAGAAAAGGAAAGTGATAAGTTAAACTCAGGTTAATTTAGTTAAGAACTTGGAGAAATCTGTCTCTAAAATTTAAAAGATGATGTGCGTTACCCATTCAGCATTCAAAATAACCTAACCGAGTTTTAAACCCCCGACATCAAAACCTCAGAGCGATAAACAAGAACTTCAACAGGCTCCGAGCACGTACTACGTACTGTACGTAGATATGTATACACTTTAGTACCTTGTCACTTTAATCGCCCTAACATTCATATATGGCAGTTTAAACATGACATTAAATAGACAAGGTACTAAAGTGTATACATATTTATGACCTTGACTGTACACGTACGTTCACTGGAGGGACTTCGTCACTAGAAGATTTCCAGTTTAAAAAAACTCCCGACAAAATCGTGATTTAAAAAAGTTTTTAATTAAGTGCTCTTAAAAGAAGAAAATAAACTCTAAATTAAATCAAACCTATATATTTATTACATCACATGTGCTGCACGAAGATAGATATGCTAGCTGTCCTGAGCCCTTAGCCAAGATGCCCATCGCTAACTAGCGTTTCTATCCGTTTCGTTTTTAAACCAATCGCGTCACTGGTAGATCACGTCATACGGAGAGTCACGTGATCTACCAGTGACGCGATTGGTTTAAAAATTAAACGAATAGAAACGCTAGTTAGCGATGGGCATCTTGGCTAAGGGCTCCGCTCGTTAAGGCGAGCCTGCTTTCGACGAGCCACGGTGTCTGCAGCGCTTTCGCTGAAGCTAAGCTTCATGTCATGTTCAAGTTACATTTGCCGTTTTGTGGAATAAAATTATGAAACACAATTTATATGATATAAAAGCTTGTCTCGAGATTTAACTACACACGTAAAGAGATTTGTAAGGTGAAATCTCGCGACAAGCATAATTTCAGCTTATTCCATTAAAGTGAGTTCAAAATTAACTTGAAAGGTTTGACCTAAACACACGCACACGCGCACGCACGCATGCACACACACATATATATGTTAAACTTATAACAGCCCTTTATGTTGCTTCGAGGGTTAATGAAACTAGTTTTCAACTAAGAAAGTTAAAATGACGAAATTACACGGGTTAGGTACCTACTTCATAACCACTGATATCAATTACAACAATACCCGATTATATCGGATGAAGGCGGAATAATCAGGTTTCAGCACCAAATACCCGATTATTGGAATTCACACCATAAATCAGATTTAGTTAAGCCGATTAAAAATGGCGTGTGGCGATTTTGAGTGTCATGCAATTACTGTTTAAGCTACCTATTATTATAAAATTGAAAGTGTGTTTGGTTGTCTGTCTCGTCTTTACGGCTTTACACTTTGAAACTTATTACAGATATAGTCATTTTTATGCTAGACAGTTGAAGAGGCCTCTAAACTATGAATTGCTATATCAAAAAGCGTTAGGCTGCCTTTCCATAGAAGCGGGTATCCGCACGTTTGAGCGGAGCGGAGGGGAGTGGAGTTGTGAAAAGAGGTATGTGATTTCACTGAGGCGGAGACGAGTGGGGATGAGCGCTATACAAATGTGATACAGTCGTCTCCGTTTGACTGTTTCCATTGAAGCGGAGACGAGATGTGGATTACAACCAATGTGATTGGTCGATTCCTACACAGCTCCTCTCCGCTCGTCTCCGCTTCTATGGAATAGCAGCCTTACACTCATACAATTCTACCATAAAATATGACCACGGTAGTTACGAATGAAATGACACTTTCAAATTGACCGAAATGTATGTAAGACTTAATAATGTAGAATACAATAATATGTCTTACTTACATTTCGGTCAATTTGAATCGTGAAATAAAATAAACAATAAACGATCGCCCCGACCACATCTTGACAGACAGACGGACGCTTTTTATACATTCTCGTTGATACAGTTATTGTTTTTGGTAACCCGAAGGATTACGAGGGACCAAAAGGGTTATTGTGTTTTTGGGTCTAGGGATATTTTCGGCTATTGATTTGGGGAGATGTGTCTACATAAGTAAATGTGTCAGGAGTTTTTGATGCGTGGCAAAATAATTTAATAACAAACAAAAACTTTGTATCATCTTACATATTACGGTATAGGACAAACATACTGATGGAAACACTACAACATTATAACAATAATTTACATCCATTTTACATCCTATAAAAAGGAATTTTATGAATTATCATTTTTAACAATAGCCTAATAAATATCTTTAATGCAAAAAACAAAAGCTTAAAGCAAACCCTTTACGCCATAAAATCTGAACTACTCCTTTCGAAGTTAACTACCTAGTTAAAGCTCCGTTTACGACCGGTGGCTAGTTAACTTGTCCGTTAGCGGCAGCGGAGGGTTAATTATGGCGGCAATTGATACGGTTACATTATTATATGTGGTTATTGGATTAATTATGACTGGTTACGTGCTATAGGTAGTCCTCGATGACGATGCGCTAACGGTACTTACTCGATAGAGGGAAAAGTTCTTGTTCGAGGTACAGGGAGTGAAAAGGACAGAGATATTCGATCTGTCATTTAAAGTCCGGAAGCTGTTGACGCTGTGTGACGTGATTGCGACTGACAGGCGCCGATCGCTGAGGACGCCAAAATGGCTTAGTTTAAGTTGTTACACATATGGTGTGCGGACTGGGTTTCTATGTGTTATTATTCTAGGTTGAGCATCTAAGTACCTTGTCATAATAAACTATTTCAGCCATGACATGTATTAATATAATGACAAGGTTCATATTTCCACAACATTTCATTGACTGACTGTACAATATAAAAAAGTAAAAAAGTATTTTTTAGTATTTCTGCTTAAAAAAGTTTCTATGCGTAAGTTACAACATGTTTAGCTATTTTCAGTGCGCTTTCAGGGTTAGAGATTATTCCAAAATGGAGGTTAATTCATTAGTTATTATTAATTATATCAGCAGAACCGGTTCTTACTATAATCTAGAAATTCAATTTTATCGATGAAATGTCAAACCTATATTAATAGGTACACTTTCGAATGAAGTTAATTAGATTGTATTCCACGTTAAGTAATTAACTCTTCGCAAATAAACCACTATTCATACCAACCCTCAGTATCGTTCAAACTGCTACCATATTTCATAGCTGTTATATACATAATTTTTAACCAACTTCAAAAGAGGAGGAGGTTCTCAATTCGACTGTATGTTGCTTTTATTTTCTCCATAACGAGTCTACTAAAAGATACCACAGAGATAAAAGGCGGGAAAACGTAATTTCACTAATTTTATTATAGTTCATAAAATTAGTTAAGTATTTATTTTTACTTTTCTCTATTCAAGACAGTTATAAACTTTACGTTATATTTTACAACTCATAATGTCTTAAATGCCGTCAACTCATTCTAAAAATCGTAAGTCGCTATATAATGATCAAGTTGTGTTGTGAAGTCTGTTTTTGCTTGCTTAGTGAGGCTAAGGGACTCTTGCCCATACTGCCAAATTTATAAGGCGGGACATGAAAGGTTGCGTGTTTTTTTTTTCGTTTCTCTTATTTTTTTTCCTCCCTATTGTTTTGTAATTTATGTTTTATGTACCTGACAAAATTATGTGTGTGTAACCTTCACCTGAAATGGTGCCAACGGAAGACCAGCGCTGACTTTAATGCCGGCGTTACGCTGAGTTGGGACCATTTCGTGACTACATACTTTCTGTGTGTATTTTTCCGTCCTTTGCTGATATTTGTCACGAATATATGTTTTTCTTCTTCTTCTTCTTCATCTTCTATATTTAAAAGTAACCTCTATTTTGTTAAAGCTAACGTTTTCACTAAAAGGCAAAGTAAAATAAGAGTAAGGAAAGCGAAGATATAAAAGTGGTTAGGTTAGTTAGGTGTTCTTAACGACCGGTCAAGGAGCCGCCGTTGTGTAAACTGGCTCTATGTCACTGTATGTCTAGTACTTGTATTTTCTCACTTGGCGCACAGTGTGTCTCCTTCCTTATAGTGTTGTATATAGCATCGAGCGAGAAGTAGCAAGTTGGGTATAACGTAAACATGTCCTTTACAGCTTGGCGACTTTATAGTGTTTCGTGGGTAAAGTTATGTGATGTAATGACTCTCTTTAAGTCTTTTGTTAACTTTTTATAGGTTGTGACTGACAGAGGGTTCCGAGCCACAATAGAACCCTGTCATAATGACAGCGTCAAGTCACGCATAAGAAATTAAGTCAAAATGTACTGTCGACTTTCTGTGAGAGGGTTCTATAGTGACTCAAGAATCCCATATTGTGACTTGTGACTGTACATACACAATAGGAATATTTGTTATAAAGAATACAACAATACAATACAATAACTCCTTATTGAACACCACATACAGCAAGAACAAGAAATACAACAAGAAAGAGAAGTGTTACATAGTGAGTCAACAGGCGGTCTTATCGCTAAATAGCGATCTCTTCCAGACAACCTTACAATAATAATAACAATGTACGTAATACAATTAATAGTAAATGATGATATTATTGTTAACAAATAAATAAATAAATAAATAAATATCAGGGGACAATCTCACACAAATTGACCTAGTCCCAAACTAAGCTCTAGGCTTGTACTATGGGTACTAGACAACGATAAACATACTTATATAGAGAAATACATACTTAAATATATAGAAAACATCCATGACTCAGGAACAAATACTCGCGCTCATCACACAAATATTTGTCCATACCGGGATTCGAACCCAGGACCGCTAGCTTCGTAGGCAGGGTCACTACCAACTAGGCTAACTGCGTCAAACCGAAACCGTCAAATAAACCTTCACTAATTTATACCTATGATGGGGTTGCTGTGATATGATTCATAGTCCTTATAAATTTATACTTTTAAGTATGTTTAAATAAGAAATATCTGTTTATTATCATACGTGTCCCCTTGTTTACACTCATACACTCATTTCATCGAATGTGTTGTTTCACCAAAATTTCATCGAAACCTAATTTCTGCTGATATTGTTTTCAGGTTATCTTAAGCATGGGTTACGTAGGTTATGTTAGACCTGTTACCACAAAAAAATTGTAACTCCTGCACGTGGAAATGCCTGTCGATGAAATGAAAATTCAGCAAAGTAAAACATTCTATGAAAATTAAGTGTCGCTGATTGAAGAGTAAACTATTATCACATTATCCATTATCTTGTCATATAATGCTAGAATAGAGTATAATATAATATAATAAAACAGTCATAAGTTAACTATGTTTAATAAATGTCTAACTGTTGAGTTTCTTGCGGCGCTTTTCAGCAGTGGTCTCCTCTTGGGAAGCGCTGGTAGTTTTTGACGTGTAAAAGTGCCCGTGCGGCCTACCTACTGAGTAAATATATTTTATCTTATCTTATCTTTTACAGTATAACACAAAAAAGTATTAGGAATCTCTCTAATTTGTAGGGTTCGGTACCCAAAGGGTGCTAAACGTCTCGGAGGTGCGACACAACGGACCTGATATCTTGTTCTTCGTGTAATCAGGGCTTGATTTAATGGTAAAAAAATGCTAAGGTTTTAATGTCCCACTGCTGGGCAAAGGCCTCCCCTCTTTTCCGCCATTCGTCCCTATTGAGCGCATGCGCCCGCCACTCGCTCCGAAACGCGTCCAAGTCATCCCGCCATCTCCTTTTTGGTCTGTCTCTGCTCCGGTGGCCATCTAACGGGGTCCATTCGGTAGCAGCTTTGGCCCACCGTTCCGGATGCATCCGGCAGACACGTCCAGCCCAGTCCCACTTGAGCTTAGCGGTCTTGGCACCCACATCTGCTATTCCAGTTTTGGAGCGTAGTTCGGTGTTTCTGATCAAAAGTCCAGACTCATGATTTGCCAACGAGCAATGGAGCGCAGCATACTGGGTGTTCGTAGAACTGACAAGATCGACGGTTAATGTTAGTAAAATATATTGTTAAAATTTCTGTAAATATATTTTAGTGTTATTTTACCGGTAAATTGAGGAAACTTTTTAAAAGCAATGTTATCCGCGTCCGTCATCCGCTTGATTTAACATTATTTTTGATAGTATTTAACTTTAATTTAACGATAGTTAATGGTATTTTTATGAAATTACCGTTATGTAACATTATTTATTATGTTATCATCTAGTAATTAACAAGCTTTGGGCTATTGTTAAAATTAACGTTACTAAGTTAACGAGTATAATAAAGTTACTGTACCAAATAACATTAAAATTTATAACGTTACCAAAGTATTTTTATCAAATTATCGTTAAGTAACGTTATTTATTAGCTTACCTAGTATCGTTAACAAGCCCTGTATGTAACTAGCCCAACAGATGGCGCTATTGGGCCGACACATTTAAACGCCGATGACCGTCACGTTTCTTTTACAAATCGGGGACTACTTGATACGCGCACGTATTGAGCTGCCTTTGAGCACAGCAAGTAGTTTAGTCCAGTGGCTGGTTAAGTAGGATAGTTGACACAATATGAAATCACACGAGGGTATTGTTTGCATTGTATTAAATGTGTAGATAGTGTAACAATGAACGAACTTCGATTTTGGGAATAGAACCCCAGTTTGTAACAAAGCTCTTAATTATACCACGACAATTTAACACAAGTAGGCCTTATTAATCGCTAGGCTTGAAATAGATTCTACGATACAAGTTTGTACAAGTTAAGTTTTATTTATTTGACATTTATTTTATTTATTTGACATACACACTTACTAGTTTGAGTTCCGCTGAAACGTGCATGATTTTGTATTATGTTTTAAAAAAAAAACAATTGTTATTCTTTGTTGTTCTTTATTGAATTGTACTGTAGGTACCTACTAGGAAGTGACACTACTTGATAAGGTTTAAGAAAATTGCAAAAAACCATTAAAAATAGCCGTTTTTAGGGGGGTTACAAAGGCTAAAGTTATGGTAAAAAAATTGTTTTTTTTTATATGGTAAAAGTTATTAGTTATTGATTTATTTTTTTTATATTTTTTTGTTGTAGATTGAATTAATATCTGGAGGTATTTTTTTTAATACCTCCAGATATTAATTGTCGCGCGCATGTTGGAGCGTTATTGAAGAGTGATATGGTTGAACAGCGGTGTAGTATAATTTTATTTTATGAGTACATATTTAATAACATTTTAATATTTGTAAATTTAATTATTAAAAAAAAAGTAAAAAAAAAATATTTTACTATTTTTATACAATTTTTACACAGAACCGAATCTGCCAACCCCTATTCCACGTGGTCTTATCTGCCATACCCCTAGAGTGTTTATAAAAAGGCGTAGAGGGAGGGCAGCCCCCGCCCGCTATAACAAAACACGGCCACCCGTGCGAGCCATAGCGGCTGAGGCTTCTCACCCCAGGCGACCACCAAGCCGAAACTGCGGTGGTGAGCATGGGTGCCTGTGTTTTATTACACAATCAAGAGCGAAGGGCTGCACTTCCCACAGCGCCGGAGCAGAAGAAATAGTACCTTTTAAACTAGAAAAATCTATCAAAAACTCATTATTTAAATTAACTTGGATTTTTTCTACATAATTAGTATTTATCATGTTAAAGGACGCCACATTAAATGATTTTGTACAGAAACCTTCATAATTCAAAAACTATACATTTTCGAGACTAGACATTTGACGGGGGAGGTCTCCTCCCTCAAATTTGTAGTCAAGGAAATGTACCTATAGTTTTTGTCTTATCTTTAAATTATCTATCTTGTATTTCGTGCACAGTCGCTACTTAGATTACTTAAATTGTTAAGTAACTTGTTTAACTAGAAAATTACATAGATTTAGTAACTCGCTCAAGTAACTAGCTCAGTATAAACGCGCCTCACGCATCCCAGGGGACTTGCTTCGTTGAATACCAAATAGGCTAATTCCTTGGATGTTTTCAGCACCTTACAGCATTGACAGGTTATAGTGTTACCCGGTGCGGGTGGGTTAATACCCGCCTGGACGATGGGGTTAAGCGATGTCCGTTACGAAATGTGTCGAATGTAGCGCTTATTTTTAAAAGGACTTATTGGACGTTCATAGGAGATGTTAGCCAAGACTTTTAAGTATTGGACCACATTTCAAGAAATTATTTTTTATTGACTTTTTCGGCGACCGTACCTTTAACCCTGACGACTCGCTTTAGAAACGCGAGTTAAGCGAGTCTTAACTCGACGGAGCTACTATGAGCCATTGCGGAGTTCCCATGATCAACACAAACCCATTACACGTAGTGAAAAATATTACAAGCAGTCTCAACAAATCTTTTCACAAAAACCCACTATACTTTTTAGTTTTACTTTTCAAACACTAAAACCTGTGTCCATCATCTAAAAATAACTACAAAAATCACACAAACCTCTAACCGCCCTATCTTAATCATATAAGCTCCAGAAAACCCATTTTCATCGGGGGCAAACAATACAATATGGCGCTCTGAGAGGCCGATCAATCATTCGAGCCGTTCATTCCATTCGTTCATTCTTTTCGTTCATTCTTTTCGCTCTCGAGGTTTGTTTCAAAGCAATATGGCCGTACGAGGTTGATTTTTTTGGACTAAACGTTTGAAAGGATTTAGGAGTTTGAAGCTATAATGGTCATTAATTGCATGCTAATGTATAGGTAAATTAGAAAAGAGGTTTGATGATAAAAAGCCGGTCAAGTGCGATTCGGACTTGTGCACCGAGGGTTACGCACAAACGTGTAGGTTATGTAAATAGTCCGTAAATCACGGGAATCGAGTCTCGAAGATTTTCCCCACTTTTTTCGAGTTTTCCTTTGAAGCTGTGTAAAAATCAAACTCCTAAGTCAACGCAATCAAAAGATACGGCGTTTTTGCCGCATATTCAAGAGAATCAAAACCTATAGGGTACTTCCCGTTGACTAAGAATCATGAAATTTGGGCTTAAGAGGATTGTGAGGTGACGGCTTTCCATACAAACGGCGATAACGTTTTCCACCCCCTAAATGTTAACCGATTTCGACCAATGTTTGATACGGTGTCTTTCGGAACAAAAACTATGTCCGTACGTTTCGGTTTTTTTAATATTATTAATAAAACCCTCTCATTGTGAGTGGAGGCCTGTGCCCAGCAGTGGGACGTATATAGGCTGGATTATTATTATTATTTTATATTTAATAAATTTCGATTTATTCCCGTTTTATTGTTTTCATACAAAAGTAATTTAAGCCATAATCAATATTTAACTAATCAATAATTTAAAAAACGATACGTACGGACATAGTTTTTGTTCCAACTGACCACATATCAAAAATTGGTCGAATTCGGTTAACGTTTAGGGGGTGGAAAACGTTATCGCCATTTGTATGAAAAGGCTAGATTTTGCAGTTGGTTCACAGTTCTCTTAAAAAAAATGTTAGTATTTACTGCGTTTCTATGCCAAGACTCGTTTTTGCTGAGCATAAATTTCGGCAAGGAAGTTAAGTCGCAGATAAAAAAAGATAAGAGAAGATACGCATGCGATGCAGATTAGGTTTGGACCCCAGCCAGCAACTACTTCTATGCTGTAGCTGCATTGCTTTGATCTAGCCTTTGCATTTTTAGAGTTCCGTACCAAAATGGTAGAAAAGGATCCCTTACGGTGAGACTTCGTTGTCCGTATGTCACAGAAGTTTTTCTCAGCAACTACACAAGCTATTAACCTGAAATTTGTTATAGTTGTATAACATGCTTGCCCGCATCGGTTTTTAGTTAAAAAAAATGAAATTAATTCTTTATATAAACTGAAAAGGGTTCTAGAACATGCCAAATTTCAAGTTAGCATCTGTAGTGGCTGAGAAAAACTGCTGTGACATACAGACGGACGGACGGACTGACAGACATCGAAATCTCACCATAATGATGATTTTTACAAACTAAATGCGCCAGGTTTTTAGGTTATTTTTATTTTGCTTTTTGTTTTGCGTTGGCCAATTTGAATAGCATTTGTTATGTAGGCGTTTTTAGCTGCATCTGCTATTATTAAAAAAAATATATATAAAAGAGTTGAACAGTTTTGTCTGGAGATTCTCGTAGAGTTTACGTTACTTGGTGTAGAGAGGTATAATGAGGTATAATGAAACTAATTTTACAGAAGAGCTTGACGACAAAATTAAATTAAATTTAGTTGTGTTGGAAAATTAAATAGTGCTACTGGGCGTTGGAATAATTACCACAGTACATAGCTATTAGTATAAAACGTTCGAAACGTCGCACTCACACAGACGCACGTCTCAACGTGACCCCTAAGCGGACATGGCAGTGCTGTCAGTGGCGGGTGGCGCGTCGAGACGAATGGTTGCGTCGTGTGTCTGTATGATTTGTTCGTAGTTTCTTTACTGATTAGCTATATTTATACTGTGTCATTACTTTTTAAACTTCTTCAGTGAATTTATTATAATTATTGCTAATGATAACTATTGTTTGCTTAAACTCGCTGAACGCTATTCTCTCGAGAGTTAAAATGTTTATAATAAGTGTTAAATCTGTGTAATTAATCCGTTTAGACATTCTGCGTAATTAACTGACATTCATATGTATAAAATTAGTAGATCAAAGCTTTTTCCTTTCAAGCATTAATAAACAATGTTCAAATTAACCAAATGGATTAAACAAATTAAAACGGACAGACAAAACCTATACCTACTACCAAGCGAAAATTTGTCCCTCTCACATGGTCGGTCTTTCACAAATACCCATGAAAGCTGTTAATCTCGTTTGGAACCGTATTCAGTAAATTAGTGATTCCTTTGAGGTCTTTAGAACCTCAGAGTTAGGGGTACCAGATACAAATTTAGAAAATTCTCACCAAATCCCTGACTTTTGTTTGAAAATTCGGACATTTTTGAAAATAAGATGGCGGGAGGAGGCCGCAAGCAGAGAGGTTGTCACTATTTTATTTCTAATTACACAATCACACAATTTTAAATAAGACAAATCCTCAGTGCAATTTTAGTTCATTTATTTCTTAGACAGATTATAATAAATAAAAAGAATTAAATTAATTTATTATTTTTAGATTATAAACAAACAAGGAGAAATAAATATTTTCTATTATTTTATATTCTATTCTAAGTATTAGAATTATTTCATTTACTTATCAAATATCCTGTCATTTCTGAAGGAATCCTGACGTGTGGTAACCCTATTCGGATTTAGATGGCCAATGTAAGGTTCTTGTACTTATTTGAATGAATATGACTCGGTATGTTGGATACATACAGGTACTTTGGTCATTTGTGGAGAAATTTGAATTCCATTGCACACCAATGCCCTTACTAATAAACGTTGAGTAACCGCTGAGTAGTTATACCATGCTTTGTCCTTATCTGTCATTGTGACATTTGAATTCGACAGATAAGGACAAAGCATGGTATAACTACTCAGCGGTTACTCAACGTTTATTAGTAAGGGCACAAGTGTTTTCCTCGCTACATTGAGGTAAAAAATTGTGTGTTTCGCACGGCAGCAAAGTTATAGATTCCCGGGTTTGAATCCCGGTAAGAGTAAATATTTGTATGATGAGCGCGAGCCTTGGATTTTTTTTCATTCAAGAAAAATACATAATTGTTCTCTATTACGTATGTGTATTGTTGTCTTATACTTGTTGTATCAAGCTATATGAGAGTTTCGGACCATGTCAATTACCTATATTTTCTCGTGATATTTTTGTTTTTTTAAAGTAACAAAATAATAAAACCTATAGCAACCTCTTATTCCCAATAGATTTAACGCTTCGTTTCCGCTATTACCGTTATTATATCAAAATCTACCTGCCTTCTTAAATTGC
This sequence comes from Tortrix viridana, assembly GCA_963241965.1. NCBI lineage: Eukaryota > Metazoa > Arthropoda > Insecta > Lepidoptera > Tortricidae > Tortrix > Tortrix viridana. Next base: position 8,972,892 of record OY725194.1, on the reverse strand, counting down.
CAACTTCCATCCATTATCCGCAGGTGGCTATTATGACCTTTAAATTTATGGGCTTAAGGGTTAATATCGTTAGTCGGTTCGAAGGGAAAGGGCTAAATTGGTAGAAAACTTCGTATATTACGTCATTGTTCGTTATAGGAGTTTGATTTATTGTTGTGGAGTGACGTGGGGAGGTAGGGAACTGTACAAGTTCCTAAGTGGCTGTATATTACACCTATATGTTACCTATTTGTAGCTAAACGGGACTTAATCGCGCGATAACTATTACATTGATAAAAACCTTATTGATATTTTCATCAAATTTAGCTAAAACACTCGAATAGTCACCTTTCAAACAAAAAAACTTAATCACAATTGGTTTATCCGTTTAGATGCTGTGATGCCACAGACAATGCTAAAGCTTACCATATGGTCGAGAACTATCTTACGGACAACACTGAAACTCAAAAACCAAATAAGTTAGTCGTTATATCTACTTTAAGTCGTTGAGCAAGCGCAGTACGTAAAATCGGGGTCAATGAGAAATGGCCAAAGAATGTAAACAGAACGAAACTAACCAATTGACCATTATCCTCCACAATCATGCACAGTCAAGGTAATAAATATAGATACGTTCAGAGCATCAGAAATTGTAACCACGACCTTATTACGGTGACATAAGATCGTGGTTACATATTTATGAGGCTTGAGACGTATCTATGTTTATAACCTTGACTGTACCTACTTTTCAAGACCGAAAAAGGTGTTTACAATGATTTATGCGCTTAATTATTACTTTCATATTCATGTTTGGATTAAATAACTATTAATTATACGTTTTATTAAATAAACACACGCTTGATGAAATTTTGAGGTTATGTGTCAAACAAAACTAATTTGTTGAAATTTTTGGTCATTTCTATTGACCCCGACCTAAAGTATTATTTATTATTTATTTATTTATTAAGTTGATTTTAATACGGTTTCTGAACGAACATTGTATGCGGCTCTACGAAATTAAAAAGTTTGGACGTTGAAGTTTGACAGTGGAGTTAGTTCGTTTTTAGCGGGAAAACGGTTATGATTGTCTTCAAGTGTTTTGTGGTGTAACTTGCTCGAATTAAAAGTTTTAAGTGAAACAATTGTAGTTTTGTATTCTGAGAAATTTTAATTATTAAGTTAATAAACAAAAACTTTGTCTGCGTTGAAAGATAATCCTCCAAACTATACACCCTCACAAACTTTCACATACATACATAATTATGTAGGATATAGGAGGATTAATAGTTAGAACCTTTCAAATAGTTAAACCGAAGTTCAACCGAGCCCCACCCGGTTAAGTAGATAGTTAAACGAAGTCGGCCATTATCCTTAACTGGAACTTCTAGAGCGAACTAGTTTTAACCAGTTACTTTGGAACAGTTAAACTTCATTCCGTTAATCTAACTCGAAGAACTGCGGTTAAGTGAAATACTAACTTTTTATACATGATTATATAAGAGATTCCATTTAAACATTTTTAAATTGTAATTTGATGTCAAAAGAGTTTTGAAATGTCGAGGACTATCTAATAGACAAACATGTTTAATGTCATATTTCATAAAATCACGGCTCATCTTGTCGGTTTATGTATTGAGTATGTCGGAACTCTTTTATTTGAAGAACTACACATGATATTTTTATATTTGGGGGTCATCTCTGGTCTTCATCGTCAGTTCCTCTTCACCAAAAGGTTCTTTTAGAATGCAAATTCTTAAGGTCTTACAGTAAATACTAAAATCGCTGTATGTATGCCTATAACTTTTGAGGAGTTCTCTCATTTTCTCCAGGATTTTATCATCAGATCCTTGATCTGATGAAAATGGGACAAATAAGAAAGTATATTCTTTCAAATAAAAAATAATCCCGCCCTCGCTTCGCTCCAGGTACTCCACATAAGCCTTCCGTGAAAAATTATGTAACTGGTGAAAACGGCATTAAAATCCGTTGCGTAGTTTGAAAGATCTAAGCGTACATACATACGACTTTGTATGCTATGTAGAGAAGATATGAAAAGGCACAAATTTTTTTTTTTTTTTTTTTTTATAAGAGAGGGAGGCAAACGAGCATGCGGGTTACCTGATGGGAAGTAATCACCACCGCCCATGAATACCGACAACTCAAGAAGAGCTGTCGGTACGTTGCCGGCCTTTTAGGGAGATGAATGCTCTTTGCCTCTGGCAGAATTACAGAGCGGGATTGTGAGGGCAGCCTGAGCGCTGACGCTCAGGGAGGGATTCTCCTGCACAGTTGGTGAAAGTACCCTCCTGGGGTAATACTCTATTTAATACCGCTGCCATATTGGGGAGGGGGGGGAGGGGGCCCTCCGGTTATCCCACTAACCGAGCGAAACGCAATAGTGGTACTATTACTTCACGTCGATATTCTGTGGGAGGGTTGTACTACCCCGGACGAGCCGGCCCATTCGTACTGCAACCAATAACTAGGTTACAGTTTGGCTCTACCACCTACAAAAGTGCCATAAGTGTTCTAACAATAGCAAAGCGATTGTGTGAGGTGGCGTCTGTAATGTATGTAGAATCGGCTAAGAACTATCTCTACAGTTTACAAGTGGCAACCTATCCTAAACGAGTATCCCGGCGGTACCATGGGTTCGAGTTCCATTTCTTTTCCGAATCCGCGGGACTTTAAAACGCAGCAGACACAATTTACTTTGAACGTTGTAGCGCGTAATCTACACTGTGCGGTTTCCCAAACATAAGAATTGCGGATTGTCGCGGCGGGTGAACCGCTCGTGTAGTACGGGCTTAATAAAGAAAAAAAAAGAAAAACGGGAGATTTTTCAAAATTGTCTAACAAGATTTGAACGAAACATACATAAAACATATTCATGTTTAAATAAGAGCTTCGAAAAATCACCTTAGTTCAAACTAACCATTATTCATACTAGCGCTCTAAGAAATTTCGAAGATGCTCATTGACGTCTGGGAAACCGAAGAGCTGGAGTTTCGTCTCTCAATGCATCAGAGCCCTTAGCCAAGATGTCCATCGATAACTAGCGTTTCTATTCTTTTAGTTTTTAAACCAATTGCGTCACTGGTAGATCACGTCATACGGAGAGTCACGTGATCTACCAGTGACGCGATTGGTTTAAAAACGAAACGAATAGAAACGCTAGTTAGCGATGGGCATCTTGGCTAAGGGCTCAGTTTAGCAATAGGGAATATGCGTGAATTTTCTTTTTTGCTACAATAAAAAGTCATTCACGTAACAAACAGTAGAGAAAAAAAATCGAATCACTATAAAAATAACCAAGATATATGCCATTAAAGATTTGTTTCTATCTCTTTCTTGCAAAACAGAAATTCACATGGAGTTTCTATGGCTTTAGTGCCCGCTGACGTCACATGACATGTCGGGTCTCTCTGTCTAATTAGTAGTTTTAAATGCTTATATTATCCGTTATTTTTGTCCGATTTTAATTTTAATTTCACTTTTTTCCAACTCTTTTACGGTATTTTCATATTTTGTTAAGAAATGCGATAAGTTTTTTTATGCATATTTCCAATTCGGTAACGCTGCCTTCGGGACAAGGCCGCGAGGGCCTTTTTAGATTTACCTATTTAATTTAAGTTTGGTTTTATGTAGTTTTAGTTTTAATTTTGAAAGTACCATACTAACTAATAGGTCCAACTCACCCAGTTCTCACCTAGCCCTCACCCGTTTATCACCAGATCCGTGGTAACGCTCCGGATATTGGTTTATGCAAATCCCAGGCGTCGACGGGGAAATCGACTAGCTTTTTCCTTACGACCTTTTTACGTGGATCGCTTTGTAATTTTTTGGGGTTCCGTGGAAACCGAGTTTAGGAAGTAATTTAAAATCAAACTTAAAATATTCTGTTCTTTTTACCCGACTGCGCGAAGCAAAAAGAAGGGTAATGTGGTTAACAGTCTATGTATATATGTACATATGTATGTATGAGACCGAAAATCGGATGTTCCACTCTAGCTCCTAAACTATTGGACCGATTTTAATAAATGGGGTGTCATATGATTCGTCAAAAGTGTGCGTCATATGCTACCTACTCGTATATAAAAATTATAAGGGTACGTCATACAAGTCGCCATGCCAATAGATAAGTCCATAGCCTCAAAAACATGTAACCACGATCTTATGTCGCCGTAATAAGGTCATGGTTACATATTTTTGACACTCTAAACGTATCTATATTTATAACCTTGACAGTACCTATTATGGCATTGTTACCAAAGTGACGAAGGTATACCACATTTCAGCTCAGTTGGACATGGAAAGAAGGTCTAATTTAGCTTCCAAGATTTGACCTGAACAAACTAACATAGTTACAAACATTGCAAGTTGCTTGTAAAAATAACTAAAGTATTTAAATGATTCTGTACGACTCACACTTGACTTTATCACCCTTTTAACGGCCATAGGCAAATGGAATATTATATCTAATGATCTGTTACAGGAAAAGGTTCTCTAACGGGATGTAATAAACGCTGTTATAACGTGAGGGGAATTTATTTTATAGAACAGTTCATTTCTATTGCAAAAATGACTTTCAATGTGGCCGTCATGGGCCGATTTGTAATCGTGATTTTTAATCCTGACGCAAAAAAGTTGTTATAAAGTGTGTTATAAGTTTGACGTGTGTATCTGTGTATCTGTCTGTGGCATCGTAGCTCCTAAGCGGATGGACCGATTTTGATTTAGTTTTTTTTATTAGAAAGGTGACTTAATCGAGCGAGTTCTTAGCTTAGTTTGATTAAAATCCGTCAAGCCGTTTAAAAGTTATGAGCTCTGATCCTGATTTTGTCGGGAGTTTTTTTAATACTGGAAATCTTCTAGTGACGATGTCACTCCAGTGAAAATGTACGTGCTCGGAGCCCGTTGAATTTTTTGCTCATTGCTCTGAGGTTTTCTTAGGCGCTGATGTCGGGGGTTTTTAACTCGGTTAGGTTGGATTATCATCCTGGCAGCTTTGCTACAGAGCGGGCCTGTTTATGGTCAAGATCATCATGTGGATAAATGCAGATAAAACATAAATATCAGGGGACAATCTCACACAAATTGACCAAGTCCCAAACTAAGCTCTAGGCTTGTACTGTGGGTACTAGGCAATGATATACGTACTTACATAGAGTAATACATACATAAATACAAAGAAAACATCCATGACTCAGGAACAAATACTCGCGCTCATCACACAAATATTTCCCCAAACTGGGATTCGAACCCAGGACCGCTAGCTTCGTAGGCAGAGTCACTACCAACTAGGCTAACCGCGTCGTATTTTTAGGGTTCCGTACTTGAAGGGTGCCCAACGGGACTCTATTAATATGCCTACGCTGTCCGTCCGTCCGTCCGTCTGTCTGTCCTAACTATAAAGATCTGTATCTTTTGATCCGTACTAGATAGAAAGTGGGTTGATCTGTTCAGCTGTTCTGGCGTGATGAGTAACAAATATCCATCCATACAAATTTTCGCATTAATAATAGTAGTAAGATAAGTAGATTTTTTGTATTAATAAGTTTACTGGAACCAATCACGCTTTACCAATGAACGTCACAAAATAATCATTTTAATTTACAGCGAACTAAAACAGAAAGTATTTCCATCAGGAGCACAAAGCGCGACGCACAAAAGGTGCTATCTCTCGTTTTATCAATTTCGGAATAAACCTTTTGTTCAACGCAAACAGCGTTAGGGCAAAGGTCTACTTAGGGTCTTTATAAAATTTCCGATGAAAAGACGTTAATTTTCATAATTATTTTTTCATGGAATAGATAATATTCCATAATATTAAATATTTAGACCTGTCTAATTGGGATATAAATTAAAATGTCAGAAATTCCGTTCAATTCTCAAAAATGCTCATCCATTTTGCAATTTGAGTAGTTTGTTGTTTAGGGTCTTAACGTTTCGCAATGTCCGTTTGTCTGCGCGTTCAGCTCTGTTTTGCGTGTATGAAACGCCGCCTTAAGTAATAACCTAACCCAGTTAAAAACCCCCGACATCAGCGCCCAAAAAAATCTCTGAGCAATGAGCAAAAACTTCAACGGGCTCCGAGTCGAGTACGTACATTTTCACTGGAGGGACTTCGTCACTAGAAGATTGCAAGTATATATTAAAATACTCCCAACGAAATCGCGATCAGAGCTCATAACTTTTAAACGGCTTAACGGATTTACATCAAACGAAGCTAAGAACACTCGAGTCACCTTTCTAATCATTTTTTTTTTTTTTCAAAATCAAAATCGGTCCATCCGTCTAGGAGCTACGATGCCACAGACAGATACACACACAGATACACACACATATATACACGCAGATACACACGTCAAATTTATAACACTCCTCTTTTTTGCGTCGGGGGTTAAAAACAATTTTCGAACACCGAGGACTTGTGCGTCATTGTAAAGGTCAGTGATAGGGTAGCGTGATGGTTTCCCTAAGGATCCTTTGAGGAGAGCTTTGAGCTCTCTCAATTTTGATAAATGCCGATTTAGCTAACCCACTATGCCCCCGACCTAACACCTTAAGGTCTAATACAAGAGTGTCACAGCCTAATCAGTCTTTGTCGCAGCATTGGGACGATCGATGGGGAATTGCAATGTTCCGATGTTGTCAACAACTGATGAATCGACTGTATATATTTAGATGGGTTGAGGTCGTGTTATACTGGTGCGATCGTATTTATTTTCTTTTGGAATACATCCTAATAATATTGTGAATGCGAAAGTTGTATGTGTGTGGCTGGATGGATTTGGATGAAATTTGGATTAACATATAACATACTTTTTATCCCGGAAAATTTGCTAGATCCCAAGGGAATACCGGAGTCGCGGGCAAAAGCAGTGCTGGGCGATTTACAAAGGCGAGCTGATATTATTGTTACATTGTTTTTTTTAAAACTGAAATAGAATTTCTTAAACATTTTAAATTCTTTACTATTATACGTGAAATATTATGTACGAATGAATACATTTTAATTGCGTTCCTAGAAAAAGCTCTGATTTCGATAAAAATTGGTGAAATGAGTTTTTTATGGGTCAAGAAATCGATCTGTCAAAGAGTTTTCGGGAATTATGTATATAAATGTAAATATACAATATTTTGTTATGGATGTGGCTTGTAATTGTATATATTTACGGGATTGCTGTAATACTACAATGTACGAGTTCTACACAGACAAAGTCCTGGCCAGAGGCTAGTATCCCTTAAATGCTTTTTTTTCTTTCTTTCTTTCTTATTTCTATTCAATAGGGCATCAGATTTGAGACGATGCAGCGGTTTGCATTGTGAAAGCGCCTTTACCATTCCCCTTATCGCCTTTAATTTATGTGAAACGTTTTATTGTCAAAGTGGATCGTTTGTCTGGGGAGCGCCTAAATATAAAATATCTTGAAAATTGCTGAATTTGTTTTAATATTGTTAAACGAGATCTTGGTTACCTACTATTACCTACTTATTCTGTGCTTCTAAAGATTTTTGTATCAAATTGTCAAAACATGTGTCTGGTCATAGTATTGTTTATAAGTTATATAACCAACCCGTTTACCATGTTATACGTAAGTAAATACTGTTATCGTTATTTAAGTTACAAACATATGTTACTTACACTAGACAGAGAAGGAAAGAGAACGACTGGCACCTACAACAGCATTTTTATATGGATTATTTATATACATATGTAAACTCTTTATTACACAAAACAATTAGCGAATGTACATAAAATTAAGATTAACATGTACATTGTACATGTTTATATCGTTTAGACATTATTATTTAGTTGCAATAAAACAAATATAAGTAGATACGTGCGACGCGGCGAGCGAGCGTGCGACGTGGGCCAAGAGCGGCAACTTACTGACATTCGCCCCTCGGGGGGGCACGGCCTACCTAAACCGTGGAGTGACACACCCCTGCCTAAGGCCCTTGTACAATACAACGTACATAATACGGCCATTGCAATAAAGATCCCACGCAAAGGAGATAAAGTGGAATTTCTTTTGTTTTTATGACTGACAATTAAATTAGAAAATAGACTCTATTCTATTCAGAATAGGTTCATATTCCAGTGGCAAATTTCCTTGTATGGTGGATCTTAGGAGGCTATTACTGAGTAACGGTATTTTTATCGGTATTGTACTACCATTAGAACTGGTAATTACTAAGGTATTGGTACCGCGATTAGAATCGGTTCCAGTTTCAAGGGTTCCTGAAAACACCGGTGTTTCAAGTCTTGCTTATAATATAATAAAAAATGGGAACGTAAGAATCGTACAAACTCAGCAGTAGCTGGGCAAAACATGTTTATGCTGACGGTGATTGATTGCTCCCCACTCCCCCCTAGCTTCAGCATATATGAGTACTGGATGAGACAATAATAAATATTTGGTCAATAATCAAATCAAATTGCGAGGCGGTTACAATCGTTTTTGATACAATTAAGAGCAAGTAATAAAGGTTGCGCCAAAAAGTTTTAATTTGCAAAAAAAAAATTAAAGTCCTTAATTCACCAAACAGCAGTATGCGAATTGATTTTATTGTTGAGTTCTAGCCAGCATTGCAGTCTTTGCGTTCTCCATGATATAAAAAAATCGTATCATCATGCTATCATTACGTTTTCTTGCCTAAATGTTTTCTATTATAAAATCTTTTATAATCCATAATGTGTTCCACTTGACTTAATAAATGAAGAAAATTAAACCACAGGCGAAATTGAAAATTCCCTTATAATTCAAGATTGCATTTTTTAGCTTGTTTTTGTGTCCCACTTCACAAGAGGACTGGTAATTTTTATCCCAAAAAATGTAAGTTTCCGAGGGTATAGCGATAAATGACTTCTACGCGGACGGAGTCACTGACAAAAGCTAGTAGGTAAAGAACAAATAAATAAACTATTTAGTACAAAGTCGATTCATAGAGCTGGCACAAATTAATCGAACTTCGAAATTCACTTGAATGTGTGTAAAATAAATCCAGGTTTTCGGTTTGAAATTCGAACAACCCAAGTAGCACACAAGCTGTATAAGAGCTTATACAGACCTTAAAATGCTGAAACTAGAGTTATAATGGCTGTATAAGCTCTTATACAGCTTTTGTGCTACTTGGAAACAACGTTTAAAGGGATGATGATGATGGGTGGGGACGCCCGACCGGAGCATGCGGGTGGTCGATCATTTTCACGTTCGTTCCTCCCTGTTCCCCTTGGTTGAGCCGTGGGTTACTGGTCCGGCAACGCTCCCATCCAGCGTGGATCCCATCTTCTTGTTTTCCTACAGAACAAAAGTACGTCCTGTAGGTTGATGCTTTTCAATGCTTCTGTAGATAGTTGGTCCTCCCCGAATGTGCGGTATCTCAGTGACGAGTACATTACACACTCAGCTAGACGTGCTGGCTAGTTTCCTCTTTGCCACAGTGTGGGCAGTGCCTGGGCACTGAGGATCCGGTTTAATACCTATTATTGTCAGGTGTCTGTTAAGTGGGCAGTGTCCTGTTAGTACGTTTAAAGAGACGGCACGCACACATTCATAGATGACATTAGTTTCGTTCTTTCCATTCGTCTCCCAGCTCTTAAGAATTGACCAGAGCGGCTAGCACCTCTTGTATTTTCTCGCTTGCAGTGCGTCTTTATTGTTACAGACAAGTTGGAAAGGGAGATCCGAGCGACAAACAAGTTTCGGATCACTTGTGCTAGCTTAGGGAAAAGGATCCAATTCAACCATTTCACACTTGTAAAATTTGACATAATATTGACAGCAATAGAATTCAAATTTAAATACATTTACTTTGTGGGTTGGATCCTTTTCCCTAAGCTACGTCCACTTGTGCTAGCCTATCTGTAGTAGGAATAGTTCAGTCGCTTCCAGCTGCTTTACGTCGCTATCTCTCGAATGCTGCGCAAATCGGCCCACTTTGGTAAATTCCCGCTTTTTATGAATTACTCGAGTATTTATTCGCCAATTCTGACTTATTTGCCCACATTAATCTGACTAGTCGTGAAATATGAGCCAGGGGAGAAACCATTTGTTTCCTTTTTAATGAGGAAGCAGTATCTTTCAGTAATTACATTAAAGTAAACTAACTCAAACTGACACAAATTTACATAGGTTCAAACTAATCTCAAGGTAATAATGGGTACAATCATAAACATAATTAGAGAAACGCACACTTACTTACTTAAATACAGAAAAAGCCGGTCAATTGCGAGTCGGACTCGCGCAACGAGGGTTCCACAAAAACTTGTAGGCATGTAAACAGTTTGTCTATTTAATAGTTACTAGCGACCCGCCCTCGCTTCACTCCGGGTTCTATTATATACGTAAACCTTCCGTGAAGAATTATGTAACTGAAAGTGACAACCGCATTTAAATACGTTGCGTAGTTTGAAAGATTTAAGCGTACATACATACAAAGGGACAGACGGCGGGAAGTGACTTTGTTTTATACCATTTATTATATATGTATACTATCTAGTGATAATCTAGCGTTCGTAAGGAGGGCAAGGTACAAATTGAAGACGTGAGTGTATGAAGGGGACATGTTCTCACTGAAGAATTTTCGAGGTAAATTGCGACTTAACACCTTCATTTAAGTCATAAAAATGTAGATCGGAAGAAGTGACATACCCCCTTCATCCACTCACATCCTCAATAGCCCGCGACTCGTTTATCGCTCGAATATCTCTTTCTAAATAGTATGTTACGATAGAGACGCAGTGAGTGACAAGCGAGAAAATACGAGATGCGCTAGCCGTACTTCACTTTTATTTTAAATCCTTACATAACTTAAGTTCACTTAATTTTCTTTGTCGTATAGATATTTAAATAGAATCCCGTCTATTTCCCTCTGCAGTTTTACAAAAAGCTACTTCATTTCTCAAAGGAACTGTAGCAACTCAATCAAGGAAAAATGGATGGAAAGATTTAAGACTTGAAGTAACCCCTTGTCTGATAATAGTGGAAGAAGTTAAGTCGTTCACAGACTTAACAAACAACGACTTCAAATACAAAGAAAAATGGCAAAAAATACCTTTTTTTTGACATAAAGGATGTCGTATTGTATTGTCATATTGTATGTTAATTCAAGGTATAATCTATCTCCCTTACAAACTTCATCAAAACACACACAAACTTTCCTATTTATAATTATTTATTTATTAATACCAAAATGCAACATTACAGGAAAAATCTAAAGCATTACATTTGTCAAAAATTCATTGTAACCATTATGAAAAATACTAATGATATAAAATTAAAAATGTGTCCATAAATAATTTGGTCAAATCTACACCATTATGAAAAATACTTAAATGAATACACTTATTCCATATTCTAACGTAAGACTTAACGCTTAAGGTTTAAAATAAAAGTGTCTCGTCCTGAGTTTTATTACCTTTTATTACTACGACTATAGCGATTTTCACTTTTTCATGACGATTTTATCAAGACACTTTTATTTAAACCTTAAGCGTTAAGTCTTAGAATGTGGAATATATTCATTTCCCTAGCACTATCAAATTTTATCTCGTGTATGCATGCTAAACCCGCTGCATTGCCACAGACAGATACACAGATACACAGATATGTTTTGCGTGGGGGGTTAAAAAATAAGCAATTTCTTTATGAATTTTAATCGATTCTAGTATTAATTATCTTCAAACCCTCATACTTGTGGTACATAACAAAACCAATATCTTAAGTTTCCATACAAATAATAATATATGTGTGGTTCTATACACTCGTACTATGCAATTGATTACTATTAGAAAAAGTGTAAAGTTAATCCACGGTCAAAGATTCTTCAGGTCACCTTACTTAAATTATACTAATTCAAAGCGTAAATTCTAGAAAACTTAGTATTTAATTAAAATTACACCGATTCCATTTGTTAAGATTAACAGCTGTTTCAAGCTGAGACCTGACTTAGAAACACTTACTTGATTAAGTCCTCGTTTAGTAAACACTTTTTGTTAAATTACCTCTTAAACGTTATCTGACTAAATGGGGTGTGCAGAGAAACAATTCTGGTCGTTACGAAGCAACGTTGTAAAGGCTAAAACTTGGTCGTAAATCTAGCTTTATGTCCTTAAATGGTGTTTAAAAAGATTTTTATAAGTGCCTCACATGATAATGTATTGTTTATAAATAAATAAAGTAATAGATAAAGGTATGATAAAGTAGAGAAAATAAAATGTTTCCTATAAAACGTTTTCATTAACCAGTTATTGGCTTTATATTACCTATTAATCGTTTACAATGTACTGTATATAAAGCTGTTGATATCCCAAATATATAAAATATAAATTTATTCTTCTTTCGTCGGCCATTTTGTGCATACACAATTATACTCCATTTATTTAGTTGTTTAACTAAATAGACATACAAAAATACTACTGAATACTGAGGTTCGACTAAACAGTTTTGTTAGAAACATTAAAAAAAATGATAAAAACCCCCGACAAAATTAGGACGTCTCTTTCAGAGCTCATAATAACTCTTAAATGGCCCAATTTTCATCAAACCTAGCTAAAATACTTTATTTAGCTATTTAGGTGCGATTAAAATAAACATCCATACAAACTTTCACATTTTTATTATAAAAAAACTGCCGGCCCCCTAGCTTACAAGCACGAGATAAAATTTGACAGTGTTAGGGAAATGAATACATCTATTCCATATTATAACGTAAAACTTAACGCTTAAAGTTTAAAATAAAATTGCCCCGTCTTGATAAAATGTCTAGAAACATGTGAAAATCGCAATAGTCACTTCCCAAGTAGCACGAAAGCTGTATAAGAGCTTATACAGCCATTATAACTCTACTTTTAGCTGCATAAGGGCTGTATAAGCTCTTATACAGCTTGCGTGCTGCTTGGGTTAGTAATAAAAGATAATAAAAGTCAGGATGAATCACTTTTATTTTAAACCTGAAGCGTTTAATCTTACGTTAGAATATGGATTAGATTTCCCTAGCATTTGTCAAATTTTATCTCGTTCAAGCTTGTTAATCCCGCTGATGGCATTACACTTTTTTCTGCAAATGACCTTTAATTATGTATGTATGTATGTGTAAAACTTATTTTTCCGTTTCTTTGCACATTTACAAAACGCATTGAGCCAAAATAATGTTCTTATTCATTCGTGATAACCAGAAGAATGCGTTACTGTCGTTTAAATAATAATTTATCAAGCTGTATCCATATCAGAATGATTGACGGGGGCTTTAGCCGGTTAAACCTCGCCCTAATCAGAGGCACGGTTAAAAGGTTCGCATAATGGTTTGCATGGTTAATTTAGTACTTATTTTACACGACCACTAGCTATTGTCCGCGACTTCGTCCGCGTAAAGTCGTTTATTGGGGTCTATATTGGCTTCCATAAAGTTTTAATTTCGTTTGTAAGAGTCCATAACGTTTTTAGTCATAAATGTCGTTAGTCATAAGCCGATCAAGTGCGAGTCGGACTCGGAAACTTGTAACTATGCAAATAGTTCGTAAATCACGGGAATCGAGTGTCGAAGATTCTTCCCTCTTTTTCCAAGTTTTCCCTTGGAGCTATGAAAAAGTCAAAAACTTCTAAGCTGACACAATCAAAAGATACGGTCGTTTTATACTTTCACCGCCTCATACTTAGTGCGTGCAGTTTATAGGGGATTTAACTTTTTATGTGATGTAACTACAATTTAACGATTTACGGATTTTTTACTTTACTTGTGCTCTGAGATATTGCTTCTTGCAAAATTTGATTCCCTTGAGATTACCTTGAATATGCAGCATAAACGGCCGTATGTTTTGATTGCGTTGACGTAGATGCTTGATTTTTTCACTGACTCAAGGGATTTTGCAATTAAGTACCTCCACCTCCATTTCAATTTGATACCTCCACGCGTTCCTTAGAAAAAGGGTCTTGACAGACACACACAGACAGACAGAAAGACAGACGGACAACAAAGTGATCCTATAAGGGTTCCTTTTTTCCTTTTGAGGTACGGAACCCTAAAAAACTATAATAATATTCATGTTGTTGAAAACAGTAAATTAAGTATGTTTGTTTTCCACTTAGAGCCACCCAAGCAGCACACAAGCTGCAGAAGAGCTTTTACAACCCTTAAAATGCTGAAACTAGAATTATAACGGCTTTATAAGCTCTTATACAGCTTTTGTGTTACTTGGGCATCCAGTGCCTTATTTAACAAACGTGACAATGACAAATGACAGGTGACAATTTAATTTCAATATAATCTCTAGGCTTCACAGTGGCTAACATAACGAACGGGCACTTGTCAACTGTAATTGTCGCGTTTGAAAAATAGGGCTCAGCTCTCAAATGATGAACTTAAGATCATTGACTTAATTAGGACTTGTTTAGAGTCCGCTAAGTACCGCAAAGTATCGATCGTAAATGGGATTCGACCATTCTATTAGAACGGAACCTTTAGCGCAGTCGAGCGGAAATGATTAATGAAAGCTTACTAATGTTCCTTTGATAATAACATCACTTTATTACCGAGTTTAGAATTTAAGTAATCCTTATCTTTACTTATCCTACTAATAGCGAAAGTTTGTGTGTGTGTTAGTTTGTTACTCATTCACGCTGCAACGGCTGGACGGATTTGGATGAAATTTGGAATGGAGTTAGCTTATACCCTGGATTAACATATAGAATACTTTTTATCGCGCAAAATTTGATAGATCCCGAGGGAAAAGCGATAAACTACTACGCGGACGAAGTCGCGGGCAAAAGCTAGTAGAATTATAAATAAATAAAAACAGGGGTTTGAACACGGGACCGGTAGTTTCACAGTCAGGGTCATATCCAACAAAGCTAACCTCGATGACAGGCACTTGTCAGCGTCAGACCAATGTTATCTCGTCATCAATCCACTTGTCACCTGTAGTCAGCCGCGTTGTTTCTCATGTGGAAATGTTTCAGTGAAAATAGTTTTGAAGTACAACGGACGCTCCATCCATCACAGCCGCGGCTCCCGCAGGCTCCCTCGGGCTCCACGACTAAATTACGAATTTACTCGTTTTGTGGTCCGGGTGCAGAATGTTTGTTTCATATAATTTTATAGTCACTCATTACATTTTAAGAAGTTTATATTCTCCAGTCAATTATTCTCAATCATTAGGTACTGTTATAACCAATAAACTTTATTCATTTTAGGGTTCCGTACCAAAGGAACCCCTTTGAGACTTCGTTGTCTGTCAGGCTGTCTGTCAGTCCGTCCGTCCGTCTGTATGTCACAGCAGTTTTTTTCAGCAACTACACAAGCATTCAACTTGCTTGTGTAGTTGCTGAAAAAATGAAATAAATTTATAAAAAAGGGGTCTAGAATGGGGGGTTGAAAAATGAAAGTGGTTTTATTAGAGCAAATGGGGTGTCATATGAACGCGCTTAATCTGCATATATCAAAACATTTTTTTTATATAATTTTCCATGACGTACTTTTTGATTTATAGCCAAAAATTTGCAAAAAAATACCGTCCCCTGAAGTTTATGAACCATAAAATCAGAAAAATTCCTGACGTATAGGTATTATTTATATTTAACGGAAAAAAATAAAATAAAGTGTTCAAAATTTACAGTTTTTGGGAAATAACTAAAAACTTTGAAAATTTGTGTTAAATTTAGGCAACTCAAAATAGTCCTTATTGCATACGAATTAAAGTACCTACATAAAAAGGTATATTTTTGAAGTACGGACTTAAATATGGAACCCTCAGCTCGTGAGTCCGACGCGTACCTGACTGGTGTTTTTTTATCCATACATCCCAGACAGTTCGAGATCGCGCGATATGTATAGCGCATTTTGCCAGAATCAGAATATCTGAAAGGAGTATCTGAATGGATACCTATCCCACATAAAATCTTCAATTCTTGCGGAATTTTGTTGCGGACAGAGTAGATGGCGCTTTCTGGCAAGCCTGGAATCTCCTCCGTCTGACACCTAGGTTTAGTAAGATATAGTAATAATTGTATAACTAACATAGATTTTAAGATAAATTGTTACTAGAACGATATGGACATGTCCGAAATAAATCCTTTAAATTGAATTGAATGAAATGAATTACCTATTACCCAAGTGGTGCAGTAAGAGGGGACTTTTCGAAATTACATTCTCAACGGGAAAAGGGGGAAGAAAAGTTAATTCTACGCATACATCGTCTTCTAGTTTGAATACTCGTACAGCGTTTTCGCTTTAACATTTATATAGCCTCCTATGATTATGTTTCCAACGTCAAGTTGTCTAGCAACAGCGAATGTTGAACATTAAAGTATCCGCCTCGTCCGTCACTCTGAGCATAAATTTGGGAGGCGTTTTTGCGTACGCTTGAAGGTGAGGCCGGAGAGCAAGCGATGAGCGGAAAGCGTAAATGAAGTAAAGTAAGTTTGTATGAAAAAATTATATTTTTAGAATCGTGGTTACTAGCCCTTTATTTTGGTATCTGACATGATCAGGTAACGATTTTTAGGGTTCCGTACCAAAATGGTAAAAAAGGAACCCTAATGGTGAGAGTTCGTTGTCTGTCAGTCTGTATGTCACAGCAGTTTTTCTCAGCAACTACACAAGCTATCAACTTGAAATTTGGCATAGTTGTATAACTTGCTTGCCCGCATCTGTTTTTAGTAAAAAAAACTATTTTTTTTTTTTTTTTTTCCGTAACGTACTTTTTGATTTATAACCAAAAATTTTCAAAAATTTACCGTTCCCCCTTATCTCCGAAGTTTATGAACTGAAAAATTGCTTCCTCATTCCTCCCAGCGCTTTTTCGCGTTCTTCGTCAGTACGCTTGACCATGATCCAGATTCGGCCAGTCTGGTTATTAGGTACAGTGGAGCGACTGCCATCTGACCTCCGTAACCCTTGTGACAGGGGAACCAAACCAATACACAGACTGTTACAATCATTAAACTTATTTTAGCTTCGCTCACTCGGGTACACCGCTGCATCTCCTCACCTGTCCCACACGGCCAGCCAAAATTAATTACATTTCTGATGGAGCTGTAATTAGTTATTAGGTATTTTCCTGACTGGAAACTACGCTTAATCCTGAATGCTAAATGGGAGGGAGTGATCGCTGCCCGTGAAGATTACCTACTGTTTTGCAGTCGAATAAAAATAGAAACTACACTGAAAAAAAATTGGTTACTTGTAACCAGATTGTGATTGTTGTAAATAAGTGGCTTGATTCCATTTGAGCCTGAAAAGACGTTAGATACAGCAACTAAGATGTAATTTGAATCACAAAAGACCTTGCTGTTGTGACTTTGTTTGATGTATGTAACTAATATTATGTTTTTTTTTTTTCAAATAAGTAACAATCTTTCTTTGGCTCACATTTTTTTCAGTGTAGCTATTGCGAGTCGGCTCGTACCGCCCGTCTCACACTAAGCCGGTTTTTTTTTTGTTTTATTTAGGGTTTGTACTATTAATCATTTGACGCTTGTTTGTATTGCTGTTTTTTAACGATAAAACAAATAGGTAAAAAAAAACGTTTCTTGTATTATTTTAATTTTTTTTTGTGATTCCGCCATTATAGCACATGCTACAGACGGACGGACAGACGAAAGTATGGAACAACAAACTGATGGACCGCGCAACTTTATAAATTGATTTCAGGTTCCGTACATAACGGAACCCTAAAATTTGTTGAATCGTAACCTTCAGGTAATAATTAACTATGTTTATTTTACGCGATTAACCGTCTACTACAAATATACCATTACTTATCTATATAGTTAGATAGATATTTCTAGTTTAGCTCCCCGGTATTCCTAATCAACCGCACGGTACAGCAGTGGCTTGATTAATTAGCTGGGATCCAATCACTCTAACTATAGTTTGAATTAGACTATTGAAATACAGTTTGGAACAACTTCGAAATGCAATTCTAATTCAAAATATTCTTATAATAAGATGTCGCTAACGCCAAATCATTCCTTATTAAGACCTTTGCAGCGTTAGACATTAAATGTATAACTAAATTATAAATAAAATAAATAAATAAAATAAAAATAATAATAAATAAAATATAAATGTATAACTTTTGAACACCATTGACGGCTATAGCCGTCATGGTTGACAGCGTAAAATAGACCTAAGTGTATTTGAGAAAGGTTGACATTAGCTATAATGTGGTGTCTTATATCACTACGGCGGTCAAAAAGTTAAGGACAGCCATGTGATTCTGTTAAACATTTCGCCTTTCATATCGTCGGACGAATCATTAAGCAGCGAATGTACAGTCGAGGAAAGAAATATGTATATACTTTTGGACCTTATTACAATAGAATAAGGTGAAAAAGTGTAAACATCTTTCTGTCCTCGACTGTACATCGCCGGTCCAAATGTGCAAATGGGTTTACCCTTGAATCACCGACACTCATTTCATAGAATGTTTTACTTCGCCGAATTTTCATTTCATCGATAGGCATTTCCACGTGCAGGAGTTACAATTTTTTGGTGGTCACAGGTCTAACCTAACCTACGTAACCCATGCTTAAGATAACCTGAAAACAACAAGGTCTCAGCGGAAATCAGCATTCTAAACTAGAAGACACGGTGTAAATGATATTTAACTGCCTGCATTTTCCTTTATTCGCCGGTTAGTAATTCGTCCGACGATATGAAAGGCGAAATGTTTAACAGGATCGCATGGCTGTTTTCGATTCGGTAATGACGGCGCGCCCCCATACTTTATCTGACGAACATTGACGCAACCGAGAGAAGCGAGTTGTTTATAACTTTACTATTAAATAGATAAATACCCCCAACAATATTGGAACCCTTAATGTCAGACCCCATAACTCTTTAACAGCCCATTAGATATAAAGCTGTGCCTGCTGTTTCGGCGAAATGTTTGGTCGAATGCATCATTTCCCAAATTTTAATTTCCCAAAAAGCTATTTTTATTATTATTTCCAGGATACCTACCAAAACAGCTATTTAGATCGGTTAGGTTAGGTAAGTGTTGTAAGCACCATAAAATGATACCATAAAATACCATTTTAGCAAATGAAAATTTGGTATGCGATACATTCGACGAAATATATTTCGCCCAAATACCCGATATAAAGACAGTACACAAAAAAAATTAGGCGTCACAATTCACTTATATTCATTAGTTCATTACATTGTAATCCCTTTTTTTATCTCAATCTAGTCCCATTTGTAGCAAGCAGTAAGACATCTAGAATCGAAAAGTTCATGATGTCGCGACAATTATTCTAATGGACCTTACGAAATTGAATTTTAATCAACTAAGTTTTAACTACGCTGACTATTTTCTTATTACTTCATTTTAAATTGCGATGAAAAGCATAATCTTAATGGCTGTAGCAGAACTCAGAAATTAATGTTTAAAAGCCGGCTTCAATGTTTAATGCTTCCATCGCTTGCAGTCTGGTAATGTCTGAAATGTACGTGTTTATAGTTTTAATCTGTAGCAAATCTTTCACAGGAACATTTAATCTGTTATTATCTGTGATAATATTTTATACAGTAGCGTTTTCTCGTGGCTTTATCTGCTTTGGAATCGTTTATCGTTTCGTCGGGGATAATCAAGTTTTCTTGGACAAAATGTAATCAATGTCTTGATAAAAGACATGCACTCACTATATGTGTGCCGAATATCAACCATACAAGTTTAATCGTATAAGTGCGACTGAGGAACTGAAATCTAAATATCCTCACAAATATATACATTAATTATATTAGTAGAAAGAATATCAGTGAGATTCGGCAGTGCTGTAGTACCTAGTAAATGTTCTAACAAAAAAAACTAAATCAAAATCGGTCGATCCGTTTGAGAGCTACGATACACACGATAAACTTATTACATCCTTTTTGTGTTGGGGGTAAAAAGGAGTACCTAAGTACGCTTTTTAATTCCAGAGTCATAATTCGGAATTTGTAAAAAAAAAAACAATTTTCAGAATGCTATTTTCCCGTTGTAGACTTTACTTTTTAATACTGGTCATAGTTCTAACCTAATCTATATGCATTAATCTAAAATAGCACCAGGATAACATAGCTTTCGAAAAACGAAATTCGGTCACTTGTCGGTAGTTCGTTACGGTAAATTCCGAATTTTGTTTATCGAATATTCACTTGAATAAGCTACCGTAACGTCATCCCAAGTAGCACAAAAGCTGTATAAGAGCTTATACAGCCAATATAACTCTAGTTTCAGTATTTAAAAGGCTGTATAAGCTCTTATACAGCTTGTGTACAGTGTGCGCTACTTGGGTATGATTGCGATATGGAAACAAGATGGGGTAACACAAAGTGAAATTAGAGGCCTTGATAAAATCCGCCAAATTCCAGACAGAGAAAAAGCCACAGCTATACTGCTCTAACGCTGTCCCTTTTCTTTCCTTGGAATAGAAGTGGATGCTTAGGTCTCTGAACATTAAAATCGTGAGAATCTCGCTGCATTTTCTATTTGCCCTCATGTGAAAGTATGTCATGCGACATGACACCGACGCACAGCAAAATGCACCGTGGCTTTGTATTCATGGTGATTTAGGACGTCATAGTTTATTATGTTAAATAGGGATGGGATGGTGTCGATAAAAAGGTCATTGTTATCGATGAGTATAGGAAAGTATACATTTTTGAAGTTTTAAAGTTTCCAGACATTTTTGTACTATGTAACTAAGTATTAATAGATAAAGAATAATGAAATGTCCATGTTTTTTTTGTTAGTTTTAAATATGGAATTTTATGTATGTATGGAGATGGTCAGGGATTTAATTATCCATGTATATTATAAATGACAGAAATGAACGAATATCTCACGAACTAAACTGCAAGAAAAATATTTGTTGAATTTATTGATTTTATATTTTAATTACATTTACGATGTCTGTATAGCGCCTTGGTTTGCAACAAAGCAAACCTTCTTAAGAAAGAAGCTTGTATTCTCTACTCGCAATAGCCTTAATTATTTCCAGAGATCTAGTGTTTTATTTACCCCCACTCCATTAGTCACCCATTAAATTAACTCTAAATCCAGCAGAACCGTATCTCGCGGTCTGTTAATGGCCAGTGGTTGGATTTAATTGTTTTCTCTTCAACTGGAATTAATATTAAGATCTCTGTTTATACAGACAGATACTTAATGAAAGTAATAAACTTAATTAATATCTCATGAGATTCAGTCTTGATCAAACGCTGCGTCGATTAAAATTCCTCATTAATATTTTCAATTATTGTTTCATTATTAATAATCTTGCACGGTGAAGTGCTACATCACTCATGCTATCGCTATATATTGCGATATAATTATTTCAACCATTAGTTATACAGCACATCACTTTTGTAAATTAGCAATAAGGATTAATTTTTTTATCGCATTTCTTAACAAAATATGAAAATACCATAAAAGAGACGGCAAAAATTTAAATTAAAATTAAAATCAGCCAAAAAATACGAATAATATAAGCATTTAAAAACTTTTATACAGAGATCCGACATGAACTGTGACGTCAGCGTACACTACGGCCATATAAACATTTAATTCTGTTTTGTTAGAAAGAGAGAAACAATTCTTGGTTATTTTTATAGTTATTCGAAAAGTATTTTTTCTCTACTGCTTGTTACATGAATGACTTTTTGTTAACGTAAAAAAAATCCACATATCCCCTTTTGTCATAAAGTGAATTCAATAATTACTTAATAACCTTATCGATATTATGTCATTATCATTAACGACCACTCTTAATATTGCTGCTTTGGTGTGGTTTCGTTTGTGAGGGCATCGATACGATCAATATTGTACCTTTATGGGCACAATATGTTGATATATTTTAATTTTTATTTTAATAACGTCCCAAGGCCCACGTCAAATTTTCGCTTGTTTGAAACAGATCAATAAAGGATGACAGATGAGATGAGACGTCAGTCAATAAAAGTTAAAAGTAATTTTGACAATTGTCCTATATATAGGACGTTGGGCCGCAGGAGGTTAATGTATTATTATGCTATACAATACAATACAAATACTCTTTATTAAACACCTTAATAATTATCTTTATAAATAAAAACTGATGCCTAAATATGTAGCTAAGCGCAATACTCGAGAACGGCTAGACCAATTCGCATACGGTTTTCACTGATAGAAAGAGGGATCTAGAAAGGTTATAAACTACATTATTATTATTATTAGTGCTACCAGTGTGAAGCTTATTATTTAATAAATGCTAATCGACATGATATTGAATTAACTACGGAACACATACATCACTTCCCCCTTGCTTCCTTTTTTAAAATCCTCCAAAATATTCATAAAAACATCAGCTTCTCTACAATAATATTTATGATACTCGCAATAAACAATAGTAATAATTTGTCGATATCGATATGGATATGATGTACGGATGACTACTTATATCGATATATTTTAGCGCATCACTAGATAAGCTGTACATCGTACTGCCGCGTCATCTGATTTATGTTTCGTTAGTTATTTATTGAGTTACACCGTACATCCATTACTTTGACGTGGCGCAACAACGGCGGTGGAAATTTCCAGATACAAAATAGTAGAGGAAATATAATAAAAGTAAATTGGAACTTTTGTACTTTCTAGTACGGTTACTTACCTTTTCAATCTTGTTACTTCATTGACTTACCAGGGAAACTGATTTTACCGAGATTAGACTTTATTAATCATACATAATAAATTGCACAAAAATATATTAAATGTTCTTAACAATCACCTTAAATCAGTGTGAAAGTTTTAACAAAATTTTTCATGTTAAACTTAGTTTCACTTACTACCCATTCGGATTAGCTGTATTACCCCCAGGTTCGGAACCTCTTAGAATTTAGTAGGTATCAAATTTGAAAAAATAATCTTAACTTTAGGTGCTAGGTCTTGTGAAATATACCAAGAAAGTTTATGAAATATTAAGAGACACTGATAGTTTGTGTTTCAATACGATGAACTGACAGGCCAATATCGGCGGACTGGTTAGTCTTTAGTTAATGTAGTATCCGATAAATAATGTAGCAAAGGACGTTGCAAAGTACCCTTTGTAAAAATGCCTTAAAGATAAACATCAAAATGGAAATCGATTCGTGTTTTTAAATTTTCTCCCATCCTAAAATCTTTAAAATAATTGGTAAACTTCAAAATGTTACCTTGATAGATGAGATTTGAAAGTCTGAAGTCACTAACGTTTTTTTTTGTTTCAGGTAAATTCATCCAAGCAGCCGCTAATTGAAATGGTACATACTCATTATGATAGCAAATGGGAATACTTTAGTACATATATAATTTAAATATTTAAAATTCGCACATAACTCATTATGAATTATCATAATTCACGAAATCTTCACACTTCGTCTGTAAAATAACGGTTCACGTGAAAATAATTCCATAATTATGACGTGAAAGGTTAATTTGTAATTTAATTAATAAACGAATGCTATTGGAGTTTCCGGTCTACCCTCATTTTGTTTGTTTAATTTTAATTACTTTTAATAACTTTAACGTAAAATGGAATTAATTAATTTGATCTACAGCGTTACCGAGAAAATAATATAAATAAGTTACAATTTCAGTGATTTAATAAGAAGAGGGCTTTTAGTGGTTCTCTATTCTCTGTTCTACATTGTATTACCCCATCTTGCTTCAATATCGTAACCATATTCTTATTGTTATGCTAATACGTGTTTTGCACCGTTTCCTTAAAAGCTTACACTATACTGAAAAATGTCTCAAATAACCAAAATGGCCACCGGAAACGCTTAGCACTCCATCGTTCCACACCGGAAGTGGCCGGGCTAACGCGACAGTTGTCGTAATGGCGGACAGTTGCTGCCGACCACCGCATTTCCGGTGGGGGCCCGACCAGGATAATACTTCCGGTTTATATCAGTTGATATTAATTGAATTTGGAATTGATTTTATCGATTATCGTAATGCTGGAGTTTATTTTATCGTATACTATGTATAAAATTTATTTTTAACTGTATATCAATCCAAATGGTTCACTTTCTACCCGATTGCGGGCTTAACATGCATGGACGAGATAAAATGTGACAGGTGCTAGGGAAATGAATACATCTACTCCATATTCTACCGCAAGACTTAACGCTTACGGCTTAAAATATAAGTTTCCCGTCATGACTTTTATTAAGATTTTAGTGATTTTATCCGGTATTGCTAGAGTTGCGTAGTTTGAAAGATCTAAGCGTTCAAAAATATTGTGGGGCTTTGAAGGTCCTTCAGACAACCTTCAGAGCCCCACAATACAAAAGATAAAAGCACTTATCTTAAAAAAAAAAATATTTTCAAGGTCTTAAAGTATCTTAAAGTATAACTAACTAAACAATAAATATAAACAATAAGCCTGTAACCCAGGGAATCCTAGTATGGTCACTAGAGCTGCTGTTCTAGTTACTTGTAAGTTTTTATGCAATAAACGTTTTTCATTTTCAGGGTTCCGTACTAGAAATGTGCCTAACGGGACCCTATTACTAAGCCTACGCTCTCCGTCCGTCCGTCTGTCCTGACTAAAAACAGCTGTATCTTTTGAATTATAAAAGACAGCCCGTGGATTTGTTTTGCAAAATATGTGATATAACGACAAATTTGTTAACAAATAATGAAAATGTCAATAAGTAAAATAATAAGGGGAGTCCCATACATGTAACGTTTTTGTATTTGTCCTGTAGTAAAAACGGTCATACACACAAGCGGCTAGTTTGGTATGATTATAAAACGAACGCTATAAAAAAACAACAAATCGGTAATTCCCCGAACGTTTCAACCGCCCGTCGTCCTTCTTATTAACGAGTAAGCGAAATCGTTAATTATATCACAAAATTTCATATAGAACCAAATGCTAAACCATAGATAATACAGGCCTGTGCTGGGAATAAGCTTTAAAATTGACGTTAGTTGTCTATATATCCAATAATTAGGTGACGCGTTAATTAGAAGTACGACGGGCGGTTGAAACGCTCGGAGAATGACCGAAATACAAAAAACCGGCCAATCGTTTACCGAACCCTCAGTGCGCAAATCCGCTTGCACTTGACCGGTTATTTATTTTTAATTTTAATTTTTTTCATTATAAAGAAGCACAAGCAGAAAATAATGAAATCCCCTTATTTCTCCTTTGTAAAATATCAATCAATTCTATTCTGCCAATGATCATGAACCGTCCGCGTGGAAATTCAAATCGAAAAACCGTGGAAACTGCCAAATGTGAATTTCCGAATTGAAAGGCGATGGTTCCAGGGAAACATTACACTCGCGGACAAACTTAGAGATACACAGGGAGTAACGAATTTTCAAAGAATTTTTTTGGTAAAATTTTATTACCTACTGCGTGTTATTTTGTATAAATATTGGCTTGTCAGAAATAGCTTTGACTATTTTAATGAAGATAACGGTCTATTAGTTTTTCGGGTCCAAAAATCGATCTGTCGATGTAAAATTCTGGGTTCCCACACAAAAAAATAAATAACAGATTGCATTGTTTTAGAAAAAAAAATTATCCTTAAAAATTAAATCGTTACGGCGATCCGATTCCTAAAGACTTTTAATAGACATTAATAATTATTTTAACAGTAGGTACTAAAAAAAATAAAGTTTCCCTAAAACGTTGACGAAATAAATATAAATAGCCCCCCGATAAAATAGTTTCCACTACTTTCAGAACTAGATAATAACTCTTGAAATTACCCAACGGATTTTCAACAAACCTGGCTAAGAATAAAGTCAACTTTCTAACAAAACAATCAAAATAGGTCCCATCCGTTTGTAAGCTACGGTGCCACAAACAGACAACATACAGATACACAAGTTAAACTTAAAACACCCGTATTTTTCGCGGGGTTTAAATAAATACCAGTCAATTTTTTACCTCTAAATATCTCTTTATTGATTGTCATAAATTCATATGCAATAATGTATCATTTGCCATAATCATAATTTGACATAAAGGCTTTTTTTCTGAAACCGTATAATTTTCAAGATTGTTATAAAATAAACCTAATCTAACCTAATGGGTTCCATGCAATGATCTTTTAAATAATCTTGAAATGTATAAAATAATCTTCGAGAAAAATAAAATTACAAAAAAAAAAAAACGATTATGGCAAATTCAATTATGGCAAGAACAGGGATCCAGTACATATGTCCGCAAGTGTACGCCTACCGATTTTCATTCACCTCTGAGATTCTATCCTTAAATACTTCAAAGGCGAGGTGATACGTATTTTTTGGAATATCTTTTTATTCGTCTTTACTGAATATAAGAAAGGAAACAATACAAAATGTATGACTTTGAAATTTGTACAGTTAAATTTGTAAGAGAGGGTGATGAATTATAGAAAAATATCGTGTTTCTTGTTGCAAATTTTGAATATACTCATATTATTTCAAAAGATTGTGGCAATTGTGTTGCCAGTGATGACTTACGGTACTGAGACGTAGGCGCAGGCGATGGGCGTCATAAGAAAGCTCAAGGTCACTCAAAGGGCAATGGAGAGGGCTATGCTCGGAATATCTCTGCGTGATCGAATCAGGAATGAGGAGATCCGCACGAGAACCAAAGTCACCGACATAGCCCTTAGAATTGCTAGACTTAAGGGGCAGTGAGCGGGACACATCACTCGCAGAACAGATGGCCGCTGGGGCTGAAGAGTTCTCGAATGGCGTCCGCGTACTGGAAGACGCAGCGTGGGCAGACCTCCAACAAGGTGCACCGACGACGTGGTTAAGATTGCGGGAAACCGATGGATGCAAGCGGCGCGGGACCGGTCCTTGTGGCAAACCTTGGGGGAGGCCTACGTCCAGCAGTGGACGTCTTTCGGCTGAAATGATGATGATGATGATTTCAAAAGATGGAAGACTCTGAACCTATTTTAATAATTCTTTCACCATAAGAAAGCTACGTTATCTAGAAATAACAAAGGCTATATTTTAACTTATTTTACCGAAGCGAAACCAGGGCGGATCGCTAGTTAATAAGAATGTTCTGAAACGGCTCTGTCAAGCAGGATTCGATAGACAATCCCTTACATTGTGTTTAAATCATAAGGCCCAGGGTTCTCCGATTCTGCCGCCGCGTGCGATGCGATGGGTGTAATGCCGTTACATTGCGCGCTCTGTGAGAAGGCCTATCGGAGAATGCTTGTATTACGACCAATGTAACGGCAAAACGTCCGCGTCCGTCGCCCGTCGCACGGTGGGTCAGAGAACACCGGGCCTAAGAAATATTCTATTCCTACTTTGTGTAAATATGTAAACTGTAACGTTTTTCGTCCGAGAAATAGGTTAAGTAATGTTGCGAAGAAATAACGACCTCTTTGTTTTTCGAGAACCAAAAACAAAACATGAAATCTAAAACAACTGTTTACGTGATACTTTTTTCTTGCACAAACTATAAATGTTTGTCCATTATTTATTTGACTTTGCGAAGTGGAAAATAAAGAGACCCGTATTATGGTCACCTATATCCCGGTGGATAAGTGAGGGTAAAGCATCCGTCACTCTCGCACTTACATATTGGTCAGAAAGTGACACATGTTTTATCCACCTTTATCCACATTAAAACACGACCATAACAGGCCTGCAAGTGGATTCCAAAGACATAGTACGAATAAATGCACTTAATTATAAAACGTTTTAATTAATTGCGTAATTAAAATGAGTACATCCATACGGTTCATTTTTGCTACGTGTCTTTTTGAAATCCAATTATAGTATTTCTGTTTTTTGCTGGCCGCATCATCCATTGCTCTTTGCTCTGCTCTGCAGCTCTTTAGTGAATGACGATATGAATTGCCCTAGCTCCCAGGTCACCAAACATTTTAGACAAAGAGCCAGATGCCAGAAAAATGTTTTTTTTTTCAATGCTCAAAGAGCTGCAGTTTTTTGTTTCCGGTTTTTCACTGTAAAACAAATTTGAATAGGACGAAAAAAAAAATTGAGGGGCACTGGAAGAGCCACAATTGATCCTTCAAAAACCGCATGTTGCCGCAGTTCGCCGACCTGCCTAGCTTGTAGATAGAGCTATGAGAGTCATTATAACTGTCCCATTCAGTCCCTGGGACACGTCATAATTTATGGCCCCATAATGGCCACCTTTATCCCGGTGGATAAGTGTGGATAAAGCATCCATCCCTCTCGCACTTATATACTGGTCAAAAAGTGACACATGTTTTATCCACTTTTATACACATCAATAAACACGACAACCTTTAACAAACAAACATATTTTTCTTTGTCTTTATACTAGCGACCCGCCCTCGCTTTGCTTCAGTTAATATAAGCATACAGCCTATGGCATCGTTCCTATATCCGAACCGCGGATAGATAAAGATACCTCGAGTTAAAATTTGACATTTGCCACATACAACATGTGTCAAATTTGAATTCGAAGTAACCTTATCTACCCGCGGTTTCAATATATTATTATTTTATTTTATTTTAGGAACCGGGCATAAGTCTGTCCTGAAAGTCTATCTTAAATATTGGTGAAGGATTTTTTGAAATCAGATGAATAGTTTCGGAAATTACCTCCTGCATCCTTACAAACTTTCTCTCTTTATAATATAAGTGTAAATAAAAGCGTGTAATTTACCTACAAGATTTTTGGACCACTGTCTGTAATATGCTGTGGCAAGAAACTTGGTGCTAATGAGGCCTTAGCTGCGTAGCCTCAAGAGAAACGTGCCCCAATGGGACTTGTCTGTGATATACACACGGCTTTACTTACAATGGCATGAAAACAGGGCACGAGCGTGTGCAATAACCCGTATTGTCTCACCTCGCAATTCCTCGATGAATTATTAATTAGCTGGCTTATTATGCTCCGCGCGCTACATTGCGCGCCAAAAATATCAGGCCAACGGGTAAATTTTCAAAAACTCGAACACTCGAGGGTAATTCTCCGAGCGTTTCAACCGCTCTCATTCTCCTGGTCGCATTTATGTCGAATTCCCTATAGATTAGGATAGCATTTTCAGTTATTTTGTAGAAGTCAGGGCACTCTACAAGATAACCCAAAATAGCATCCAAAGCTACAGGAATATCGACATTAATGCGACCAGGAGAATGAGAGCGGTTGAAACGCTCGGAGAATTACCCTCGAAAGGATCGATTGAAAATAAAACCAGCCAAGTGCGAGTCTGACTCGCACACGAAGGGTTCCGTTCCACCGTACAAGATTTAATACTATGTGTGTACTTTTTATTATTTGTTGTCATAGTGGCAACAGAGATACACACTGAAAACCAGCTATGTTGACACCCTCGTGTCAACCATGCTGAGCGGAGAGCATTTTGGCGCACATCATCATTGTTGCAACCTTGGTAAAAAAAAAAGTGACCGTGTCAAGTGATTGATAAGAATAATTATTAAATAAATATTTAGCGTAAGTGTTTGCTACGCTATTTAATGTCTATTTGGAGTAAATATGAATATGAACAAAGGACTGTTGAAACTATGAATTTATTATAAATGTAAAGGCAACTACACTGGCCTACGGGCTCGGAACTACTGACGAGCCCGTCTGCATACCTAGCGTATATAATTATGTGTTATATACGCTACGCTACGCTAGGTAAGCAACGTGTCGCTACAAATATCAGGGACAATCTCACACCGATAGACCTAGTCCCAAACTAAGCTCTAGGCTTGTACTATGGGTACCAGGTAACGATAAACATACTTATATAGAGAAATACATACTTAAATACATAGAAAACATCCATGACTTAGGAACCAATACTCGCACTCATCACACAAATATTTGCCCATACCGGGATTCGAACTCGACCGCTAGATTTGTAGGCAGGGTCACTACCAACTAGCTAACCGCGTCATCAAGAATATGAACTAGTTTAAGATTGTGTTTTTACTCTGTCGCCTATGTTGATGTGCCTGCTAAATAAAGTTCTCTGAGGACTCTGTTCAAGTCGAATCATTAGTGATACTATTATACTATAGTATATTTTAACACTATTATAAACTACTATTATTCATATAGCAAAAAAACTGCGACATGGCGGCAGTCGCGTGCTAATTAGCGCGCTTGTATGTCTCCCGGCGTAGAATGTAGATGTGTATATTAACAGCGTAAAGTTTGTATGTGGCGGGCTTTAAACAAGGCACGTTGAATGGGGGTTTTATGTATTTTATTTTCATATTCAATGGCTTACTGATATGGGAGAGAATAGACATAAGGTTTAACCCCCACGTAATAGAGGGGTGAGTAAGGTGGTGTTATAAGTTTAACGCAGAGGTCCCAAGTTTGTCTGTGGTTTTTAGGGTTCCGTAGCCAAAATGGCAAAAACGGAACCCTTATAGTTTCGTGGCCGTCCGTCCGTCCTACCGTGTTTCAAAGGCATTTTACTCAAAATGTTTATTGTACTACAAGATGTATATTGATGAAATTTGGAGTATATGTGTCTTGTATAAGCCGCTACTTAGTTTGGTAGTTAAATAACAAAAATGAATATTTCTAGAGGGGGCACTCCATACATATAATATAAAGGAAGCTAATTTTTTTTCAGGAGAAATCAACGTTTCGACAGTTCTTTAAAAAACACTTTGAGGTTTCTTAGCAATTTTTATGAATAAGTGAATATTATCGGAAATAATCGCTCCGAAAAATTCATAAATTGTGTCCCCTTTTATCTTTATGTAGGTACCTTCCAAAAAATATGAAAAAAATTACAACGATCGGATTATATAATTTTTGACTTATTCCCGAAAAACTACGCTTCTCAACATAAGGACGTAAGCGCCATGAAGATACGCCCTTTTTCTGGTGCACTTTTTTGTATTTTTAGTAATGGCAACGGAACCCTACACTGAGCATGGCCCGACATGCTCTTGCCCGGTTTTATCTAATTGGACGTAGCTTAGGGAAAAGGATCGAATCCAACCATTTCACACTTGTAGAATTTGACATAATATTGACAGCAATAGAATTCAAATTTAAATACATTTACTTTGTGGGTTGGATCCTTTTCCCTAAGCTACGTCCATTATTAATATATTATTTGTATGCGTGCGTACCTAACTCGATATAAAGGACCGGAGATGAATTAATTGTCTGTATATACTTTGCTTAACAAAGTACAATAAGAGCGAGGCAGCGCATAAATCACGCGACAAAGATATTCAGCCAAGATCGTCATTCTGTTTGTACGGAGCAGGTGCCTTGACAAATTACTGCGGGTCCGGCACGTACGAACTAAGGTGGATGCGGTAAATTTGAGGTCCCTTCTTTTGCCATAACGTTATTTGTCCTAAAGTCATTTGCCACTTTTATTTTACCTGGATGTAAGCCATAATGTTTAGCAATACCTATAATATTTGATTCCCATAATGTATCGTTGTCCTAGCACATTTAAGACATTACCGGCAGTAGAAATGTGTGATAGTACATGCTTAGAGCTTAGTTCGACAGCTATTTGTGTAAATCTCAATATTAATTATTTAATAATTATTGTATCTAATTAAAAGGAGTTTTATTGAGACTATAAGAGACATATTGATACACTGCAACTCGTGACCAAAATTCTGGACCTTACTTTCCACAAAGATTAAACTAGGACTAGTTACGGTAGTGATCTATGTGTTTTTTTTTCAAAAAATACGTAATATTATTATTATAAAATAACTTTGTACCAAGTAATAATTATTATTTTAACCTTTAATTCTAATAATGTATGCAAAAAATAATTTGCTGATATTCAGCCCATTTCAGCTCCTTACCGTTTTTCTCTAGCTTTTTTGTAGTATAGCGTTTGTTAGCTACTTAATGTTTTTTTTATAAAAATAAATTCAGACGTGTCAAAACAATAGGTAAATTAGCTAAGTTAGTTACAATATAGCTAAACCAGAGGCTTTTCTAAAATTCTTATATTCAAATACCGCATCAATTTCGGGAATTCTCTCGATTCCTTAATCGATGGCAAATTACCGCGAAATTCAGCTTACGCGGTCGTCCCGGCAAAAATAATGCTTCAAGCCGTCATAACACGCCGGCTCGGTGAGGGTTCCGCACAATATACATGTAGGTTTGTTGGTTATATAGGGTGTTCATATTTCAAGGGAACAAAAAGGAAAATTCAAATTTAAAATATTTATTTAGTAATTTGGCCGCATGCGGACTCTGAGACGTCGGTAATATGGAGTGAATCTACTTGCCCTTCGGACAAGACCATCATTGCGGAGAAAAAGCTCCGTAACTGGATTTTATCCCGAATTATGTATATTGTTTATGTAGAGAATTTTTTTATACCAGTCAAGACATTTCATGTTAATAGCCTCCTGCGGCCCAAGGTCCTACCTATAGTACTAATTACCTTTGTTATTCAGAGCCAGCTCTTTCAACAGTTGTGTAGTCATATCGTACCATGGTCCTACCAGTAGGACTTATTACAAAACCCGCTATTTTGTTTTCAAATTTAAATAATGACTAATATAGAGCCCATGCTAATCCCTGTAGCACTTATTCAATTAAAATCAAATTGTCCAAAAAGGTATCACACACTGATTATAAACACGTACAAAAACTATTGGTGCCATACAAGTACAATACAATTTTTAAAAAGTGTTCTAAGTACTTGGGTCTGAATGAGTAGGTATAAAACAATAGTACTACTGGTAGGACCATGGTTCGCAGGTTAAGGCACGTTGATTAAATTATTAATTACCCGACTTTGTGAAGTCAAAAGAAGGGTTATGAGTTTCAAAGGCTATGTACAGAATGAAGTCAACAATCATGTTATGTACCTACATTGTATTTTGCGGGAAAAAGTGGTATTTATAGTTTATACAAGTAACAGAGAAAGCAATAAAGAACTTCCCCGTCAAAATACGATGTCCACTACATCTCTAAGATGTGATGATTATTGATTTTCTGTTTGCCCAAAAGTCAACTGGTAGAGAATGCCATTAGGCATTAAGTTCACCTTTTATACTCAATTTTTTTGTGCTATAAAGATTAAATAAGTAAATAAATAATTGTTTGTTATATAATTAAAAATCTGATTTCCTAAACTAGTACATTTTGTCTAGTTCCTAAACTATAAGATTTTCATAAATGGTCAAATAGTGTCAAATTATTCGTCAAGAACGTGAAAGTCATAGGTTAAATATATATGTTTGGATGTAGTAATTAATTAGGCGAATGTTCGTAATCGACCTAATAACAACACTACATCCATCGTCAATGCGGGGTAAGACCGTACACAGGCGTTTGTGCCCATTCTAAGAACGGCACACCGCTGTTAACTCTGTCGATAAAGCAGGTGAAATTTTTAGTTCTGTTTTTAAAAGAGATGGCGGCGTGACGCCATCACAAATGGGCACAAATGTCTGTGTACGGTCTTACCCCGTAGACGGAATTACCCACATCGGCTATTACATCATGCTTCGGTTTTTCAGAAAAGAAAATGCTAATAATAAAAACGTTAGTCTCTTGTAGGTATCAAGACTTAAACAAAGTTCGTCAATAAAGGGTTCTCACGCCCCAGGGACCCTAGAACTCGAAAAAGGAGATTACAAGTTCAATTGGCGACATTTCTCACCCAAATTGGATACTTTATCGCGCGATAAGTAGATGATAACCGCGATATATTAGAGAACCCAATTTCATAACAAATTGCCTGACGTTTCATGCATATTTGAATGTGGCTTAGTTTTTGATAAGTCGATTTATTGGTAATGAAAAGAAAGAAAATATAATTTTAACATAAATAGTATTTTTATTTTATTTGGCAATTCCCTTTAACTAAGGTCACCACCTTATTTAAAGAGAATACTGGAATCGAACTCGCGACCACTCTTGGAACTAAGGCTATTTATTTAAATTACTGATGACGCATCGTTGTCTATTTACTAATAATAATTTTATTAGGAAGCTCACGAAGTCACACATTTTTTAATTGTGATAATTTTGTCAATTTCAACACGATCCCTTTAATGTCCTACTCAAATCCATTAAAAATATTTATCACTGTAAAAGACGCTCCCAGGAACAATGTTTCCGTGATAATTTATTATCAAAACTTCTAAAATCCACAACACCCTGTAACAATAGACAAAAACTCGAGCAAAATCCTGACTGTATCTAACAATTCAAATCTGCATTTCTTACTCCACTTTCTACTATAAAAGACACTCCTTAACAAACTTGGAGGAACTGGGGGAATGTTTTTGCAGAACTTATCCCACATCCAGCATTCCGGAATACAATTAACGCAGTAATAATTTACCGTGTTTATTATTGCCAAGTTTGTTTCAATAAGCCTTTAAAGTGGGGTGTGGTGCAAGCTAGACAAGAAAGCGATTTTTAAATGGCAACTCCTGCGTATATTTATTAGTAAAAATTTAAAAATCTCCGAACTAAATGCAACTTTTACTGATAGCTCATGAACACTATGAATAGATTGGCTTTCAAATGAAAAAATGGCATTTATTTTAACTTAGCAATCCATCCATCCATCAGGGAGTTACGAAGTGACAGACATTCACACATACAAACAGACATAAGATTCAAGCGTATTATAAAATATATCATTTCATTTTTCATTTAATTTTACCCTTTAAAACAAAAAAAAATACCTCAGCTATTAAAATTACTTGTAATGAAATGAAATTATGTAAAAATTAATCGTTTTATAAAACTATTCTTGAATGTCGGGTTTTTGCATGTAAGTAATATAACAGAGAAGTAAAATTCTAAGACTTTTAAAAACAAGTTGTATGAGAGCCTATCGTTGCAACAAACTATTTTATTACATGTCTCTTGATTATTTGGAGACATACAACATAGTTGCAAGATAAATATTATGTACATGAAGAGGCTGATGAATGTAGAGTAATCGAAAGAGATATGTTTGGACCGGTGCACCTGGCCTTCCATAGTCTGCCTACCTCATTGGAAGACAGGCGTGAAAGTGTATGTATGTTTGTCTTTAATATTTTAATCACTTTTGGTTTGCCATTCGTCTCAAACATATTAAGTTTCAACCCCGCTTTCGTTTATACCTTAGCCTACTTGTTAAAACTCAATAATTTACCCACGAGCGCCACGAATTTGAAAACAGTTTCTCGCTTGTTAGCGAACGAAATGGTATTATAAACAAAGTTGTCTTCTTGTAGCTGTCTTTAATAGTCTTTATAAAATCAAGTTCAGCCTACTGCTGGAGCACCTTGTCGTGAACGTTTTAACTCCCAACGCAAAAAGAGGAGTGTTGTAAGTTTAGTGTATCTGTGTGTTTGTGTATCTGCCTGTGGCATCGTAGCTCCTTAACGGATAGACCAATTTTGATTTTGTCAGGGGTTTTTTAACTCGGTTCGTTTATTGACAACAAATAATGTAAGGTATTGTTTGGCGTGTTTTTTCTCCATGACTTCATCCATATATAACTTATTTTACGAATTCATTACCAATTTTTTTTCGCAAGAAAATAATATAACCTTAGAATTTTTAATGCAGCATAACATCTCCACGAGAAAAGTGATATTTTCAGATTTAAAAAAATAGTATAAATGTGTTAATTCAGGATATAAACAACCTCCATTCCAAATATTATCCAAATTTATCCGTTTCAGCGTGAAGGAGTGACAAACATACTAAGACACACATTCACCAACTTTTCCATCTATAATATTAGTGTGATTAGTGAGTACTAATATTAAAGATAGATAGTAAGTTAAACATCAATATATTGACGTATTTGAAATGAGCATCAAATAAAAATACTACTGACAAAATATTTTATTTTAACTGTTATCTAGTAAAAGCATAATGAAGGAATCATGTTTGATTCAGATTGTGTAAGTTAAGTCGTTGTTAAACCTTAAGCAACACCTTTTTCCAGTTATCAGTTTACTTGTAACTTTTATTAGGTACACAAAAACAATGACATGCCTGCCTTTCAACTTAAACTCAATTTGTGCTAGTCAAATAACATTAGCTAAAAACCATTGAAACACATATTTTCATTAAAATCCAGAAAGACTGCAAACTTTGACGTGAATATATCACTCCGCTCGTGACTTGCGCCTCGTTTCGAAACTCGATAATTGCGCTCACGAGCACGCAAATACTTTCGGCGTTTTGTTAATGAGTGAAATTTTCGGCGCGGGCTCAACCTGAAAGTTGGAGTCCCATGGTGAAGAACTCTACATGTTGATTTGGTTTATATATGGTGTGATTAATTTGAGATTGGTTTCA
The DNA here is from genome assembly GCA_963241965.1 of Tortrix viridana. Taxonomy (NCBI): domain Eukaryota; kingdom Metazoa; phylum Arthropoda; class Insecta; order Lepidoptera; family Tortricidae; genus Tortrix; species Tortrix viridana. Next base: position 8,936,653 of record OY725194.1, on the reverse strand, counting down.
AGTTTTACGTGTAGTTTTTGGTGCAAGGGTGTGAACATTAATAAATGAGTAAATTTTAGGGGAGAACAAAAAATTTACCTAGTCCCAGACTAAGCTGCAGGCACTATGGGTCCTAGGGAACGAAAAACATACTTATATAATGAAATACAAACATAAATATATAGAAAACATCCAAGACTCATAAACCAATTTTCATGCTCATCACACGAATATATAATCATACCCAGGACCGTTAGCTTTGCAGGCAGGGTCACTACACACTAGGCTAACCGCTTATTTGTGTGTAATGGGTCTGTAGCCACACAATTCGCGTAAACTTTATAAATTACCTGGGGCCTTAGCCAAGATGCATTACGCTTAACGATTTTCGAAAGTCGACAAAATGTATGAAATCGACATAAGCGGCTGACGCGACTGATCGTTAGCTTACCCAATCCTATACTTTTCTTTGATTTAGATAATTGATAAGTTAGCGTAATGCATATTGGCTAGGACCCCTGCGCAGGCGCGTTGCTCGCTAGTAATCTTGTGCCCGTAGGACGGTGTATAATATAGTTACAGTATAGTACAGTTAGTTTGGACTTATCTCTAGAATAAATATCAGCAGAAAACATTACACAAACATTATTATGTATGATTTGACTGTGGTTTTAAGATATAAACTTGTATGGGTTATACTAAGAAACAATATACATACTTAAATGAATTTAATACTTCGAAGATTCAGAAACAAATCGTGTACATACAAACTTTTGTCTGTTTGTGTGTTTTTGCTACTTTTTAGACCAATCTCTACCAACTAAACTAATTAAGTCATCGTTAGTAATATAAAAATCATAAGCAAAAAGTATGTAATAGTAAAAAATAATTTGCTAAGGAATGAAGCACCTTTAATTTTGCTAGCTGAAAAAAATAGAAAAGAGCAAATAGAAAATTTTGAAGCCAGTAAATTTCACAAGCAAGGTAGAAATCATAAAAACACCGCTGCTTTTGCCTTTTATGTTTTACTTATTATGAAACTCTTTGACTCAGTGTGGTGAGCTTAATCCCTAAAGGCTTTAGCTGAGCGTGTATTCTTTGCAACATATCTACTAAAGAAATATAAATTTTCAGCTCTTTGCTATCACCCAAAATGTCTGAATTAAAAGTGTATTGTAACTAGATGGAAATAAAACTGATAATTATTTAAACTTCTTAATAATTCAGAAGCTTTTACGAGTTTTGTAGCTAAAAATTATAAAAAGATAATTAAACAAAAACATAACCTAAAATTGAGTGTATAATCGAGGTCCAAGACCTTAACCTTGTGGCACTCCAGAACTCATTTTTTCTAAAAAAATCAAAACCTTATAACTGGACTATTAAATGAAATTAGAACACCTTTTTTCTTGTAAATTATTTCTTTATACCGTGTTGAACTTAAAGTAAAAGCTTATTGTGCTAAAGTGCTATGTTTAGTTAGACAAACTGTGCTTCTGCGTGCCGTCAGCAAATATGAGCTTCACTCCTTAAACTATGTTAGCTCCGATATTCATGAGTCTCGTCTAGTGGTCGCATCGAGGTGTGGTTCAAGAGAGAAGAGTCAGTAGTTTTTAATAAATATGTTTTTGAGTAATTTCATTATTAAAATACACTTTGTTACCGACTGTACTTCTAATAAACTCGCTATAAAAAGACGAATCAAACGAGTCCAAACTTGACGGAACTACTATTAGCCATTGAGGAGTTCCTATGACCACCTTCGTCTCTATATCATCATAGCTCGATGGTACCATATTATTCTATTGTCATCGGTATTACATAAGTATGTGAAATTTTAAGGAAACCCGACAATAATAAGAAGGTTAAAACTGATTTAAAAGACTTTTAGATTGTCACAAATCAAACTAATATAAATATGGATACTCTCGCACTTACATACTTGTCAGAAAGTGACAGATATTTTAAACACGACCATAATAAACTAGCACCTGGGCTCATCAACAAAATTGAACAATGTAAAGTTCAATCACATAGCAAAAGGATTCTTCATTGATATAATAATTACGATAAAATTCTTTGACAGTCCACACACGCTGACGCTCATGTGCTTGAAACGCTGACGCTTATGACTCGGCCCGCACTTAATGCAGCCAACAGGAATAGCTGGCGTTCAAGCCGCTCAAGTATTTGTGTTTAGCTTAACTGAGAAATCAGTAAACAGAGTGACGCCTGAAAGCCACTGACTGTATACAGGCTGATCGCATTCAGGTTACATGCTTACGATAATTATGGGATACTGTTAATCAATTGTTTAATCACTAAATAAATTATCAATTGAGAAAGTACAATTAATGGAATGATGTTGTTGATGATGAATTAACATAGCAGTGCCGAAATATATACTGACAGGTCAAGTCACGCTCGCCATTGCCGAATTGTCGACAAGCTTGCCAGCTACACAGGTTATATACAAATTACTGTCTGGAGCTTTCTTATGAGGCCCATTGTAAAGGACCACGTCTCTGTTCCATAAGTCTTCTATTAAGTGTTCTCATAAGAAAGCTCAAGGTCACCCAAAGGGCAATCGAATCAGGAATGAGGAAATCCGCAGGAGAAGCAATATCACCGACATAGCCCAGCGAATTGCGAACCTTAAGTGGCTGTGGGCGGGGCACATTGCTCGTAGAACTGATGGCCGTTGAGGCGGAAAGGTTCTAGAGTTGCAGCCGTGGACCGGAAAGCGAAGTGTTGGCAGGCCGTCCACAAGGTCGACGATCTGATGAAGATCGCGGGAAGCCGATGGATGCGAGTAGCACAAAACCGGCCGCCGCCGTGGAGATCCTTGGGGAAGGCCTATGTCAAGCAGAGGACGTCTTTCGGCTGATGTGATGATGATGGATGACTGTCCGGAGAGTTATTTAAATGATCAACAGAGCTGGTCACTGGCAAAAAAAGCACGTAAAAAGCTGAAATATATACATTAATTATTCAAACCAAACCTCATATCTCACATTAAAGCACAAAAATTTAATTTACACGCAATAAATTTTTAAATAGAAAATGTTTAAAAAATAATACACCCTGTTTCATGTAGCAGAAAAAGTATAATTCTAAATAAATTACCCGGACCAACCGTTGGCGACCTCTGACGTCATAATTCAGTGGCGGCGGCAGCGAACCTTTTTTGTAAATTTATTAACATGTGACACATGGAGCCCGTGCGAATGAAGTGAGAATACATGTTTTGATACTTTTGATGTATTTAATTGAACGAGTTTTTTTTGTATGAACGTTATTTTGAATGGTCATGTTGGGGGTGAAATGGAAAAACGGGCCAAGTGTGGATTCGCGAACGTTTTTTAGGGCTCCGTACCCGAAAGGCGCCCAACGACCCTATTAATATGCCTACGCTGTCCGTCCGTCCGTCTGCAATATCTGTCCGTCTGTCCTAACTATAAAGAGCTGTATTTTTTAACCATAATAGATAGCGGGTTGATTTTCTTTTTCAGAATGTGTTATTACGGCGGATTTACTAAGAAATAAAAAAAAGTGAAGTAATAACGAAAGGGGGTCCCCATACAAGAAACGTTTTTTTTTTAACGTATTTTTATTTTTGTTGTATCGTAAAAATGGTAAAACATACAAGCGTCAAATTTGGTATGATTATAGAAAAAACCCTATAAAGTAACAACAAATATTAAAAATCAGCTATATGTGTACGGAACCCTCAGTGCGCGATTCCAACTTGCACTTGCCCGGTTTTTTATATATATAGGTATTAATTTTAATTGTTATGCTAGATCTATTATGAAAATGTGTTGCTTATTCTTTTTTTCTTAATTTAAGAAAATAGTAGTAGCAGTAGGTCAAGTCAAAACGAAAAAAAAAAACAAATCTTATAAAAATATGCAGTTCGAAAAGATAACCTGGTTTTTAAGACTGTTAAGAAACTAGATTTCAGTCTTATTACCAATTTCATCCAAATCATAAAATAATATATTTACAAACATTTTATATTTTACTAAGTCACGATATTTTAATATTTTTTACAAAACGAGCATTGGTACTTTTCGATTGCGAAACATTCAACCGAAACGTTGTAAAAAAAACACGAAACACACAAATTACAGAAACCTTCAAAACTGCTCGATCGCGAATAAATATGATTGGTATCTTTTAATGAATCCGGACTAAACCGGATAAACGAAAAAGAAACGTAAGCGAATACAGCTAATTGCCAAGATAAAAGAAACAAAAACGGATTCATAAATACAATCTGAAATAAAACTTTCTAAACCCCAAATCCTCTACATTGCATATTATTAAACCAAATCAATCAATCCTTAACCCTATTACCATAAGCCTAAGCTTCACAATTAATTACGAGTCAATCCTATTACGACTTTCTTCTACGACCGACTGGTATTGATTATAATATGTTTTTCTTGCTCCGTTGCCTTGTGGTCGAATTTTTTGTCCTTTTTCCACAGAAAGGGATGCTCGGAATATACTTTTACTGTAAAACACCTTTCATTTTGTCCCCCAACAAGCCTATACGGTCGGCAAAAAAATCGTTTCATTAAATATTTTATATTCTCATATTTAATACTCATATTTTGTTGTGGTTTAAAAAGACGCGCCGCCCGCAAGAAACTGATAATTTTTACAAATTATATTTTGCAATAAACTTAAAAATAACATTACAACTAACAAAATAAAATTACTGAAAGAATGTTTGCTGTAGGTATTCTACACGAGTTTATCAACAAAAAACCATATAAAATAAATAGCAATATACTAATATAAGGTCAAATATTGACGAACTGAAAACCTTGCGCAAGCAGACTGAGCCCAATAAAACACCAAAGTTAATAAGTTAAAAAACCACCGAAGACACTATTTTACATTTAAAAAATGAATAAACCAACAATGCAACATAAACCGAAACTGTTTTACACATTGTGCTAACGAAACTTCCACACAATATAGTGTTAAGAGAAACTCAGTTTAATTTCACTTAGCGTGTAAAATAAAAAGAACATACTTTTTTTGCTGTCTCTCCCGGGAATTGTACCGAGTTTGAATCAATTTAGCACGTTTAAAGCACTTCTGTGGGTATTCTATACAGCGTGTTCTGATCATATTCAATTTATCTCTTATTTCATATTGAAATGTTAATGACTAATCTATCTTTAATTTTCTTTACCAAGAATTATGTGGAAGGTTATGATAGGTTTAGTACCAATTACACTAAACGATGTTAAATGTTAATCGACAACGTTAGACTTTGAAATAGGCTAAGGCAAATAAATAAAGGGTGTATTTTTAGGTCCCAGATTCAAACTGCAGGGTGCCCAGCGGGTTCTAGAGTAGCCACCACGGGATTGGGCGAGTCACGGAATTCGATGAGTTTACCCTACATTCTGACAGCTGTTAGCACTAATCGTCTGTTAAGTGATTGGTGAAATCCGACATAAATAGGATTCGTTCACTTTATCATTATCAGATAGATGACGTGATTTTTGAACAAGAAAATCTAGACTAACCGTTGAGTGGTCTCTTGTAGAGTGCTGGTAGATTTTGATGTGTAAATGTGTACGGCTTACTGTCAAAAATGGTTTGCAGTATTAGTCAAGTATTAGAAGTAATGTGTCATGTTCTATCAATTCGACAAGAAACGCGACAAATATTAGAGAATAGTTTTTCTGTACGTATGTCCCTGTCGTACACAGAGAACAGCGAGGGTTTGTGGTTGTGTATATTGACAGATACAAGTGGATGAAACATTGTCACTTTTGCTTTATCCACTGCGAGAAAGGGGGCTGGAGACGATGAGCAGCATTTTAGTCAAAAAGTGACAGAATCAATGTGTCATGTTCGATCAATTCAACAAGAAACACGAGAAATATTGGAGAATAGTTTTTTTGTACGTACGTACCTATGTCCCTGTTGTTATACGCAGAGAACAACGAGGGTTTGTTATAGTTGTGTATATTGACGGATACACGTGGATGAAACATTGTCACTTTCTTTTGCTTTATCCATTGTGAGAAAGGGGGCTGGAGACGATGTGCCTGAAAATTAACCGGATTTGATCTTTACAGCTCCTATGTTTGATGGTGCTTTAAAAATACAACTTTATGTAACCTGTAACCTTAAAATGCGTGTAAGGATCTTGGTATAGATGTACGTGATATAGTTTATTTTAATTATTAATGTTGTATTTAAAGATTTATGAAATTGCGACTAACCTATGACATTTGTGATAAAAATATATCTAATGATAACAAACAAATAAACAAACAAACGTACCTACCATATACCCACATAACTAAATACATAAAAAACATTACCCTTCTTCTTGAGCAATAGGGTAGGGTAGGGTATGTAAGATGTATTACTAAAATTTTCGAGAAAAATAGTTTGAAGTTACCCAAACATTTTAACTCCGTAAAAACCACATGTTTGACATAGTTACTAGAAAAATGTAATAGACATACTCGTATTAAATACTTGACCTTTTCTATCAATCCAAACCAACCTCTATCCCATACAAAACAGGGTCAAATTCGCCTAATCACTTGAATCCCTAACCCACACGTATGTGTTTCTATATTAATGGTACATATCTTCAATAGTTTGAAAATGTCGTAAGTTAAAACGTACTTTTCGCAAATTCAACCTTGCTCCAATAATATTAAAGTTCATTCTACATTAAAAAGATTTAAAATACGACCTTTTTTCAAAGTATTCACGATATGTATGTGTGTATACTTGTGTTCTCGTATCTACGGAATGCAATAAGCCGGCCGGAGCTGAAAAACCGTCAGCTCGTCGGACTAATGGCAATTTCCCCCGTTTCCTGCTAACGTATCTGGAAAATATTGCGGTTGGTTAACATGATGGCTAGAGAAAGAATTAGATGTACATATTTTTGTGACCACCCTGTATCTCATTTATGTTTGAGTGTTTTTTTGTGACCACCCTGTATCTCATTTATGTTTGAGTGTTTTTTTTAATGGCTTGGAGAAGGCAAATGACCTCACATGCCATCTGCCATGTGATTCTGTTAACGCATCTTCACATCGACTGAGACGATGAATAACCGGCGAATTTGTAGCGTGCTGAATTGACTGTTAAGGCGCTGTTCTCGCGTGGAAGGCAGGAATCTTCTTAATAAATAAAAATAGCTGTTGCAGTGGTCACATGGAGTGTAATAATAATGAATTGAATTAACGAATGGTTAACACAAACTTTAAAACTAAATGCTTCTCTTAATCTATGGTTTGTTGGAGTAGCCAACAAATTTACGTCGTCCGTCAAGATGTGTAAATGACATTCAACTGCCTGCACTTTCATTTAGTCGCCGGTTTCATCGGTGACACCTGCGGGCCTAATATGGCCGTGTTTATCGCGTGACAAAGCGTGGATAAAGCATCCGTCACTCTCGCGCTTATACACGTGTCCGAAAGTGACGGATGCTTTATCCACGTTTTGTCACGCGATAAACGCGACCATATTAGGCCCGCTGTTCGATACTGTAATTTATATTTTAATAATTTAATATATATCAAAACTTAATAATAATCTGACATTACCGATGGTAATAGACAGGATATTGGTCAGTATAAATAAAAGTAGACAGCATGTAGATCGAGATGATAATGAAATACCATTAAGATATTTCTTTAAACATCTCGCAACACTTTATCTGTAAAACTATAGCTTAAATACTTACTGAGCCAACGTTGGATTAAATCTAGAAAGAATGACCTTGAATTATCTCACGTATCTTCGCATCTCCTTCTCCAGAAAGGGACAGCACACACACGCACACAACACACAACACTTACGCAAATAAATACTAAAAATAAAATTAAACTGCCGCACTCAGATACGTCAATTAATTTTAAAGTTTGATTAAAGTTGCTGCGTCTTATTCTATTGCGATAGCAAAGAAAGTGATAGCAACAACTTTAATCAAACTTAAAAGTTAATTGACGTCTCTGAGTGCGGCCGTAAGACATCTTACATGTTTTTCCTTCCTTGAAAAAGAGATGGTAGTTTTTTTCTTGCTTTAATCTAATGTTTGCTCTGCCATCTTCATACGTTATAAGCTGGTCACATTATAATAAATAATAATAATCCAGCCTATATACGTCCCACTGCTGGGCACAGGCCTCCACTCACAATGAGAGGGGTTTGGGACTTTGGGCTATATAGTTCCCACGCGGGCTCAGTGCGGATTGGGAACTTCGCACACACCGTCAAATTGCTTTGCAGGAGTGTGCAGGTTTCCTCACGATGTTTTCCTTCACCGAAAAGCTCATGGTAAATTTACAAATTATATTTCGCACATAACTTCCGAAAAACTTAGAGGTGCGAGCCCGGGTTCGAACCCACGACCCTCTGCTTAAGAGTCGGCAGGTCAAACCATTAGGCTACCACGGCTTGTCACATTAGTTCGCCTAAATAAAAACTCTGCTCCCCGCCACCATTGCCAAAACGTGACCAAATTCTCCCCCATCCGTCTTGCCTTCACGTCACTTCCCAAACCCCCACGTTTTCCCCCATTAAAGGCTTACAGCGGTATTATTTCTTAACTTATGGTTGCTAGAGCTGCCGACTTGCGTACACGGTCATTTGTGCCACAATAGTAATGTCAGAATGTATTGCCGGCTTAAATAGGACCAAAAAAGCATGATAATAAAGAGAATTATGAGTTTTATGGTGCCTTTATTTTTTTATTTGATGCAGTATTTTTTTTATTTGGTTGCTTTTTTGTGTTAGGTACCAGACTGCTGAAATAAAAACCTAGTGAGACTTCGGTGTATGTCTGTATTTCACAGTTGTTTTTCCCAGCAATTACGCTTACGTAGCTTACTACTAAGATATTTTCGCTAAAATATTCTTGTAATAGGGATGATAAGTGGGTAAAGAAAACGAAATTATATTTAGTCCGTTAGTTAGATTATCAAAAAATATTGGACACGTATCTCCGTAATTTTTCAATTATGTAAAAAAAGAAAAAATACATGTTCAATACTTTTTGATAATCTACCGAATCGATAAAAAAAAATAGTCTGTTTATAACCTAATCTGCAAAAAAAACCTTTTTAATTTTAGTTCTTACCATAAATTTTTATAATATCGCGTTGTCATCCAATTCTAAGCAATACTTAATTCGAAGTCTCCAGCTCATCGGGAAGTTAGTTTAAAATTAGTTGCAAAATGTAATGGAGTAGACCAACAAACAGACAAGAAAACCAGTTAATAAAAAAGGAAAACATATTGATAGGAACATTATTATTCCACGAGCCATGCAGCCAAGTACTTAATATTAAAAGGTCGAACGTGGTCACTTTACAAACGACTTTTTTACAAAGCAATTCTATTATGGTCGTCAGTTTGTTCTAGCGGTTCAAATAAGATAGGCATTGAGAGAATCTATTTACTAAACTTAACCTGTGTACAGTCGAATGCAATAACATTGTTCACACTTTTGCACTTTACTTCGTTAAAATAAAGAATTGTATACATGTATTTGTACTCAAGAGTAATGAAAATTGGTTATTATACAGGGTGTAACAAAAACCACTTTCAATAAAAAAAACCCGTTAATAAGGTCACTCCTTCCTTTTGCACCGTGCTAGGGGTTGCTGGGCATTAGCTGTACAAACGATTTTTGTTGAACGAGGTATTCGTTACAGTCTTTCGGCCGCACTCAGAGACGTCAATTAAGTTTTAAGTTTCATTAAAGTAGCTGCTGTCACTTTCTTTGCTATAACAATAGAATAAGACGCAGCAACTTTAATGAAACTTAAAAATAATTGACGTCTCTGAGTGCGGCAGTTTGAGGCTGAGATCTTGTAGGGCGGTCCAAAACACATATGCATCTATTGATTTTTTATTAGGTCCTAAAAATACATAAAAAATAAAATACAACCTATCTAATTTAAAAATGGAAACTTTTTTTTTTCAAAAAAGGTACCTACATGCGTTATCACATAGCCCAATGTTCACCAAACTGTTACCTCTGGCTCAACCTCGTATATTAAATTTTACGATATCCGAATATCCACTTTAGGTACACGTCCTAAAGTAGATATTCCAATTTCATACATTTTCATACACGAGGTTGAGTCAGAGACCCGTCGATAGGCTAATCATGCACCTGCTAATAGAAGTATAAAAACCATTAACTATTTCAAGTATGTGCGTCCTGCACACTCTGTATGTACAAATCCAGAGGGGAAGGGCAATCTGACAAGTACTTATACAGCTGTTTCAGACCACTAGAAATAGTAAAAATTACATTATTTTTTTTTGTAAATGTTTTTATAATACGCTAACTCAACAAATGTTTCGGCGCCCATCGCTCACTGCTACGCTGCTATCGCGTAAATTCGTGATGAAGCCGTGAGACAATTACCTAGGTATTTTAGACATTTTAGTAGACTAATTACCTTAGAATATATAGTTTACTATAGCACTAATTAGTCATTCATTAAGGGCTAGACATAAAGCATTTCTCTCAAAACGATTGTTTCAGTAATGAGGGTATACAGGGTGTTCTGTAAAACACGAGCCAAGGTGCTGGCCAGCCAACGACTTGCGCACTTCGCTGAATCACGGAATAAATGTGATTGATAAAAGAAACAAATGCAGTAGGTTTATTAGTAATCAAAAATTTTAATCAACGAGCATCACATTAGAAGATTAATGAAAGAAGTTTTCTTGAGGGGCAGAATAAACTCTAACAAACTCAACCCCGATCGTGCAAGCGCAAGAATATTAAAAAAAAAAAACACCCCACACCATTTAAATGACACGCTGCAACATAACATACATTATTCAACTTTACTGTTTTAAAACTAATATCAAACATTGTTTTATGCTACAAAATGGAGGGATCTGGATTATAATTAACGTGTTAGTATTTTTTTCGATCGTCTAAAAATAGTACATGAGAAATTGTCGTCGACTCAAATTGGATCGTGATTCAAATAGATTCTAAATTCGAAAACACGTAAAGTGAACTTTACATTACAATAACTACTTAAAGAAGATTTGATACTGCGACAACAACACCACTGAGTGACGTAAAGCTAGTTTTCTGAACGCTTTTGTAAAGGTTCTATAATATGGATGGGTGTAGATAAAATATTTTTCTTTTAACAACACATTGAAAATCTAACCCCCTTACTAATAAACGTTGAGTAACGGCTGAGTAGTTATACAATGCTTTGTCCTTATCTGTCGAATTCAAATGTCACAATGACAGATAAGGACAAAGCATTGTATAACTACTCAGCCGTTACTCAACGTTTATTAGTAAGGGGGTAAGTGTGTACACAAGTTATACCTGTTTGTTATACCTGGGCCCTTAGCCAAAATGCATTACGCTAACTAGCGTTTCTATTCGTTTCGTTTTTAAACCAATCGCGTCACTGGTAGATCACGTCATACGAAGAGTCACGTGATCTACCAGTGACGCGATTGGTTTAAAAACGAAATGAATAGAAAGGCTAGTTAGCGTAATGTATCTTGGATAAGGGCTCTGTTATATGTTGTCTATTTAAGTGTGAGTAGTTTTTGAGTTTATCGCATTCAGACGTGGCTGAGGAACTTTTTTTATAATAAATAGATTAATGGCCTACTGTCTTTTTGTCCGTTGTTTGAGTTAATTTGAAATTAACTGGAAATTATGCGAGCCCCGCCAATGGTAATGAGGACTTCAAATTAGAACGAAACGAATATATAAAGCACCGCTTTAGAGATCATTACATTTATGAGATAGGTATAATAATGAATGCTTTTCATGCCTTTGTTAAAAGTTTTCCTATTAATTGCTGACTGGTTATTCTGTATTTTGTACAAGTGTTTTTAGGTAACATAAGCTAGACTTTGTTCCACTTAGATTTAGTATATCTAGCTGCTATCATATTCAAATTCTTGACGTTATAATATAATAGCTCTTAGCTTATAACATTATCCATTTTTTAAGATCGGATTCTTTCTGTTCTAACTAAAGGAAATCATATCCTAACTTTAATTACATCCTCCTAAATTCTAGATTGGGTTCCAGTCCAGAAAATGTAAGTGTTTATAAGTCCTTTACTGTCATGCTAAGTTATATAAAAGAAGCTATAACGTTAACAATATGACTGCGATATAGAAGCAAAATGGGTTAAAACAATGGACCTGTAATGATAACCACATCAAACCGCAAAATATAAATCACAAATAAAAACTGATATAGCTTTCTGCGGTTAAGTTCTACAATTTTGAGTTTGGATTTTATATTAACGCCTAATTTTTTACCATCAATTTTATTATTAATCATTTTATTGACTCCATACATACTCCACTTCCTCAAATTACTTAAAGCATAATTTTCCCCATTATAAACCTTATTTCTTCTAATGGAGAATCCGTTACAAGAAAATAGAAAGATCCATCCAGCTGAAACGTCTTCGAGTAGCACTCGCTTTCATGTCGAGAGGCAAGTAGCCGTTCAAGTGGGACTTACCTTCCAGTCGAGCGGCAAAAAGGTGTAACACTGGACAATAATTAGGTGAAAGGATAACAAATGGGGGGTTAAGAGGAAGGGGGAAAGGGTTTTAAGTTAAGGGGTGTTTTGATTTTGTCTGCAATTGTATGAATAGCTGAATTTTTAAAATGTTTTAGATGGAAGATAATCGTATTTGGCTATTAATTTTAGCTCTTCTTTGCTACGAAAAAGCCAGAGGGAGTAAAAAGACTGGCCTTTAATAAGGACAATTGCATTGCATGCATTGTCCTTACTCATCTACTTCAGGGTTAGCTGGAAGAGATCCCATTTAGGGATAAGTTCGCCTTTGTACTTTAAATTTACGATGTCAATGTATTATTTACTTATACTTTTTGTGCAATAAAGAGTTTACATACATACATACATACAATTTGGGACTTTGCTATTGATGAACTAAATAAAAGAATGATAGAGTTAACTGTACTACATTATACGTAAAAAATCCACATTTTGCTGCAATTTAGAAATAGTGTAAAAATTATTTATTGTTCACACTTGGTAACCGATGACCACTCACATAGAAATTCTAAAACAAAAGAAACACCATACTAATTTACTTAAAGTACAAAAACAACATTTAAATCTTTATTATACGAGTATACAAGGTGTTTGGCACATGGCTGGACCAACGGAAACAGCGAAGAGGTGGGGACAATATGCCACATGATTAATAGATGATGAAGTTAATTAACTGTAATTTTTTTATTCTTTTCAATTTTACTACCATCTTTACACTTTGTTAATTTTTTTTAAACCTCGGGATGAATATATGATAAAGTTAATTATCTAGTATTTTTTATTCCCTTTGTCAATTTGCTCTTTTCAATTTTACTGAAATCATTGCACTTTGTTAACTTTACTTTTTTCTTAAACCTGGGGATTAATAGATGACGAAGTTAATTAACTGGTTTTTTGTTCCCTTTGTCAATTTGCTCTTTTCAATTTTACTAAAATCATTGCACTTTGTTAATTTTACTTTTTTCTTAAACCTGGGGATTAATAGATGACGAAGTTAATTAACTAGTTTTTTTTGTTCCCTTTGTCAATTTGCTCTTTTCAATTTTACTAAAATCATTCCACTTTGTTAATTTTACTTTTTTCTTAAACCTGGGGATTAATAGATGACGAAGTTAATTAACTGGTTTTTTTTGTTCCCTTTGTCAATTTGCTCTTTTCAATTTTACTAAAATCATTGCACTTTGTTAATTTTACTTTTTTCTTAAACCTGGGGATTAATATATGATGAAGTTAATTAACTGTTTTTTTTAAATCTTTGGAACAGATTTATAGTGCTAAGTAAGTATGACCTCACCTCTTCGCTGTTTTCGTTTTTGCAACCATGTGCCAAATACCCTGTATATCCAACCATTCTTTTTTCTTCTGTGTTAAAGAACAAACTAACTAAATTACTTCACACTAAATATATAATCAAAAAAGAAAAAACATTAGCCAGCCGGACATGAACCCAGAACTATCCCCACAGGAAAATAATTACCAATGATTGCTTTAGAAAATGTCGAAGTTTCAAGTGATTCTTTCTATTCCCTCATTTCCTCACAACACCCTGTATAATTTTCTTCGCACGTGAGTACGTGGCTCAGCAAAAACGTACATTAATTTTCAAAATGGCCGATATGTGCGTTCGCAGACGTACTTTGTAAGCCCTGAAATTATTATATCAACATACAAAGGAAAGTTATTTATGGTGTGAAGCCGCCTGTCACACTGTTGGGCGCAGTTATATGTTACAGTGAAATAAAAGTTAATATTCTCTGTCTAATGTTACGTTATTACAGAGAGATGTTGAAGGACAAGAGTGCTTTTGTCTACGCAAAAGTGAAAATATTATTTCACTTAGATATTTGTACCTGTCGTATATTTTCGTTGCGTTCGTGCTTTATTCAATGTATATTAAATGAACGGTGTTTAATTTTGCATTAAATATTCTTTTAATAAACAAGTAAAATGTCACTTTTAATTGCTTACATTACGTTTTTTTGTCACATAGTGCATATACATATTATTATCGAGTTATGTTAATTACTACGTGAAAGCTACTAATTTTTTACCAACTTCAACTTCGAAGATAAGCGATTGGTTAGACGGTTAGAGACTTATGGCGCAGATTAAAGGACAGGGGCTTGGACCCTCGATCCAGTTCATACCTGTTCCAGCAGGTGTCTTTAGCCATTCAGCGGGGCAATGCTGCAAGTATTATGGGCACATTTGGTACATCGTTTGGGATAGTGGACTATTTTTAGGGTAATTGACAAAGCTTGTCTAATTTTTTGTAACTGTTGACGAACCTTTTTGTGGATTATAATTATCACTTTTTAAGTATCCTGACGAGGCCTGTGTTGTGGATGTAATTTGAATTTTGTTGGTTTCTTTTGTACACAGTTTTAATTTTTATTGAATAAAGGATCGTAACTTCAAAGTAAAAGTAGTATTTGAATTCGTCATAACAAGTAATTTAAATATTTTGAATTAATATTAAATACACCAACGGCACCAATCTGTTCAGCGTCATCGAGGGAGCAAAAAACCATATACAACATACATCCGTGTATACATACAAATAGGTCAAAAACCTTACAATACTTCTTCCGCAATCTGTTAAAAAAAACGACACATTTTCATTAGTGTAAATTACAAAATCAAAGTATTACTACCGTTACACCACGGTGTCACAGTCGGCCGCTCGTTCAAGTCAAGATTAATACAGAGGTGTGTAAGTTCAATTTTCATTCGCCAGCACGTTTTGGCAATTAAAGCTGTTCATGCCACGGGCTCGTTTTGGAGCTCGCTCTGTATGGAAACCAGAAGACTGGGCACTGGATGAATTAGCACATTCGCTACCGTCAAATGACTATTGTATGTAACGTTTATATGCCATGTGTGTCGTTGGCAATTTATGTTTTGGGCTGCGTTTACGCTGAATTATTTAAAGGTGTGAAGCAGGTGAATAGAACCCAAACAAATAATGCGAGTATATTAATTAAATTAATCTGTTAGAGGCTTTACTTTACGTCATAAGAAAGCGAAAGACTTATTAGGGTGATTCCACGAGCGGTTCAACCGCCATATCAGTCCCTTGATCGCATTAAAGTCGAAATTTGTGTATGCCTTTTTCGCCTAATTTGAAGAAGCCAGGGCACTCTATAAAATAACCGAAAATGGCATCCAAAGCTACAGAAATTTTGACTTTAATGCGATCAAGGGACTGACGCTGGTTGAAACGCTCGTGGAGTCACCCATTACTATATTTTTTATTTCTTACAATAACAATATTTCTAAAATTTTCAATAAATATCTCAATAATCAGATCTCAAATCTCCCTAAGATAGTAAAATGCCTGTTATATACGAACAAACGGACTAACACACGGATAATGTAGATTACGAAATTGTAAGGCTTTCGTTTTCCACCATTAGCCAACGGAACCCTTAAAATTACAAAATTTAAATATATTATAACAATTTATTCATAGCTCCATAGTTATATAACAAACAATAAAAGTAAACAATTACTGCGTACATGATTTAATAATTAATTAGCGTAGGTATACCTTACTTTATATTCATTCATTTGTCGGACAAAACTACGAGATAACAACAAAATACAACGTTTATTGGATTACAAAACTATTCCAAATTAATTAAACCTAACAGATAAAACCAATACCTCTCGTTATCTGTTAATGAGCCTAAATTGCTGACCATCCATTCAATCCAGTACCACAGCCACTCAATTCAATACACCATCGACTCAAAGAGGAGTTTAATGGCACTGATCATACAAACACAACTTCAAAGCCACGCTCGTTCATTTTCATAGAAATTGAGCTCTCAAATGAGTCATCGGTATTTTAACAAAGACCTGTGTTTGACAGTTTACCAAATAAATATAGTAGAGAGCTTTATTTCAGTTGGTAATGAGGTACCAATGTTTGAATTACGATTGCCCCTGGGGTGGAAAAGTTCTGAAGGGGTGACTAGGACTACGTACCGGAAGGTGCAATATTAATAGAACTTTTTTTATTTTATTTTATGCAAAACAGAAAAAGTACAAAAATCTTATTTCTAATACGTGCCACCGAAACCCGTTATAGAGGTTTATGTGTTGCCGTGTACTGAAGCCGTAATTTATTTTCCCAAAGGTAGACATGTAGAATTTTTGATACAAAAGACAATTCAGCGATATTCAATTAAAATCGTTAGAGCCGGACAAATTTATTTCAAACCTTAAGCTTAAGTCTTACGTTAGAATATGGAATTGATGTATTCATTTCCCTAGCACCTGCCAAATTTTATCTCTTGCATGCATGCTAGGGGACCTGATCTCGAACTGACTATAACTCAGCTGATTCTGAACGCATCTTGTCTCATATTTTATCAAATTAATTTCATAATTATTTAAATAGCATCAACTTTTTTAATTAAACTGTCGCTTTGATGTTTCAAACAAAAAAAGGATGAAGCATTTGATGTCACGCTCCGCTTGATTTTCCCTTATGAAATCCTCCCGTGATTTTCAAGTGATTTTCTGTTTTCCCGCAAAGCAGCCGACTGGAATTTCCCGGAAGTGTCAGATTGAAAATATTAAACAATAAACTGAACACGGCCTTCAAAACCACGCTTTTGTTTTTTGTTAGGTATTTAAATAATTGAGGAGTGGTACAGATTAATTATTATACAGGGTGTCCCGTAAACTGACGATAATCCGTCGACAGGTGATATTGCTGCTCAGAAAATCAAATTTTAGGTTAACTAAAAATGGCTTAGTTTATGAGATTTTGTCATTTTTGTAAAAATTTAAATTTCTCCCTCGGCTCCTTTTTTTAACGCCACGACTACAAAAATATATTTTTTTTAAATATAGTTTTAGACAAATATTCCTGGAAAGTAAGGCTTTCACACGGTATACGTTTTTTTTGGATGTTGAATCCTGTTTACCTGAAAAACGACTTAAGAGCCATTTCTTAAATACCTTGAATTTGGCCCTTCGCAGTGAAAAAAAAATAACAACACTAAAGTGGCATCATGCCACAAAAATATGCCCATCTAATGTTGTTTTTAAAATAGTACCTACATCACTTACTAATTTGCCCAATAATTTATGAGATATTGCTATTTAACTGCAAAATGACCTCGGATTGTGAAGCCAAGTTAAGATTTTTAAACTATCGGACACCTTAAACCTTTTTATGGTATTATGGCGTACATGTGAACGTTTTTTAGCCCCCAACGCAATAAAAGGGGTGTTATAAGTTTTACGTGTGTATCTGTGTGTCTGTGGCATCGTAGCTCGTAAACGGATGAACATATTTTGATTTAGTTTTATTTTTGTGTCGGTGACTTAGGACGTAGCTTAGGGAAAAGGATCCAACCCACAAAGTAAATGTATTTAAATTTGAATTCTATCGCTGTCAATATTATAAATAAATAAAATAAATAAATAAATATCAGGGGACAATTTCACACAAATTGACATAGTCCCAAACTAAGCTCTAGGCTTGTACTATGGGTACTAGACAACGATAAACATACTTATATAGAGAAATACATACTTAAATACATAGATAACATCCATGACTCAGGAACAAATACTCGCGCTCATCACACAAATATTTGTCCATACCGGGATTCGAACCCAGGACCGCTAGCTTCGTAGGCAGGGTCACTACCAACTAGGCTAACTGCGTCGTCAAATCAAATATATCAAATATATTATATATTATATTTATTATATCAAATTCTACAAGTGCGAAATGGTTGAATTGGATCCTTTTTCCTAAGCTACGTCCTTGATTGAGAGTGTTCTTAGCTAAGTTTGGTGGAAATCCTTTAGACCATTGAAGAGAGTAATGAGCTTTAAAATGAAGGTTTAAAATGTTGTCAAGGGTTATTTCTATCATACCTATATGTCATTCCACGAGCAGCGTTTCAACTGCTGTCAGTCCCTTGATTGCATTAAATTCGAAATTTCTGTAGCTTTAGACGAGCCCTGCCTTCTACAAAATAACCGAAAATGGCATCCAAAGCTACAGAAATTTCGACTTTAATGCGATCAAAGGACTGTCGGCAGTTGAAACGCTCGTGGAATCACCCTTTAATAATTATCGATACACAGTATCTCTTACTAGTAGTGGCTAACACCTGCCCGGAGTCGTCAGGTACTGTGGGTGGACCTGACGACCTACCTACACCCACCTGCGCTAGGGCCTGCGCAGTTGATCGCCGTAAGCAGGGATGAAGGGAGCCTGGGGATTGAGCCGAGCCAACCAGCGAGGCAACACGTCCATTTTGGCCCGGATTTCAGGCGAAACGGTGGCCCTTACTAATAGCCAAAGTAAGGGAAACGGTCAAGTGTCTTACCGTCTCTGGGGCACGGCGAGAGCTGTGGGGTCTCGTGGAGGCAGTCTGACTGCCAAAGCGAGAGGTGAAAGGCCATGCTGAAGGAGTAAGCGAAAACGATCCTGGCAGGGGCGGTCGGACCTGGCCGACCCCTGTCCCGTCTAGCGAGCACCTGATGTCGCGCAAATAACCAACCCTGCAGCTCTATATCCAACCGGTAGTCCTAACGACCGAAAGCTATTTTTATAGCCGGTAGGCGTTCCCATAGTTGCGGGCTCGAAAGAGGGTGGGAAGCCGGAAGGATGAATTTTATAATTTTAAAGTCATGGATAACAGGTCTTTAAAATTCACATTGGCCAAGCCAGAAGCGTCCACCGCTAATGGCAAAGCCAGACAGGCTGGACAGGCTGCCCCCAAAGGGGCGGCTGGTCAGGCCAACAACCCCAGTGCCAAGGCGACTGGTGGCTTGCCGACCTCGGTCGGCAAGGAAACCAAAGCCAAGGGCAAACACTGGTTAAAGGGTAAAGCCAGAGGCGGAGCAACGGGGCACCCCCCCAAGCAAAACCGAGTGGCCTTCCCACAACAGAGCACTGGAGCCGACCTGGTTAATCCCAAGGCCCAGCCTCTTCCAGACCCAGCTGGACAACCCGGGACCTCCCGGGACTTCCCGCAAGCCAGTTCCTCTGGCATGCTAGCTGGAACACAACCGTTCGCGGACTGGCAGGAAGTGGATCGCAAGTCCAAGAAGCGACCCAAATTTGGGAAGCCTCGCCCCGCCGATCCCGCGATCGTCCTACCTTTCCTTGTTGAAAGTCAAGGTCAGGTAGGTAAGAAAAAACGGCCGAAGCCCAACAAAAGCCAACGGCGTGCCGCTCGCTTAGCGAGAGAGCAGCTGGAAGCGAGTAAGGTCACCGCGTCCGGTTCGGGTACAGCGGCTCCACCGGAGACTGTACCGGACCCGGCACCAATCGGCCAGGGAGCTTCTGGTAGATGTCCAGCGGAGAGTAGTGGGGCAACCCATAACACTCCAGCAGGATCGTCGGCCAGAACCACTGGTAGGGCGGTTGCGGGACCGTCTAAACAACAACGACCTGGTAAGAGAGCTCGAGCCGCTGCTAAGCGAACGATGGACGATACCCTATCGCCCAGAGTGGAGCACAAGAAGCAGCGACTCGAGGGTTCTTGCCAACCTGGTGTGTCGTACTCCCAAGCGGCTAAGTCCGACCTGGCCGTCGTCATCACAGACGAACGTACGGGTCACATACCGAGGGAGTACTCCAATGCCATACTCCGTGAAATGCACATTGCACTAGCGGAGGAGGCAAAGGCAGCCACACCATTAAACAAGCCACCTGGATTTGACGGTAGGCCTATCTATGCGGAGGGTCAGTTGAAGCTGTTCCCGCAGAATGAACATTCACTGGCCTGGCTCCGAAGATGCATAGAAGGCCTAACACCCCCACTTGGCATGAAACTGGCCGTTACGCGCCAATCAGACCTGGCAGGCAGGGTCCGTTGCGGGTTATTTATTCCCAACCCGGAGGAGTCGACCACCTGGAGGGAAGTCCGTGACGCTGCGCACGGACTCACCTACCAGAACGACTGGGCCCAAGTCAGTCGCTGGAACATTACGAAGGTTGACAAACAATCCGAAGGATGGTTTGTCACCTTCTCTATACCGGAAGACCTTGTCCCCATCATCATGGCAAAGAGGAGATCTCTAAACTGTGGGATGGGGCAGGTATACCTTAAATTCCGAGGACCAGGGGGGAAGTATGTGGAACACCCTCCCGTGCTTGAGGAAAGGACAGCTCCTGAACTTAAGATAACGGGAACACAACTTCCCCTTGACAACAAGGAAAGCCCGACGGAAGGCGCTAGTCACGCATCCACCGAACCAGTTGCCCAACGGGTAGCGGCCGACCTCGAGGATGATCTGCTGGACTCCGGTGATGAACCGAACATGGCAGTCTCCGAGGGGGAGGAGCTATCCGGAAGGATGGAAGTCGGGCTTAACCTGACAGTGGAGGATAGGATGGGACGACACGATGTGTCCAACACCTCCACGAAACTGCACCTGGACTAGCATTGTCCAGGCAAACCTCCAGCACAGCGTCTCCGCCTCAGCACAACTAAGGCGCTGTATGGAGGATCTACAAACGGCCGTTGCCCTCATACAAGAACCGTGGGTGAGCAACGGCCAGATACGAGGACTCTCTAACACAAGAGGTAAGTTATACTTCTCTACGGACCACCCAAACCCAAGAGCTTGCATCCTTACTACTGGTAACATTGTGGCGCAACCGCTAACGGAATTCTGTTCCAGAGATCTGTGCGCGATACGGGTCCAATTACCACTAACCACAGGCTGCCAAGATCTAGTCCTGGTGTCGGCGTACATGCACGAGGAGGAGGACCCGCCCCCCCACGAACTGCACTTACTGGTGAACCACTGCGAGAGAGCCGGCCTCGAGATCCTCATAGGGACCGACTCCAACGCACACCACCCCCTCTGGGGTATGGAAACCAGCAATAACAGAGGTAAGACCCTGGTTGAATACCTTATTACTACAAACCTTAATATTCTAAATATAGGGTCAGAACCAACTTTTGTAAACAAACGATGCAGAACGATAATTGACCTTACCTTAGCCACGGAAGGAGTCAGCGGACTGATTGTGGAATGGCGGGTGTCGAAAGAGGCCTCCTGCTCAGACCACAGATGGATCCGTTTTGACCTCAAGACATCGTTCCCCGAACAAGCTCCCAGACGGAACCCCAGGAAGACGGACCGGAATAAATTCAGGTCAGTCCTTGGTAAGAAACTCGCATCATTACCACCGATGGGGGACCTTCGGGAGACGCCGCTAATTGAGCAGCAGGTAAACAACCTTACTGACACCCTCTTGGAATGCTATCATGAGGCCTGCCCCCTGAACCCACCGCAGAGGACATCCATCAAAGGTCACCCGTGGTGGGGACCTGAACTGGAGAGACTCCGGGGTAAGGTTAGGCAACTTTTCAATAGGGCTATGAACACCACAGCCGAAGCGGACTGGGACAAATATTACGAAGCTAAGGCTAAGTATAAGAAACGCCTAAGGTTCTGGAGCTCTTCGTCATGGAAGCGCTTCTGCAGTGGCATTGAAACATTAGATCAAGCCAATCGGGTAAGGAAAACACTATCGCGCCAATCAACGTCACAGTTGGGTACGCTGCGAAAACCCGATGGCTCATACACCACCTCCCCAGCGGAGACCCAACGGCTCCTGCTGGAAACACACTTTCCGGGCAGCATAATGCTGACCAATGAAGTGTGGCAGGAGGAGGAATACACCGAAACAGAATCTAACTGGCGCACTGCTGAAAGGGTTATCACTCCAGACAAACTAAGGTGGGCCATTAACAGTTTTCAACCCTTCAAAGCAGCAGGTCCCGATGGGATCTTTCCTGCTCTCCTGCAATGGGGACTGGAACATATTCTGATGACGCTGACTAAGCTACTGAGGGCTTGCTTAGCTCTCGGATATGTACCCAGGAAGTGGAGGGATGTCAATGTTATATTCATACCGAAACCAGGTAAGAGTGACTACACAAACGCCAAATCCTTCAGGCCAATCAGTCTCACATCTTTCCTTCTGAAGACGATGGAGAAACTGTGTGACAGAGACCTGAGAGATCGGGCGTTGAAAGACATACCAATGCACGGCAATCAACATGCGTATAGCGCAGGTAAATCTACAGAGTCGGCTCTCCACATGGTTGTTAGCCGGATTGAAGGAGCAATCAAGAACAAGGAAATGTGCCTTGGAACATTCATTGACATAGAGGGCGCCTTCGACAAAACACATTTCACCAGTATAGGTACCGCCTTGGGCAACCATGGAGTGGAACCTGGTTTAACTAACTGGATCACCAACATGCTGAACAAACGAATCGTGCGCTTCGCGGGGGAGTCACAGGCCGCAGCTGTGGTAAGGGGCTGCCCGCAAGGGGGAGTTCTCTCGCCGCTCCTGTGGAATCTAGTGGTAAACAACCTCCTCACTAAGCTCAACGCTGAACGATTCTACACGATAGGCTATGCCGACGACTTAGCTATATTAATAACAGGTAAGTTTGCCAGTACAGTCTGTGACCTAACCCAGACCGCTCTCCAGGTGGTGGAGCGATGGTGTAAGGAATTCGACCTGTCAGTCAACCCAGCCAAAACAGAAATGGTAATGTTTACTCAAAAAAGAGTTCTTGGCAACTTTACCAAACCCAAACTACTACAAACAGAGCTTCAACTGTCACCTGAGGTAAAGTACCTAGGAGTAACACTTGATAGCAAACTAAACTGGAGTAATCACATTAACAAAAGAATAGAAAAAGCAGGGGTCGTCTTCTGGCAATGTAGGAGAATGGTAGGCAACAGGTGGGGTCTCTCACCGAAAGTCATCCTCTGGCTATATAAAACAGTAATTCGACCTCTTTTCTGCTATGGGGCGCTGGTTTGGTGGCCAAGAACAAACCTCGCTACCGTCCAAAACAAGCTGCAAAGGCTTCAAAGACTCGCTTGCATGGCCACCACCGGCGGTATAAGGACAACACCGACTGCCGCCATAGAGGCAATGCTTGATCTACCTCCGCTTCACCTCCATGTTCAACAGGAGGCTGCCCTGTCTGCGGTAAGGTTACGAACTCTGAACCTCTGGTCCAACCATGGAGCTCAACACGCAGCTAGTTTAGACAAAGTATACGAAGAATTTCCGTTGCTTAGGGCAGGTACGGATAGGATTCCCAAACGAATGGTGTTCGATAAGAGGTACAAAATTCAATTACATGAAGATGACAACTACGAAGGTCTTAACCCTAGGGAGCTGAGGATCTTCACTGATGGTTCCAAAACTGACAATGGCACAGGATCTGGTACGTTCTCTGAAGACCTGAACATGTCAATTGCCACACCGCTTGGCACCCACAACACAGTCTTTCAGGCCGAATGTATGGGGATCATTTATGCGGCGTCTGCCATTATTGATAGGAAGGTAACTGGAACCTCCATCCGGATCCTCTCTGACAGCATGGCAGTACTACAAGCCCTGAGATGTCACACCGTCACATCAGGGTTAATCTACGAGTGCCACAAACGACTTATGGAGGTATGTCAATACAATCAACTAACCCTTCAATGGATTAAGGGCCACAGTGGATCTCGAGGTAATGATGCTGCGGACGAACTGGCCCGGCGAGGATCGGAAATGACGGCCATGGGCCCCGAACCGATCATCCCAACGCCCTTTAGCAAAGTTCGATCTCTGCTGCTCAACCGCACCAAGAGATTACACAATGAATACTGGGTGAGTCACGATAAATGCAGGCAGGCGAGGGAAGCACTGCCTACCATTAACAGTCGACTCTCCAAGGCACTCCTCCGTCTTAGCAAATCTCGACTAAGGACGGTAACCAGTGTCTTAACAGGTCACGGACCTTTTAACAAACATCTTTTTAATTTAGGTGTCACAGACAGTCCTCTGTGCCGTGCGTGCATGGAGACAGAAGAAACAGCCGCCCACGTCGTACTACACTGCACCGAGGTGGCGCAATACAGGGCTAAACACCTCGGTCCGATGAGGTGTCTCCCCGAGGTAACCATCGACATTAAAGGTCTGGTGGGCTTCCTCGAGGAGCTGGGATGGCTAGAGTAAAATGGTAATCCCACCCACACGCAAAATAGGCGCTAGACGTCGAGTTGCGGAAACCAGCCCGCCTTCAAATACAATACAAATACAATACAATTATCGATACAAGCTTTTATTTTCACGTTTCTTAAAAGTACTGATTTGCCCGTCATTCCAGGACAAAAAAATACATACGCATTAATTAAACTCGTCAAAATAGTTTAGGAGCTGGAGTAAAACCGATTACATACATGGTTTATTAAACACATTACCGTTCTTTAAGCATCACACAGTCGGTTTAAAATAGGATCTTTATATTATTCTTACTTGAAGCTTCAGGGTGGACACTAACCGCTATGTAACAAGATTGATGCGAGTAAGTTTGGTGCTCTTGTGATACAACTTTGGTCATTAATTGCGACGTTCTCAATATAATGGGACCTTATGGAGGCAGGCGGTTACGCCGTTTTTAGAACTGTTACCATAGTATTCGTATATGTACAAGAACAAGAAGAGCGTAACTGCCTGCCTCCATAAGGTCCCTTTATATTGAGAACGTCACAATTTCAAGTATCTGGGAGACCGAGCGTCGTCGCTCGGGTCGAAAACGAATTTTCATCAATTTTCTATACAAAAAAAAAAGAAAAATAAACCGATCCATAGCGCTGGGGTTCAAGCCCGCAGTTTTTGCGTAGTAAGCCAACGCTCTAACCATCAGTTTATTCAGACGGCGGCAGCCGCCCCGAAATCACGAAGCATATTGCGCGGGAAATCTTTTTGAGTGAAAATACGGAAAAAACTAATTTTCTCAGATATGAGACCTAGCTTCATCGATTTATCGCCATCGTAAACCGCCGTTCTGCAAATTTAATCGAAATCGTTAGAGCCGTTTTTGAGAACGAGAGCGGGTACAAATATATTTATATATACAAAATGTTTTCGTTTAATAAGTAGGAATTTCTATCCGTTGCCCTTTACAAAGCTATCTGATAGAATCAGAGAATTCTGCCCTGCCAAGGTAAATGGTATTTTATTTCACAAAACTACTTAAACAATTGCAACCTCATTACTGGGTAATAAAGTTGCAATTGCTACTGTAGTTTTGTGTAAAATACTGCCTTTTACCTTAGCAGGGCAGAATTGCATATATGTATATTGCATATTTGCAACAGTTAATTAAATATCAGAGTACAATCTCACACAAATAGACCTAGTCCCAAACTAAGCTCTAGGCTTGTACTATGGGTACTAGATAACGATAAATATGTATATAGAGAAACTAGCTTTTCCCTACGACTGCATCCGCGTAGAACTCGTTTATCGCTGCTCCCACGGGAACTGTCCAATTTACCGGAATAAAAAGTAGCCTAGATCCTTCTTCAAAACTCAGGCTATCTCCGTACCAAATTTCATCTAAATCGGTTCAGCGGTTTAAGCGTGAAGAGGTAACAGACAGAGTTACTTTAGAATTTGAAATATAAGGGATTAGTAGGGATACATGCTTAAATCATCATCATCATCAGCCGCAAGACGTCCACTGCTGGACAAAGGCCTTCCCCAAGGTTTTCCACAACGACCGGTCCTCTGCTGCTGTCATCCAACGGTTTCCCGCGACCTTTATCAGATCGTCGTTCCACCTTGTAGAGGGCCTGCCGACACTTCGTCTCCCGGTTCGCGGTCGCCACTCTAGAACCATTCCGTTCCAACGGCCATCGGTTCTACGAGCAATGTGCCCCGCCCACTGCCACTTAAGGCTGCCACTACATGCTTTAATACAAGAAAACAAATACTCGCGCTCATTAAACAAAAATTCGGCCTAACCAGTAATCAAACTCAGGACCGCTAGCTTCGTAAATAATGTCACTACCAAAAACCAACCAGGCTAACCGCGTCGGCGTCGTAAAAATGTAACGCCATAAATAAACATTTTCTTTTGCTCATGAAATACCTAGTTTTATTTAACAAAACGAATGTGCTTTTAGAAACTGATATTCTAGAGTATCCCCGTCTCTAGGGTAATAAATGATAAATTCTCAAAGAACAGAAAAATAGTAAATTATACGCTTTTCTGTACAGCACTAAATATTCAACAACGAATAATAAAATTGCTAGTACGTGCCGGGAATCGCGTATTTCCGAGTATTGTTTTAAATTTCCAATAGTGCTATTGATTGTTGAGTTATTAGAAGCGTCTGGAGTTTATTTAACAAATCGCATGTTTGTGCCGCTAAGATTTGTAGATTTGCTAAAATAATTATAAATGCGAACGTGAGTTTGTTTATTTGTTACGCAGCGCTGTCACGGCTAAACCAGTGAGCCGATTTCGATGAAATTTCGTATTAAGATAGTTTGAATCCCGGAAAAGGACATAGAATACTTCTTATCCCGAAAAATTGATCATTTCTCAAGCAGCGATAAACGACTTCTACGCGGACCAAGTTATATAAGAGCGGGCTAGTTAAGTATATACCTAAGGGGAGTATGACACAAATTGACTATAGACTGATGGCACCAGTACTGGACAAGGACCAATTATGGACACATGATTCTTATTTTGAAGAAGATAAGGGCTATTCATTTGTTTTTTAAAACAAGCAACACAAACAACATATTATACAACACACGACAAATTAATAACCTTTTTCATGTTCCTCTCACTCGTACTAAATATGCTAGCCACTATTTCATTAACAAAGCTTGTAGTATAATGCTTTATGATGCCGATATATTTGGTTCATCAATCTTTAAATTTAAGACCACCGTCAGCCGTCTTAACACTTAATTTGTTTTTTCTTGTCGTTTTTATTTCATAACTTTCTTTGTTTAACGCTGACTGTATGGAGGATTACGTTTAACAGTCTAACTGAGAATGGGTACGATAATATATATATATATGTCTTCCTACATAAACCGTGTCCCCTAGACAAGATACAGCGTTTACATGATTTTTATGAGGTATGTACGAGTAGTACGTAAGCTATTGAACATTAAACATTAGTTAATTTTCTGGTTTAGGCCAAGCATTTTTGTCCGTTAGGTAGTCCTCGACCCTATAGTACGCCTTTGACATCAACGACTTTTTCAAGTATTTTTTAAGTGCTGGAAGGGGTAACTCTAAAACTACGTCGGGTAATTTATTATAAAAATGAATGCATTGACCTACAAATGATTTATATACTTTACGGACACGAAACTTTTTTATGGCAATTTTATTTTTATTTCTAGTATTTATATTATGTATATCAGAATTTGGTATGGTAACAGTTCTGTCATAATCAAGTCTAACCCTTCGACTACCCGCATCCTCCCTGGAGACTAGAGGGTTGAAGGGTTAATGAGAATTATGTTAATACGCCAATGAGTTCTAATTTTAGGTCATTGATTAACCTAAGTAGGTTTGGAACAAAAAAGTCACTTTTAGAATGAGTAAGTAGATTGGGTCTGCAAGCGTTACACGGTGTAATGGTTGGGACCAAAGGGACTTCAAAAAATTAAAACAGTGAATATTTTTGTCATGAAATGTAGGGCTAGACAAGTTTAATTCGGTGAACGTTGGCGTTTATGGTACGGAATTGACATTAGCGGCGGATAGATTGCCAGCTTAAGTCAATCCACATTTTTGGAAAGGCTTTCTTTGTCGGTCGAAATCTGCACGCAAAAGTCCACTTTAACCGCTAGCGTGGAAAGTAATGGTGGTGCTGTGCGCGGAGGGGGCGCTGCGCGACGACGGCCACGACTGATGTGATGCTCGTGCAATTGTTTTTCCGAAAGCAAGTGTTTTCCTCGCTACATTAAGGTAAAATATTGTGTGTTTCGCACGGAAGCAAAATTATTTCGGTCTCGAGGCCTGAATTCCCGTTACGCTCAGGTTCTATTTTTAAACTCGCTAGGCTCGTGGTTCAATTTTAGATTCCTTCGCTATCTCGGGATTCAATACTGGCTCTCGTGCCAAATAACAACTTTGCAGCCTCATATAACAAATAACTAAAAATGTGCTCATTTTGCGATATAAAATATAAATATTAGTTCGGGTGTTATTTGTCAAGGCTCTTTGATAATATTGGAACGAGGCGAGGAAAATCAAATGTTTGCACAATTTACCGAAATCATAATTGAATTTCCTGATATCTTTGTTCACGTTTATAAGGAAACTGTTCTTAAAGACTATTTCATATCAAAAAGCTTATATTAGGAACATGTATATTTAGATGTTAGGCGCTTACAAACATCGAAAAAAAGACAGACGGACGGACAGACGGACAGCGTAGGCTTAGGCTAGGCTAATAGGGTCCCGTTAGGCACTCTTTAAGTAGGTACGGAACCCTAAAAAGTACTATATCAATGGTAGTGAATATAGAATCGTATTTCCAGGTTTTTATGCGGATAATTATTTATGCTACTACCATTGCTGTGTAACTTGATGAAGTTTGACGGAAAAAACTTACATTAAATGGGTTAATTCTTCGAGAGTTTCAACCGCTCTCATTCCCCTTTGCATTCTTGTCGAGTTTCCTATAGATTAGAATATCATTTTCAGTTATTTAGTAGAAGTCAGAGCACTCTACAAGATAACCGAAAATAGCGTCCAAATCTATAGGAATTTCGACATTAATGCGACCAGGGGAATGAGAGCGGTTGAAACGCTCGAAGAATTACCCAAATAGGTTTTTAATCAGTGATATTTTTGACGCTAAAACAAATTTAATTTACTTATACCAGAGGGCCTAGACGAGATGCACTACGCATAGGAACAATTCTCGAAAATCGCTAAAAATATATTATATAGAGTTGATATAAGCTAACGAGCTGTAGCGTCAGCCGCTACAGATCAATCTTTTACATCTTTTCAGGGCCCTTAGCCAAGATGCATTACGCTAACTAGCGTTTCTATTCGTTTCGTTTTTAAACCAATCGCGTCACTGGTAGATCACGTGATACGAAGAATCACGTGATCAACCAGTGGCGCGATTGTTTTAAAAACAAAACGAATACAAACGCTAGTTAGCGGAATGCATCTTGGCTAAGGGCCCAGGTTTCGAAAATGGGTCATACACAGTCACAGAAACAAAAATTGTCTCTCCTGTTCCAGAAAGTTAAGGACTTTGAAACCAAATTTCTGGGGTTAGGATATATCCGCGTAATGGGAGTCTGGTGTAGTTTTGG
The DNA here is from genome assembly GCA_963241965.1 of Tortrix viridana. Taxonomy (NCBI): domain Eukaryota; kingdom Metazoa; phylum Arthropoda; class Insecta; order Lepidoptera; family Tortricidae; genus Tortrix; species Tortrix viridana. The sequence continues at coordinate 8,906,918 of OY725194.1, read as the reverse complement.
CCTGTATCGAAATTGTACGAGTTAAAAACTCCCATGTCGTTAACTTTTAGGAACAGAAGGGACAATGTTGAACCTAAATCTGTGTATGACCCAAATAGCTAAGAAAGCGTAGTCCATCTAGGCTAGACCATTTGGGCCGTCAAAATCGGACCATCCGTTCACCAAAAAACAAGATACTGTACAAATAGTCCTTAAAAATTTTGAGATTAACCCTCTTTCACTCTTTCTCCTACGCTCATTATACTGTTATGTATATATGTATGTAAACTCTAAATAATTCATTGACATCGTAAAATTAAAGTACAGTCAGCGTCAAGTACATAAGAGCAGTCAAAATTGGCAAATATATCGTAACACACCCTTATTCCTTTAGTAATAAAGTGTTGAGATATATTTGGCCACTTTTGCGGCTCCTATATATTTGAGGCTGATTGTACAAAGGCGAACTATTCTTACCGAAACTTTAAAAACGGCACATAAAAATGTAAGAACTTGTAAGTTAGTCAAATAAAAACCATCGCATGTCTGTTAAAACAGCCATTCCGATTGGCTGAGGCGATTTGTATGGCTAATCTAAGCATCTGCCAACTTGGGCAATTAGAGAACTTGCGGCGGACGGGTAAAAGTTTTATTTTGTCCCATTAAACAGAGCCGCTGGCTCACACAATACTAAAAAAAAAATATCATTTTTTATGGTTCTGTACCTCTAATTAAAAAAACGGAACCCTTATAGGATAGCTTTGTTGTCCGTCCGTCTGTCTGTCTGTCTATTTGTCTGTCTGTGTGTCTTTCAAGACCCTTTTTCTCAGGAACGCGTAAAGGTATCAAGTTGAAATTAAAATCAAATACTTAAGTCTGCCATCCCTTGGATCAGTAAAACATCAAATATCTAAGTCAACGCAATCAAAATATACGGCCGTTTATGCTGCATATTGAAGGGAATCTCAATGGAATCAAAACCTATAGGGTACTTCCCGTTGACTTAGAATCATGAAATTTGGCAAGAAGCAATGTCTTATAGCACAAGTCAAGGAAAAAATCCGAAAACCGTTAATTTGTAGTTACATCACATATAAAATGGGTCCAGTATAAACTGACACTCACTAAGTACTAAAGTGCATACTTATTGCGTGTCAGTTTATACTGGACTTTTTATATTGTATTCCCGTGATTCACGAACTATTTAGATGACTACAAGTTTGTGCGGAATCCTCGTTCCGACTCGCACTTGACCGGCTTTTTTTTATTATGACATTCAGAAACACTATTGTGCTAACGAGAGGTTCTCCTTGAACAGATACTTCACGATTCTTTGGAACGTTCATACCTCACAGCGGGCTAAAATGCACAAGATAAAATTTGACAGGTGCTAGGGAAGTTCCATATTCTAACATAACCTAAGACTTAACGCTTAAGGTTTAAAATTAAAAGTGTCTCGTCCAGACTTTTATTATTTTTTATTACTAAGTGATTTTATCTGGTTTTGCTAGTAATTAAATAAATCGTTAAAATATATTAAGAGCATGTGCACATCTAGCGTTTTTGACCGGGAGTCTAAGGGCTAAAAACGCTAGTGTGCACAGCCTCTAAGCATGATATTTAATTACTCTAGCAACTTTTTATTCGTGCTGTCACTTTATTCTTGTGATGCATATTAGGCTCGCAGGAAGGCTAGTACAACTTGAGCTTGAGCACTAGATGAAGGTCATAGAAAGAAAGCCTCAATGGCTTATAGCAGGTCCGTCGAATTAGTACTCCTTGGGTTGGTGTTTTATCAGTGAGTCAGTGATCATTTAACAGTGAGTCAGTGATCAGTGATACAAGTACAGTCGACCACAATAAAGGATGTAATTTTTTATTTATTTTTAACACGTCGGTACTCTACTTGGTAAAAATACCCACATTACTTGAATTTGAACTTTAAGCTTATACTAATAAGATCATAGTGAATTCCTAGCGAGTATGGGTCGAATATGTTTGTATGGCAGCCGCCGTCAGCGGTTAACGCGTAACCGTGACAATCAAATTAACTCCGAGTTCAGAAGTTTGGTTCAACCGTTTTGTTCTGATGCCCGTCATTAACCAGTCTAATACAGTTCCAGCAGTCCATTCCATTAAACTCGTCAAATTCTCAAACTAAACTAGTAAACTAACTTATTTCCAATTTGCCGGGATAAAAATATTCTATCTTTCCCCGAGACTCAAAATATCTCTATATCTTATTTCAGTTCGGTTCGGTTTAGCCGTGAAATCGTAACAAACAAATAAATATTCGCATTTATAATATTAAAGTAAGGATAGTAACGATCCGAGGGGAACAACTTGCACAAACCCCAAACTAAGCTCAAGGCTTATGATTGTATATAAATACTTTATTCTAAAAACATGAAAATAACAAACAACAAAAAAAAAACCTTATACTATGGGTACTTCACAACGATAAACATACCTACTTACAAAGAGAAATGGGTCATACACAGATTTAAGTTCAACATTGTCCCTTCTATTCCTAAAAGTTAACGACGCCGACGTGGGAGTTTTTAACTCGTTTAATTTCGATACAGGCCAAAACTACACTCCCATTACTCCGATTACGTGGATATATCCTAACCTGAAAAATTTGGTGTCAAAGTCCTTAACTTTCTGAAACAGGAGAGACAACTTTTGTTTCTGTGACTGGTATGACCCAAATATATTATAAACTACCATACTTGTAAAACATCTAGTATCAGGAACAAAATCCTCGAGCTCATCGCGCAATCGCACCTTTAGAATTAAAGTAACCTAATACAAAATCTTAAGTTTTCTACTTCGAGTCATAAAATTTGTTATAGATACCTCATTCAAAATCTAAAAAATGTAGAATTAAGTCACTTAAATTCTAAAGGTGCTATATTACATGATAATTATAAACCGTATCTCACGAGAAGTTACATGAATTTGACTTAAATAATATTGGGGTTGACTCAGGACTTGTATCGAATCTCTGACCCATGGAGTCATTAAAAAAACAGCATTTTCAACTGACAGCGACCATTCCCGCTTGAAATGGGTCCTCGGTGGGAATAAATACCATTACACTGCCCTCTGAGGTAGCATTCCCGCGATTTGAGAATTACTCCGAAACTGAATTATTCTGCAAGCCGAGATTGGATCCCGGAATGTTAGTAGTTCAAAAATACTAATATTAAGTGAGGAAGAGGAGTAACAGCCTGTATTTGGCACCAAACTCGATTGATTTAAAAATATATTTGCTGTATTTATGTATATCAGTAAAAATAATTAACATATATTGTTGTTCAAAGCAACTTCAGTGGATATTTATAATCCAATCAGTGGCGACAAAAAAGAGGCTACACAAAAGGTAGAGTTTTAGACCTCGAGAGGTGAGAGCGTTAGCCGCCATCTTGAAGACTTGAAATGAAGGGGCCGAAGTTTTTTTTTTTTTAATAATGCTTCAACAGATGAGTTTATGACAAAAATGTCTATGAGAAGTATAAAGATAACAAAATTTCAAACGTTTTTTTTATTTTCATTTATTCTGTACGTCGTATAGATAAAAAATTACAAGCGAGAGAAAAATAAAAAAAAAACATAATCAATATAGGGTTAAATTAAATTCAGTAACAAAATTTTGGAGATTAAATCAAAGTCAAAGTCAAAGTCAAATATTTATTCAGTAAATTGGCCACATACGGGCTCTTTTACACGTCAGTAATATAGAGTGAATCTACCAGCGCTTCGGACAAGACCATCATTGCGGAGAAGAAGCGCCGCAAGAAACTCCAGCAGAAGGTCATTTTTTCCAATATAAAATACAATAATACTTAAAAGTAAGTTACATTACAAGGTAATAAAGTAACAAATATTAATTATTAGAACTAGCACAAATAAAAACATTACAAATGTAAGGTCAAATACGTTACACTAAATGTAATGACTAGGAGAACAACACGACGAGGTCTCTTCGTCAAAAGCCATAACTGGAATAATTAACTGAACAAGTCCTTGCAGACGTGAACAGACCGGACCCCACAAATAGCACCCGTTCACGAGTATGACGCGTATCTCAGCCATCGCCTCCCTCAACCATATGTTCGGGAAGGTGGCGAATCAGTAAGTCATACTGACCAACTTTTACTATGATGCCTATGAGACAAACCACGAAATCGCAAAAAAAAATCGCTAGTCAGCTGACGATGTTTTGCATGGGAGGGTCAATTTTTTTTTCGCGATTTCGGTTTTGGTCCCTTAGTGAAAGTTGGTCAGTATGACTTACTGATTTAATCTCCAAAATTTCGTTACTGAATTTAATTTAACCCTGTATTTTTATGATTGAATTAAAATTATCCAAGAAATATCAAGTTATTTTTAAAAAGCTTTCAGCATGTTGACACTAGAAGTGTTCGTAAAAGAATTTACTAAATAAATAGCGAACCAGCTCCATAAGATTTGCATATTTTCCATTAAGTGTCTGAGTTCTTTTTATTACCTTTTTACTGGTAAAAAAATTATTTCAAGACGTTCTTGTTTGACACTTTAGTTCATAAAACTGCAGTATATTGCAGGCGATTTAATTTCGTTCGTTTTCTTTCACAAAAAATAAAATTTGTATTTAAATAGTACTATGTTTGAGGTAATAAAGGTGCTCTAAAATTTATGAGAAATAGTATTTTTTTTTCTCGGGTAAAGTGCCTTGTGAAATTATTAACAACTTTCATAGCCACCATATCTACAGGATGATAGGTAAATCAGTGTATTTCTTAAATGAGTAGAGCTGTATTTACAGAATTAGTAGTTCTTCAGATAGATAAATTAATGTTTAACCCTTAAGTCACTGACGATTATTTCATAGAATGTTTTACTTCGCCGAATTTTCATTTCATCGATGGGCATTTCCACGTGCAGGAGTTATAATTTATTAACCTAACATAACCTACGTAACCCCAATTCCCCATCGGCACATAAACCTTCTCTAGGTTTCGCATAGATGGGCTCGAAATAAGACTTGTATCTTCTCTTTTTAGTCAATAAATTAAAAAAAAAAACAAAATACCCATGCTTAAGATAATCTGAAAAGAATAAGGTTTCAGCGGAAATTAGCTTTCGATGAAATGAAATTCGGTGAAACGACACATTCGATGAAATGAGTGTCTGCAGAACAAGGACACGTAAATTTATATATTAAATTGCATAAATCAAAGAAGAAGAAGAAATATATATTTAAATTTACCGCATTATTACATTGACTTTAGTTGCCAAAATAAAAATCAGACCTAAGCATATTAACCTCAGTACCAAATGAAGATAAAGCAGAAATAAAGCAGACATCTCGACGAAAACGTCCAAAGTGACTTTTTTATTGAGCAATTTTAAAAGTTCGACGATGAAGCACGTCAATGAAAGCCGTAAAGAATGAGTTGAGCTTTTTACCGGCTAAAGTTTATTTTTATTTGGAAAACAGGAACTTAGGGATAAGTTTGTTTGTGCTTTCCCGTGAATTGTGGGCTTTCCGTGTTGTTTTAAATGTTTTATTTATGTTTATGTTCCTTATGGTGGTGAGTGAAGTAAAATCAGATAAAACCGGCAAAACTTACATAAATATTAAAGATTTATTATTTCATTTTAATAGGTTTTCCTTTTCTGAATTTTGCTGGCTTTTATGGTCGTGTGTATCATGTGGATAAATGTGGATAAAACATCTGTCACTTTCTGACCAGTATGCAAGTGCGAGAGGGACGGATGCTTTATTCACACTTATCCACCGGGATAAAGGCGACCATAATTATTGCCAAAACTCTGTTTTTAAGAAGTTTGTTGTAACTCTCGTAATTGTTATTCCTGTATGGATAAGTAAGAATTTTTCGTTTAAAAATATAGCTCATATTACTTTTAGTCTATTCGACTGTATCTTTCTTGCATATGGGAGGAACATTACCAAAAAAGGAAATGACATAAATAATATCCTTATTTTAAAAATTGAGTAAAAACAACCAAAACAAAGCTCTTTAAAAATAAATTAAAATGTAAAAACAGTAAAGTTTGACAATCGCTGCAAAACAATAACAATCAATAATATCAAACAAACAACCATTTACACAAATATGCTTCTCAAAGCAAAAGTCGGCATTTACCTTTTCAAATCTCAATATTGACGTGCCTTCGATTCTGCCAACTTTAAGGGTCATGAATATAATGTGAGCCAATAAAAAGTTTGACAACCGCCGATCCTCTGAAGTATGTGATGAATAAATCTTGGAAATTGCTATTATTTTGATTACTTTTTTTCGGTTGGACGGCTTGTTTGCAAAATGTATAGCTGTACCTGTATTGGGCAAAATCGGAAATCAAAAGCAAAAATGATGTACAGTCGACAGAAAGATGTATACACTTTTGGACCTTATTACAATGGAATAAGGTGAAAAAGTGTAAATCTTTCTGTCCTCGACTGTACCTGGGAGACCGAGCTCGAGTCAAAACTTGAATTTTCATCGATTTTCTAAACAAAAAAAAAAAACATAAATAAAACAAAGAAACCGATCCATAGCAGGGGTTCGAACCCGCAGTCTTTGCGTAGAAGGCCAACGCTCTAACCATCAGTCTATTCAGATGGCGGCAGCCGTCCTGAAATTACGCACCATATTGCGCGGGAAATCTTTTTGCGAAAACGAATTTTCCCAGATATGAGACTTATGTCGGATTTCACCAACCACTTAACAGACGACTAGAGTGTTAACAGCTGTCAAAATGTATGAACTAACAGTCGAAACATTTAACATCGTATGGTGAAATTGGCACTTAGCTAGGTCGAAATCTAAATCGTTAGAGCATACTTAAATACATAGAAAACATCCATGACTCAGGAACAAATACTCGCGCTCATCACACAAATATTTGCCCATACCCTGATTTGAACCCGGGACCGCTAGCTTCGCAGGCAGGGTCACTACCAACTAGGCTAACCGCGTCGTCAATATTATGTAACCTTCAAAGCTGACAAAGCATCAATAAAATTCCAATAGCCAATAGTGTTATAAAATGAAGATAGCTGCACTGCGCTGAGAATTACAAACACAGTGAGTGTAAATCGGCCACTTTAGATTGATCTCTAACTTCGAACAACTGGCAATCTGTATGAGACAAAGATATGGTGGCCGTGGTGCACTTACTGCGTTTTAAATTCTGCAGAGCAGTGCAGAAAAGCAATCATAGTAAAAAGAAGGCATGAGAGTTAAAGCAAATACGGTAACACCTGCATTAACTCAAACCACAGAATACTATACCTTATACTCGTGAGGATAAGGTGTTAATTTCTGTAAACCGTTATTCTTTAACTTGTCAATTCGTAGCGCTACGGCGTAGAGGTGCTACGGGTCACGCTACGAGTTTGCTACGTGGATAAGTACGTGTAAACATTATTGGGGTGGTTTTGTTTTATACAATTTAAATTTTGTGTGATTTGTGGATTACGTGTTGGCGTTAAAAATGTAATAAGCGCCTTTTTCAATTTTGATTTTGTTGAATGTTTGGCACGTCTTATCCTAGATTGACACAGAATACTATTTATCCCGGAAATTTTAATAGTACCCTGAGAAAAGCAATAGGCGGACAGAGTTGTGGACATAAGCTAACTAATTACAATGGGAAACTAAAGAAGTGTAATTAAAAAAAAAGGTAAAACATGAATTTCGCAGAACCCGAGTAAGATAATCAATATTGAACTAAGTTATAAAATACAACTTTATTTCACCTACTTTAATTTCAAATGCAACCATTGTTATCTTTTATTTTATGATCTGCTCAGTTTATACGCTACACGTCCTGTATATAACAATAAGTAAAAATAAACTCACTGAACCCAAACTAATCTGCGCGTCTCTAGCGAATAGAGATAAGTGAAGACTCCGCGACCGCAGTAACTTGCATTCCGCAAGTCGTTCCTCCGTGCACCACGAATGCACAGCATACAAATGAGTGCAGTAATGCACGCTTGCAAGAGAGCTCTTTTTGAAATATATAAATAAGATATTTTAAATGTTTTTTTTTATAACACACTGTATTTCTAAAAGTGATAGTAAAAATACTAATCAAACGAGTCCCAATCAGGCCATTCAGGAGTTCCTATGACCACCTTTCGTCTCCATCACTAACAATAATAATAATCCAGCCTATATACGTCCCACTGCTGGGCACAGGCCTCCACTCACAATGAGGGTTCGGGCTATAGTTCCCACGCGGGCCCAGTGCTGATTGGAAACTTCGGCCACACCGTCAAATTGCTTTGCAGGCGTGTGCAGGATTCCTTACGATGTTTTCCTTCACCGAAAAGCTCATGGTAAATTTACAAATTATATTTCGCACATAAATTCCGAAAAAGTTAGAGGTGCGAGCCCGGGTTGGAACCCACGACCCTCCTTAAGAGTCGGCAGGTCAAACCGTTAGGCTACGAGTACCACGGCTTTTTATTACTGCAATCAGTAATGTCCGGTTCATATATTCAAACCGCGGATAGATAAGGTTGCTCCAAATTTAAATTTGACCCATGTTGTACGTGGCAAATGTCATAACTCGAGGTATCCTTATCTATCCGCGGTTTGAATATAGAAACCATAATAGTATCTCGATAATGCCATAATATTTTTTTGTTTTTAGCCTGTGTTTGGTGTCCCGCTGTTGGGCGAAGGCCTCCCCTCTTTTCCGCCATTCGTTCCTATTGAGAGCATGCTCCCGCCACTCACTCCAAAACGCGTCCAAGTCATCCCGCCATCTCCTTTTTGATCTGCTTCTGCTCCGGTGGCCATCTAACGGGGTCCATTCAGCGGCAACTTTGGCCCACCGTTCCGGATTCACCCGACAGACATGTCCAGCCCAGTCCCACTTGAGCTTAGCGGTCTTGGCACCCACATCTGCTATACAAGTTATGGAGTGCAGTTCGTTATTATTTTTTTGTCATCAGAATTACATATTCAATCCGACAAGTAGATTTCTTATGTTTAACAGCTGTACAAAAAACAATGAATGCATACAAAATAAATACTTTCAAATTACGTTTATTCTAACATTCTATAATAAAGGTACGTACGCAGATAATATATTGTATTCACTTAAGTCATGCCCAAATCTTTCTCAGTGATTATTTGATTTGATAAAAGATAAAATACCCTTTTCTTTGACCGACTTGTCGTAATAGTCGGCCGTGGGCACTTCGATTATCATAAACTTGAGTAAACATGTCTTGTTATGACATGTACATTTGATAATAAATTTACATATAAGAAAATTGTTCGATCATGATTAATATGTATTAAAACCATTTAATTTGTTAAGTTAATTTTGGATAGTGCTTTTTTTTATTAACAAGTGTGTTACTGCCGATCGACGTGAATAAATTTTCAAGTTTGATTAAAGTTGCTGCTTCTTATTCTATTACTATAGCAAAGAAAGTGACAGCAGCAACGATGTCAGATCCTCTTTCTTGTATAAAAATGTCCCATTAATCTTCTTGAACGCTTTATTACTGAATACTTATAAGCTTAGTCGATGGAATAGAATAAATATTTTTACTCTTCAGTTCATTATAACTAATAACTAGACTTCGCCAGCAACGTCAAACTCGTATGTTGTACTAAATTTCTCCTTTATCAAAAATTCATACTGTTTTTCTCATTCCACTGCGGCAAGATATTAAATTCTGTATACGTGACCCGCCGCCGCGGCATCATTTTGATTGTAAGAGAAACGTACAATTTCTGGCGCGGCTTGATGAGACATGTCGTGAACTCGCTCAAAGAAGAAATAAGTGCGCGTAAGTAGGGCGCTTCGTGACTTTGTTGCGTTACTGTTTCTTTAGGGTCGCTGTCGCTTGACGTTTACGCCTTATGTTTATTGGTATGGAAATTTCGTGATTTGAGGTTATTGTTCTGGTCTTGTGAAAGTGCAAGTAGTTACAAAGTATTAGTTTAACGTACACGGAGAAAAAAATATTTTACAATATTACCAGATTGTATTGTAGTTATGATTCTGGTGTAGGAAAACAGATTTCAGCTATGGTTAACAGATTTATTTTTTATGACAACAAGTCATATTTTTGTTAGTACTAGAATATTCTAGTTAAAATATTCTAGTACACGAAAACTTTGATATCGTTGTGGTTACCATCTAATAGTTACAGAGTAAAATATGCATTTAGCATACAACAGGTTTTGTATACTACACAAAACCTGTTGTTTGCTAAATGCATATTTACCTAGGTAAATGGTAATAGGTACTCGAAATTATGTTGTACAGAAGTATAATTTTCTATTAATGTGTAAAAAAAGTATAGTTGTCACATATGTATAATATAATACGACGACGCAGTTAGCCTAGTTGGTAGTGACCCTGCCTACGAAGCTAGCGGTCCTGGGTTCGAATCCCGGTATGGACAAATATTTGTGTGATGAGCGCGAGTATTTGTTCCTGAGTCATGGATGTTTTCTATATATTTAAGTATGTATTTCTCTATATAAGTATGTTAATCGTTGTCTAGTACCCATAGTACAAGCCTAGAGCTTAGTTTGGGACTAAGTCAATTTGTGTGAGATTGTCCCCTGATATTTATTTTATTATTATTATTATTAATAAAATCAAGTAGAATTTACAATATTCTGTTACAGGAAACTAGATTTTTTTCACCGTGTAGGGGATTGGAAAATGAACTTATATAACAAATGACGTTGCTATCAAAAGTCATATAACTTAGCGTAAAAAATAGCACATAAACCGCTATTAATGAGTTATTTTTACGTGGGTTTTATGGACACCCTCAATGTGTATGTGTGTCATGAATACATGCACATTGACATATAACACGTCATCATCACGTTACCATCGGACTCCCAGGTGCACCGCGGGATGCCATCCGTACCTCTTTCGTAATGCGTACCGCAAGAGTGGAATGCGCTTCCGGCGTCTGTATTTCCGAGTGCATACAATCTGAACCTATTTAAAGCTAGGGTGAAGGCTTCTTCAGGGTGAGCTCGCTTCATCGTAGACTAAATCTTCGTCCTCCAAGGGCAAGAGTTAGTCAAGAGCAAACCCATTATCAATAAAAAAAAGTTTTATTCACTTATCTATATAACCTAAAATAAATATAACTTTTCGCAAAATAGTGCGTAAAATACTACAGCATTTTATTTGCTGAAACACAATATTCTACATCAAAAGCCTGTACAAATTCGTTATTAGGGTCCAGTATATCATGGATTGGGGCTGTGAGAGGAATCCGAGGTATACCTGGCAACATTTGGACCGGTAAGCGGTATGCAAATTGTGACCTAGGGTAGCTCAAAGGGATACCTAGTTTTAATACTGCTGGGGTAGCCAGGTGTGGCTCGTTGAGACTAAAGGTAGACCGTGACTTTTATTTGAGTAATTTTTTGTTGTATTATGTAGTTTCGTTTTGTTATAAAATACTTTTTGATATTTTAGTTAAAACGTAAAAGGAAAAATTCCAGTGGAAGAAAATGAAGTTTGTTATGATGAATCAATTATTTTTTTTGTTTGAAAGGTGACTTGACTCCTCAAGTGTGGTTAATTAAGTGGTGCAAATCCTTAGGGCCATTTAAGAGTCACGAGCTCTGCTAGTAGGGTCCCAATTTTATCCGGAGTTTTTATCTATTTATTAGCTACTAGCGGCCCGCCAGCGGCTTCGCCCCCTCAGACTTTCCCGGTGGATTTTCCATTTTTTTTTTACATACAAACCTTGTCCTTACAATTACAAACACAACAAAAAAAGAATTAGCCAAATAGGTGCAGCCGTTCTGAAGTTATGCGTGAACATACATTTCTTCAATTCATTTTTTATTTATATAGATTTCTCTTCTTATTTAATAGCACCCTGTACATTAAGCACTTAATGATAACATAGGGAATGAAATTTTTTATCGCATTTCTTAACAAAATATAAAAATACCGTAAAAGATATTGCAAAAAGTGAAATTAAAATTAAAATCGGCCAAAAAGTACGGATAATATAAGCATTTAAAAACTACTAATTAGACAGAGAGACCCTGAACTGTGACGTCAGTTTGCACTACGGCCATAATAACATAAACTCTATGTTAAATTCTGTTTTGCTAGAAAGAGAGAAACAAATCTTAAGTTTTTTATAATCTGTTTAGCTCCGAAAGTGGAAGTCCCAGTGTGGTCGGGGGTTTTAATCTATTTAATCGTAGAAATTAGCATAAAAATTCTATACAAAACATAAACAAATCAAACACGCAAAAGCTAAGCCTTTGAATTTAAATACGGAGCTCTAAAAACTGTTCAAAACGAAGGGATTACTCCGGTGCCGGCCCGCAACATGTCACAGATAACAAATCCACTAATCCACATTCTATACTCCACAGGTGCCATCTGCTGGAAACTCGCCAAACGAGCTCGCTGTGGCTTTAGACGAATACTGGCTGGGTTTTAATTTTTCGATTTGATATAGGTTTTTGTAGTTTTTTAGGGTTCCGTACTTGAAGGGTGCTTTAGGACTCTATTACTAAGCCTACGCTGTCTCTCCTAACTTAAAAGAGCTGTATCTTTTAAACCGTAAAATATAGCCCGTTGATTTTTTTTTGTAGAATATGTGATATTACGGCGGATTTCCTAACAAGTAATAAAAAAGTCAAAAAGTTAAATAATACGGGGAGTTCCTATACAAGAAAGGTCATTTTAACCTTTTTTTTGTATTTGTTCTATAGTAAAAACCGTAATATATACAAGCGTTAAATTTGGTATGATTATAGAACAAACCCTATAAAACAACATACTTATACTAAAAACTGGTCAAACCAATTTATTTCACAAAACAAAACTACCACTCATACGATTTTAAGATCTCTCAAACTAATATAACGTATCAATAAACATACTCAAAAACATATATTCAACCCTCTACTATTATTAATAAGGCTCTTTATAATAAGAATTCTGAAACATACATCTTTATTATTACGATGGCAGACGTAATCTCAATACGCTAATATGATTTCAATGATATTTGAAATAACTTACGCTCGATTTTCAATCATATTTCAGTAGGTTTAAAGTCATATTAGTTTGAAAGGTAATACTTCCGAGGAAATTTTTCTTAGTATAATGGCTAATATATTTCGCACGAACATAACGTAACAAGCGTTTATTAAATTATTTATGAGTTGTGTTCAGAATCGAATATAAAAGGTGAATTTATAAAAAAATTATGAAATGTGAAGTTTTATTCTTTTACAATTACCAAATAAATAAATATCAGGAACAATCTCTCACAAATTGACGTAGTCCCAAACTAAGCTCTAGGCTTGTACTATGGGTACTAGACAACGATAAACATATTTGTATAGAGAAATACATACTTAAATACATAGAAAACATCCATGACTCAGGAACAAATCCTCGCGCTATATTTGCCCATACCGGGATTTGAACCCGGGACCGCTAGCTTCGTAGGCAGGGTACCAACTAGGCTAAACGCGTCGTCAAATACATATGTAAACCCGATGACAATGCAATATAATGGTGTCAAGAACTGATCTGATGAAGTCAGGTGACAAGATCTACGCTGTTCTTAACGTAGACCCACCGAGTTGCGACCCGTAATTTTTTTCTTGATAAGCAGACAACTGCAAAAAAAAAATACAATCGGCAACAAAAACTAGTCCCAATTTTTTTTTTTTGACAGAACTTATCTCTGTTTAAAACTATTACTTCCCCGCTACGTGATCTGAATAATTAACCTAGGGCCCAAAAAACAACATAAAGGGTGTTATCAAAAAACATTCAAATATAAATTGCTTAAAGAGATTCTACTATCAACCAACAACCCAAACAGCCAACACATTTAGCCCCTGATAAACTAAATAGGGTATTAACTCCCTCATATTAAATGCTACCGGTTATTTGGCGCCATTAATGCTGTATGTCGGCTGCATGGAAATTGGGCGGTTATCTCCCTAACACGCATCAGCCAATCAGGGCGGCGTGTTCATTAAATCGATCTATAATCGATACATGGCCGCGTATAGGGTTCATTCCGCGTGAAACTGTCTAGTTGGCGATTTCGAAAATAAACTCAAATAATTTGCATTTTTCTCTCAAACATTACTGACTTAAAAGTAAATTGTAATCATATTTATGATACACCCTTTACTGTTTAATTATTAAAACCTTTAGTTCAACTGATAGATAATGCATATGGCATTAAGCTCACCTTTTCTACTTAAATTTGTATTTTTATGAAATAAAGATTAAATAAAAAATAAATAATCTACTCTATGTTAACGATTTAAGACAATTGGAAAACTCAAGACTACAAACTACATTGTCTATTAATTCCTCCATTATACAGGGGGAAACTTTTCCATTACAAATGTATTCGATTTAATTCGGAACTAGGTCAATTAAGTGTGAACATCCCCTAACAGAATTCGGGAAGTTTCAGTTTCGCTCGTTGTTTAAGACAAACGTTCGCGGTCCGGTGGAACAGTGAAATGATCAGTTTAATGGTCATTTGAGTATTAAAATGGATATCTAATAGTTAAAATAATTTATTTTACACTAGTCAAGAAATTAAATTAAGTCGTGAAAAGACTAATTAAAAAAATTCGCAGATGTGCGCTTTTTACGATTTCGGACACGAATTTACCCAAGAATTAATAACCTCTCAAGAATAAATGTTTGCGGTTGCACAGTATTTTTTAGACAGATCTATGTGACAGCTGCTGGGATGCAAGCCAGCATCATTCCCTCTCCGCAGGTCTGATGTTCTAACAGGAGAAACTGGATCGTGTAGTTGCAGCATAGAATCTAACCTTATGTATTTTGAGGATTCGATGACTGCTGATGGCGAATATGGACGGGGATATCAGCAAATTTTACGACTTCAGAAATATTTGTTTAATCTGTTTTCTGTTAATTTTAATAGCTAAACAGTAATTATAGCAGCTAAATAATGATTTTTCATTTTCATTTCATAATGTTCCATATTTACATTTTACTGTAGGAATCTACTAGTATATATTATAAACTTAACCATATATTATATTATCGATGTTAAACAAAGGACATCGTAGGAATGTATAATATCCATATGAAATCCTCGAAATCCCGCGAAAATGCAGTACCAATTCCCAACTTTGTTAATTTTCCTAGTGCATTATGCGTTGATTACAGCCTATTCAGTTGTTTGGCCAAATTCGATATGAAACTACATCCCACTATAAACCTCGTTTAACTCCAGTGCCACCGGGCCAAACTTAACTATTTGCAACTCCGCTGTTCAGAATATTCGGGTTTACTCGTTATTGGCTGCTCTGTTAACAACAGTTTTAACTTAAACCGGAAAGTTGTTCAAGTTTCTTAACGCGATTAAAGAATGCATTTTTGTTTACTTAAGTAAAGGCACTGGGCCCTTAGCCAAGATGCATTACGATAACTAGCGTTTCTATTCGTTTCGTTTTTAAACCAATCGCGTCACTGGTAGATCACGTGATACGAAGAGTCACGTGATCTACCAGTGACGTGATTGGTTTAGTTTTTTTTCTTTCTTTCTCTCCTTTTACTGTCTAAACAAGAACAGGATAAAACTAAGTAAAATAAAGTGAGGTACAATATACGTTATTGAGACAGAAAAGGATCGATTACAATATTAGATCGTTATAAACATTCACATTCAAAAATATTTATAGTTTATTAAAATAAACATTATTATTACCGTTTTATTTGAAACCTTTCATACTTAGAAGCATTTTATTAGATTTTTTTGTTTACCTAAAGAAACCAATTTGTTTTAATAAACGCAGAAAGCTACACGTGAAAAATATTACGTAAAAACCGAATCATCCGGTACTATCGATTGGGAAACAAGTTTCAAAATAGATCAACCAACCATGACCAAAAATGCATCTGAGCACCAATTACTACTCGAATGTCAGCCCTATAATCGACTCAGGCGTCGACTAAGCCGCTTACTGCCTTTGAAATGGCTTTAAAGGCAGTTTTCTGCCTGTGAATGGGCATCGGGAATGACATTGGTATAAACTAGACGCTTGTCTATTGACTGAGGAAATTGTACCGTTGGACTATTCGGCTTGATGCTTGCTTAAGGCTAACAGAGAGAGAGAGAGAGAAACATTTATTCGGCTATAACTAAACACATACAATTATACAATTATAATAAATCAAATAACTTCTAAAATTTACTAAAACGGCACTCAGAGACGTCAACTAATTTATAAGTTTGATTAAGCCTGGGCCACACCGGATGCGTTGCGTAGACGTGCACGTGCGCGTTCGCGTTCCACTGCGTTGTATAGCTGCGTCCTCATGTGAGGATTCATACTATACAACGCAGTGGAACGCGAACGCGCACGTGCACGTCTACGCAACGCATCCGGTGTGGCCCAGGCATTAAAGTTGCTGCGTCTTATTCTATAGCAAAGAAAATGACAGCAACTTTAATCGAACTTAAAAGTTAATTGACGTCTGAGTGCGGCCGTTAAATAAAATGAATCATAATTGAAACAGATAAGTTTGTACGTTTAGTTGCTTGGCACGAGATAAAATTTGACAGGTGCTAGGGAAACAAATATAATATACTCGTATATCTACACTAATATTATAAAGAGGAAAGATTTCGACAGTGGAAAAGTAAAAATGCTTAAGCGCCATATTCACATATGGCGCTTAAGCATTTTTGCTTTTTTGTATGTTTGTCACGAATAAACTCAAACACTACTGAACCAATTTCAAAAATTCTTTCACCAACATTTAGAATGGACTTTCAGTGTGGACATAGGCTATAGTTTAACTTACGAAAGTACTGACTCACCGCAGACAAAGTCGAGTCAAAAGCTAGTATTCCATATTCTAACGTAAGACTTAACGCTTAAGGTTTAAAATAAAAAGTATTCCGTCTCGATACAATCGCAAAAAAATGTGAATACCGCTATTTTCGATTAGTAATAAAAGGTAATAAAAGTCAAGACGAGATACTTTTATTTTAAACCTTCAGCGTTAGGTGTTACGTTAGAATGTAGAATAGATGTATTAATTTCCTAACTGCTCGCTGGTCCCCTTAAATACCTCTCTTTACTTTTTCTCCGGTGGTCTTCCCTTCCACATCGGATTACCATGCTACAGGGTGCTTAAAAGGAATTGGTAACCGTCAAGTATCAAGTACTTTTTAGGGTTCCGTACCCGAAGGGTGCCAAATGGGACCCTATTACTAAGCCTCTGCTGTCCGTCCGTCCGTCTGTCTGACGCCGGGCTGTATCTTATGAACCGAAATAGGTAGACAGCTGAAATTTTCACAGAATGTGTATGTCTATTGCCACTATAGCAACAAAAAATAAAAATTAAATTAAATTAAAAATTAAAGAAATACAAGACACGTGATTTTTTTTTTAAATCCGGCTGTATCTTATGAACCGTAACAGGTAGATAGTTGAAACTTTTACAAAGTGTTTATTTTAATTGCCGCAATAATAACAAATAATAAAAATAAAATAAAAATTTAAATTTAAATTTAAGGGGGATCCCGTACAAAAAGCGTAATTTTATTAAATTTTGTCACTCCGCGGGCTGTATCTCATGAACCGTAATAGATGGACTGTTGAACGTTTCACAGAGTGTGTGGCCACTATGACAACAAATAATTAAAATTAAATAAAAAAAAATTAAAGGGGTCCCTAAATAAAGGGATGTAATGAATTTAGACACCTAGTTCACATATTGTTATAGTGCCTATTTTGTTTCTTTTACGAAAGTATTTAATAAAAAGTACATAGTATTAAATCTTGTACGATGGTACGGAACCCTTCGTGTGCGAGTCAGACTCGCACTTGGCCGGTTTTTATCAAGTGTCAAAACGTCACGCAAGGAGACATGAAATACCAAAGTGTTGAGTTCCACTTCGTATATTTTCTTATTAATCGTAATGGGCGGTGAAATATAGACAGCCCCGTTGAAATCGTTGAAATGATCAAACCGAAGCCTATCGCTGAATTGGTTCAACCAATTGAAATGATTTGTGTAAATCAATTAATTGAACTGCTCTATTAGCCGGCCGTTTCCAATTAGTTCGCCAATTTAATACAATATTGTTTATTTAGGATCTTGCTTGTGATAATGAACATCGGTAATAATGTCTTTCGTTTTTATTAGGGTTCCGTACCCGAAGGGTCCTAATGGGACCTTATTACTAAGCCTACGCTGTCCGTCCGTCTGTCTGTCCTAACTTAAAGGAGCTGTATCTTTTGAACCGTAAAAGAGAGCCCTTTGATTTATTTATGATATAATAAAAAAAATTAACAAAAAAATAAAACCGTCTTCAAAAACCAACTAAAAAGGATTAAATAAAGACCGGCCTCCTAGGAGTCCTAGGAATAGGCAATTTAGTGCCTAATAGGTACATGAAATATATCCAAGCCGGTGTCAAGTAGGTATACACAATAGCAATGACACCATGATTCTTGCCACCGACTTCGATATACTTCATGTACCTATTAGGCACTAAATTGCCTATTCCTAGGACGCCTAGGAGGCCGGTCTTTATTTAATCCTTTTTAGTTGGTTTTTGAAGACGGTTTTATTTTTTTGTAAAAAAAATTTTTTTTTTTCATTTTTTGGTGATATACATAATATTATTATGTGATAAAGCACATAAACATCACATTAAGAAACAATAGCCTAATACCAATTTCTCATCACCCTTAACAAAATGTCGCTGTCCAAGATGCAGGGCCGTTAATCATTGAGGAGTTCTCCCGGTACTTCACCATCAGTTGCACTTTACCACATGCATTATAATGAATATAAAAGTAGCTTCATGTTCTTAATAAAGAAATCTCATTGCTGGCGTCAATCACTTACGACTAAGGAGTTCCGGTGGTCATCTCTGGTCTTCATCATCAGGTCCTCTTCACCAAGAGGTGATATTGTAATGCAATTTCTTAAGGTCTTGCAGGTAATGCCAAAATCGCTGTATGCGTGCCTATAACTTTTGAGGAGTTCCCTCAATTCCTCATGGATCCCATCATCAGATTCTGATTTCGTGACAATGACACGACATGGGAAGTATACTCTTTCACAGAAAAAAAGAATTTTCAAAATCGGTCTACAATTGACGGAGTAATCGAGTAACAAACATAAAAAAAAAAAAAAACATACAGACGAATTGAGAACCTCCTCCTTTTTTTGAAGTCGGTTAAAAAGTCAAATAATAAGGGGAGTTCCCAAAAAAGAAACTTTTTTTAAATTGTATAATATGTTCTATTGTAAAAACTGTAATACATACAAGCGTAATTTTCTTATAATTATAAAATATACAGAAAAACAACAAGTACTAAAAACCGGCCAAATGTGTAAGGAAAACCCTCAGTGCGCGAGTCCAACTCGCACTTGACCAGTTTTTAAGTTAGTCGTTTATCATTAAACTAAGTCAGGTACAATACGATATTTATGTCACATGAAACAGTAGAAGACGCATTTTTTTAAATGTTACATTTAAAAAAAACATATGGGGAATAAAGAGAACGAGAACTAATCTGAAATACCTCAACCCTAGTTATTTCACCGGCTCTATTATCCTCAACCCTAAAACACAACAGTGCAGACACTAAAGCTTGCTTAGCGGGTAAATTAGCCTGGTTGGTAGTGACCCTGAATACAAAGCTAGCGGTCCCGGTTCAATTCCTGGTATGGGCAAATATTATGAGTGATGCGCGCGAGTTGTTCCTGAGTCTTTGAAGTTTTCTATACATTAACGTAGGTATGTATTCCTCTACATTAGTAAAGAAAGAAAACCAATTTATTCAGCACACAGCTCAAACAACATAGTTACAGAAAAAGTGCTTCTAAAAACATGTATTAAGGCAATTCAAATTAAATATGTACGTATGGTAGGAGCCAGCAGTGTGTGGATGAAAAGGGTCTGACTCAGCCTCTGTGGCGATCGCAGAGCAATCACGCTGTTATTCTGTCAGAACCTTTACGGCGAGTGCGTTGAAGAAAACATTTGAGTTCTGTTATAAATATCATATGATTTAATAGTGCCAGAGAAAAATACTTCATAAACATAACGTGTGCTAATTCGGGGCATGTTCTAGGGATTTGATATCGATAAATTAGATGTCGATATTATATTTACACATGTGCTCATTGGAAATCTTCGATTACTATTATTAAGTGGTTCAATATCATGTCTGATAGCCTGATGAGCCTCTTAAGGTAATACGGATGTCATTTTAATTAAAATAAGACAATTTACTGTCAGTGCTATTCGTATTCTAGAATAAGAACATGAAGTAATATCCCGCTGCCATTGCCCCTAAGCTAAGTTCATAATAATCATGCCGCCAAGTAAAAACCATCTA
The DNA here is from genome assembly GCA_963241965.1 of Tortrix viridana. Lineage (NCBI taxonomy): Eukaryota > Metazoa > Arthropoda > Insecta > Lepidoptera > Tortricidae > Tortrix > Tortrix viridana. The sequence goes on along the minus strand of OY725194.1, from coordinate 8,886,519 downwards.
GACGGCGCTATTTAATACAGAAGAATATGGAAAAAATATTGACTGTATACTATGAAAACTATTTCAAAATAAAAAATAATACACGTTGATTGTTTATTTTAAAATTAAGTGAGAATAAAGGATATTTCTTTATCCTTGAATTTTATCTATATGTTGACAGTTATATCGATATAATTTATTGTACTAAAATATTTTGCTACATCACTTTAGAATTCGTGCCCCGAGTTAGCCCACGTATGTTCATAAATATATAATACACATACATAGTTAAAGTAGGTGTGTTTATCTGTGTCTAGTGTTCATAGTACAGTCGAAGTCATAAACCTTGTCTATTCAACGTCGTGTTTTAACTGTCATATGAAATTGTCACAGCGATTAAAGTGACAAGGTACTAAATTGTAAACATATTTATGACTTCGACTGTACAAGCCTACCCAAGTAGCACGAGAACTATAAGAGCTTATACAGCCATTATAACACTAGTTTCAGCATTTTAAGCGCTGTATAAGCTCTTATACAGCTTGCGTGCTTGGGTATTGAGCTTAGTTTGGGACCAGGTCAATTTGTGTGAGATTTTCCCCTGATATTATTTTATTTGTTTATTTACAGAATATCAATACTGCCCTGCTAAGGTAAAAGGCAGTATTTAACACAAAACTACTGTAGCAATTGCAACCTCATTACCCAGTAATGAGGTTGCAATTATTACTGTAGTTTTGTCGGCATAACAAATATTGACGGATGCCAGTGAGAGTGTGACAGCTATAGACATCCCTATCTACCTACCTACCCTACTATTAACTGGTTTTACTGTATTTTTAACATATTTAAAAAATATATCAAGAACTATTTTTGTAAAATAACAAATTACTGCCCAATCGAACTAAGGAATCAATCCAAATAGTTGGGCCAACTTTTTGATTGCACAAAAACTTTAAGCTCGAAGCTCGGGCGCCTGCGCGGGAAGTTTAACGAATAAAGTTCAACCCATGTTAAGGAATTAGTTTCTTCCGCAACGTAGTCAGCTCGTGGTGCAAGGCATAGGCGGAGGCGGGAGCGTTATACCTTTTAGAACTAGTGGAAAAGGGTATAAGTAAATAAAAATAAAAAAATAATATCAGGGGACAATCTCACATAAATTGACCTAGTCCCAAACTAAGCTCTAGGCTTGTGGGCTCTAAGCTCTTAGCTCATACTATGGGTACTAGATAACGACAAAATATAGAGAAAGACATACGTGAATACATATAAAACATTATTAACTTCACGGAGAAAAATATCTTTTACAATTCTGGTTCTGATTCTGGTGCAGGAAAACAGATTTCAGCTATGGTTAACAGATATTTTTTTATGACAACAAGTCATGTTTTTGTTAATACTAGAATATTCTAGTTAAAATATTCTAGTACACTTTCATGTATCTGTTAAAATATCTGTTAACCATAGCTGAAATCTACAAAAAAAATGAAACAAACCAAAACACAAACAAAGAAATTCAAGTTCAAGTTCAAGTTTTCCCTTTGATATCGTTGTAGTTACCATCTAAAGTTACAGAGTAAAATATGCATTTAGCATACAACAGGTTTTTATACTACACAAAATTTGTTTCCTACGATACTCGGTAAATGGTAATAGGTACTAGAAATTTTGTTGTACAGAAGTAGAATTTTCTATTAATGTGTAAAAAAAGTATAGTTGTCACATATAATACAATAAAATCAAGTAGAATTGACAATATTCTGTTAAAGGTAACTAGATTTTTTTTCTCCGTGTGCCTTCTCTGTGCCGTAAAAAAACTAAATGGCACGACCTAGAGCCTAATGTCAGTTTTTGTCCCTTTTAATTCCTGTTTTTTTTATTGTGTTTAGGGCAACACAGACTAACAGTCCTCCGGCAATCCCAAGCGCGTCAAATCTATAAAGAAAATGTATATAAATATAGTCCTCATCGATTTCGATGACGGCGACCTCAGAAATTATGGATATCCCCTATCATGAGGTCTGATGTGGCTCGCCAGACGAACTTGGTGAACACCCTTTGGCATGAGTTGCAGAAGGGTTGGCCAGCCGAGTTGTAGGAGTACGCGGAGGTAGGCTTAGGCCTATTACGGAACTGGCGTTTTACATATTAGGTTATAAGGCGTCGTACGAGAAACTGATAGTCTGTTCTAATACGATGAACTTAGAGGCTAGGTTAGGATATCGGCTGGCGGACTTAAGTAGTTCAAATCTCTCATGACTGGGCCCAATCCCTGCCCGTCCACATTGTCCTTTCTATTTTCTATTTCGGAAGTTATGAGACTTGTCCGCGCTACGCTCCTCCATTCGTTAGGAAAATGTATTTTTGCCGGCAACTTCAACTTCTTAACGGTTCAACGTCATTTCACTGCAGTTTTTGACAGTTAAGCGTAGTTGAAATATGACTTAGCGCGAAGTTGTAAGTTTGAATTACTGTTTCAAAAGGCTGAGTGCAGTTCAACTTTACATTGTAGGAGCTACGCTGGCTCTGTTAGGTTAGAACTATGAAGAAAATTGCCTGTATCTATCTTGATCTAGCTGGTATAGGGCACTAGGACGTAGTTACGCCAAAAGGATCCTAACCATCCATTCGACACTTGTAGAATTCAACATTATGTTGACAGTAATAGAATTAAAATTTAAATACATTTGCATTATGGATTGGATCCTTTTCGCGTAACTGCGTCCTTAATAAACTGATCTTGGCTGAGATGTCCGTCTCAAGATACGACAGAGACAGAGTTAAACTCGCGTAGAGAGGGTTCCGTACCACGATTCCATGGGTCCATAAGTTTTTTTAAATCTGACCCAAATATGTTTGTGGTAACTAAGTAAATACCATAGATTTTTTATAGATTTTCCTGTACGCAATCTATTTTTTGTATTTTTTCAAAATTTTAGGCCTAGTAGTTACGGATCACGTTTAAAATTAATTTATTTACAATACACGTCCGTGTTTGGGTCACCGACTTACACATGTGTAACAGATTTCAACTCAGTCGGTCCAGTTTCGGAGGAAATTGGCTGTGACAGACGGACAGACAGACACGCGAGTGATCCTATAAGGGTTCCGTTTTTCCTTTTGAGGTACGGAACCCTAAAAATCACTTGACATTTAGTTTGATGTATCTTGAGATGGGCATCTCGGCTAAGTTCAGTTTATTAATATGGCCCATACTGAGCTTAAACCAAGACTCTACTTACACTGTCAACACAGTTAATTATTATTATTTATAACATAATTGACGCACACGTGTCAGTGTCTATGTGAGATCAAATTGAGGATTTTTTTATTGCGATAATGGTCTTATGTCTAATATAATGTCTAACATGAACCCTGCAAGGGGACAGCAATCTTAAAAATACTTTGTATAACACTACTGACCCGCCCTCGCTTTGCTCCGGATAATAAACCTTCCGTGAAAAATTATTTAATTGATCGTGAAAACCGTATCAAAATCCGTTAAGTGGTTTAGGAGGAGTTAGCGGATAAACAGACGGACGCGGAAAATTACTTAATTTTATTTATACCTATTTAGAAGTCAAAAAATACCGTGGTAGCGTAATGGTTTGACCTGCTGACTGAGAGAATGTGTTGATAACGTTAGACTTTTCAATAGGTTAAAGAAGCATCCCCACTGAGAGCATTCGCGTGTAATGAGCATTCGGCGTCGAATATTCGAGTGGTGTGGACGTTGAGCCGAGCGTAAGCTTACAAATTATTGAAATTATTGCTCGTTTACAAATGCTAAAAGTCGTGGTAGCCTAATGGTTTGACCTGCCGACTCTTAAGCAGAGGGTCGTGGGTTCGAACCCGGGCTCGCACCTCTAAGTTTTTCGGAATTTATGTGCGAAATATAATTTGTAAATTTACCATGAGCTTTTCGGTGATGGAAAACATCGTGAGGAAACCGGCACACACCTGCAAAGCAATTTGACGGTGTGTGCGAAGTTCCCAATCCGCACTGGGCCCGCGTGGGAACTATAGCCCAAGCCCTCTCGTTGTGAGTGGAGGCCTGTGCCCAGCAGTGGGACGTATATAGGCTGGATTATTATTATTATTATTATTATTATTATTATAGTATTTTTCATGCGTTTCACTCGACCAGTAATAGTACAGAGCCCAAATGATTTCCCTACACTGCTTCCTTTTCACTCTCTACTCATTTTTTTCCACCCTAACAAAAAAAAAATATTCCAAGCAGATTATTAAAAATACCATCCCCATCTCATCGAATAATGAGCGCCAGAAACAACGCAGGCCTTTATCATTACATTCATAAATTCATGTATTTATCAAAGAAATTTCAATAATAAAGGGTTATTTATTGGTCAGAGGTTGGAACCCTTTTGGTGTCAGATAGCGGCAAGTTATGAGCGAAAGCGATTTGAGAAAGACTTTTTGAGCGGTACCGTTTTTATTACATTTATATAGATGATAAAATCTGTTATTATTTTATAATCATTGCGACTGGGCGCAGAAACCACATTAAAACCACACGGTTTGGCACACGCCTCCTCTCGTGATGAGAACAAAGAGCAGATTAGAAATACATGGACTTATACAGGGTTAAATTAAATTCAGTAACAAAATTATTGAGATTAAGTCAGTAGGTAAGTCATACTCACCAACTTTCATTAAGAGACCAACCCCGACATCGCGAAAAAAACCCATACATAAAATCGTCAGCTGACTAGCCAAATGTTCCATACATTCGATCGTCGGTCGGTCGAGGGTCTATTTTTTTTTCGCGATTTCGACGTTGGTCCTATAGTGAAAGACGGTCAGTATGACTTACTGATTTAATTTCCAAAATTTTGTTATTGAATTTAATTTATTTTTTATTTATTTATTTATTTCATTTCTAAATATATTTACATGGCAGTCATTGCATTACAGTCGGTGAACTAATGCACTATGAAACTAAATTAACTAATCTAATGAAATTAGATTAGATATAACTTAAATTAGAACACTCGATTTAACTCAATTTAACCCTGTATACATTTGCCACAGTTATGTAGTATTATTGGTAAAGGAATTACAAATTTAACTAAATAAAAGATTAACATTCAAATTGGTTAAGTATTCTTGACGTTACTGTCTGGTTTAAGAAGTAACATTTGTTAACACTCGTATGAGCAAAAGACGGGTGGGCGGATATTTCGCTTATGACTTGCGCCAGCTCCCATGGCATTCTCTATTCTATAATATGCGCATATTTATTTTCGGGCACGGTTGCGTTTAATATCTGACGTCGGAACTATGACGTATCGAGTCGCTCGAGGGACTCCGTCAGGGCCCTTAGCCAAGATGCATTACGCTAACTAGCGTTTCTATTCGTTTCGTTTTTAAACCAAACGAGTCACTTTTAGATCACGTGATACGAAGAGTCACGTGATCTACCAGTGACGCGATTGGTTTAAAAACGAAACGAATAGAAACGCTAGTTAGCGTAATGCATCTTGGCTAAGGGCGCAGTGCGTGTAGTGGTGAAGACAACAATACGATAAATCTGATATAAGCATAGTAATTGTCAATTTGGAAAACGAATTATTGCCAGCGAGTGTTTTTACGTATTTATTAAGTAGGTGTTTTTGTTAGGGCCTGTTTTGCAATCGACAAGTAAATTCATCTGTCAAATAAAGATAGCCCTCTCCATGTCTGTTATCAAGTGTAAATTTCAAGGGAAAGGGCTAAATTTATTTGACAGATATGCTTTACTTGACGATTGTGAAACAGGCGGTTAATGTGGTATCGTTGCCTAATACCCATAGTATAAGCTTAGAGCTTAGTTTGGGACTCGGTCATTTTGTGTACGATTATTCCGTAATATTTGTTTTTTTTTTTTTTATTATTTAGTACCTGGGAGACCGAGCGTCGTCGCTCGGGTCGAAACCGTATTTTAATCGGTTTTCTATACAAAAACAAAAAGAAACCCCGGTCCATAGCATCGAACCGGCAGTCTTGGCGTAGTAGGCCAACGTTCTAACCATCAGTCTATTCAGATGGCGGCAGCGCCCCGAAATTACGAACCTTATTGAGCGAGAAATCTTATTGCGTGAAAATATGGGAAAACGAATTTTCCCAGATATGAGACCTAGCTAGATCTAATATTCATCCCCGTAAACCCCCATGTCGCAATTTTCATCGAAATCGTTAGAGCCGTTTTCGAGAACGTAATTACAATATGTATACAAAATGTTTCTCGTTTAATAAGTAACATTTCCTAAGTTACAACACAGCCACGTAATGTAAATTTGTACATGTATTCCTTGTTTAAGCGTGTTCCATGTAAATCATTCATTTTCCCGTAAAACCGGCAGGATAATGTTGATGAAAAATTCTACCGTCGCTGAAATTTCCTCAGAAATGCGGAAAGTGGCAAACACGAGGAAACACGGATACATTTGCCAATATGGAATGTAAAAGGAGAGACGGTATACTTTCGAGGGATGGGAAGACTCGAGTTTTATAACAGGGTATTGGTTCCGTAGAGAAATATTGTGGGAGATACTGGTGTGAAGTTAGCGGCCTATATTAACCCGACCAAATTAGGGAGTCGTATTTATTAAAAGTATTTTTGCAATAGATGGGTGTTTTCCAAAAAAAGTACGCATAGTTAAGGACTAAAATCAACAACGGTAAATTGCGTGCATTACGTCACGAAAATTAAAAAACAAAAATCATCTTAGAAAAAACTCCTGTAGCAAGTGCTATCATATTACTAACAGGCGAGGATTGAATCTGCTTCGGTTGTTGAATTTGAGATACCGCCTATTGGCGTATGAGGCCGGTATATAAATGTATGACTTATTTACATGACGTAACGGAAACAATTACCGTTGTTAATTTTAGTACTTAACAATACGTAATTTTTTTGGAAAACGCCCAAATACGACTTCCCGGGATTAAATGTTCCCTTTTTGGCACAACCCCCGACGCAAAAAAAGAGGGGTGTTATAAGTTTGACGTGTGTATTTGTTATTTTTTGATTTCCTAAACGGATGGACTGATTTTGATTTGGTTGTTTTGTTAGAAAGGTGAGTTAATCGAGAGTGTTCTTAGCTTGGTTTGATGAAAATCCGTTAAGCTGTTTAAAAGTTATGAGCTCTGATCCCGATTTTGTCGGGAGTTTTTGAATACTGAAATATTCTAGTGACGAAGTCCGTCCAGTGAAAATGTACGTGCTCGGAGCCCGTTGAAGTTTTTGCTCATTGCTCAGCGGTTTTTTAGGCGCTGATGTCGCGGGTTTTTAACTCGGTTAGGTTATAATTTATCGGACATGTGAATGGGAAATATATATATCAATTATTAATAATAATAAATAAATAAATATCAGGGGACAATCTCACACAAATTGACCTAGTCCCAAACTAAGCTCTAGGCTTGTACTATGGGTACCAGGCAACGATATACTTACTTATATAAAGAAATACATACTTAAATATATAGAAAACATCCATGACTCAGGAACAAATACTCGCACTCATCACACAAATATTTGCCCATACCGGGATTCGAACCCGGGACCGCTAGCTTCGTAGGCAGGGTCACTACCAACTAGGCTAACCGCGTCGTCGAACGTTAAACTAGCGTTTGCCCGTGACTCTGTCCGAGAAAAATATTTTTCTTAACCAATACTAATTTCCGATACAGGTTTTGCTGTTCTTTCCATATTGACCAAGTTTCTACACTAATATTATAAAGAGGAAAGATATGTATTTTTGTGTTTATAACGAATAAACTCAAAACTACAGAGGCCTTAGCCAAGATGCCCATCGCTAACTAGCGTTTCTATTCGTTTAGTTTTTAAACCAATCGCATCATTAGTAGATCACGTCATACGGAGAGTCACGTGATCTACCAGTGACGCGATTGGTTTAAAAATGAAACGAATAGAAACGCTAGTTAGCGATGGGCATCTTGGCTAAGGGCTCTGGACTGATTTAAACAATTCTTTCATCAACATTTGTGGACTTTGTGGACACAAGCTATATTTTAAGGACTGAAAGTGCTGACTCACCACAGATAAAGTCGCAAGCGGAAAGCTAGTCAAAAATAAAACCGAAAGTACGATTGTATGAGGATGCGAGACGCTAGCGTGATAACTCTTAAAGCAACAACCCAATAACTATAAACGTATCGCCCAAATCAATCGGATCCCATTTAAGCCGATCGTTTATTTCCGGCTGTCATCGGTTACGTTCGGAGATTCAATGATTTAAGCGCACCGATTGGCTGCCAGCGGCCATTTGCATTTCGAATAAAATAATTGGTTCATGTTGGCGATTGTATGAAAATTTTAGGGTTGCTCATTTTTTGCGACACGTAGAAGACACATTTCGCCAGGGATGTCTCTTAAACAACTCACTTTTCATTTCGTTGATGAAATATTAGCCGGCAAACTAAATTTGCCCGCGCTAAGGCAGAGTTATAAAAATAGGTTCACGCACTAAAATATGCAACTTGCTCGCCAGAATTATTCGTAGACGAATTGAAAAATTACAACCTCCCAAGGCCCACGTCAAAAATCCGCTAGTTCGAAACAGAATCTTATGTCAGTCAATAAAAAAGAAAAAAAAAAGTCCTTAAAAGTCATTTTGACAATTTGACAATATTACGTTGTTATATACGTTGGGCCGCAGGAGGATAAATAACTCATCCGAAACATTTCTGATCAGAGCCCTTAGCCAAGATGCACTACGCTAACTAGCGTTTCTATTCGTTTCGTTTATAAACCAATCGCGTCACTAGTAGATCACGTGACTCTCCGTATGACGTGATCTACCAATGACGCGATTGGTTAAAAAACTAAACGAATAGAACGAAACGAAAATAGAAACGCTAGTTAGCGATGGGCATCTTGGCTAAGGGCTCTGATCGTATGTATCATTTTCCAAATTTTCATTTTCAGAAATCACTAAACTACTTACATTAAAATTTAAGCAAAAATTCAGCCAGCATCAGAATGGCTTTTCTGCAAGATTACAGTCCAGGTACGGCTCCGGTTTTCCTGGGGTCACTTTAGTTTCCAACTTCCAACTCATTAATCAACTGTAATCCTCTTGGGCTTCTTTTAAAACCTCTGTCACTTTCTGACTAGTAGGTAAGTGCGAGAGGGACGGACGCTTTATCCATATTTATCCACTGCGATAAAACTAATAATACGGGACCAGGTTAAAACTGCATCGCCGAACGTCTGAAACCAATTGCTGATGAATACTTTAAGCGGTGTTTGCACAAACAGAGCTGCATTTAGACTAAGAGCTGAGAGCGTAGCGTAAGCGTTAGCGGAGGCTTTTGTAGCGAGACTAGCGCCACCTAGCTACAACTCTTGACAATTAGTAGACACCTATAAGCAGCGCCTCCAGCGCCAGACCGCGCAACTAAATCTGACAGTGCCCTGCATCGCGATACCGAAGCTTCCCCATTCATGCATATTAAACAACTTTCAACTTCTTAATGGACTTCACAGGCAGAACTCCCGCCTGGGGAGAGATCTCTCTATTGTCCACTCTTCTACACTTTCAATGAAATAAAGAAAGAAGACAACAACTTCGTTTGCATACCCTTATTTAATTGCTACCATGGGTTAAAAGCTTGTATGGGTATACGGGCTCATAGTTTTATTAGGAGCTATTAAATCATTGTAAAATAGTAGATTGTACAACAAGTGCATAAAACGCGCCATTTTACGCGAGACGTTTATCCATCAAAGCGAGCTTGCGAGCGAGGATGGATATAAAGTCAAGTGTTAAATAGGTTTTATGGACGAGTTGTACACTCTACTTTTCACTTCAATTGCGAGGAAATGAAATAGCAATGATAAAAATAATAAGAATAATAAATGCGACGAAATAAAAATTAGAAGTTTATTTCATGAAGCTTTATTGTGTACTTTGGCTGTTGGTATCCTTGCCTTGGTCTTAGAATACTAACGAAACGAAATAAAATAAAGAGGTTATTCTATGAAGTTAAAGTTGTTCGTGTGGCTGTTGGACCGATTGTCTAGGTCTTCGACGAAGATTTTACTTTATGCACTAGAGCATAAGAAGCGACTTTATGTCGCCTACGCACGACATAAAGACGAACTTTTAGAGCATGAGAAGTGAAAATGTATATTGCTGTCTTGTCTTTTTTGTCCTTGCCTTTAGAGCAGAAATTTTGCAGAATCTTTGGAGGGGAAGTTATATATATATAATGAGATTAATGATACAGGAAAATCACTAACATCATCGAATGTACCCGTAGGTGCACAACATGCTGAATTTTGTTAGATTGATACGATCATGTGTCACTTTTCAACCACCGCTCTCGCAGCATCTCGCTGCAAACAACTGAAAATTGTATGTACATTTCGACACGCCAAGCGTGTCACGGGCGCTTATGCGTTAAACGTTCCCGCTCCGCCTATCACCATAGCGTCTCCCAACAAAACGCAAGCTCATAAAAACTGTAGTATGCAAAATCGGTGTTTGTTAAATATGAAATCCCATTACCACACCTGCGCTCGCGACGGAACCCTAAGATTTATAGCGGGTTTATTTTAATTGGAATGCTAAACGGTTTAACGTTTTTAATTTTAAGAGAAAAATATCACAAGGAGGAAAGTTTCGCTTCATTTTCCGTACAAATTCGGGCCCTTAGCCAAGATGCATTACGCTAACTAGCGTTTCTATTCGTTTCGTTTTTAAACCAATCGCGTCACTGGTAGATCACGTGACTCTTCGTATCACGTGATCTACCAGTGACGCGATTGGTTTAAAAACGAAACGGATGGAAACGCTAGTTAGCGTAATGTATCTTTGCTAATGGCCCAGGTCATTGTTTTGTAGCGTATATCTACAGTTAGGATACAGATACAGCCAAAACAACAAGTAATAAAAATTTTAAAAATATCCTAAATGACAGCACATATAGCGAATTTAAAAGGAAAACTGTCACGATTGAGTAGACTATACAGGTTTTTGAGTTAAAGATAAAGATAAAAGATATTTATTCAGTAAGTAGGCCGCACGGGCACTTTTACACGTCAAAATCTACCAGCGCTTCCCAAGAGGAAACCACTGCTGAGAAGAAGCGCCGCAAGAAACTCAACAATTAGTCATTTTTTAAATAAAAATATAACAATGATACTACTTATTCTAGCATTATATAAAACTGTAAAAATAATATTAAATATCTGCGTAGTTTTGCAGGAAAACATGTCAGAATGACTACGAGAAAAGAAATATATATATATATATATATTATATATATATATATATTTATGTAGGAAGGTTTACGGTTTATGTAGGAAGACATGTCATATCGAAATTGTTTTGTGTGATATATATATATATATATATATATATATATATAGTGTCCCCTAGACAAGATACAGCATTTACATGACTTTTATGAGGTATGTACGAGTAGTAAAAACGATTAAAACGTTTATACCTACCAAAAATCAGCTAAGATAGCTTGAACTAGGAAATTTCCTAATATTTATGTTTTTTTTTGAGATTGCTGTGTGTTTCTAAGAATATCGACGGAACCCTACACTGAGCATGGTCCGACATGCTCTTCCCCGGTTTTTATCCTAAATTCCGATAATTTCCAAATGTCAGTTACAATGGCACAAAATAAACCTGTCAAAATTGATAGCACGCATATTGTATGATATGCCGAAGGCACGAGAGGCATTAAAATAAATCGTATTATGCCACGTTCTGCGAGTGACGTGACATCTCAACTCAGAGTAGTTTCGTGTAATAACTTACCGATATTTAAAGATACACACACACATGAAAATAAACTCAGACAAACCCAAACTCACAACATTAATTTAAAAAAATATAGTTTCGGTGAAAATTAAAAAAATAGTTAGATAAAAATAAAACCTTCAAGTCTAGTTATAAGTTTAGTTTAAAAATATATTTACCAAGGAAAAGAGCGTTTAGATAATCATAAAAATGGGAGTAAACTTTTTGGTTTGCAGTTTTTCTATTTGTTCAGCATCAAAAATCAGCACTTAAATCAATTGATTAGCATAAATGACACCGTTGCTCCAATAGTTGGCACTGCCTGTCATCTCGATTGTCACAAAATATTAAAGAATTAGGATTACAGTGCCATCTATTGGGACGGTGGGAGGCGCTGGGACACTTAATGCGAGTAGGTATAAGATATCGTTAGCGCTGAATATAATAATAATTGCCTAGTTTAATTAATAAAAACATGTAAAAAAAAGTGATGTCTTCGCCAACAAACTACTTTGCAGTTTTCGAAACTATTCCAAATGTTATTAAATTTGTAAAAAAAAAAAATGTTTTGGTGTTTTGGTCGGCAATAAATAAATAACCGGGCGCAACACTTGGTCCGCAACTAAATCAAATATTAAAAATTAATCAATATCTGGTGCTGGCGCAATCACGCCAATCTAAACTAATCTGTACTAATATTATAAAGAGGAAAGATTTGTTTGTTTGTAAGCTATTCACTCTGAAACTACTGAACCGATTTTAATAATTCTTTCACAGTTATAAAACTTAATTATCCAGAAGTAACACAGGCTAATAAAGGAAATAAAGATATTTCATAGCCTATAGTTAAACTTATTTTACCGAAGCGAAGCGAGGGGTCGCTAGTAAAATATAAAACACTTGCATCTGCAAAGCTTGAAACGTTAATTGTTTACTCAAATTAATTTTACAATTAAACATCATCTAATTTTTAACACGAACTTCCGAAACGCAACTGTAATTCCTATAACACCCCAAATGTTCGTTTTACCCCCAAACTTCCCCTGCAATTTTTAAACATCAGGTCATAAATCTCCTCCATTTTATTTTAAAAACCATAACACGTTTCCGTGTAAAATCTTGGCGGGCGTCGGCCAGTAGGCAATTTATACTGTCCGCTGATTAAAACAAATGCTTTTCTGTAATTTAGTCACACCAGAGATGCAAGAGACGAGGTGCTACAGTAGGTTATCTTACAATTGAACAAAGTCAAAGTCAAAGTCAAATATTTATTCAGTTTCACTTGATAGCGTATCAGACGAAGATTGAGAGAGCGCCATTTTGTAAGGTAGTGTTGCCATAAAAACTACAAGAGAGTTTCTAAACTAGCAACGTTTTCATGACAATGTTGCCGGCAACAATGGGCGTCTTGCTCTAACGTACGAAGAAAGAGTAAGATTAAGACAGTTATAGTTGCCCTTGGTATATATGTTTCATACAACTATGAAAGTAAATATTAAGACGAGTAAAAAAGCTAACACTGCGTCTGCTGTACTCCTAGAGTGTACTTTGTTGAAATTGGATAATTATTTTTGTCCTTTAACCGGAGTGGGGCCAGCAAAACCAGGTTAATTAAAAAACAACCCGACTTGAGCCCGGGTTTGCTTTTCGTGATCCCGGATTACTTTCTGCATTATGGTCGCCTTTATGAGTATGGATAAAGCATCTGTCACTCTCGCACTTACGTACTGAGCCCATACCCAAGATGCTTTACGCTAACTAGCGTTTCTTTTCGTTCCGTTTTTAAACCAATGACGTCACTGGTATCACGTGACTCTTGGTATGACGTGATCTACCAGTGACGCGATTGGTTTAAAAACAAAACGAATAGAAACGCTAGTTAGCGATGGGCATCTTGGCGAAGGGCCCCTGGTGAGAGAGTGTCAGATGTTTTATCCACGTTTATACACAGGATACGACCGTAATGCTGGTTAATACTTAAATTGGGTGTATTGTTCCTCTGTCTTATTAATATAATTGAACAATCCTTTCCTTTAAACATACAGTGGCCAAACTATTAGGGATAGTTACCGAACTTTAGTATTTGTTAGTTTAAAATTAGCTAATATATCATTTAAGGTCTTGTAGGTTTTGTTTTTAATGTGGCACAAGGATACGTGAGGCACACGTGATACGGAGAGTCACGTGATCTACCAGCGACGCGATTGGTTTAAAAACGAAACAAATAGAAACGCACCTCTTACGTTAGAATATGAAATAGATGTATTCATTTCCCTAGCACCTGTCAAATTTTATCGCACGCATGTTAAACCCGCTAGAGAGATGAAAAGTAGGTATATTACATGCCTACTATCCAAATCTATTACTATTAGAAATGTTGGTCCTTTGCCTTGTTCGGTCCAGATTGTCGCTTCCTCTAAAGTGATCGCCATTTTGAGTATTTTCCCGTTTATAAATTAATGAATTATTTTTGTATTTTGAACCCGACTTTAATATCACCTTTCAAAGCTTCTTTATCTTCATACCCTGCCCTAATTTCCTTTAACATGTTGAAGGCCCATCTCTTTAAATTTAATAGAAATTGTTCCGGATATAATTACCTTTGGCACTGAAACTTTTAATCTCTGAAAAGCTCTCACGACTCTTAATTTGTCCTCGATAGAATCGTTTGTTTACATAATTGGTTTTTGTTTCTTTGTTGTTTTTTTTTTTATTTTTGCTTCTAATCTTAAATTAACGTTGTTTTTATTGGGAATATTGGATAACAAAAGCAATTTGGGATTTATTTCGGCGCCAGATATTTTTACAAAGTGTTTTCACGATTTTGTTGTTATCACATCATCACCAAATCCAAAGAATGAGGAATGGTATTTTATAGGAAGAAGACCTATATTTAATCAAGGAGATAGCGGCATTACACAACTTCCCTTTCTCACCGTTTAATCACAATTGAGGTGTGAAAGGGATAGTTGAACCGAGCGTTCGAAATGAGTGTTTCGTGGTAACCATCCTGTATTCAGATGTTTTATAGAATCCCCTAACAGGCCATATTGCCCACATATTTAGAGGTAAATGAAAAGCTAAACTAATTAATTATTCTTTATTGTTTCAGGTAATCACAAATGTAAAGTGCGTGTAAATTTATTTAAATAACTTAAAAAGTGGCGAAAAGGGGCGTCCTCACTGAGAGCATTCTTACCCGAGCATTTGTGAACGAGCAATAATTTCAATAATTTGTAAGCTTTGTACGCTCGGCTCAACGTCCACACCACTCGAATATTCGACGCCGAATGTTCATTACACGCGAATGCTCTCAGCGGGGACGCTCCTTAACTGCCGCACTCAGAAACGTCAATTATTTTTTAAGTGTCGTTAAAGTTGCTGCTGTCACTTTCTTTGCTATAGCAATAGAATAAGATGCAGCAACTTTAATTAAACTTATAAATTAATTGACGTCTCTGAGTGCGGCAGTAAGGCTCTAAACCGTCGGAAACAACAAAATATTTGGTATTTTGTCGAGTGCTACCAAAGTGAGCACGGTCGTGTCCAAAATGGTTAAATTCAATTCACACTGCAAAACAAATTCCCCTCGTATTTTGGTCTAAAACTGGAATTCCAGTTACGAAGTAAATTTTTGAATAATTGAAGCCCTTTTCGGTGTTGGTGAGTTTTAAATGTTTTTTTTACACGAGGCCACTGCGGAATATCGATAGATTGCCGGTCTCTAAATCCGTAGGGACGGGGTGTTGTCGATGAGTTCGGCTTCATCGATACTTTTGGACAGGATGATTTATCACGTAGGGTAACGGATTGGAATAATTTTAAGGCAACAGTTTCAAGGTTGAAAACAAGACTGAACGGTGGTTATGAGGACGCGGTTAGCATGGTTGCTAGTAACCTTGCCTACAAAACTAACCGTAAGTCATCATCATCATCATCATTAGCCGCAAGACGTCCACTGCTGGACAAAGGCATTCCGCAAGGTTTTCCATAACGATCGGTCCTCTGCTGCTGACATCCCGCGGTTTTCTGCAGATCACCTGCTTTATCAGATCGTCGGTCCACCTTGTGGAAGGCCTGCCGACACTTCGTCTCCCGATTCGCGGACCCGTAAATAAGGACAAATATTTAAATATATAAATAAAAATCATTTATTTTCAGATAATTAAAATCCATACTTAGTATGATGACTGCGAGTGTTTGTTCTTATGTTTGAATTTTTTCTGTGCATTTAGTTATTTCCAAAGTCCTATTTTTTCTGTGAATAAATAAATCCAAAGCACAAATTACAGTGTAGTACCTATAACCAGTTTTGAATTTACAGAGCATTGGCCAATTACGGACTTTCATTTTGCTGCGTGTGTGCGTGCGTGCGTGTGTGTATGTGTTTATCGTTGTCCCCTGATATTTATTTATTTATGGGTTGAGGGTTTTAAAAAATAGTCAACTACTGAATTGCATCATTATGTCTTCCAAATGTAACAAGTTGAAAATAAAACCATATTCCAAGTAATTACTTTTTATTATATTATTAAACTTTTAATTTTTTATCATACAATACAAGAATGTAATAATTTGACTGAATATTTCAGAAGTTCAAAAACGAATAAAACGGGCGGTATCTTAAATTATTACCCAACCAAATTATTTCAATTAAAAATGTGTAGGTATACTAACCAGAATAGGGATAATCATATTTAATTTGCATGAATGTAATCAGTAGATACTGTTGGAAACCATAAATAAAATAGTGCGTACATTATAATTGAAAAATCACGCAAAAAATTAAGTCCTTACTCAGGTTAAGATCAATTTTACACATATTGTTATATTTTGCAAACATGTTCTTATTCACATTTAAGATTATACTAGGTCATTATTTATTATTTTACAATTACCTGACTTATCTATGACATAATATAATTATTATTTACCCTTGAATTACCGACACTCATTTCATAGAATGTTTTACTTCGCCGAATTTTCATTTCGTCGACAGGCATTTCCACGTGCAGGAGTTATAATTTTACCTAACCTGACCTACGTAACCCATGCTTAAGGCAATCTGAATGAAAATAATGGTTTCAGAAGATATTAGTTTTCGATGAAATGAAATTCTATGAAACGACACATTCGATCGAATTACTATATTATTATTATTATGCTTCAATAGGTTCCAAATAGTTAATAACACTATAGTTAACACTTATCTTAACAATAGGTATGTAATTTAATTTTAAATTCAAGCATGTTAGATGGTCCAATGTCATTTTGTATATTTTTGCCTGAGGATAGCATAACATTGGGCCTAGTCTTCTAGCATACTTGAATGAATCGGATGCCTTATTTTTAAATAGGTACATATTGCTCTTAACAAATAGACATATCTCACAAATATACAAAGATGGCAATGTCATTACTGCTAGCTGGAAGAAGGGTTTACAGAAATCCGTTTGCTGGACACCAAATATACCCCTAATACAATTCTTTTGGAGAAGGAAAACTCTCTGAATATTGCTACAATTTCTCCCACTGTATTATTCCATGACGTAAATTAGAGGTAGACCAGTCTAAGATGGACCGAACCAGCTTAATATGACCTCAGTAAAAGTCGGTTTTCAAGATATGCCAGTTTAAAGTTTAAGTTTTTTGCCAATTTAAACTTTAATCTAGAAATATCTTGAAGTTCCCGTTAAAACAGTGAATCAACTTTTAAGGTACTCCTTTTCTTTTGCGGCACTAAAACTTTCCTGGTGACTTATGATGAATAATAATTTATGAATATTCAAATCAGACCTTCAAATTTACAGATCCCACATGTTAGACACCTCAAATATTTCTTAATTTTCGAAAAACCCTGGTTACTCAGGGGAAAATGCACATTTTTCATACAAAACCTGGGGACAACATCATCCTCTGTGTTACCAAATAAATTATTATTTAAAATTGTACTATTTTAGAACAACATTTTTTAAATGTTAGCCTATTTGTCTGATTTTATAAACGTGTAAACCACGACGTTAGCAAATAAATTGTTTTTCTAAAAAAAACATAAATTGTGAAACAATTCGAAAAATGGGGAGTACCTTAAAAGTTGATTCACCCAAAAAAATGGCTGGTTCGGTCCGTCTTAGGCTGGTCTACCTCCGGACGTGTCACGTGACATGCTACTTATGGGACACCCTGTATGTATGCCAGCACAGAATATCGACATTTTGCTAACACATCCCTATTAGAACCAAGCTCACTTAAAGCCCAGTTTTAGCTTGTTGCATGTGACCGGTCGGTCGCCTATTGATAGTATCGATTATCGATAGACGGTGATAGCTTATCGATAGGTTTTCTAAAGCGAACGATACAACTAACGGGACATTAGTGTAAAGTCTTTGTCCGCGTTTTACTGTTATTTTCACCAAATATTTAAAACTTTTAAGCAAAAAAAAATGTTTACGATTATCAAATGTACCGGTAAATAATGGATTAAAATAACTCTGCTCTTATTTAATTTTACTTTCAAATCCAAATCCAATGTCATCTAAATATAAAAAATATCTTTGAATCTGGAGAACATTGATTGAATTATTTTATTACAAATATATCGGATAACTAATGATTATTAGATTTTGTTCGAAAAAATCAAATTTTCATTTTACAGGGTGTTACAAAAATACCCGTAAAGCAGAAAGGGGATTAAATGGCCCCTTGTAAAGATTGAGGAAACTTTATGAGATGACAACTTACTATAGGGTTGCGTTCAATTTGGCTATGATTTTTTACGGGTTATTTTGTAACAAGTTGTATATATAATTATAACGATGCTGATATGCAAAGATCTTCTATTGAACTAAAATTTTAAACTTAAAACTAAACATCGAACGTTGTAATAACTTAATTTTTGGCTAAAATTTTAATCTTTGTATAACGCCGTCCATAAAGTACTTAACTATAAATTACTAAAACGAAATAACCACTAGACAAATATTATGTACAAATATCTCCTAATTTACTTAGCCAAGAAGTAAAGTAAAGTAAAAAAAAGTTACCTAAATAAGTACAGTACAAAATAACAAAAGTACCTTTGACTCCACACTACAATTGAAAGAATTACCAGGGGATTGCGGTTTGTATTATAGGAATTATATAATGTCATTTTAAAACAAATGTAAAATTGGTTGTTTGATAGAAAAATAACTAGCTGCAGAACTAAGGCAGTAAAGTGTGTGCAGTTAAAGTTATGTAGGTGTATATGTGTGTTAGAGGAAGTATGCGTGTGTGTGTCAGTTTGGAGTCCACACTCAATCTGATACACACTCGCACTTTCACTACAAACACACATACACACACACACCATTTATAAGCAGCAGCAGCAGCAGTTATAAGACGACATGATTCGGACTAATTAGGGGTTCTTCATCAGCGACGCCAACGCAATAGTGAGTTTTAACCGTTTATTCGTTATTTTTAGCTTTTATAGAATTTATAGAATTGCCGACGTATACGAACTGATGGTTAAATGATTGACAGAATATTAAATAAAATAACCGAAGCAATTTCAAACGGAATAAAATATACTTTTTAATTTTTACGATGACTGAATGTAAAATTGAGTTAAAAAAGAAATGTTCTGTTCCATTAGTGATGGTTAAATTAAGTACCTATTTCATATTTTTACGTTTTATACGTTGGGTATAAAATATTTACAACTGACTATATGATAATATGATGATTATGATATTTTTATTGGTAAAAAACAGTATTTTACATGTCACGCTTATATAAATACTTAATCAATTTACAATAAAATTTTGTTTTAATTTACATTTTAAATACATTTACACTTTAATTAATTTATTTATTTTATTATTATGACATATAATAAAAAATATTTATTCATTTAGAATTATTTATATATTAAACATTTCATTACTCCTAATTTTAGGAGTAATGGAAATGTCACTAAGCGGAGAACAAAGAAAAGTGACTCCGCCGACAGAGCTCTTTAGTAAAATGTTAATAAACATTTATTTAATAACACTTTTAAAATTTAATATTTGTATTCATATTTCGTAGAATTCTAAATTGAACTAATATTAAAAAAAATTCAACAAAAGATCTTTAACGTGAAAAATACTTTAAGTAAGTTTTGATACACTTTGGACTGTTGACAAATTAAAGTGACGCCTTCAAGGCTTTATTCAGGAACGACGAAAGGCAATTTATGTGCGTATTTTTCAAAAAAAGAAAATACAGTGACAGTAGTTAGGTAATCTACTTACCCTAAGTAAAAATACTCGAACGTACAAAAGAAAAATCTACGACAAACCTTTGTTAATTTGCTAACAGCGTTCACCAATTCGCAGCAAATTTATGCTTTTTTCATCTGAATATATGAAATTATTGTCTTTATCAAACGCAAGCCCGTGTATGTCCTTTATATTCGCAACTTTCGATAACACATTAGTTTCACTGTTGATAACGTAAATACCATAAGTAGCACACACGTACAAGGTTCCTTCCATATCTTCAGCGATCTGTCTTACTATTATGAGATCATTTATAACTTCAGCACTCAATTTGTTAATGTCATAAGTATACAAACCAGTTTTATTAGCGAAGTAAATGAAACCTTGTCTATTGACATGAAAATGATCAATTTCAAAGCCAGCAAACTCTCTAACGCGAGCAAATTTGCCATCGGCTTCTATATGCAATTTTTGGTCCGGATAGCTGATGAAAAATAGATTTTTGTTATAAAATAGTGACCATATATTTTTTCCTCTTTCTGCATAGAAATCAGCTATTTTGGTAAGCAAATTATATTTGTAGATGCCTTCGCTTCCTCCGAGAAAAATGTCGTCAGAACCTTGGTTAATAGCAACTGCGCAGCCCCCTATGATTCCAGCTATAACTTGCGTTTCTTTTGTATCAACATCGACGTAGGCTAAATGGAAATCTACGTCTGCCCACCCGTCTAACAAAGAATAACTAAAATACAGAACATTTGTGCCTCTGTGCAAGTTCAAATTGAAGGGTCTTCCAGAAATCCCCCAAATCATGTGTCTGTCGTAGAAGGAGTCGCCAATTTGAACTTGGTTGCAGGTTTTGTTGGTGATCGTGTGAGCTGATATAATGAACGGCAACAGCAACAGTATCAACGCCATTGTTATTTGATCCTGAAAATAATGTTTCTATATTAGTCCCTTTTCTTAATTAGAGTGTTGAGGTTGACTATTGAACTTTTCGAAGATTCTTTTAAAACCGGGCAAGAGCATGTCGGACCATGCTTAGTGAAGGGTTCCGTCGTCATTACTACAAACACAAACAAAAATCTCTAATTTATTATTCAAAGTTATCTTAGCTGATTTTCGGTAGGTTTAAACATTTTAATTGTATGTAACTCAAGTACCAATGATGTCTACTTAGTTGTGATAGTTTTTCTTTTAAATTCGTTATATGCGCTTTCATTTAAGATATTTTTCAGATTTTTAGTATTAGCACTTTAAATCTTAATATTTCAGAAACGGGTCCTTTAATAAACCCGCAATATTTTTAAAGACCTATCCAACGACACCCCACACACAGTGAGGTAAACGAGAAAAAAACCATCGCCACAATAAATGTACGTGAGGGACCCAAAAAAATTTTTTTTTGAAGATTTTATTTTACCACTTTGTTGGCGTGACTAATATGTACATTCATGCCAAATAATAGCTTTATAGTACTAAGAGTCCCTGGGATAAGCTGCAGACGGACAGACGGATGGACATGGCGAAACTATAAGGGTTCCTAGTTTGACTACGGAACCCTAAAAACTAGTTATACTTAATAAAGACATGTGTTCTGTAAAAAAAAACTAACGT
The DNA here is from genome assembly GCA_963241965.1 of Tortrix viridana. NCBI lineage: Eukaryota > Metazoa > Arthropoda > Insecta > Lepidoptera > Tortricidae > Tortrix > Tortrix viridana. Next base: position 8,864,891 of record OY725194.1, on the reverse strand, counting down.
TGTTTTAACGAATTATTTTAATGTATTTTAAACGAAACCAAAATAATAAGAGAATACAAATGATGGGTCATCTAATTTCTTCTGTCAATAGGTAGCAAAAATAACTGCATCCAAGACAATTCACATCCTTGCGGTACACCAGAATCAGCGTGGCGGCATGAGTTTCAAACATGAGGCATCAATCTATATATCTATGAACCTTTATCTGCTGGGGTATTAAGTTAACGATTTTCGTAAATCGACAAAACGTATGAAATTGAGAGCACCTGACGCGACTGATCGTTGGCTGACTTCAATCCTGTAGGTACTATATTATTAAATTAATAGCATTCTCAATCCGTTACTTGACTTCGTTAATTCATTTTCTTAAAAATTCACCCAACATTTTCGTCAAAGTTTGTAAGTTAAAAGTTTGGCTAGTCATTTGCAATCACCAAGTGTCCCTTAAGGAGAAATAAGGCGGCAAGAATTTAATCAAATCTATTGCTATAAATTTTATTAATATTAGAACGTTATTTCTTAATAGTATCTATGGTAACAAAATATTTACTTTAGTGTCATTTAATAACTTGAATGCCTACATTAATACGTTTTTGTGAAGCATTAAATTACAGCTAAAACTGGACGTCATCTTGTTCTAGAGCCACGCACAATAAATGACACGAATACTCACCAAATGTCTAGTGTTCCGACGCCGACCGTGTTTTGCGCCAAACAATACTTAACTAGTTGCTCATCACTTTGGTTCCCAAACGGCAATCGAATAGTCATCCCACACGGCTAGCTGAATCGTAACTGTGCCAATAATGTGTCGTGTTTTCGCCCAATGATTTAAAACAACTTTGTTTATTACGTTATGATAATAATGGATGTTTTTGTCCTGCTAGTTAATTGTTACATGTTATCATTTATGTTGCTTGATTATGCTATAGAGATCTAACACAATAACACCTAGCGGACGGTCAAAAATTTTTGGTGCTCGGATATTTCATGCGCTTCAAGGGGCGTGTGAAGCAGTTGCGAACATTCTTTTTCAAACTTACTCGCCTGAAGCCTGTAAATCGCCTCGTGATCAGAATATATCACTTGCTCGTTTTCGTCAAAAGTCATTCCAAATGCGTGATCAAGTCTTGCTATCTTCTTAACTAAATGATAAGGCAAATCTTCCACATATATGCCACCAGATGCACAAAAATATACATCACCATAGCTATCTTCCACTATTTGTTTTATAGATAACTCATCATTTAAAAGTATAGTTCTTTTATGCGTACGTTCAACTTTAAACAAAGCGGTTTTATTTGAATAATACATATCACCTTTTTTAGAAACATGAAAATGATCTATTTCTATACCAAGGGCTTCGGCAACATGAACGAAATAGTCTCCTCGGTACACGTACAGTTTTTGCGCTGGATACCGAATGTAGTAAAAGTTCTTTCCGACAAACATGCCCCATACCGAATGTCCTTCTTCTGCGAAATATTCTGCTGATTTCGTTAGAAAATTATACTTGTAAATACCATCATGGCCCCCCAAATAAATGTCATCGTTTCCATGATCGTATGCAATTGCGTAACCTCCAGGTATACCCCTGACTTCACTGCACTGTCTCGTGTCTACATGACAAGTGGCTATACTGAAATCGACATGAGTTCCGTTCTTTATTGTGTGACTAAAAAAAAGCATGCCTGAGAACTTGTGTAAGAATAAATTGTAAGGTCTATCGAGTTTGGTGATAATAGGTTCTTTGTCGTAATAAACCCCGCGAAAGACGATGCCGTCGCAGTCGATGTGGTAATCAGCCCCCGCGACGACGATAGAAGCGAGGAGCAATATCAAATGCATTCTGTACGAGTGTTCCAGCGCGATACTGAAATGGAAATGGGATTAGAAATGTAGTTGAAATCATATATTATAAAAATTCTTTACGGAGTTATTCCCAAAGACGTTCTTTCGTATTTTATTCAGTTGAAATTTGTAGTTTGTACGTTAAGGAAGGTAAAAAGGTTTTAGAATTGTGTTTTTATACTCAATGGTATAGAATATAAAATGGCATACTGAAAGCTTAAACGCGTCCCTACATATTAACAATAAGTGGGAAAAATACATTTTAACTCAACTTTCGCTTAGAATAAAAGTACTGCCAATCGATTTTAAACTTAGATAATATATTTTGTGGACTAACCGCCAAGGAGCCACTCAAATTCCGAGATGTAATTGTGTTAACATATAGTTTTGTTGTAGCTCTTTCTCGTTATTTATTAAGTCATAACTTTCTCACTTCTAAATATTTACTATTTAAGATCCACTACAAATGCCTGAATGTGACATAAACTTTTCTTTCTGCAACTTTGTCGGTGTAGTACCTAGTTGTTCATAACTATTTCCTCAAGCACTGTTCATGTTTCTGGGAGAAAAGGACCATGTCCATCTCGATTATAGGTTTATAACTGTACCAAATTGTACATAGCAAAGTAGCCATTAGGCATTAAATAAAATTTAAAAAAACAGTACCTAATAGTCATTTATTTCGGATTCCATCCATAATTTTAGTTACCTAATTAATTGAACTGTGAATAATGCCTTCGAAACAGTTATACATCTGACATCTCCCATGTAATGTATATTTATCTTTATACTATAGATATTGTCCATTACTTGTCCTGTTGCTACTTATTATTATTATTTTAATTAATCACTGAAACGTTAGCTTAAGTTTTATGATTGTAAAGATTTATTTGAAAAAACCAGCCAAGTGTGTGTCGGACTTTGCATATTTAGGGTTCCGTGCCAAATTATCAATGTATTGGTATTTGTTAGTAAAATATACCTACGTAATAATAAATATTATCACCAAATTTCAAGTTCAAGGGTTAATGGAAAGTTAGAAAATACTTCGGAACAAAATTTTGTAAAAAAAGCTGACTTTGGTGGCTTCTCATTCCTTTGCTTTTCAATATGTTTTAAAACAAAAAATACAGTATTTATTTAATCAACGAGTTCTAAACAAAGATACCTCATTCGATGGGGTAGTTTAAATTTTTTTTCGCGCCCCCTTTAGCTGTGTAGTGCCCCTTGAAAAAAAATAAAAATATTCTTGTATGGCTTTCAATTTGTATGGCTTTGGATCAACAAGATGCTTATATTGTGAAAAATTGAAGACTGTAGCTCCAACCGTTTGACTGTAAAATTCGTGTGACAGACGACGGATAGACGGACAGTTGGACACGTTAGTGACAGCAATAGGGCTCCTTGAATTCTTCGGGTACGGAACCCTAAAAATTACTGTGTTGTTTCTTGCGGCGCTTTTTCTCAACAGTGGTAAAAGCGCTGGACTCATACCTACCTACTTACAAAATAGAGGTTTTTATTTTCAATTTCGTTACGTTGGTAAACTAGATAGTTTCCGTAACAGGAACGGGTCTAGTCGCATAATATATTGTTGGCATAATGTAAGTCATAAACTTTTTTTGTCATATATTCAGGCTGAAATTACAGGATTTAATAAACATCCATCGTGTAAACTAGTTAGGTTAGGTTATAGGTTTAGGTTACTTTAATAAAATTCCTGGAAAAATAACTATGTCGTGAAAAAAATGCATTATGACTTGCGAAAATTATGACTTAAAACACATTATGACTAACAATATGTATGCAACCCAATATTATCCTTACGTAACACAAATTCACAAAATACCTAGTTTTAATTGTACAATTTTATGAACTTAACTCCACAAAGGCATTTCTCGTCCCCCTAACTTGTTGAAGGATAATTTCTTGGTGCATGTTTAAGTGGTTGGAAAACGTCTATGCACTTAGCATTAATGGAGGAAGCAGGTTGAGACGTTCCAATGTAGACTCTAGATCTTGCCAGTAAAGTTTTATCTTGGCTGATGAGATAGTTATGTAGTTACAAGACTTAAAATTATGTATGAAAAGTTACGGATGACGGTGGAATTAAAGAAGTTTTACCCGACTGAGTGGAGCCAAAAGACGGGTAATGATTTTAAGTCTATGTATGTATTCCACTCTAGCTCCTAAACTATTGGTCAGATTTTAATGGGGTGACACCGTGATTTAAATTTAGATTTAATAATAATAATAATCCAGCCTATAGACGTCCTACTGCTGGGAACAGGCCTCCACTCACAATGAGAGAGTTTGGGCTATAGTTCCCACGCGGGCCCATTGCGGATTGGGAACTTCGCACATACCGTCAAATTGCTTTGCAGGTTGTGTGCAGGTTTCCTCACGATGTTTTTCTTCACCTAAAAGCTCATAGTAAATTTACAAATTGTATTTCGCACATACATTCCGAAAAACTTAGAGGTGCGAGTCCGGGTTCGAACTCACGACCCTCTGCTTAAGAATCGGCTGGTCAAACCATTAGGCTACCACGGCTTATTTTTTAGATTTGAATAATATTAAATTTCTTACCTCTGGATAAATATGATTACCTATCCAGACGTTTTACGCGTACAAAAACCAGCACAAACTAAATTGGAACTTCACTGCCCATAAAAAACCTGCCTTTTTTCACTTAGTTTATAAACCAAACACTTTTCTCGGCACCTACTGCACACTTAATACAGTCTCACTGAATTAATATTCTTTTATATGTTCCAGTTTTGTTTGGATTAAGAATTAGTTTATAAACAAGCATAATAAACATCTCCTATTTCATCTCTTGACGGATATTTGGAAACAGTTTCAATCTGTACAGAACGGTTTTTAAGATAAAATAACAAACAAAATCAAATATCGTATTCCTTTGATTAATACCTCCATTCAAATGGCCGATTTTGTTTGTGATGGCATGATTATGATATCCCATCCAACCAGCCCATGTTAGGGTAGAGTAAGTTTTGTGCGACAAAAATTTGCCATCCCAAGCAGCACATAAGCTGTATAAGAGCTTATACAGCCCTTAAATTGCTGAAAGTAGAGTTATAATGGCTGTATAAGCTCTTATACAGCTTTTAAGCTACTTGGGATAGATACAATTGTAAGGATACCAAGGATATTGTAGGGCATAATTTCGCCTTCGTTGATTGTATGGTTATTTCGAGGGGGGTGCGTTGGGCCTGCCGCTTCGACCATTGCTAATCTATTGTGGCAGCCCTTTGTTTATAGCTCACCGTAAAGGCCCGTTGCGTCTAGGAATTTTCAGATGCTTTGGGCAGTGAGGAGTTGTATCTCTTGTGGGTCCATGATTGTATGATTAACTACGCTTTACTGGTTTGCTACCTATGACCAACTTTTTGAACTCGACCATTTACCCACTGTGAACCCACCTCTGGGCATATTTAGGCTTCCTCTCTATTGCCAATCTATCTGTTCCTTGTTCCTGAACATTTCTCAATATTTTGACCATTGTGCGTGACATCTCCAATTTTATTTTATTTTTTTGCCCTATATTAAATAAAATAATTACAATCAAATGAACCCTCTTCTAGGGAAATTGGTAGTTATTGAGTTACTCAATTTACTGTAGGTCAAGGCATTATTGGAAAAGGGATTTGTTTGATTTTTAATTGTTTTACAGTTTTCAAATATCTTTAAATAAATAAAAATCAGTTGTAGAAATGTATGCGTAAGCGCATCACTTGAGAACGGTTCGACCGATTTGGCTGTTTTTTTTTTGTGTTCGTAATTGTTAGAGCAAGGTTTGTATGAAAGACTTTTTGGATATTAATTGCATCCAGTTTGTAATCAACTGTGAAGTTTAAATTAGAGCTGCCCTTTTCTAACATGATGGAGCCAAAACTACCAAACACGAAACATCTAATGAACTAATTACAAGTTCTGGCGACTCAGGCGCAGCGTCGGCTGATTATTTGAGACCTGCATTACCGGCGTAATATGCAAATATGCACATAACAGGGGCAAGAGCGATTTGGTGGGCCAAGGCATAAGCGGCAGCGGGGCGGATAGATGCTTCAGACGTTTATTTTATTAACAATAAACATCTCATCTTTGAAAGTCAGCGCTCGTTCAAAATCCAGTTAAATTGACTAAGCCCATCGTAAGCGGGAGATGAAAAAATACCAAGTTCTAGTCCCTTCAGATAAAGACCACAAAAATTAGTAAAAAAAATACAAAAAGATATCCAAATTTTGAGCACGGATCCATGTCTTAAGCATACGACGGGTTAATTTACTTAAGCCGACCGGACCTCGTTTGTCAAAATATAATGGATAGTCTAGTAACTGCAAAGAAACAGATGAACACACAAAATATAACAAACATAGGCTGGTAAAATCATGACCTTCCTATTTGCGTCGCCGAGTTCGGGTAAAAATTAGAGCAAGTACAATGTTTTCTTTACATACAAAACGTGAGAATAGTCTTACAAATTAATAAAAGTTTCACAATTTAAAAGTTTTCTTGCCAGTACTACGTAAATATCTACACCAAGTCTTGCATGTTAAAACGCTTTCGGTTTACTACTTGGGCCACATCCTTATTACTTTGAAAGGTAGTTAGTAGCATTAGCATTTCATACAGAATGGTTAAGTACAGAAAATACGGAGGCTAAACGGATTAAACGCAACTGTAGCTCTGCTGTACTCAATTTCTAATAAAGCTAACTATCTAAGCTAAGCCACACCTAAACCGCTTACGCCTCGTATTATGAACATACTTGTTAAATAGATGACAAGCATTGTCATGGGTTTCGACTGAGATGGTCAAACCTCGTCAAAGTAAAAAGTGACAACTTACAGAAAATTACAGCGAGATTAACATGAATCACTGCACGAAGAAAAAGTTGTTAGAGTAATTAAATATCATGCTTAGCTTAGAGCCTGTGCACACTAGCGTCACCCTTAGACCCCTGGTCAAAAACGCTAGGTGTGCACAGGCTCTTAATAGATCTGAACAACTTATTTCATTACTCTAACAATACTGGATAAATCGCTTAGTGATAAAAGGTAATAGAAGTCTGGACGAGGCACTTTTATTTTAAACCTTAAGTGTTAAGTCTTACGTTAGAATATGGCATAGATTTATTTAATTTCCTTAGCACCTGTAAAAAAAATTCTCGTGCATGCATGATAAGCCCACAGGGTAGTTGTAATTCTGCAATGCAACTCTTAAATGACTGAAGTGATTTCCACCAAACTCAGCTGAGAACGCTCTCGATCAAGTCATCTTTCAAACAAAAAAACTAAATCAAAATCGATGATCCTTTTAGGAGCTACGATGCCTGGACAGATACACAGAAACAGACTCACAGGTACATAAATACACAGATACACAGGTCATACTTATAACACCCCTCTTTTGGCTGAGGGGGTTAAAAAAGAAAGGCTACAACAGATTGGAATAGTGCCCGATAGCGACAGTGTAGACGTCACCCGCAAAAAGACCCGTCAAGTGCGAGTCGGACTCGCGCACTGAGGGTTCCGTATATATTTCTCCAGTTTTAACTATTTGTTGTTTTTCTATAGAGTTTGTTCTATAATCAAACCATATTTGACGCTTGTGTGTACTACCGTTTTTACGACAGAACTAATACAAAAAAACGTTGAAATTTTTTTTTTCTTTTACGGTTCAAAAGATACAGCTCTTTTAAGCTAGGGCAGACGGACGGACGGACAGCGTAGGCTTAGTAATAGGGTCCCGTTAGGCACCCTTCGGGTACGGAACCCTAAAAATATAGGCTTTATTTGGACGGTCACAAAAGTAATGGTTACACGCAGGTTAAATAATGATAATAATAAAAATAATCCGGCCTATGTACGTCCCACTGCTGGGCACAGGCCTCCACTCACATGAGAGGGTTTGGGCTAAAGTTCCCACGCGGGCCCAGTGCGGATTGGGAACTTCGCACACATCGTCTAATTGCTTTGCAGGTGTGTGCAGGTTTCCTCACGATGTTTTCCTTCACCGAAAAGCTCATGGTAAATTTACAAATTATATTTCGCACATAAATTCCGAAAAACTTAGAGGTGCGAGCCCGGGTTCGAACCCACGACCCTCTGCTTAAGAGTCGGCAGGTCAAACCATTAGGCTACCACTGTTTTTTTTAATAATGATAATCAAACTATATTTTTGGACTTGACATCGTTTTAGATAGACGCTAGAGTTCCGCTAACAACTTAAGTTAAATGTGGTCGTAAATATAGTCCATTTGTCTCTCGAATTTGGCATTTTACCAGCGTGGTTAGTGCGGCCAGCCAAAATGTTTGCGGAACTTTTGACAATTTTTTAATCAATAAAAATGTCACCAAGATACAAGATGAAAAAATATTGTTTTACAAAATACAGTACACATTATTTCATGCTCCCACAAAACTCGTTATAGCTCAAGCAACTAGCGTGTTACATAATTATTAACTGGGAAACAAACTCGAGGTTTTATTTTTATACCCTGGTTTCGTGTTCAAAATGAACAGAGATAATTGCAATGAGAGACCGGCGTCCAAACTAATGTTATTTGTTCATCCCGGAATATTATTAGGTTGTCGCGATGCACGCTGTTGTGGTACAATGCATGAGAGCTAGCGGAATCATCTTAACTATTGTCCCAACACAGTTCAACGCTCAACCAATCGATGTGGCTAACTAAAGTTGTTTGCAACTGGTTTGTCGCTCGGATATCGCTTTCTAACTAGTATGTAACAATAGAGACGCACTGAGTGTCTAACGAGAAAATACAACTTGTGCTTGCCGTACCATGACTACGGCTGAAATGGAAACTGCGATCGTAAAGGGCCCGACAGACTCACAGTCCGTCGGCCGATTTAGGCCTGTCAGTTCATCGTAATAGAACACTATCAGTTTCTCGTACAATTCCATAGATTTTGGCCGGCAGACGCCGCCTGACAGATTTGTACCTGCCAGCGGACTGTTAGTCTGTGTTGCCCTTTAAGTTTCACGTTGCCTTCGACTTTTAAGTTTCACGTTCGCGCTCACTGTAATTTCAAATGAGTGATAAGTTGACCACTTACAATTTCAGAGACAGATAATTATATTATTTAAAAAATGAAAGCTGATTATAATAATGGTTAGTTTATTTTTATACGAAAATATGACCTTATTATGAAGTTACGACTACAAAAGCTAGTTACCTTCGGAAACTATTAATTCTAATCTGAGCTAAAATGTCATCCTCCTAATTGGCATTTGGCGCTGTATCAAAACTATTTTGCTAATCGCTTCGCTCGTCGCTCCGCTTACCGTCCCGCTTCTCCCTTCTCACTTACCTACTAACGAACAGCTAAACTTATATTACATTATAACAGTCTAATTAGCCACACGTTTCCTCTCTTTATGACATTTAAATTAAACGTGGCATAGTTTTAAAATACATTGTTGTTCGTTAAAATACTAGTTCGTTAATTATGCTTGTTTGAAATTGTTTTTGTCATATTGTTTTATCCTTTTAATTCTAATTTGCCGAGTAATTTCGTTTTCTTTTGGGAAAGGAGTTTTTACCTAGTTTACGTTGTTAAGGCGTTGACGGGACGAAGTTATTTGGGTGCAAGTGGAAGATGCAAAAATGATCGCAACATGCAACCTCAGGACATAAAAATTTTAATAAAAAAATAGAACCGTCTTCAAAAAAAAAAAACCCACTAAACAAGACTAAATAATGACCGGCTTCCTAGGAATTGCCTATTTGATGGGTGCCTAATAGGTACATGGAATATATCTAAGCCGGTGTCAAGTAGGTTTACACAATAGCAATGTCACATGATTCTTGCCACCGACTTCGATATATTCCATGTCCCTATGAGGCACCCATCAAATAGGCAATTCCTAGGAAGCCGGTCATTATTTAGTCTTGTTTAGTGGGTTTTTTTTTTTTAAGACGGTTCTATTTTTTTATTAAAATTTTTTTTTTGTCTTTTTTTATTACATTTTTTTTTCGCTTTTTAGTGATACGAGTATAACTATCACTAAAAAAATCGCGTCAACACAAAATCGGTCGAGTTGAACTAATATATCGCTTAATAACGGATCCATGCGGATGACGTCACGTGGTATCCATTATTCTTGTATACCAAAACCTTCTCCAGAATGTAACAAATACTTTGCTGAAAACCGCATCTAAATCGGTTCAGCCAAACGCGAGATAATCGTGGACAAACATACATACATACATACATACAAACATACAGGTCAAACTGAGAACCTCCTTTTTTTTGAAGTCGGTTAAAAAATAAAAAATAAAATAGTAGATTGTCCGATGCGGGGATTGAAACAAAATTGTAAGTAGATTTATAAAATTACTAACGACCTGCAGCAGAGCATATAGTACGCACCTAAAACCTAATTAATTATACACTTAAACCTTCCTCATGAATCACGCCGTGTATTGGTCAAAACCGTATGAAAATCCAATCAGTAGTTTTTGAGTTTATAGCGTTCAGACAGACAGACGCGGCGGAGTGACATTATTTTTTAATATGTAGTGATAATTTCGGCTAAACAACCTCTACGCGGACACATTGTTGTGAGTAAAATTAACATTTTTATAAATATACTAGCGACCCTCCCTCGCTTCGCTCCAGGTACTATTAGGTACATACATAAACCTACTTTAAAAAAATATCTAAATGATGGTGAAAACCGCATTAAAATCCGTTGCGTAGTTAAAGATCTAAGCATACATACAGAGGGATTTACAACGTGTTACAAAATAACCCGTAAAAAATCAAAGCCAAAAATAATGCAACCCTAGTAAGCTGTCATCTCATAAAGTCATGCTAAGGTAAATACATTGTCAGTGGACTTACAAGGGACCATTTAACCCCCTTTCTGCTGTACGGGTATTTTTGTAACACCCTGTGTACTATCGCGGTCTAAAAACTAGATGACTATAATCTTTTTTTTCATAATTTGCTACTGAATGAAACGCCAAACGGTTTTTATGCTCTCCTGTAAAATCATAAAAATTTAGATACGTTAATTTGGTTACGCCGCGCTACGATATATAGATATATGATAGATTTCTTTGTTTATTTACCGTTTGTTTTTACAGCTGTCAATATCCGCAATGTTTTTGCCGTGGTTGACACAATCGTCGCGCACAGAACACTGGATGAAATACATTATTTGCACCGATCCGTCTTATCGGCGTTATCTTTCGCGTACAATAGAACAATAGCTGTCTCAGAAGCACGTGCTATTTAGTAAACTGCTAAGTTTTTATAATTTGCTGAAAGATAAAGATAGGTGACACTTGAAAAATAAGAAGATTAAAAGATAAAGACGATTAAAAAGAAAAGACAACGCTTAGCAGATTTTATTGGCACGGAGACGGCGCAAAGACATTTGTAATCTCAAGTCAGCAAATAAATATCAGAGGCTAATCTCACACAAATTGACCTAGTCCCAAACTGAGCTCTAGGCTTGTACTATAGGTACCTACTAGGCTACGATAAACATACTTGTCTACACAAATACATAGAATCAGGAACAACTCACGCTCACACTAATATGTCAATGGGATTCGAACCCGGGACCCCTAGCTCCGTAGGCAGGTCAGCTAACCGCGTCTAAAAATGCGTTGCTAACTTGCTTAACTAAGATGGAACGCCTTCCGGTTCATAACCAAACAAAGACGATATAAAAGCAAGAGGGCTATGCAAATGGTTAGAGCCCAGTGTTAATGATTTTAATAGATTTTATTTAGCAGTCATACAGGGTGTCCCATAAGCCATAAGTCTGCCAGTTTAATTTTCTTTGCCCGTGCAAAGTTTAAACTGGCATAATCTTGAAAACACTGCAACCTTGTCGCAGTATTGACATACCAAATTCAAACTATTGACACTTATAACTTACAATACGTAAGTGCGACATAATACTAAAATGTAAAGCTACTTATGAGTTCGACTGTACCTACATTTTGGCAAAGAGTTTGTCTCAAAAATTTCACAGATTTTTTCTGGGAGTTACTTAAAAAGCCTTCTGCCTTACTGAGTTTTATTGCATCAACAAATTGTAAGTCACACAATCCTGTTATGCAAACTTCACTCCAATTCTTTGTTCTAAAAACCAATTGAATCGTAAAGTGGAAAGGTAACCAACTCTAAACAAATGTTTTTATGTACAATTTTCTTTAGATAAGCCGTTTTTGTAAGTAACCGCAGGCCGCCATTCATTAGCGACACAAAAGAATAAGGAAGTTTGTGTTTTGTTTTGATAAAGCTTCTGTTGTATTAATAAGGCTGGACACTGACGATGCGATTTGTACGCGTTTATAGGTAGATAAGAGACGATAAAGCATCCGTCACTCTCGCATTTACACACTGGTCAGAAAATGACAGATGATTTTATAAATGTTTTTACACATGATAAACAGGACCTTAATAGGCCAACTAATAGAACAACTTTTTTAATAAATAAAAAACCTATAGTATGATTAGTAAATTTCTTAAGCTAAGTAAAACTTAACTAAAAACAAATTTTATATAATAACTTGGGTTACGCCCTTGATTTGTCTTATCCATAACTTTATGATGGAACAATCAAACCTCCCAGCAATCAATTCATGCGCACAGCTAAGATATTTCCACATGCTTATGACCTGTGTCCTCCAAAAGTTGAATTAATAGGTACCTTTTAGATAAGTTTGCTCCATCGTCTACCGTATCTTGACTCTTTGGTTTCGACGGTATATATATGTCACGGCATACGAAAGATAAGATAAGATAAGATAAAATAAGATAAGATAAGATAAGATAAGATAGATACGATAAGATAATATAATATAAGATAAGATATTTATTTATTATAAAATCATTCCAATAATAACATCCGTCTCGAGCAAAATAAACGGATATTTAAAAGAAAACTGAAGAAACATTTTTTAGATACACTGCCATAGATTTATATTATAGTATAAGCCTAGGTTCAGATGAACGCGCGTCAGACGCGCGGTTGGCTTGGTGTTATCTTCCAAGTAGCACACAAGCTGTATAATTAGCTTAGCCCTTAAAATGCTGAAACTAGAGTTATATTATAATGGCTGTATTAGCTCTTATACAGCTTTTGTGCTACTTGGGGTATACCTACATGACCGCGCGTCTACTACTTTGTTAGAATCTTGTACCGCGCGACGAGCCAATCGCGCGTTGACGCGCGTTCATGTGAACCTAGGCTTAATCAATCACGACGACGCGGTTAGCCTGGTTAGTAGTGGCCCTGCCTACGAAGCTAGCGGTCCTGAGGTCGATTCCCTGTATGGGCAAATATTTTGTGTGATGAGTACGAAGCTTGCTTCCAAGTATTAGATGCTTTCTATTTATGTATTTGTGTATGAATTTCTCTACATTATGTATTTTTATTGCCTAAGTGAAGTACCCATTAGTACAAACCTTAGTTTAAGGCTAGGTCAATTTGTATGAAATCGTCCCCTGATATTTATTTATAATAGTTTTGACATCTGTTCCATTGTTAACGGATCAAGTTTACAACTTAAAGGTTACTGATTGCAGTCCAGTTTAGATTTATCGATATTTGTTGTTAAACCTTCGGAACTAACTTGCTGGTTTCTAAGTAAGTTTAGTAGCTATTTTAACTTGGGAATAACTTGGGAAAATTGTTAGTTTCCCGGTTGGTTATACGGTTAGTAGTTTATTTCTATTTTATTATTTTAAGTTAGTAAGAGTTTTTAGATCAAAGTATTTAGGTTCAGACAGAAGGACGATAATCGTAACCATAATCATTTTGTAGATGATAATATTAATGTTTAACAAAAAATATATATTAGGGTCAATCTCACACAAATTGACCTAGTTCGAAGCTAAGCTCTAGCTAGACTATGTATGTTTAATACAATAAATATTATGAATATTATTATGAATAGACTTGTAGCATGGGTACTAAGCAACGATATACACACTTATCATAAAGTGAAGTTTGTAAAAGGTTACTCAACATAAAGACATTGCGTAAAAACGTTTTTTGGCGGAAATTACTGTGTAATAAACATGTTATTCAACATTATACATCAGTCGAGATAAAATCGCATCGTGAATGGCCAGCGTTACAAAGAACAATTGTTTAAATTATATCTTTAAAAAAAGCAATGGGCGCCCGAGATGACGGACTCGATCATTCTTTTCAAAGCTAACCGGCGGAAAAGGGAAATGTCTGTTTTAATAAAGAAATAAGTAGAGACTAAAGTTATTTTTTATTTTTGCTTCGAAATGGCTCTACCGATTTCGATGAAGATTGCGATATGGTGGTTTACGGGGGTGGAAATGCGATCTAGCTAGGTCTCGTATCTGGGAAAATTCGTTTTTCCGTATTTTAACGCAAAAACATTTCTCGCACATTATGGTTCGTAATTTCGCTGCGGCTACCGCCATCTGACTAGCGTAATGATTTAAGCGTTGGAATACTTCGCCAAGACAGCGGCTTCGAACCCCAGCTATGGGCCAGGTTTTTCTTTTTGTTTTAGTTGAACGACGCTCGGTATCCCAGGTACTATAGTATTAATAGGTAAATACGACTCCCTAATTTAGTCGGGTTAACATAGGCTAACTATAATGTCGGATTTCACCGATCACTTAACAGACGATTTGTTACTCTTTCGCGCTGCAACGGCTGGGCGGATTTGGATGAAATTTGGAATGGAGATAGCTTATACCTACCCTCGATTAACACAGGCTACTTTTTATCTCAGAAAATTAAAGAGTTCCCGAGAGGGCAGCGCGATAAGCGACTTCTACGCGGACGAAGTCGCGAGCAAAAACTAGTTATTATTTAATTATGCCTTGCTCTTTGACCATTGTAACGGGTTCAAACTCTGTGGGGCCTACATTGAGTACAACGCAGACAATATGGCCATCCACCAGCTCTCATTATACCTGTCAATCTATTCAACTTAGTCTTTAACAATATCGTTATCATATTGTTAACTATCATGAGACTAAGAGCCGACTTGCCATCAGCACCCGTATTCGCCTTTATCCCGGTGGATAAGTGAGGATAAAGCGTCCGTCCCTCTCGCACTCACATACTAGTCAGAGAGTGACAGATGTTTTATCCACGTTTATCCACTTGATAACCACGCCCATAATAGGCCCGCTGCGGGCTTAGCATGCACTAGATAAAATTTGACAGGTGCTAGGGAAATGAATACTCCATTCCATATTCTAACGTAAGACTAACGCTTAAGGTTTAAAATAAGTGTTTCGTGCTGACTTTTATTACTAAGCGACTTTAGCGATTTTCACATTTTTATGGCGATTTTAGCAAGACGGAACTCTTTTATTTTAAACCTTATTCGTACGTTCGTATGGAATAGATGTATTCATTTCCCTAGCACCTGTCAAATTTTATCTCGTGCTAAACCCGCTGGTGGTCTACGTTCCTTTGCCTCCTCCATACCATAGAAGACTTACTTTATCTCTCTTTCAAAAGCTCCAAGTTACGGGTAAAACTAATCTCAACAAATTCCCGCCGGTCCCTGTCTTGCTCACTCTTTTGTAATTAGATGAGACGCACTCACCTGCGACTGTGGGGTTATTATCTTACACAACAAAGGCGAAAGCGTTCTTGTTTAATTTGTACACTAGGTATTCATATTTATTTATTATTTGCTTAACCATAGTAACTATTACATTACAGTCTTAAAAATAAAAGTACATAAATGGACCCTGCTAGGGCATTGCAAATAGTTTATCATAACTTAACTAAACTATTATCCAAGAACTATATGAGCAAAAACAATAACTATCTTATTCGTCTATTTAACTTGAACTATTTATTAATAATCCTTACACTCTTGTAAAGTATAGGCATTTGCTTATAATAATATCGGTCTTTAGTTTATTGACAAAATGTAATGGTATTTGCTGGCGATGATTAAAACTGTTTTTTTTTTTATTGCCTTAGACAAACAGGCAGACGGCCCACCTGATGGGAAGTGGTCACCGCCTGTGTACATTTGCAACACCAGAGGCGTCACTGATGCGTTGCCGGTCTCAAAGAAATTTAATGACACCCTTTTTAAAAAGCCCCGTATTGTAGCGCATTGAGAAAATCTCAGAGGCAAGTTCATTCCAAGTTTTTAATTAAGCTGGAAACGTTCTAGAGAAGCTCGTGGTTAAGCGCAGTGGCTCAAGTGGGAAGGTATTTTTGAAGGTTTCTACCGCTTAGTTATTAAATACAGGACAACATATAAGCAAACAATTTGGTAAATATAATTTAATGTTAAAAAAATTGTTTCTAGGGTCTAAAATGAAACAAACACTGCTTGCGAACAGCACTTCAAAACTATTATTTGTACACAAAAAGAAAAAAACAGCATTTTTATTAATGAAATATCTCTGCATTCGCTTATATACTCGAAAATCTGCAGCAGCTGCGAAAATAAGGTATTTTTGTCTATGGCAGGAAAAATGTTTATGTGTCTCTTATAAGTATATTTGAAATGGTTATAATTATAATTAGAGATCGGATTCGGCGGTTATATTTACCTAAAGTTCGCCTGTGATTTTATCAGGACTACAAACTCGATCTGATTTTCTTGACAGAGACGTAAGAGACGTTCCTAGAGCGATATCGACCTCGCTATCGGTTTGAAAGAGAATGAGAGAGAAAAAGAATAGCCCTATTGTTAGCCCTAATGCTCCGTCGACCCTTTTAGGTGACAGAATGAGTGATTTCACTCCGTATTAATCTGCCGGAGCAAAGGGGATCCGGAAATGGTGAAATAATTTTTCGTGTTTTTTTTGTTGTACTATGAGGAAGAGAAAGGCAATGATGATAGATTAAACAGGTTTTTGAATGGTATAAAAACATTAATGTTTGAATTTTTTTTTATTTTATTTTATGTAAATAATTATTCCTTATTAAAAAATCGGAGTCATGGGTTCCTAAGAACAAACCCTATGACCCATTTGGTTTACTCACCCTGTATCTTTCAGGCCTCTTAGCATGCATGCACGTGACATAATTTGACAGGTGCTAGGAAAATGAATACATCTATTCAATATTCAAACGTAAGACTTAACGCTTAAAAAATAAAAATGTCCCTTATTGATGAAATCGCTATAACGTTAAAATTATGGTATTTTTTTCCCTAGCACCTGTCAAATTGTATAATTATCATGCATGCATGCTAAGCCCGCTAATAGTGTTATCTGAAGATCGAAATGCCCTGAGTTAACTTTAATTCGACAAAGAGACGGTAATTCAGACGATTAAGTATTTTGCGTCTCTTTTCATTTTACACGAACGCCATTTTGTATAAAGACAAATCCAGTTACGGAGCGGGAGCGTAACGGCCGTAATGGATCTTAGCCCTTAGCCAAGATGCATTACGCTAAGTAGCGTTTCTATTCGTTTCGTTTTTAAACCAATCGCGTCACTGGTAGATCACGTGACTCTCCGTATGACGTGATCTACCAATAGCGATGGGCATCTTGGCTAAGGGCTCTGTACCACTTTACTTTGCCGGATGACATACTTAATAATTTAAAGTAATCCATTTTGTGGTATAAATAAAGATATATGAATAAGAATAAATTTATTTAAACAAGTCACTATGGATACAAACATGCATTATCCGGTGGATACCAAACTAGGCTGAGCCGGAATCTTGGGATCCACGGAGTCGGTTGACATATACTCAGAGAAATAACAGTTAAGAATACGACACCAAGTTATTAAAAGGGTTGATCAACTTTTTCTTGTACCTCGTTGTCATGGTTACGTCCGCTGGACAACTCTTTAACACCATGATTCTCTATACGTTTTCTATGGTTATAGTTCATCAAACGTACATTTTTGTCGTAGTTATAAGCCAATTATTTTATGGACTACTTCCTAAGCATATTAGTAGCATATATTATAACAGTTTTCTTTGAGAAACTCGGTCACTGTTGTCTCTTGGACAACGGGACAGAATAACAAACAAGAAAAAGTTGATCGACCCAAAAATGTACAATCATGAAATTTGGAAAAATAATGGCAATTATAGTGACAATTTAGCAGTACATAAAAATTTGTACGGATATTTTCTTTTGTTTTATTATTGACTAGCTTTCCGCTCGCGACTTCGCCTGCGGAGAGTCGGTACTTTCGTAAGTAAAAATATAGCCTATGTCTACCCTGAAAGTTCATCCTAAATGTTGCTGAAAGAATTTTTGAAATCGGTCCAGTACCTAGTTTTTGTTGGTTAATTGGGTAGTTAAAGTGTAGTTTGTAACAAATCTACTAACGGCCGCACTCAGAGACGTCAATTAACTTTTAAGTTTGATTAAAGTTGCTGCTGTCACTCTCTTTGCAATAGCACTAGAATAAGACGCAGCCACTTTAATCAAACTCAAAAATTAACTGACGTCTCTGAGTGCGGCCGTAAAGGTCTTTCCGCTAAGTGGCACGGGGCTCTGATTTTAAACTATAAGGTTTTTTTTTATATAATAATGATAAAATATTTCATACTTATTAGAAAATTGCATTTCTTTTTAGGGTTCCGTACCAAAATGGTAAAAAAGGAACCCTTATGGTGAGACTTCGTTGTCTGTCTATCTGTCTGTCTGTCTGTCTGTATGTCACATCAGTTTTTCTCAGCAACTACGCAAGGTATCAACTTAAAATTTGGCATAGTTGCATAACTTGCTTGCCCGCATCTGTTTTAGTAAAAAAATATGAAAATAATTTTATAAATAATTGAAAAGGGGTCTAGAATGGGGAATTAAAAATGAAAGTGATTTGATTATATGTCGTGCAAATGTGGTGTCGTATGAAAAGGCTTACGGTCTTATTCATAAAAAATGCTTATAGTACACTACAAGTGTTCTCTAGCTAAAGTGTTCAACAAGCCTTGTTTGACGTTTTTAAAAAACATTATTCATAAACACACTACAAGCGTTCAACAACTGTAGTGCCGTTGTTGGACAGATTAGATTTGTTATGTTGTCTTTCTGTGGATTTGGCAAAAAGACAAGCATCCACTCCCTACAAAAGCAAATTATGACAGATCACTTATTCCCGCGAACCAAGTGTCTTCCTTCAAATTGTTTGTTCCTACATTACTAAAAGTACACTGGTTTCATTTTGTTTTGTTTTGTATTATCATAATATTTTTCATTTCTTACACGTACATACACATACAAAAATCACTATACTGATGTATATTATTATTCTATTGTATATTTACAAAAAAATAATCGTGAATGTTTTATATGGGCGTTCGTACTTACCGCCAGTCTTAGGATGACATGACATGACATGACATGACACACTTTGACGAAAACAGCTGATTAATTAGCTCCGCGCCATTTTGATTTTCCTTGTTGAAGGCTTGTTGAACCGTTGTAGTAGGGTCAAGGCAACTATAACTTATCAAGCCGTTGTAGGACACTTGTAGCATGCTTTAGCGTTGTTGTGCGTTTATGAATAACGATTTTCAGTACAGACACTTGTAGCATGCTACAAGCCTCCTATAAGTTTTTATGAATAAGACCGTTAATCTGCACATTTAAAAACTATTTTTTTTATAATTTTCCGTGACGTACTTTTTGATTTATAACCAAGAATATTCAAAAAATTACCAGAAACGACGCTTAAAGGTGGCGCCTGACTTGTAACATTTCAGTGTAATGTATCACTCGCGGTCCTTTTCTAATAGTTGCGTTTAGATAGGGACCGCGAGTGATACATTACACCGAAATGTTTCAAGTCAGTCGCCACCTTAATGTTTAAAATAAAAATGTTCCGTCTTTATAAAATCGCTATAAAAATGTGAAGATCGCAATAGTCGCTTAGTAATAAAAGGTAGTTTTTAGGATGAGACACTTTTATTTTGAACCTTAAGCGTTAAGTCTTACGTTAGAATATGAAATAGATGTATTCATTTCCCTAGCACCTGTCAAATTTTATCTCGTGCATGCATGTTAAGCCCGAAGTGCCGATAAAAGACTGTATAAGTGGGACGTTTCTCGCAACATTTCTGTTGTTTTCTGTCTCTTGTCATGTTACACAGACGCCGTATTTTCTTTGAGGAGGAATCTGTTTACGCACCGGGAGTAATGGATCTGAAATGCTACTTAGATAACAAAACAATTTACATCCATTTCGCGCGTAAATAAAAATGCGCTTTAAATGTTTGTTAAAATGCTTTGTTTTACTGTGCAAAATCTTTATACACATCTAACAAGAGGACAAAAATAAATTAACAAACGAAATAAAACATAAGGTTGAACGGTTTACCCTTGAATCAGCGACACTCGTAAAATGTTTTACTTCGCCGAATTTTCATTTCATCGACACGCATTTCCACGTGCTGGAGTTATAATTTTTTGGTGGTCACAAGTCTAACCTAACCTACGTGACCCATGCTTAAGATTAGAAAATTAAGGTTTCAGCAGAAATTAGCTTTCGATGAAATGAAATTCGGTGAAACGACATATCCGATGAAATGAGTGTCTGCAAAAAGGGGATACAGGTTGAACAAATGCCAGATAACGCGAAACGGTCCCCAGCATTATAGTTTATGGCAGTGACTCTGCCTAGGAAGCGAGCGGTCCTGGATTCGAATCCCGGTACCGACAATAAAAATTTGTGTGATGAGCGCGAGTATTTGTTCGTTAGTCATGTTACCTAATGTTTTCTAAGTATTTAAGTATGTATTTCTCAAAATAAGAACGTTTATCGTTGCTTAGTACCCATAGTACAAGCTTAGAGCTTAATTTGGGGCTTTGAGCGATCTATGTGAGATTGTCCCCTGATATTTATTATTATATTAACTATCTATTTACCTCGAATTTGTTTTGCCTAAAAATGACAAATTCCCCCAAATTTCCCTTTCACTTTCAGTACCTTAAGTTACGCAAACATTCCCTTAATCTATTTAGTCTAAACGGGTCACATTCAGATTTAACAGCTTTATAGCATTGACATGCAAAAAAAAGGTTTTCAAATACACTATTCAAATAAACCCTGAATAACTTACGGATAACTTGCCAGGAGTGACAGACGCGATTCACACTTCAGGGACAGATCTGTCACAATCAAGACCTACTTGGGGTAAACTAGGGTCACACTTAACTGGGAGTTTGGGGAATTTTCACGTAATAACCCCTTTTTGCCCCTTTTTGCTTGGACGATGGGTACGGAATAAGGTTTAATGGAAGTGGTACGGATTTGGTGTTGGAGCGTACTTTGAATTTTTGTCTTAGATTTCTGTTTAGAGTACGTGCAATTTGTACATAACCTAACCGAGTTAAAAACCCCCGGTTAAATCGGAATCTCTACTTAAATATTGAGCTCATTTCTCTTAAATGGCGTAACGGATTTTAATCAAACCAATAAAAAAAAATTGTTTATGAAACCTTTGAACACACTTTATTCTGAATCTGAATTCTACACAGGTTTTTTTTACACATTTAGCAAAGTTTTTTTTTTACAAAATCATTTTACTTTACCTTCATAGTATTTAAGTATACCTTTTTTCTACTTTTAGGGTTCCGTATTTCGTTACGATGTCGTTTCTTTTCACAGTATATCCGTGTAATAGTAGATACACTCAAAACGGCGGAGCAAAAGGGTTCTGTGCAAAAACTCGAGAATGAATACGAATGTATTACTGTTTGTCACGCGTGGCGGTCTGTGGATATGGGTAAGCGGAGCGAGAAGCGGTGCGGAAAGCGGAGCGGAAGCAGAATCAGCTTCAGAAGATAGTTTACTCAAAGAAATGGGTGATTTTGTTGTTGAATCAATAGTATAATTGGAATATATTGACAACCCCCGAAATAGTTTCAACTTTCAGAGCTGATTAAACGGCCCAGCCGATTTTCATCAAACATAGTGAAGAACTAATTCAGTTAAATTAGCTTTCTAAGAAACAATTGGAATCAAATTGGTTTATCTATTTGGTAGTTACTATTTACAAACAGACACAATTTGGTCCCGGGTTTTATTCTTGATATGAAACAATATTTTGTGTGATGATCGGGACTACGATTTTGTACCTTTTGATATGTATAAGTACTTGTCTCTCTGTATAAGTAGGTTTACCGTTGTCTAGTGCCTATAGTACAGTCAAAGTCATAATTATACATTCCCAAGATGCCATAAATATCTACACACCCCTATGCCACTGATAATAAGGTTTATGTTTACATAATGTTTGGCGCGATTATACACTAACCCTCCTTATTCATTAATTCAAACCTATTTTAGTAAAAGTATGCTTTGTCCCTTTTTTTTGTGGTAGTGCCCTAATATATTGCGTTATATAACTGTATTGAGACGACCTTTATTTCTCTATAATATGCATAACATGTTTGGCATTTTAACCTGAAAATAATATAATTATTTATATCCTCGCTGTTTACCGCCTTTAATAAAACGTGGCCTTACCCAAACGGTTGTTTGCGTAAAACCTCGACTAGTCTCCTCTGAGAACTTTCTAGAATATTCGAGGGCCCTGCGCGATACAAATAAACTATAAGTTGTTTTTGTGATGCGGGTAATTTTATCCCCATTGCGTCCGCCATTTTCGGGGTTTTTGCGAGTTATAAAGTTAAATGGTTCGGTTAACCTCATTTATCTTAAGGGCGGCCGCACATTGAGCCACTAGTGGCCGCCACTAAACGCAACCACTAGTGGCTCGGCTAAGCCACTAGACGCAGCCACCAATCGCGGCCACCGGTGGCTGAGTGGCGGCCACTAGTGGCTGCCACTATTGGCTATTGTTTATTTGAGAAGCCGGCGACTGTGGCCGAGTGTGCGCGCGAGGCGAGCGACGAAACGCGGCCACTAGTAGCGAGCGCGGGCGGGCGACTACCGCAGCTTGTGGCTCAGACGCGGCCACTCGAACGCTCAGTGTGCGCCGATGCTATACAAAATGTATGAAAAAACTCGTCCGCAGCTTGTGGCGGCCACTAGTGGCTACACTGTGGCCGCGACTAGTTGCCCAATGTGCGGCAGCTCTAAGAGTTCTTGTCGTTAGGGTTATTGGTGTTAACCTTACCAAAATTGTAATACGAACTGTTAGTTCGTCGGTAAATATTGTGATGAAAAGTTATTAGGCTATTATGACACTATACATAGGTTGCCACCTTTTTTTGGGACGAATAAAGTATTTTTAATTTCGGTAGAACAAAAAAAAGGATACTTTTATTTTAAAACTTAAGCATTAATTATTAGGTACGTTAGAATATGCAATAGATGTATTCGTTTCTCTAGCACCTGTCAAATTTTATCCCGTGCATGCATTTGAGGGGGCCAGAGCCCTTAGCCAAGATGCCCATCGCTAACTAGCGTTTCTATTCGTTTAGTTTTTAAACCAATCGCGTCATTGGTAGATCACGTCATACGGAGAGTCACGTGATCTACCAGTGACGCGATTGGTTTAAAAACGAAACGAATAGAAACGCTAGTTAGCGATGGGGATCTTGGCTAAGGGCTCAGATCAACTAGCCCGAGATAGCTCCCACCAATCAAACAGAATATTGACGTAAATATACCTAAAATCATTATTATTATCTAACTCTACGCATCCAAAATCACGAACAACTTCTAGTTTCATTATACATACGGAACCCTCGTAAAAAATCACTCACCAGACCCTTATTGTTTTATTAGGTACCCCTAAATTTAACCGAAAGCCGCCATTTTCTCGTAAATTAATACCGTTACATTACATTGCTCTTACAGATATATATATCTTGCAATATAACTCGTAAATGTATGAAGAAATACATTTAGCCGTGAAAGGCTGGGGTACTTGTGTAAAACGAGATAAATTGAAGTAGGGATGGGAAAATGCCGATACTCGATTAGAATACAAAGAATCTTACGTAAATATTACGGACGAATAAATCTACTCCCACACTAAGCTCTAGGCTTGCACTATGGGTAAAAAATACTTATATACATAGAAAACATCAATTTGTAATTATTATCGCATTCACGCGCGTTATAAGTAGAATTATTTGGATTGTTAAGGTGAAAACCTCAACGTTCACTTTAGCACGCAAGAAACAAACTAGTATTTTTAGCGAATAATATTTTATAGGATATCTACGATAGCGTAAGTATTTCTTATTTGCATAAGAGTGATGTATCTGTTCTTATTATCTTATATGCGGCCAAAACAACGAGTCCTTGAGACCTCTTTTTGACGGAAACTACTGCAAAGATCCTGTCGTTCCATTTCAATGCCATCATCAGATTCAGCCTTTAACATTGTACTGTCATTAGATTTGCATACGAATTCCCTAGTTCGGTCCATTGCAATAAATAAAACTGGTCCAAAATCGACTTGCAAGATTTGACCCAAACATGCATACTAACATGAAATAAAACTCTTTCTACAATATATATAAATCCAAGTAATAATTATTCCCACGACAGTTTTTGGAAGAGTGAGACCTCCTAACGCAGGTCTTTTCAGACCTTAAAAGGAGATGGGTCATTATCAAATTTTGTGCAGAACACTGTTACTATTTGTAGATGAGGAGCTACCACTCTGTTACCGTGCATTATTACAAATATTACATAAATATCAAGCATCTTTTTTCGATTCTGATAATCAATAATTACTTATCTGTGGTATATAGCTGACTGCAAATCATTCATCATTTCACTCAAATAACCGCAGAAAACAGATATTTTAACGGAAACAACTTTTTAGGTTGGGACAAGTTTATATACACAAAATTCAATAATGACCCAGATCTCAACCTAATTGTATGTACCATAATTTGTACATGGAAATAAAAAATAAAAAAAAATATTTTTATTTTATAATCAAAGAATATTATGTATCGATATGAACGTGTCCCACCACTGCCTCGAACAAAAAGCTCCCAGTTTGGCGCGTGATGCATGGGGACGATTTTTAGCGCACGTCTAACGCCACCATTTAAGTAATTCCCCCGGAATGTACTTACTGTGTACTCTTTTGTAACTTTATACCGCTATAGTTCAGCCGCGTACGAAAAGTACGTACGTTCACTTACACCACAATGTCGGGCGTTTTTAACTCACGACGCAAAATATGGTTACGTTTGACGCCTATGTGCGTACATGGCATCGAGGTTCCCAAAGTAATGGACCGATTTTGGTGCGGGTTTTTTAGGGTTCCGTAGGTAAAATGGAAAAAACGGAACCCTTATAGCTTTGTCATGTCCGTCCGTCCGTGTGTCACAGGCATTTAACCCAAAAACTACAAGATGTTTATTAATTAATTTTGGATATAGGTGAATTGTATAAGCCGCTACTTCTTCTCCTTCTCGTGTCGATAGTTTACTCTAGATAATTCGCGCCCAGAAGGCAGCGGTTCTACCGCGGCACTACTTAGTTTGGTAGTTAGGTAAATAATAAAAATAAATATTTAAATACTGAATAGAAGTTGAAATTTATTTTTCAGCTAACATCAACGTGTGGCATTATCCGCTCTGAAATTAGGGCTCTTTATTATTTCGGGGGTGCTGATGTATCTAATAGTTCTTACAATAAACAAGCCTACCAAAAAAGAAGTCATTGTTCTACGGATTTGCTGCAGCATCAGGACAGGATATGGAACTCGATATTTACTGGAAACTTTTTGCTGGATATCTTTATCAGGTGATTAAATTTAACAAACCCTTAAACTTCTACACTATAGCATCAGAATTCGACAATTTCAAGCGACGATAAGCATAACTTATAGGACACTGCCAGGATAAAGACCATCAACATTTTTGTAACAAATTATTAATAATGTAACGTTATAACGATATCAAGATAACGTTATGGTAAAAGAGTGATATACATATGAAGGTGTCACAATGAAGTCTGATCTTTACAATAAACATTATAAAAATGTTTCCCGAAAACCGTTCGGCTGAACTTCGACTGTTTCCGTCAGCGTTCGTTTACAAAATGAGTCCAAATGCAAAGCGCCGATCCAATTGAGCATCAATTCGGTTCCCGCGTCACTTCATATCAGTGAATGCGATCAGTCGAATGAACTGATTTGATTGCTTTGTACAAAAATGGGGGGAAATAATGTGGGGAGATTTACGTACTGGGGCGGAAAAATTGTGGAATACATTTTGTTGCGTACAGTTTGCCAAATATTTGTACACATCTATATTTAGCTAAAAAAAATCCTTGTTGAAAAATGTTTTACACAGTGCAAGAATACCTAGAAAATTAATTAGTTATTTAAGTAGGTATATAGGTATATATGCTAAGATGTAAAAAAGATTTAAAGTCTGTAATATAATTAGATAATTTAATATTAGCTTCCCACATATTTTGATTAATGTATCTTTTAATTAGTTATAATTAGTTATACCCTATTAGGATACATGTCTAGTACCCTATTATCCTTGTAAGACCTCTGTAATGACCATGGATGCAATAAATGAATATGAATAGCTTACCGGTTTTTTTTTTGGGTCCATTTGTAAATGACAAAAACGGAACCTTTTTGAACGGAAGAGAGACACGTTTAATTTGTAACACCTATACGTACGTCGAGGGTGAATAATATATGTTAAAATTCAATAATATTTAGAAAATTATTTGAAGAAACAACTCGTTAGCGGGAAACCTCACCCAAGGGTAATTAAATAGTACCTATTCAAATTAGATCTTATATAACGTATCCGACCGATAATTTAATTATTAATCACAGACGGATCAGATATGATTACGGCGGGATAACAATACAAGCCCTTATAATTAGATAACCCGGTTATTGTATCCGATTCTCTGAAGAACCGATCTGGAGAAGCCAATGAGACTGAATATCGGTTATGATACACGAGGTTATCATCATTAATTTAATAGCTATGCTCTTGTTGGAGTAATTTCCATTCTGTTCTTTTCCAAGTCATCTTTAACACTGATACAGCACAACCCCTATTTTTTCTGTCAAATTGGTCTAGATATGTTCTGCTTGGTATTCCTCTAATTTCTTTTTATTTTCCCTTCAATTAAAATCTTGATGTACCCGTCGTACCAAAACAGGTGACCAAACATCTCCCTCGTCAATCTTCTATTATTTTTCTCGTTTACGATTGGTAAGCACTTCCTCGTTCGTCCTCTTCCAGCATTCTTTTCATCTGCCTCCAACGCCACATTTCAAATGCTTCCATTCTTTCCCAATCCTGCTGAGTCAAAAACATGGGCTTTAAACGGATTATAAACGCCCAAGGTTTTTAAATGGAAATGCTTTACCAGCAAATAGTGGGGGGTGTCCCAGCTTAGTTGGGAAATTAAAACCCCGAGAGCCCATATTAAATGTAAACATTATCTCTTGGTTGGCGCAATTTATGGCTGTAATGTGGGAAAGGGACGAGGCGGTAATGCGGTGTTTTCTGCCCATGGTTAAGAATTACGGTCAGTGTTTGCGTTTATAAATTATCTGAGCCCTTAGCCAAGATGCCCATCGCTAACTAGCGTTTCTATTCGTTTCGTTTTTAAACCAATCGCGTCACTGGTACATCACGTGACTCTCCGTATGACGTGATCTACCAATGGCGCGATTGGTTTAAAAACTAAACGAATAGAAACGCTAGTTAGCGTAATGCATCTTGGCTAAGGGCTCTGTCTGTAGCATCAACGGGAGAAGAAAAATTTGTTATCGTTGAAATAACACCATTACTGCACATGGGTTTTAAAAAAAAAATGCGCAGTTATAATAATAAGACGATTTTGTGATTTTACTCCTTATCCTAGTATTTTAATAAGGATTATTTTATTACATAATCGTCAATAAATTAACAATAAAAATAACAATATACTCTTAACTTAAGCCTAGCTTAAGCCTAGTCAAGAAGTCCCCCTCGAGCTGTCCCTGGCGCAAAGGTACCCATCACCCTGGCCGCGTTACCACGTTGAATGGCGATGGACAACCTTTGCACCAGGAACGAACCCGCGCGGGCGTCAGACCCCCTCTCCCTAATTCGACGTCCTACTTCCTTAATGAAGGCAATAGCCTCCGACCTCCAACACCCAGTAGTCTCAAACGCAAGGGGTACAAAATAATAATAACTATTATTTCATTATTTTAATTAAATAACTATTAAACAGATAAAAACCTCCGACAAAATTGGAACCTCTACTTCCACAGCTCATGAGTCTCATGACATTACTCTTAAATGGCTTAACGGATTATCACCAAATTTATCTAAAAATGCTCTCGAATAAGTCACTTTTCAATCAAAAAAACTAAATCAAAATCGATTCATCCGTTTGAGCGCTACGATGCTACAGACATGTACACAGATACATAATACAGACACACAGATACACAAGTTAAGCTGATAACACCCCTCAGTTGCGCTCACGTCAAGAAATATGTGACGTTCTCAATATAAAGGGACCTTATGGAGGCAGGCGGTTACACCTTTTTTAGAAATATTACCATAGTATTCGTATAGTTACAAGAATAAGAAGAGCTTAACTGCCTTCCTCCATAAGGTCCCTTTATATTGAGAACGTCACATATAGCATGGATGCTGCGTTTATTCCGAAAAATAGACCTATCCCAAGCAAACTGCTATGTTATTCCCTAAGAAACTTCCTTTCTCATCTCGAAAAACGTTCTAGGCAGCTGCAGAGCGTCGGAATCGACATCGAACGACCAAGGAGAAATTGTGTCTTAACAATAGTCATTCATATATCGATACAATGCCGATAAACTGAGTCACAGATCTGGTAACAGAATACCGTGAGTTTCACGGGCGATCTGAGGGACGATCTGGTCGTCTGTGAAACCAGCGACTAAATGAATGTGCAGGCAGTTGAATGTCATTTACCCACCTTGACGGACGACGTAAATTCGCCGGCTATTCATCGACTGAGTAGAACTGAACGACGATGCGTTAACAGATAACATACCTAGTTGGAGTCAGATGGACGCCTCAAGGCGCGTCAAATATGACTTTCTATAACTTGGTATTTAAGGTAACAGTTTATGTAAATATGTATGTATGTGACCAAAAATCAGATGTTCCGCTCCTAAACTATTGGACCGAATTTAATAAATGTGGTGTCATGTCAAAAACGTGCGAGTGTCATAGGCTATATAAAAATTATAGTCAGGTTTTAGTTTTTGAGGTTAGGTTAAGTTAGGTTATTTAAACGCGTCTAGGAACAGACATTTTATTTAAGATATGGTTCAGACAGTGAACGGGACAGAGATATGTAACTCCTATAGCGCGGTATCTTTAACTGTCTGTAATTTAACCTTAACCTTAAGGTTAAGGCCTTAACCCTTTGTTGGTCCGTTTGGCGCGTACCTGTAATGCGCTACGGTGGGATAATAAGTTAGGTCCGGACATTTATTCCGGTAGCACTCCTCCGCCGCGAAACCGCAAAACTGTGGCGGAATCGTGATATTTAATACGAAATTGAACTTTATTTCGTTGCCAAAGTTTCGCTACTACAGTTCCGTGATTATGATTTGTCAGTAGGCTAAAAAAAGTTTCTTATTGAAATGGCATTTTATAGTGTCAAGTAATGTTAAGGATGACGTTTTTTGAAGTGTGTATTGTTTTGAATTATTTATTTTTGATTGTGTTTTTTCTGTTTTAGTGACCTTTCATAATACGGTCACAGTCACCTTTAACATTAACCAGATACTTTAACCCGTTTTTAATAAAAAAATACCTCATCCGACACTCGCACCTCCGTGTCAACGAGACCCGACACGCGCTCGGATTAATAATGGATTGAGATTCTGATATTATGCTTAGTGAGACGCGGGCGTAATGTTCATGCTTACGGCCCAAGGGTTGTATGCTTCACTTTGTTCGCGGAGCTGGGGCTTATCCGTACCCGGATAAACATTGGTTAATTCGTTAAGTAAAATTGTCTTTTAATTAATATAAGTTGTTTTGGTCGTGTTTATGAACATTTAGGCATTAGGTAGCTATGTAACCAAGACCCTTATGTGATAGCGATAACGTAACAAATTGATGTACATTGCAAAGTCCATGAGTTCCTAGGACACTGAGACTCATATAAGCTACGCCATGTAGACTAGATTGGACGTAGTTTAGGGAATTTATCGTTGCCAAGGGATTTCGACCAATCACAGTGCCGGTAAGTAGACTTTCCGTACGGTATGACTTCGTAGCGACGTGCTGTAAATAAAAATTGTATTTTCTTTCCAACATAAGAAAACTCCAACAAATTAACTTCAAGGTTTCCAAGGATGATACTCTTAATGATTTATTTTTAGTAAAAAAATGTTATGTTAATGTTAAACTCTTTTAAAACCCCTTTGAGAGCAATAAACGAAATAAAACGGAGCCAATTAAATACCATTTCTTAAATATACAATTTGTTTGGGGACGAAGTCTTAAATTCCCAAGTCTCAATTTTGAGACAAATCTTAGTTACAGTCGGCAACAAATGTACAACTTTGACAACTTTTGTATTTTTTTAAAGATTTATATCAATTTTGAACACAAAGTGCCTTTTTTATTTAAAAACCTTAGTTTTATCTTCTTATGGTGTTAAAGCAGTTGTAACTATTTAAAACTAACTTTACCTACTTATAATGAACGAGTTCTTTTCTTTCAGGAAACTTGCCAGATTTTTACTCCTCTTAAGCCAAAAAAAGGTTGTAACAATCTTAAATTAGATGCGCTAAATCGGGCGACATTAAACTCGGCTCCCTTGCCAATTTTTTAAACTCTTTAAGTAACTTAAAAATGTAGACTTTCTTTAGTAACTATTAGCTTTCTGCAGTGGATTTACTCGTAAAAAAGGTTTTATATATTAAACTTACGAACAAAAGTACAAATAATCGTCAGATGTAATTATGTGAGCAAGATTAAGGGCCACTTGCAGCATCTTTAAATCTAGATGTAGGCTTAAGCCTTTTAAGCCGCTTAAACTTTAGGCTTAAGTTCAGTTTAGTTGTCTCAAAATGTATGAAAATGTCAGTGTTAGATCCAAGTTTGACAACAACAAAAAACTCACAAAAAGATTGTAGGTACAATAATTAACGCTGCAATATTTCTTAAACTGATTCATAAATTAGTACGTATAGCGACAAAAAAACAGCAGAAAGTGTTTACTGAAGCTTGTATAAGATGGTATTTAAACTATTTTTAACTTTTTTTTACTCTAAAGACTGTAAGTAGTCGAACAATTTGTAGCGCGATTGTCTCGCTAGGAGGCAGACGTGGGCGGGGCCGAGGCCTCTCGGGCTAGCGAGGGGGGCGATGTGGTGGGGATAGGGCCAAAACACTTTTTGACGCGATGTCGCGTCGCTGCACGACACGATGTCGTGTCGTGGTTCTACGACGTACATTGTAAAAGTTCACGACATCTTACCGTGGTGATTATTGAAACTAATCGTAACTGATGGTAACATTGTCGCAATCAACACCTAATCGTAATATAAGGCCAAGTTCTCACTACATGTCGTAACGACAGATAGTCGTGCATCGCGGCTTGTATATTTAAATGGATGTGTTCACATACAGGACGGTACGATTAATGGTCGTCCACGACTTTTTTTGCCACGACAATAACAGCTAGAAGAGCAGCTAGTGGGAACAGCTAGAGACGATAGCCGTCCAACGATAAATTAACCGTTACGACATAAGGGGAACGCGGCCGAAATTAAGCAATAGTTCGTTTAGCGTCATATCGACGACACCGTGCCGTTTATCGTAGCACGATACGACGTTGGGTCGTGAAATTTTACAATGTACGTCGTGGATTCCCACGACACTATGTCGCATTAGGACACAGCGTTGCATCGTGCCCCGACGCGACGTCGAATCGTGTAATAATGTTTTGACTCATAGGAAGCGTACCTAGCAGGCACCCCGCCTCCCCCAAAGTGCCCCGCGCGACGATCGCGCCCAAACTTGGTGGAGTAAAACTAAAATATTTACGACGATCTCAATATAAAGGGACCTTATGGAGGAAGGCAGTTACGCTCTTCTTATTCTTGTAACTATACGAATACTATGGTAATAGTTCTTAAAACGGCGTAACCACCTGCCTCCATAAGGTCCCTTTATATTGAGAACGTCACATTTTACACCTATTTTGGTGCTTGTGTGCCTAATCTTACAGTTTCCGTGAACTTATATTTTTACACACAAACTTATTACACGGATAGAAGAATTTCTATTCCCAAGACGTATATTTTGGCTTATTTGGCTGACCTATATAAAACGTAACTTGGCAGCACAAAAATAAGGTTTTGTTTCATGCTGGAATTCCGTAGCGAATAAGGTGCTTTTCAACATTCTGTTCGGGGGTTTACTTAAAACTTTCGATAAATGGGAAGATGTATTTTCTAGAAGCAAAGTGAAAGGATTACGCCTACGTATATTTGCCACTGCCTGCTAGGCCTCAAATTTGTAACGGCGCGCCGTTGTTTGATTGCGTGCACACTGGTTAACTATGAAGAACTTCTATACTTCCAGCGCGCTTAGCATGCATTTAAATTTAACTTTGCTACACAAAACATGAGTAAAATTTTTATTTGATGTAACCTTATCTATCTGCGGTTTGAATATAGAGACTGCCGGACATAGTAGGACTTACTGACCTAGAAACATTATGGCCGCAAATTCGGAACGGGACTGGTCGCTGATCTACTGCGAGCCTAACATGCATCACAAGAATAAAGTGACAGCAGCAAAAGTTGCTAGAGTAATTAAATACCATGCTTAGCTTGAGTAATTAAATAGCATGCTGTGCGCCCCGGTCAATAACGCTAGGTTTGCACAGGCTCTTAATAGATTTGAACGATTTATTTAATCCAAGCAATACCGAATAAAATCGCTTAGTAATAAAAAGTAATAAAAGTCTCGACGACACACTTTTATTTTAAACCTTAAGCGTTAAGTGTTACGTTAGAATATGGCATAGATGTATTAATTTTCCTAGCACCTGTCAAATTTTATCTCGTGCGTGCAAGATAAGCCCGCTGGGCTTAGCTAAGATGCATTACGCTAGCTTAACTATTTTCGAAAACCGACAAAATGTATAGAATTGACATAAGCGGGTGACGCGTCCATCCTGTACATTTTGACAGTTTTCTAAAAACGCTAAAGTTAGCGTTATGCATTTGGGCTAGGACACTTGGTTCAAAGCTTATTATATAAATTGAATACTAGGTACTTAACTGTCATATCGTCATAACATAACATGACAGTCCCTTCGACTCCACACGACGTCCACAGCTGGTCATAGTTTAGAGCTACGTTTTGACGTTGTATTCACACAAAATTAATAAAAATTCAGACACAAACACATACTATAGGTACACAACAAGGTAGGGTAGGTTTTTAAAAAGAAAAGCCGGTCAAGTGCGAGTCGGACTCCCGCAACGAGGGTTCCGCACAAACTTATAGGCATGTAAATAGTCCGTAAATCACGAAAATACAATATAAACAATGTCCAGTATAAACTGACACGCACTAAGTATGTACTTTCGTACTTAGTGAGTGTCAGGTTATACTGGACACTTTTTTTATGTGATGTAACTATAAATTAACGGTTTTCGGATTTTTTCCTTTACTTGTGCTATAAGATATTGCTTCTTGCCAAATTTCACGATTCTAAGTCAACGGGAAGTACCCTATAGGTTTTGATTCCCTTGAGATTCCCTTAAATATGCGGCATAAACAGCCGTATCTTTTGATTGCGTTGACTTAGATGTTTGAGTTTTTCACTGATCCAAGGGATTGCAGACCTAAGTATTTAATATTAATTTCAACTTGATACCTCCACGCGTTCCTGAGAAAAAGGGTCTTGACAGACACACAGACAGACAGACAGACAGACGGACAACAAAGTGATCCTATAAGGGTTCCGTTTTTTTCATTTGAGGTACGGAACCCTAAAAGAAAGAAAAACATTCGTGACAAATATAAACAAAGGACAGATAAATACCCACAAAAATAATAGAGGTCACGAAATGGTACCAACTCAGCGTAATGCTGGCTGATGTCGGCGCTGGTCTTCCGTTGGTACCATCAGGTTAAACCACGGATGGTTACACACTAATAACTTTGCAAAAAAAACAGAAACAAGACATAAATTATAAAACCAGAAAAAAAAAACAGAAATAAAAATTCGCATGAAGCCTTTCATGCCCTGCCTTGCTTAGCCGTATGGGCAAACGTCCCTTGGCATATTTAATATTAAATAAATACACATAACAAAACAAACAGTTTTTATAAGACAAACCTTTCCTATCTTCGGGATCATTAAATCAAAACAATATAGGAAATAGAATCTCACTTAACTAACCGCGAGCTATATTTACAGATTTATCTCGAAGGTTCCGCGTACGGATAGCAAAACGTCATTACACAATTGCTTGACCAAGAAACTCTAGCGAAGAACAAAAGAAGTTGTATTGCTTATTTGAGTGGTACGGACAGCAAAAACATGACCTATTTCTGAGATAGGCGAATGTAGTAAGTACCACAGTCAGATAACATTAACCTTTAAATAACGTTATCTTTATAACGTAATTCTCTCGATATAACGTTACTTTTGCCCATAGTTTTGCCCGCCTATATTAAAGCATTCATAAGTCGAAATTTCGTTTTGACAGTTTTAATTTGAACAGTGACATCTAACGGGTAATAGGGTGAAAGACAGCGCCATCTGTCATCGAGTAGCATATTTTATAATTATACCTCCACCTAGATATGAAGGTATAATTAAACAAAATGTACTAAATAAAGAAAAAATTAGAGCCGCTACTCTTCCAAGCGAGCCAATTGTGGTTAGATTTCGCACCGGTCCCAAAATGCTGAAATCAAATTAATAGTTGTTTCTCGGGTAATTTTTAGTTTTTTAGGGTTCGCGTTTGAGGGCGCTCAACGGGACCCTATTAATATGCCTACGCTGTCCTTCCGTCCGTCCGTCTGTCTGTCTGTCTGTCTGTCTGTCTGTCTGTCCTAACTATAAATAGCTGTATCTTTTGAATCGTAATAGATAGAGGGTTGATTATTTTTATCAGAATATGTGTTATGTATTATAATTCTGTCTAATTTCAATATTCTAACGTAAGACTCAACGCTTAAGGTTTAAAATAAAAGTGACTCGTCTTGATAAAATCGCAATAAAAATGTGAAAATCGCTATAGTCGCTTAGTAATAAAAGTCAGGACGAGACACTCTTATTCTAAACCTTAAGCGTTAAGTATTACGTTACAATATGGAATAGATGTATTCATTTCCCTAGCACCTGTCAAATTTTATGTCGTGTCGTGTACACCGGCACATTTAAATAATTATCCTGGACCCTAGCCAAGATGCATTACGCTAATTTAACGATTTTCGAAAATCGACAAAACGTACGAAATTGACATAAGCGGCTGAAACGACAGATCTTTGCCTCACGTCAATCCGATTAAGATAAGTGTAACGATAAGGCTAACCCAAGTAGCACAAAAGCTGTATAAATATACAGCCATTATAACTCTAGTTTCAGCATTTTAAGGGCTGTATAAGCTCTTATACAGCTTGTGTGCTGGTTGGCTAAGGCTTCTTGTTATCTCACCAGCTTATGCTGCTGACCCTACGTCGGTTAAGGGGTAATTTGGCAAATCAGGGATCTCGGTCAACGGTAATGCATTTACGGACGGATAAGGCTTCCGCTGTTTCGTACGTAACATATGTACTAAGGAGTGAAAACATAAAATGTTGCTTTTACGAGAGCTGGCAAAACAAACTAAGATGCGTTGTTATTTAAGTTGAAGTTTGAAGTTGTAGTTATTGCGAGTTGTGATCTTTTAGACCGTTGTTGGTTTGTGTTGTTGAAAAACTACTTAGGGTGGACAGATTATTTAATTTCGAGGAAAACATTATGTTTATTGACAAATTAGTAATAGTATTAGTAATAGGCTTTAATGCAAGGACCTTACTA
Organism: Tortrix viridana; assembly: GCA_963241965.1. Classification (NCBI taxonomy): domain Eukaryota; kingdom Metazoa; phylum Arthropoda; class Insecta; order Lepidoptera; family Tortricidae; genus Tortrix; species Tortrix viridana. The sequence continues at coordinate 8,829,059 of OY725194.1, read as the reverse complement.
ACTGATTATTAACCGGTGAGTTTTATTTGTCCCATCAGCGGGCTTAGCATACATGTACGAGATAAAATTTGACAGGTGCTAGGGAAGTGAATACATCTATTCCATATTCGAACGTAAGACTTAACGCATAAGGTTTAAAATAAAAGTGTCCCATCCTGACTTTTATTATCTTTTATTATTAAGCGACTATTGCGATGTTCACAATTTATAGCGATTTTATCAAGACGGGACACTTTTATTGTAAACCTTAAGTGTTAAGTCTTACGTTAGAATATGGAATAGATGAATTCGTTTCCCTAGCACCTGTCATATTTATCTCGTGCTTGCATGCCCCCCTAGCATAAGTGTATAAACATATTTTTGAGTCGTGCGTTTTGAACTAAGTAGCTTCTTACGAAGCAGAAATCGATTACCTGCACATCGAACACGCATGTCATCATATTCGCTAAGTAAAAGAAAGAATGAAGGAAATAGTTATTATTATTTATTATAATAACAAAAGGACAGAAGACGAATTAACAAACAAAACAAACAAAGGAACTGTCTGGAGTCCAGACTGTCCAGACTCTGGACTAGTGCCAGATGTCGCAAAATGCTCCCAGCTCAGCATGTTAGGTACTGTTATATGCAGATCAGACTGTAATCTGCACTTTTTAACTCAGTCGAGGAAACTTTTTCACCTTATTCCATTGTAATAAGGTCCAAAAGTGTATACATCTTTCTGTCCTCGACTGTACTTTAAATTAAAATACAAATGACGAACTTAATGTCTTAATACGTTCTCTAGAAAACTTGCTTGGCTAATAGTTAAGTGGTAGCTACCACTTAACTATTAGCCAAGCAAATATGTACGGATGTTTAAATTAAAAATGCTAATATATAAATAAAATAATAAAAATTCCTGCTACTTAAATCTAAATAGAAAATCAGAGGGCCTAGTGTAAGTTTTGCAACGTTTTTACGTCTCGATCGCGTTTGCGTAAAAGTGGCACTTTGAATGGAACTGTCAAATGTTTCGAATACGCGCCGCTAGGAGCGCCGTCACACTTCCATACTAATTGAGACTAAACGCAAACGCGATTGAGAAGTAAAAAACGTTGCAAAACTTACACTAGGCCCTCAGGTTCTTTTTTCACCGAAACAAAAATATTTTCCACAAATTTTAAGAAAACATTTTCCTGTCCTATTTACAGGACGCCCCGTACTATTTGTAGGACAAATTGTCTCCATCCGTACAATTACCAGTAATGAACGACTACAAAAAGTAATGCTTGTCCCAAACGGACGTCACGTATTGCAAACAGCCCGTTCAAAAGCACAAATTATTGCTCAAATCGAGGTGAAACGGAACACGAACATTACCTTACATTAAACCAGTTGAAAATAAACTCTATCGCTTTCTATATTAAATTCAAAGTTGAAAAATAATATTTGTGAAATAAAAATAAATTGACAATGCTGTTGAAAAGTCAACCGTAATTTCAAGAGCTTAGTTTTTAAATTGAAAAGGGGCATTTTAATAGGATGTCACTGCTATCTTTGGTTGTGAGTTGATATCTGATTTTCTTTTTTATTCATAAATGCTGAGAGATTTGTGTTTTATGGAGGTTGCTTTTACGTCGTCAGGGAATTTGGGACCTTTTTTAGCACTATTAGGTAGTAAATGGTGACAATAATTTAAATCTTTTATTAGCTAGAGAGCCCAAAGTAATTTGTGTTCTAGTATTGCGTATAAACTAACTTAAATATTTCTAATAGAAAGTAAATAAGTCCGAAAAAACACATGCTAACGACTACCTATAAAAAAATATACATAGTTTTACCTAATAAAAAAAATTTGTGGGACAATCTCAAACGAATTGACCTACAAACTAAACTCAAGGCTTGTACTATGGGCAATAATAAATATACTCACTTTGATGACGCGGTGAGCCTAGTTGGTAATGAACCCTTGGTTCGAATCCCGGTATGGGCAAATATTTGTGTGATGAGCGCGAGTATTTGTTCCTGAGTCATGAATGTTTTCTATATATTTAAGGATGTATTTATCTATATAAGTATGTATATCGTTGCCTGGTACCCATAGTACAAGTCTAGAGCTTAGTCTGAGACTAGGTCAATTTGTGTGAGATTATCCCTGATATTTATTTATCTATTATTTATATACAGAAATACATAGCAGTGGTCTCCTCTTGGGAAGCGCTGGTATATTTTGACGTGTAAAAGTGCCCGTGCGGCCTACTTACTGAATAAATATCTTTTATCTTTTTTATCTTATCATATTATAAATAAACGTGACTCAGAAACAAATATTTGTACTAGTTAAAACATGTATATTTATATTCGTTTTTTTTTATAATATAATATAATATAATATAATATAATATAATATAATATAATATAATATAATATAATATAATATAATATAATATAATATAATATAATATAATATAATATAATATAATATAATATAATATAATATAATATAATATAATATAATATAATATAATATAATATAATATAATATAATATAATATAATATAATATAATATAATATAATATAATATAATATAATATAATATAATATAATATAATATAATATAATATAATATAATATAATATAATATAATATAATATAATATAATATAATATAATATAATATAATATAATATAATATAATATAATATAATATAATATAATATAATATAATATAATATAATATAATATAATATAATATAATATAATATAATATAATATAATATAATATAATATAATATAATATAATATAATATAATATAATATAATATAATATAATATAATATAATATAATATAATATAATATAATATAATATAATATAATATTGTCTGTAAGAATTGCGTTCGTCTCATTATCCTTATAAATTACAGTTATTTAATTTAACTTTCCAATTTAATATTACGACTTAAGACTTTAAATGTAATTTTCCTTTAGCACTCAAGTGTAATTTCCGGACGGAAATGAACCCTTTTAGCTTTTATTCCTGTTCCATATTAGTGGAAAATAAAATAATTACGACTTTGATCGATGTTAAATGAGAACAGTAATAAATAAGCTAGACGATTTACTAAAAAGTTATTTATTTAATATAAATAACAACAAAAAAAAAATTAATAAATACATGAAAAATTAAATAGTTGAACTATGATTTAAATCTACTTTAACGCTAAGAAAAATCAAACTATAACTAAATAAAGCTAACAGTTTAAATATAAAAATGGCCCCCGTCGCATTGTGGCGAAGAAACTGGCAGCATTTCCTGTTTGAATACCAAAACGTCGGTAGGTGGTTGGAGGTTGGTGCAAACATGATTCGGGAAAAAAAGTTTTTTTAAATTTATTATTTCGAATCATGTTGCAAAAGGTTGTTCTACAAAAAGTACTTAATTCGGTGTGGATGCACCATTATACAAAGGTCATATCTTATTCCCTGTGTAAAAAAAAAAGTAAACAAATGAGTCATGAACTTGACCAAACGGATTTTTATCTAAACGAGAAGAACACTCTCGATTAAGTCACCTTTCTAAAAACAAAACGAAATCAAAATTGGTCCATCTGTTTAGGAGCTACGATGCCACACATAGATACACAGACACACAAACACACAGATACAAACGTTAAAATTACAACACCCCTCTTTTTGCGTTGGAAAATATGATGAAAAAATTCAATGGTTAATTACAAAACAAGTAAATTATTTAATTACTTTCTCGCAAAGATTTAATGTAGAGAAAGTATTCATAAAACTTTAATAAATCGAAGTTTTAAGCACAACTGCTGTTTTTATGGCGATTTAAAATAAAATAAGGCTGCATTCTAACTGAAGATCGATTCACTCGTGTATTTAGATGTACAAAAAATAATATTTTTATATGTAACACCTCATAAACCACACAAGGGTTTGTGAGAGGATAAAATGTATGAATTACAAAAAAAGGCAAGTAAACTTCTACCCATAATCCACACACCCGCCCATTAATTTAGGGGACAACTTTAGGTAAATGAAATAATACACGTGGGTGACTGATTACCGCTCCGCTTATCCCATCGCTACCGCTTTCTCCAAGACGTGGTCTTAACAATCTCGAATATTAAAATAATTGTCGTACGAAATGACTCTGTTACCTAAACTGCTAATTGAACGGTTAAGACAAGTCGTTCCCCTAATCGTCTGGAACGTTCCGGCTTATATAATATTTAGATTCTTTAAGCGACGCCTTTTGTAGTACCGTTAATTTGATAATATAATCTTAAGCATAATCTAAGGAAAAAATAATGGGAAATAGGATAATATTAACGATGGTTTACCCTTGAATCACCAACACTCATTTCATAGATTGTTTTACTGAGCGGAATTTTCATTTCATCGACAGGCTTGCACTTGCTGGATAATTATTTGGTGGTAACAGGTCTAACCTAACCTAACTCATGCTTAAGATGACCTGAAAACAATAAGGTCAGCAGAAATTAGCTTTCGATGAAATGAAATTCGGTGAAACAACACATTCGATGAAATGAATGTCAGCAAAACAAGGGGACATGATTAACGATACTTATTTCTAAATAGTTCTAGAACTTTAATATTTTTAATGAATGTAATAAACATAGCCACGGCTCTCTCATGTAGTAATGTCAGGAAAGATCTCATATTAAAAGCAGTTTCCTTAGGTAAATGAGTGAAACGTAGCTGTGTTTCATTTTATTTATTATTTCTTTTGTTTCATTCGTAACATCACTCCAACCGAATAAAGACGTGTCTGCAAAATGTTAATTTTGCAAATACGTCTTTATTCGGCCGAAATAACGTTGCAGCAGCAAAATTATTCAACCGGCACCAAAGTAATAAAACAAAATACACATCGTTCTAAGCACATTATTCTCACATAAAACACTTTGAAGCCGTATCTATAATTGCTCAGGAGCATCCCCGAACCAGCAACAAAAGATCCATACACGGACAATGCGTTACCGTATATATTATTCACCTGTCTTTACCAAAGTGTAAGATGATTAAAAAATTCTCCCAAGGAGCGGCTTAAGTGTTAGGATATTGGCGAAAACGTCCAACTTGGTAAATTCGTTAATAAGACGTTGATAGATGGAGCGATGACGAATTTGTTGCGGCATGTGTTGTGTTATTTTTAAAGAGTTTGCGTTTGGGCACGCATATTTAGCGAGTTTTAGGGATTTTCTGAAGTTGTCCATTAGGTACAGTCGAGGACAGAAAGATGTTTACACGGTTTATAAGGTTCAAAATTGTAAACATCTTTCTGTCCTCGACTGTACTATAGGGAATATGCATGAATTTTTTTTATCGCATTTTTTAACAAAATATGAAAATACTGTAAAATGATGTTAAAAAGTGAAATTAAAATCGGCCAAAAAATACGGATAAAATAAGCATTTAAAACTACTAATTAGACAGAGAGATCCGACATGTCATGTGACGTCAGCGGGCACTACGGCCATATAAACTCCATGTTTAACTCTGTTTTGCTAGAAAGAGATAGAAACAAATCTTGAATGGCTTATATCTTGGTTATTTTTGTAGTTATTCGAAAAATATTTTTTATACAGTTGCTCAAAAAGTGGTACTTTTCGTCGCTGTATATCGTGTGGAAAGTTGGTTTTCGCGAACTAGTGCTTTTCACTTTTCCAATTTTTTTAAATTTATGCTTGTTCCAATTCATGACTACTTATTGATGAGTGTTAATATTAGTTTCCTTTAAACATCGTAATCACCATAAAAACCTACTGTTAATGTACGAATACGAAAAATATACATATTTCATATTTTATTACTTACCTCTTCATCATTATAACACGTTTATTTTTTAATATTGAATATTGAAAAGTCGTTCTTAATAAGTTGTCTGAATGGAACGGAATAGCTGCCGAAACGCCTGTCAAAATTTTTGACATTATGAAGAGGGGTTTTTACTTACTGCAAGCATGTTTTAAGTTTCCAAAGGCAACATTCGATATTGTTTTTATAAATATACGTTACACAAATAATCGTAAATAACGATACTTAGGTAATAAATAGTACGTTTTATATTTACAATTGTTTATGTCTTATAGAACATGCATTTGAAAAAAAAACTTTCATCAAAATGGGTTAGATAATAAAATAATATTCTGGTCCAATAAAAGCAAAAAAAACACCTCTTCATAATGTCAAAAATTTTCACTGCGAAAGATCGAACTTACAACGACTTTGTTTACCAATCTCAAGTTCTTGTTGTTTTCCTTATTTTTTCGCAACTGTATTAAAAACGTTGTTCGATACACGTGCGGATATGTCATTCTTTACTCGTCCCGTAATGTAATGTACTCGTGATGTAATGACATACTTTCCGCACTAGCATCGAAATGTACTATTTTCTCTACTGTTTGTTACATGAATGACTTTTTACTAAAAAAAAAGATTCATGCATATTCCCAATTACCATAGGTAAAATTATCTGCACCCGCATTATGGTCACCTTTATCGCGGTGGATAAGTCTGGATAAAGCAACCGTCACTTTCGCACTTGCATAATGGTCAGAAAGTGACAGATGTTTTATCCACGTTTATCCACATGATAAACACGACCACAATAGGCCCCCAGCTTACTGTTATTTATTTAATGCTCATACTAGTTAGTAATAGTTTTATTTTCACCTTGCGTATATACCTATAAATTACATATTGTACGTGTCTTTGAATTAGCCATTTGTCGCTCCTTTAAAAGAATTACGCCCAAAGTTTCTCAAACATTACCTATTTGTAGCTCTAGACCCGTATTCTGCCTTGCTAAGGTAAAACGCAATTTTTTACACAAAACTACTGTAACAATTGCATCCTCATTACTGGGTAATAAGGTTGCAATTTCTACAGTAGTTTTTTGTAAAGATCTGCCTTTTACCTTAGCGGGGCAGTATTATGGTCGCCTTTATCGCTGTAGATAAGGTTGGATAAAGCATCCGTCAATGTCGCACTTACATAATGGTCAGAAAGAGACAGATGATCCACGTCTATCCACATCGAAGAAGACGACCATTAATAGGCCTGTAGGTAACTATAATTATTAAAAAAACTCGCCGTCGCCAATAAAATGCACTAGAACGTGAATATTTGAGCCGTCTATTGTAAGATTTAATCATTGGACCCATTGTCCATTTTCAATGGGTAACACCGCACAGCCTTTGTTACTTCAACGATCGTTCACCTATAGATATTGTTCCGGTGCATACATTACATACGGTGTAAAGGATAGTCTACTGGAAAGCGAAGAATGCTTGGCATAATCTGGACACGGTTTCGAACCAACGCCTCAATCCTCCAAGAACTCGGCATCAAACAGCCTCTTTCTTCTTGCCACCACCCCTGATGTGACGACCACTACCACTCTGCCAAGAGTGTGACGACAAGGAAGACCAAAAAGTGAAAGTGTAGTTCCATAAAATTCTTCTGAACAAAAATTCACTGGTTTTTTTCTCCAAAACGTGAATCCAAGAGGAGTTCTGGGGGTCATGACCCTCATTGAGCCGTCTTTCAACTTTATCAGCTATCCTGCCATAAAAATTAGGTTACATATTTTTGGTATTTTGGGAGCCCGTGATTCCCTGAACCGAATCCTGGATCCTAGGCGTGTGCTAGGTACTATATGCCTGGATATGGAAGTGTATTGAGATAAACTTAGAAGTGGTTTATAAATATAACAATTGAGTGGAGAACATTGTCTTACCAACACTTCGCTTTTCGGCATGCGCGGTCGTCATTCTAGAGCCATCAGTTCTACGAGCTGCCACCCGAGATATTATTATCTCGATATCTGTGGTGCTATTTTTTGAAAATCTTTACACCAGATGCTTAGGAATAATAGTTTTCTTTTAATTTCTATCAATTATTTAATTTCACTACCATAATCAGAAAAAAAACAAAATGTAACCACCAAAATAACGGTATCTTCACATGAACACATTCAGCTTAATTCTTTAACAGTTTTAAAATCATGTCCTATCAAAACACATGTCCTATCTAAGCAAATTCTGAATGGACTTCCCTAATTTCCTCTTCTCTTGTCCCTAGGTGTCAGAAGAAATTGGCTACGTAGTGTACTCAGCGCTGGGTAGCTTCTACATACCGTCCTGCATCATGGTGTTCGTATATATCCGGATATACTACGCGGCCAAGGCCCGAGCGCGGAGGGGCATCAGGAAAAATCCGAGGCCTAGAGGAGCTGTAAGTATATACCTCTACATACATATGTACAGGGTGAGCAATCCAAATGGGAAGGTCTAGGGAATAGAGATAGGGAGATCTGTTCTTAGAAACCATGGCGTCGATTTTGGAATAAAAACTGCATTGATTCCCAAAAAAATTCCTCTTAAAAATTACGAGATTTCGTATTTTACGCGGGCATTTATTGTTTTAGGCACTGAGTGTCGATGCAAAATCGTTTCTTATCACTCAATCTATCAATTATACTTACAGTAATATAACGATTTGTGCTTTTTTAGGTACTCTCATTGTGAGTGGAGGCCTGTGCCCAGCAGTGGGACGTGTATAGGCTGGATTATTGTTATTATTTTTATTTAGGTAAAAACTACCCTACCGGATTCAATTCCCGGTTGTGTATGAGAGTTTTTAAAAATCTTTGAATGCCGTTTTTTCTGAAATCTAAAATCAACGACATGGTTCCTAAGAACAAATTTCGCTATCTCTTATATAATAGTTTTAGACTCCCATACTGACCTATTTGGATTGCTCATTTATATATATATTGCCTTCCTAATACCAAAAATATCCATTTCGTTTACAAACTCGAGACCCATGTGTGACAGTGGAAAGACGGGTGGGTAGTAGTTTCATCAATAGGGCTTTGTTGTACCCTACGATAAAAGAAAACACCTAATTAAAATTTCAGTTTCACCAAAGATGACAAAAGATGAGACATTCGATGCTTTATGGAAATAAAGTAACCCTCACGCCGCATATATATGACGTCACTTCGAACTCAGATGACACGGGCATTAAAATAATTACATGTAATAAACTACTAACCCACACCCACGATGATAGTTTAATTACAGTAGATCATACACATGCGCAGCTAATGTCACGTGCTTGCACGAATATCGTTAATTACAATGATAGGATTAGTAAACTTGGTAATGCCGTGTCATAAGAAAATACCACTGCACGCGAAGGTTAACAAGACTAAGGCTGCGTTTCCACCAGAGCTGAACGAGCCAACTAAGCGGTGTAAGATAAGAGGAAATATCCACCAATAGGATAGCCCCGCTAGTAAAATAAAGTGATCCTGTTGGTCGTTTTTTCCGCTTAGCTGCCTCGCACAGAAGCTCTGGTGAAAACGCTGCCTAAGACTTAATTTGCTGACGTGGTGTCTGATAGGGTACATGTATTACTCAGCGAAAAGAGGATGATGTGGATGGGACATCTTTGAGTTCGAAGTTACGTTAGCTCGCTCCTTTTCTCATGATTCACAATCGACGAATGTAAGGGATAGTGCGGAACGTTCTCAATGAGTTCATGGTAACCATCCTGATACGTACGGATCACGTAAGGTTTAGTGGTGGAACGACCTTGTGTAGGATACATTCGGATCTTTACCACCATATTAATCTGTTACCTTTCGCCACGCAACAGTGTTGTGGTGTATAGGAATAAGGAAACCGGTGAAATGACTTTAGCCTTCCATCTTTGTATTGAATCACATCTCTCAGCACCGATTCGCATTTTGTCTATAGAAGCTACTTAGTATAAAGATGCCTTATTCCTCAGCATTTTGCAGTCTTCAGATTGTGTACATTGGAAATTGTGGGGTCTCAGATCCATCTTACTATCAGAGGGTATATGTGCCATTTTGCTATTAAAAAAACTTTTAAGAAGAAGAAGAAGAGAAACATTTATTCGTGACAAATATCAGCAACGGACAGAAAAATACACACAGAAAGAATGGTCACGAAATGGTCCCAACTCAGCGTAATGCCGGCATTAAAGACAGCGCTGGTTTTCCGTTGGAACCATTAAGAAGCAAAGTTAAAGAAAAAATATACTTGTACCGTAACTTTGGCCAAATAATACAGAAAGGCTAAATTCCGAGTCATATCAGAAGGCAAAAAAGTCGTCAGTTGGCAGTGACCTTGCCAATGATACTAGCGAACCCGTTTAAAAATATTTGCACGATGAGCTCGGATATTTATATACTAGTATGTTTATTGTTGACAACTCTGGACGGCTTCACAAGTTGTCCGCGACTTGCTTGTCGCTCGAATATCACTTTCTAACTAGTCTTTAACGATAGAGACTCACTGAGCGACAAACGACATAGGGTAATTCTTGGAGCGTTTCAACCGCCCTCATTCCATTAATGTCGACATTCCGTATCTGCTTTAGATGCTATTTTCGGTTATCTTGTAGAGTGCCCTGACTTTTACAAAATAACTGATAATGCTATTCTATTCTACAGGAAATTCGACATTAATGCGACTAGGGGAATGAGGGCATTTGAAACGCTCGAAGAATTATCCCAAAATAAATATAAGATATGTTAGCCGCATAGTCCTAATGAATAAGGGTATAAGTCGACTTAACTCTAACTAAAAAGGATGTAACTATTATAGTCTTCTAGACATATTCCCTTTTTCACTTGAACCTTGACCTTTCACCTGAAAAATATATATATTTTGTTACAGAACGAGCAACAAACTAGCTTCAGCAACCCGCCGAAGGGCACGAGACCCATGCCGGCTACGCCGTCATTGCCTATACCGCAGGGTGTCGATAGTAATTCTAATAATAGGTAATGTTTAATGACCTTGAATTTTAAAATGACCTTAACCTTGAACTTCTAATTTGTCTTGACCTTTTATCTGATCTTGACCTTCTAAATTTATCTTGACCTTATATCTGTTCTTGACGTTCTAATTTATCTTGACATTATATCTGATCTGAACCTTCCAAATGAGCTTGTGTTGGATCATGACATATTTCATGACATGGCACGATTGATAAGATTGGAATACTAACATACCTATAGGGTGAAATTAAATTCAGTGTCCAAATTTTGGGGGTTAAATCATACTGACCAACTTTCACTATGGGACCAACCCCGAAATCACGAAAAAAAAATCGACCCTCCAGTACATTTTTTTTTTCTTAATTAAGCTTTTGAAGCATGGCGTAGTTATAAATACTGGCGTTAGCTGTGGTTTCCTATAATTGAATAAGCATCGATCTAGATTGTAACGTACCTAGATTTAAGCATTAGTAAGATGTAATTATCTGTTGGAAATCCTTAATAAATAAATAAAAAATATAAAAAAAGTTAATCTCGAGTGCCACGAAAATAGGCAACCTATTTAAAAAGTTGGTTTAAATAAAAAAACCTACGTCATTTGGACGTAGCTTAGGGAAAAGCCGTGGTAGCCTAATGGTTTGACCTGCCGACTCTTAAGCAGAGGGTCGGGGGTTCGAACCCGGGCTCGCACCTCTAAGTTTTTCGGAATTTATGTGCGAAATATAATTTGTAAATTTACCATGAGCTTTTTGGTGAAGGAAAACATCGTGAGGAAACCTGCACACACCTGCAAAGCAATTTGACGGTGTGTGCGAAGTTCCCAATCCACACTGGGCCCGCGTGGCCCGAACCCTCTCATTGTGAGTGGAGGCCTGTGCCCAGCAGTGGGACGTATATAGGCTGGATTATTATAATATTATTATTATAGGGAAAAGAATCCAACCCACAAAGTAAATGTATATAAATTTGAATTCTATTGCTGTCAATATTATGTCAAATTCTACAAGTGTGAAATGGTTGAATTGGATCCTTTTCCCTAAGCTACGTCCATTTGTTCTTTCTTATACTCCGGTTTCTATGCAAGTACTTATTCTGTAATAATCCTCCATTCACATACACCATGATTGGTTGTTTAGGGGTTTCCAAAGTAAATAAAAAAAAATACTTTAGTCCCTAGAGACTAATAAGGAGCTTTAGTCCCGATATGCAGAGACTAAAGTAAGTTAAGAGCATGAGAAGTGAAAATTTATAAATCATACTTTTTCGAAATCTATGCATTAGCAGCTTCCATTTGACCATATTATGCATGGCGATGTTGAATTTAATATGACTTCGCATAGCCTCTATTCTATTGGAACACTTAGATGAAGTCAACGATACCTCATTAGTCAAAATATATTGGAAATTGGATAGTCTAGGAGGTACGAGGGAACAGCTGAACATAGTAACAAACCTAGACTGGTAAAATCAAGGTCAAGGTCAAGGTCATAACGATCCTTTTTGATTTGCCATAATCGCGTAAAAAATGGAATAGCGAATCAGTTCTTGAGGAAGAGACTTAATTATTATTATTTATTATAACAAATGTTCACCGCTTTAGGTACGCATAGACGCGATATAAATACGAACTCCTTGTTCCAAATTGTAAAAAAAATCTTTGTTCGCAATAAGTAAACGCACGTCATTTAGCAATCAAAAACATTTGACATTTTGGTTGATATGAAGTAAATTTTCAGATAGCAATTTATTCCGATTGCCACTAAAGTAGGGTTGATTTAGCAAAATTGGTTGTTTAAAATCCAAAATTAATAATGGATATGAGTAATTTTCCGGAATTGGAAAAATGTTGTTTCGTATTTCCTAACAATTATGGTTGCTACCTAATATCCATCATCGCGATGGGTTTAGGAGTAAGTCTCGTAGTTGTGATGCTTCTGTACGGTTTTGTTGACAACAGTACACTTTTTCAGAACTTCACGCGCCAAATTGACGAACAAATCAGACAATTATTAGTGTTGGGTATATTCTCGGTGGGAGCATGCCTGAGTTTCGGCGGATTCTGTCTCTTCCTCGGGACCATCAAAAGGAACGAGGACCTGGTCCGCTCCTTCATCATCTCGATCCTCGTCATAAGCTTTCTTATCCTCTTCGCTTTGATCCAGCCACCCGTATCGTGCCTCTTTTATTACAAAACGTGTCTAATTCATCAGGTTTCCTTAACATTCATGGCAATATTGACCACCTTCCTTTTCTTCTGGTTTAGCATTTGGTTTTATTTTATAATGGTAGCTGCAAATTACTTGCCACAATGTTACTAGTGGCTCTGTGAGCCGTAGACCTCGCGATAAACGAAACTTTGCCGTTGGAAAACTGTTATCCCCGTACATCTACATAAATCGCGGTCATTTTACCAACACCGCAAATAAGTTGGTAATCGCAAAAACCCCCATGTGTAAAATTTCGAAAAACTTAATCAACAAAAAAATCTATATTATTATCGGACCTGTTCACAAAATTTCACGAGAATCGGTTGAGAAATCCGACCTTTAGAGGAGAACAGCCGGAAATCCGCCGGACATACCTACGAAATCATTTTTGCCCAAGCTGAAACGGAGACGCTTCGCTCGCGCTCCGAACTCGCTCGGTCAGTAATGAAAATATATTTTTTTTATTTTATTTCCTTCAACACCCAAGCGTTACATTATCCATGACGCGTGTAACGGGACATTTGTCTCCTAGTGATCCCTGTCACTAGAGGATAATAATATGTCAGGCGAAGTCGAGTGACTTATCTGGCGAAATCGCGCGACACGGGTCGGCAGCGAAGACGTTGTTGCCAGACATGTTGGTCGAGGTCCGGCAACGTTGCGCCACTTCTCCCGACGTCGCTGGCAGCACGTGTCGCAGGACATTTGTCCCCTAGTGAATCCGTGGCTTAACATACATTCCTACCATACACTAGTTGACCCACCAGTCCATGTTGCACAGTGCAACAGCGCATAAAAATATTCGGGTTCATTCTCTCCCACACGCTCCCATACGCTCTATATATTATGCTATTCTTGCCGATTTCCCGAACCCGAAAGGCTTTTTAAAACTCTTGCACAGTACCTGTCTCATGCTTTTATTGAAGTACCTAAGTAAATACGTTAAGTTTTTACATACCTATTCACAAGAGCCCCGCATGGCAAATGTACAGTCGAGGACAGAAAGATGTTTACACTTTTTCACCTTATCCCATTGTAATAAGGTCCAAAAGTGTAAACATCTTTCTGTCCTTGACTGTACCAGATTTTTTCGGCAGAAACATATTTTCTCCTTTAACCTTCCGCCAAGCAGCAGAGTTTTCATCCCGCAGGTTCAAGCAGGTTCGAATCCCGGTATGGGCCAATATTTTGTGTCATGAGCGCATGAGTTGTTCCTGAGTCATTGATGTTTTCTGTGTATTTAAGGGCCGTATTAATAAACTCATCTCAACTCTGATCCCCGTCTCAAGATACGTCAATGTAAACGTCAATCCATAGAAAACTGTCATTTTTGACGTATCTTGTAACGGGGATCAGACTTGAGATGAGTTTATTAATACGGCCCTAAGTATGTTTATCGTTGCCTAGTACCCATAATACAGTCGCCATCATATATATTGCAGCAAACAAGGTGCTCACAAATATCTGAACACGACTCTATTGTCAAGGCGTTAGAGTGCATGTTCAGATATTTTTGACCACTCTGATATGTACTTGTATATTTGATGGCGAACTGTACAAACCTAGAGCTTAGTTTTGGGATTGGATCAATTTCTTTCATTGTCCCCTGATATATAATTGTATTTATTTATATTCAGAATACAACTGTAACTGTTCCAGGATAAGTCAAATATCTACGATAGAGACGCAGCATGTGCAGATCCCCACGGTGACCTGTGACCTGGCGAGCGACATCTCCACCAGCGAAGCGGGAGACTTGCCGCAGCAGGAGGAGAGGAAAGATACTTTAAAGGTTATTATTTATCCCTCTACTTACAGTACCTTATTATGAACAAAGTAATCACTGTTACGACTTACTCACGTTTACTTACTTACTCACGTACGTCAGGAAACTGCCCGATATCTACTCATGTGTGTCCGGGAGTTCGCGATAACACTGATGAAGGACTAGCAAGCCTTAAACATGCGGAGCCGTGTCCTGACGTTTATATGTGAGTAAGCCGTAGTAAATAGGTGTTTGTTTTGGTAGTATAATAATTCATGCTAATTTATTGTATGTTTATTGTATACTTAGGTGACAAAAAAATACCTATATATTATATAAAAATGAATCCCTATTTTTCCTTGGTAACGCCATAACTTCAGAACGGCTTGGCCAATTCGGCAAAATTGTTTTTCAAATATTCCTTGAAGTCCGAGGGAGGTTCTTAAGCCCGCTCCACATTCTCGACAAAACTACACGAGATTGTTTTGTAGAGATATTTGCCGAGATCGGGCGAAACCGAGAGCGGCCCACCACATTCTCGCCTTGCGCAGTTGTAATTGGACTTTCATCCAAGTTGGACGTCCTCGAAACTTCTGTCGCTACAGTATTATGCGCTGTAGCATATTACAATTACTTACATATCCGTGAAAAACGATAATTCTAAATCGTGATTCCATTTGGCCGCCATTGTGACTCACATCCAAAGACCGCACGCGCGCTTCCTGCGGTTGCCGTCGGCCGACTGGCGGGAGTGTGGAGGGGCAGTTTCGCGCAAACACGAGACTTCACGAGAGCCCTTTGATGTTTTGCCTTTTTACCGCCACGAAATGGAGACAACACGAATATACGCGAGACAATACGAACATAGACGAATACTCTCTCCACACTCTCGTATTCGGCAAGTCTCGTGTAGTTTTGTCGAGAATGTGGAGCGGGCTTTATGAAAAGAAGAATTGGATATTGGATATAGAGGGGGAACTTTAACCGAAGCAAAGCGAGGGCTGGTCGCTAGTATACAATAATTATTGTACGGAACAACTATTTTGAGAAATATGAAATGTTGTCGGGACGAGAATTAGGATAAATTAGTTTTGGTAGAGGACCGGTCGTTGTGTAAAACCTTGGGGAAGAGCTTTGTCCAGCAGTAGACGTCTTGCGGCTGATGATGATGATGAGTTATGCCCTTTCACTCACACAGAGTAAATGCAAGAGGCCAATATATTTAAGCATCGACTCATATCTATATCTTGACCTTTATAACCTTTTAACATTTATTGTTTCAGGTGGTCACATCAGCGCAAGTGACCCGCAACCCCCTCGCCACGTGCCAGCTCCGCTCCTCCGCCCTCTCCGTGAACGGTGAGCCGAAGGAACGCTGCAGAGCCCCCAGCGTCGCAATCGACACCGACATGGTCTCTGAATTCGACCCTTCCTCCTCAGATTCCGGCGTGGTTTCCCGCTGCGCCGTCGTCAAACCCCTCAAGCTTCGCATTTGCCAGCCCATCTTCGGCAAAAAAGCCGAGAGCTCGCGGAGACAAGAAAAAAAACAAGCGAAGAGCGAATGCGAACCCGCGCTCCCAAAACCCCACAAACCAAGAGATCCCGAGCGCGAGAAGAGGAGGTTAGCGAGGAAAAAAGAGAAGAGAGCTACGTTGATATTAGGGTTAATCATGGGGAGCTTCATCGCGTGCTGGCTTCCGTTTTTCTTCCTGTATATTCTAAAAGCAGCGTGTAGAAATTGCATAATTCCAGGCAGCGCTTTTGCGATAGCGTTCTGGCTTGGATACATGAACTCTGTTCTAAATCCTGTAATTTATACCATATTTAATAAGGATTTCAGAAGAGCGTTTAGAAGGATATTGTTCAAGTGATGTTTGGCCTACCTGTGCTGCTATAGGTGCGTGGCTAACCGCATCATGTTGGCGCAACAGAGGGCAGCACCAGGTCTTTATAATGTACGGTAGATCGCCAACAAACATTCAGTCTCATGTGATATCGTGACAGTGACAGTGCGCGTTGCACTGTGGTTTGGTGATATTTGGTTACGTTAGTTTGGGCAATAGTCGCTAGATGTCGCTAACAGTAAAAGTAATAAAAGCACAAATTAAACTTTATTTCTTTACAAATTTGTTACATATTTAAGAAATAACTTTACTATGTATAGTTCTGGTAAACATTATTTTACCTCTTGTTGCGATTATTTGTTAATAAAAGCTACCTAAATCTTATTTTATAGAATGTACCTGAAAATTAAAAGTGTCAAATAAATTATGACGCAATATACCGTAAATATTACAGGAAAACTGCGAATTTCCCGACATGTTTTTTATTATTTTGTATATTTTAACTATTATTACATTAGGTGTGTAATTTATTTTATTTATTTTGTGTGCAAGAAATAAAATTACCAAAAATCACAAAATCAAGGTACAACGCCAAAAATAAAATATGTATACAAACATACATTATCATAGTATATCTTAGGTCAGCTTTTTATTAGGCTTATCATATAGTTACTACATGTAAAAATCTTACAGATTTAAATATAAATAAAATATGAAATCGTTCATTCATGAAGTAACTTCAATTTACTTTGCTGTAATATAAAAATTGTAAAAATACATTTTGGTAGTGATTTTTTTTAATGTAGCAAAACCATAGGGTGTTTGTTCTGAGAGTTTCTTGAAGAAATGTTTTAGAATTAGTCTTTAAAAAATATTTTTACCATAAAATACAGATGGATTTAAAATAAGCATGGTTTTTTAATAGTTAAATACAAATGGTTTTCAAAGTAATAAAGTAATGCGGTCTTTAAGAAACTTTCCGAATAATACCAATAGAGTTTGTATAGACGAACTATAATACTGCAAACACTAAAGGATTTGATTATACTTGTAACCTAAATATTCCTTACAAACTGTAAAATATAATAAAGGAATTAAATAGCTTTAAAATTCATAAATTATGTATGTACTTACAACGTTAACATTTACCACGCAATAATATTTTATATTTCATTCGAAGCGAGGGGATTCTTCTTTAGTTTGTCAAAAAAAAACTGCTTAAAAAACACGATATTATGTTACTTACAGATTTTTGATGACGTCGTGTTAATGCAAATAACACATTTTTATCATTAAATATTTTTTTGATTATTTTTGTTTCGCGTATTGTAAATAATGAACAAACTATTTTAAAAGTGATAATACTTAAGTTTAATGTGTCCCCTTGCTATACACATGCGCTTAAAATATGTACAAAGTAGAACTATTTTGTAAACTTATTTGCTACTAAAGTCCTAAGATTCATTATATTCAACTAACACATACATTAAGATAATAAAATTCACATGGGATTGACTTGCATATAGATACACTAAACCCAAACTAAAAATACTCTAAACTAAACCCAACATCACTAAATACACTAAACCCAAAGAATTCATCTTTAGCTTCGAGCCGCTTTTAGTGCTGTCCTGGCGATCAGTAATCAACATAAGTTAAACTAAATTATTAAGTGTAAAGTTAGCTTATTACGTTTGATTGACAGCATGCTTATTGCTTAAAAAAAATCTACGTTATGTATCGGACACATTTGTAGTCTCACTGCCGCACTCAGAGACGTCAATTAAGTTTTAAGTTACATTAAAGTAGCTGCTGTCACTTTCTTTGCTATAGCAATAGAATAAGACGCAGCAACTCTAATGACACTTAAAAAATAATTGACGTCTCTGAGTGCGGCCGTTAGTTAACTCTGAAAGTATATTTATTGTTTTGGCCCATTATGATGTATATTAAATCAGATTTTAATTTCAAAAGTTGTAATAATTTCCGACTGTACTTAGTGAATCTATAGTACTTATTTTATCATTATTTTATTTCAAAATCAGAGTCAATAAATTATGGGACGTGTTAAGGCAGTTTAAAACCTGCCAAGTTCCTGGCAGGGAAAAGGACACAACTAATTAGGTTTTTTGTTAACTCTGTCCCTTTCTCTCTCTTGAAGGTTTAAATATTTTATAAAACGGCGTCAGGACTAATTACAGATGACGCGGTTAGCCTAGTTGCTAGCGGTCCCGAGTTCGAATCCCGGTATGGGCAAATATTTGGGTGATGAGCGCGAGTATTTGTTCCTGAGTCATGGATGTTTTCTATATATTTAAGTATGTATTTCTCTATATAAGTATGTATATCGTTGCCTAAAACCCATAGTACAAGCATAAAGCTTAGTTTGGGACTATTTCAATTTGTGTGAGATTGTCCCCTGATATTTATTTATTTTATATTTATTTAGTTAGGACAGCACTAAGCGTAGCTCTAGAATACATTTAATATAATTTAAACATGCACACTTTTTTTTTAAATGTGTACAAAAAAAATATTTTTATTTGTTTTTTTAATATATTTTTTTAATGTTTACTTTTGAATCAAAAATGTTTATTCTTAAGTTTAGTTGACAAAACACCATTCATCCTAAAAAAACCTTCAGCGTCCAATTCATCAATTATTACATAAATACATTGTAAAGACACGGTGGCAAACAAAAATTATCATTTTTGTGAGAGCGTGGGTATTTCTAGATTAATTATTATTTTATAATTATATTCAACACATTTTATTGTTAATGTAATAATTACATTTAAATTTTAAAAAATTTATAATCATTGTTGCCGGATTATTTTAAACCTGATCTTTTTTTGATATATTCAGCCACAAGTAGAGTAATTCTATTTTAACTAAAAATGACTGTGCCTCTGTGCCTATCGATCAAGCACTAACACAACAATAAAATGCACTTTATAATAATAAACAAAAATGAATAATATTGTCTTTAAATCTTTGTTATTTAAGTGAAGTAGGATATTGCTGATAAATATTTTCTGTGGCGCTGGACGCAAATAATTAGAAGTTAATTACTTGATTAATTTGTAAATAATTCGTAAGTTTTAATTAATTAGTATTTAAAAATTAACCAAAAAAGAACACCAAATACTTCCTGTAAATTTTCTAATCTTATGAAAAAAAAATCAGTATTCATAGGGATAAAATTACGTTTTGTGAATTGCCATTTATACCATAAAATGTATTTAGTTTTTTTAACGCTTCCCTTTGTAATTTAAGGTAACAGGTCGATAATTAACTTATTAATGATGAAAAATAAACTTATGATTAGAATTAGAATTTCTTTAAACAAATTAATCTATTACTTAATTATAAAGATATCAACTATACCTACGACTGATCATAGTTTACTCATCTTGTATTCATTCTGCGTATAATACAAGCTATTGTAAATTAATAAACCTTGTAAATTGTATAATTATTACAATTACAAATATATTTATAAATTATAAAAGAACAACAACGAGAATTTAATTCTAAATTGATGTAAACTTTCTTCGTTTAGAGAACTTAAGTACTTATAAAAATTAATTTTAAGTGTATAAATTAATCCTTAATTAATATAATTCGAAATAATAAAACTGCAACACCATTGCCGTATAGTAATAATTAGATTTTTAGATTAATTAACATTATAACACGTATGTACTGAAATCATGAGCAATAGAAATTGATTGTAAAATTTCTTTTTTAATTAAATCTTTTATAAAATTTCATAGAGTCTTCCAATGTATGTGTGATTCTACATAAAACAAAATATATTAGAAAATCAAATGTTTTGTTTCATTATAAAATAACACAGAATTTTATGTAGAAGGTATTTTTTGCACGGATAGAGGTTTATTTAAGACATAGATTTTTGCCATTACAATGTTGAATATTATAGTATTTAAGAAGATATTATATTTTATTTTAACGTTATGCGGAATAACAGCTTAATTATTTAAAAAAAGAAGGAACTGCGCAATTAAGCACCGAGCCCTTGCTATTTGCGAGTCGTCCGTCTTTAAAAAAACATGGAATCGAAAAATTGATTTCTTGTTTTTTTGCAAATAAAAAATGTTCTTGCTACACTTTGCCATTGCAAATGTCGTTCGAACCATTTTAAAATTTCACTAATCGATGCAATAATTTTAATTATACAAATTTAATTTTTAGATATGAATTGTAACTTACAACACAAAGTTACGATTGTAAAAAAAAATATAAAACTTACTAGATTTTCCTGAGCTAACGACTATGTCGATATTCTATATTACGTAATAAAAAACTAGCAAATTGTTCATGAAAAATTGTTCTAAATTTAAAATAATATTTAAACTTTAGATATACAGTACCTATCTAGAATTTGTTAAAACTATTTTTCTTTGATCGGAATACGTTATGTTTGTATTGTTCTTTATCGTGTTACATCTTATTATATATGATACGATACTACTAAATCTTATCGACTCAGGTGTAAATGAAAAAATATACGAAGTACCAAATATACAAATTTTAATCTTTCTTGTTTGGTTTGATTTGATCCTTCACCCTATCCTTCTAAAAATTCATCACTAAATGGCTGAACGAATTTGGATGATATTTGGCACACAGAGTCCTTATCCTGAATAAAATTGACGTACGGATACTTTTTTATCGATAATAAAATAATAAGCGATAAACAGGTTCACTAATGTTTTACCAAAAAACCTTTTACAAACATTCATTTCACAAACGTGTCATTTGGCAAACCGCTTTTTTCCGAAACTGTAAATATATTTCCCGATATAAAACTAATCTTTTCTCCGGGGGAATAACCTAACCTAACCTATAGGGTTCTATACAATGGTATAAAATAAATCCCGAAATTATGTACTGTTTCGGAAAAATGTGGTATGCCAAATGATTTGTTTGTGAAATGAATCAGTTTGTGAAACGTTTGGTAAAATTACAGGTTAATAAACGATTTCTGCGTGAACGGAGTCGCGGGCAAAAGTAGTTAAATAAGTTTATATCAAAATATTTTTGTCACAAGCTTTTATTACCGACTGTACTTTTACTGTACAGTCATGACCTGAGGGCTTATTGCCTAACGCACTCGCGATCGCGATCGACTTAAAAGTGACACAATTGCTTTCATTTTGTAGGCAGATTTGACTTCAACTGTCAAATATGAAAGCGATCGCGATCGCGAGTGCGTTAGGCAATAAGCCAAACTAACGAGTCCAACGGACCTGTCAATGTTGTGTTTATCATGTGACTAAACGCGCATAATACAATGTCACTTTCTGACTAGTGTGTGACTTGTGTGAGTGAGACCTATAAAGCTGTCATCTGTAAAGCTATATCGCACCGTATTTAACAATTATAGGAGTGTTTATTCTGCCCTGCTAAGTTTAAAGGAAGTATTTTACACAAAACTACTGTAGCAATTGCGACCTTATTAAGCAGGGCAGTATTATACACTTGTAAAAGCGCTACACACGGACAACAACTGTATCGAACCAAACCGCTATCGGTGCGGGCCACTAGCTGATTTATAGATACTTTTGCCCGTGACACAGTCCACTTAGGCATCGTTAAGCTCTGTTCCCAAGGGACTATGTCAATTCTATGCATAAAAATCTAGCTTATCTATGTCACTATCTGGCCCTCAAATAACTAAATTATAGACATTAACAAATAATTTGACAATTAAAGATTTTTTTATGGCAAGAAGTACACAGGCCTGCTATGTCTATAACATCAATTCGTATCTCCTTTCCTGCCTGAAAAACAGGACAAACGTAGGTACTTTCGCATTCGAATAAATTAAACACCGGCTTACTCACGTATTAATGTCGGTCCGTTTTCTGACATTCAGTGATCGGAAGTAAGGTCGACGTCAATAGAACTTGGAAAAGATGTTAACAAATTAGTACTGTTTGACACATAACCTCAAATATTCACCAAGCGTGTTTTTATTCAAAATAACGTATATTGAATAGTTATTTCATCTTATACTTAATATTAACATAATGATCTAGTGTATAAATCATTGCAAAGACCTCACTTGATCTTTAAAAGTACGTGATTATCGAGTAATCATGGTGAATTGGTTCGTTTGCTTTTGTTTACATCGTATGCAAGTTCTATTGACGGCGACTTTAGAGTTAATTTACCTAAACTTGACGCATGGGCTCGTCCAGAAATCATATGATCATCAACGAAGCTTGCCATTCTTGCAGCCCCTGAGTCAGTCACAAGTTCGCACGCCCGCCGCTAGGGAGCGCGCTAAACTTACACCTACCCTAATTGAAAATGCTATCGGAATTTATGCTCACCTAATAAACTTGCGCGGCTTGGGACCGAGGCATTCTATTTGTATTCCATATCAGAAGTTATTCTATAGCTAAACTTTAGAGTAGAGGTTAGCCTAGTTGGTAATCCCTGCTAGCGAACGAAGCTAGTGCTCCCGGGTTTGATTTTCATTTTTTTCCGAGTGTTGGATGTTTCTAAGGGCCGTATTAAACTCATCTCGACTGTGATGATCGATTGAGAAATAAATACATACATATAGACTTAGGCACGTACTAATAAATTCATCTTGACTGAGATGCCCATCTCAAGTCACGTCTAAACGTCAATCCATAGAAAACTGTCATTTTTGACGCATCTTATGACGGGCACCTCAGCCAAGATTAGTTTATTATTACGGCCCTCAGAGCCGTATTAATAAACTCATCTCGACTGAGATGTCCTTCTCAAGACTCAAAAATGGCAGTTTTCTATGGGTTGACGTTTAGACGTGACTTGAGATGAGCATCTCAGTCGAGATGAATTTATTAGTACGTGCCTACGTCTATATGTATGTATTTATTTCTCAAAATAACTATATTTATTTATCGTTATTTATTATTGGGTATTCTTTGGAAATAAGTAAATTTCATGTGATATTGCCACCTGATAATTTATTTATTTATTAAATCCTACTAATATTATAAATGCGAAAGTTTGTGTGTGTGTGCGTATGTGTTAGTTTGTTAATCTTTCACGCTGCAACGGTTTGACGGATTTGGATGAAATTTGGATGGAGATAGCTTATACCCTCTATTAACATATAGGCATACGTATAGGCTTTTCATTCCGGAAAATTTAAAGCTACATAATAAAGCAAAAAATAAAGCGGTCAGTTTACTAATATAAAACTAGATTATTATGTTATTGAGTATTTACTAAAGTATTTATTATATACTAGCGCCTCCCGGCTTTGCACGGATTAATGTTCATAAATTAACCTAGATAGTCCCTCTTAATATTGATGAAAACCGTTTGAAAATCCGTACAGTACTTTCTGAGATAAGCCTGGACAACCATAATATATAAATAATGTAGTGATGTATCCTGACTCCCTGGTCCTAACGTGAGTACTGATGTATAGTGGTATATTCGCGACCATTTTGATTCTTGAAGATTTGTTATGGCCTTAAACAACTAAATAGGTAGTTCTAACTTCCACAAATGACATGTTTCAAGTATTCTGCCCTGCTAAACTAAAATGCGATATCTCAGACAAAACTGCTGTAGCAAATGCTACCTCATTACTAACAGCAGAGGGCTGAATCTGCTTTGGCTATTGAATTCGAGATATCGCCTTATAGTTTAGGACGGCAGTATTATGAACTCCATGAAATTCGCGTAACATTTTGACCATAGCGTATTATTTCTTAGAGACATTCAGGGAAAACGACAATTTTCAATACGTATTCTGTCCTCGAAAAAGGCCGACAGAGGCATATTTTGTCCACAGTCCCCTGTGTGCTTCGTTGGGAATTATTAACCTGTGAGACTAAGTTGCCCCATCCCCTAGCATGCATGCACGAAAGTCAATCCTATAATTAGAAGTAGGTTAAAATCAACTTCTAAGATTTGTTTACATTGTTTGTTAGTTATAAGTGAAGTACAAAACAGACAAAGATTAATGGCATTTGCTTTTTGAACATTTTAGCAATAGGAGTTTAAATCCTATTAAATAGGTATTGTAGAAATTATTTGTACCTTGCATTATAGCAACGTTATTCGCTTTCAGAAATTCTTTAGTAAAATCTCAATTCGCGAAAAACTTGTTAACTTCGTTGCGTGTCCCGGTACCCAGTTTTAATGAGTTTGTCGGCACTAAGGTAGTATATCACTCAGAATTTGCGACAAAATGCTGAAATGTTTATTATAATACATGGCTTCATTAGACTACTGCTGGTATAGTTTCGGTTCTAGAAATTTAAAAGTTAATTTAAACAAAATAACACTTAGGACAATACAATTACGCTATTTTGTATTTAGCAAATTTAAATTAGTTTTTGTAGTACACCGGGGTACTTCTTTGTCTTACGCCTTATTGTTATCTGTTGTTAACGTTACGTGTGAGATTTGCACTGATATTTATCTATTTACGAAAACAAAACATGGGATTCCGTCAGACGTGTTACAACGTTGTCATAAAGTTACGTAAACTTACAGCTGGTGTGACGGGTACACCCTACACATCAGAATGGCCGTGTTTGCATTCAACAGTTAAAGCACACTCAACCGTGTGTGTTAGTGATAAAGTTGAATTGTTTGTTGTATAGGAGATAGGCCTTATTAAGTTGGTAAGACAACGCTGACGTGTCAGGCCTATCAAGTTTCAACATGTTCGGATTAATTGCTTTTGATAATAAGGCGAATATTGTTAGATGTTTTAACGAATATGTCGCCTTGCTTAGAGGTTAGAATAGTACATTTCGATGCTAGTGCGGAAAGTATGTCATACTTCACGAGTACCGAGATATCTTGCCACGAGCCGTAGGCAAGTGGCAAGACTCGGGACGAGTGAAGAATGACATTTCCGCACGTGTATCGAACGACGTTTTTTAACACAGTTGCGAAAAAATAAATCAATTTCAAACACTGATTCACTCATTTTATAAGCAACTTTTTGAAAACTTAAGATTGGTAAACAAATTTGTTGTAAGTTCGATCTTTCTCAGTGAAAATTTTTGACATTATGAAGAGGTGTTTTTTTTAGCTTTTATTCGACTAGAATGGATTTTGTTATTATTATTGAACCCGTTTCAATGAAAGTTTTTTTTCAAATGCATGTTCTATACATAAACATAAACAATTGTAAATATAAAACATTGTACTTTTATTACCTAAGTATTGTTATTTACGATTATTTGTCGTTTATTTATAAAAACAATATCGAATGTTGCCTTTGGAAACTTAAAACATTTTTGCAGTAAAAAAAAACGCCTCTTCATAATGTCAAAAATTTTGACAGGCGTTTCGGCAGCTATTCCGTTCCATTCAGACAACTTATTATGAACGGTTTTTCAATATTCAATATTAAAAAATAAACGTGTTATAATGATGAAGAGGTAAGTAATAAAATACCTATGAAATATGTATATTTTTCGTATTCTTACATTAACAGTAGGTTTTTATGTTGGTTACGACGTTTAAAGGAAACCAATATTAACACTCATCAATAAGTAGTCATGAATTGGAATACGTATAATTGGATATCTCCGTACTCGTGAAGTAATGACATACTTTTCGCACTTGCATCGAAATGTACTATTACTACAGTTAATATATACAGCAACTTGTAGAAATAATGAGGTTGACCGATGATCGCTGGCATCAGTCCTTCCATCACCACCCACGGCTAGAGCAACCGATGTAGAGTAATAACGTGGAGAAGGTGAGTGTATCAAAAAGACAATCTTTCTTAGTTTTTATTTAGCGCCAAGATCTCATCTTAGATTTTAGTTTGTGATGTTAAGTAGTCTGAAGCTCATATAGATATAAGCAAACTCAATATTTCTAAGTTGCCAACTCAAAGGACATAGATGAAATTGTATGTGTGTGTATGTGTGCGTGTGCGTGTTTGTTGAAATTTTGAATTTGGTACAATTATACTATAAGTAATAATAATATTCCAGCCTATATACGTCCCACTGCAGGGCACAGGCCTCCACTCACAATGAGAGGGTTTGGGCCATAGTTCCCACGCGGGCCAAGTGCGGATTGGGAACTTCGCACACACCGTCAAATTGCTTTGCAGGTGTGTGTAGGTTTCCTCACGATGTTTTCCTTCACCGAAAGCTCATGGTAAATTTACAAATTATATTTCGCACATAAATTCCGAAAAACTACTATAAGTAGGTACTATACTATAAGTAGGTAATAATAATTATGTATTTAATAATCAACGAGTTGACTACAATTGACTAGGCTATCGCTTCTCTTCTTTATATGAAACTCAATTTATTGCTAAGAAGTAACATTTCTTTGAGTCCCGGTTATGTCTAAGGGTTAAAAGGGTTATTAAAGTCCCAATTACTCAGAATATTTTAATGCTTAAGCTTAAGCTCAACTTAGGCTGTAGATCAAGTTTTATAATTAACTTTTTTATTGGTCTTATAAAAGTTTAACAATCCAGTTTCTTACCGAAAAGGTACTTAGTTTTATATAATGATATCAATAAATCTACGACAACGATTAACTTGACAATTGCGTAAAGCAGATATACACTATAATATAAAGAGGTAAAGTTTCTAAATAATTTTGTAAGTTTGGCTGTAAGAGGCAGGTATTTTTGAAGTACGGACTCAAATACGGAACCCTCGGTGCACGGGTCCAACTCGCACTTGACCGGTTATTTTAATTAAAGTACACAATGATACGCGCGACTCAAACGAATCTAACAACACACTATTTTGTCCAAAGGGGGCCATCCGTTCAGCTTCAAAAATGGAAAAAAAAACTATACGATAGTCGCATACATACATACAGGTACAGTCGAGGACAGAAATACAACCTTATTACAATGGAATAAGGTGAAAAAGTGTAAACATCTTTCTGTCCTCGACTGTACAATAATTAAAATTGCGAACTAAAACCCCACTGCGGCCTTTACATGCATGTACGAGATCAAATTTGACAGGTGCAGGGAAATAAATACATCTATTCCATATTCTATCGTAAGACTTAACGCTTAATGTTTAAAGTAAAAGTGTCTCGTACTGACTTTTATTACCTTTTATTACTAAGCTACTATAGCGATTTTCACTTTTTTTATAGCGATTTTATCATGACGGGGCACTTTTATTTTAAACCTAAAGCGTTAAGTCTTACGTTTGAATATGTATGTAATAGATGTATGGCCGGTTCCTATATTCACACCGCGGATAGATAACGTTACTTCAAATTCAAATTTGACACATGTTGTACGTGGCAAATGTCAAATTTTAACTCGAGGTGTCTTATCCACGGTTTGGATATAGGAACCGGGCAGTAGTCATTTTCCTAGCACCTGTCAAACTTTATCTCGTAGGTACAGTCGAACTCATAAGCAGCTGTACATTTTAGTACCTTGTCGCAGTATTGACGTACTAAATTCAAACTATTGACACTTATACTTATAACTTATAATACGTAACTGCGACATGGTACTAAAATGTAAAGCTACTTATGAGTTCGACTGTACATGCAAACTAGGGGGCCTGGCGACTTTATGACGCACCTTGATAATTTTTATTTAGCCTTGACACTAGCACGTTTTTGCCGAAACATATGACATTTCATTCATTGAAAACGGTCCACTACTTAAAAGATAAAAAAGATAAAAGATATTTATTCAGTAAGTAGGCCGCACGGGCACTTTTACACGTCAAAATCTACCAGCGCTTCCCAAGAGGAGACCACTGCTGAGAAGAAGCGCCGCAAGAAACTCAACAGTTAGTCATTTTTTAATAAAAAATATAACAATGTCACTACTTATTCTAGCATTATATAAAACTGTAAAAATAATATTAAATATCTGCGTAGTTTTCCAGGAAAACATGTCAGAATGACTACGAGAAAATTTATATATATATATATATATATATATATCACACAAAACAGTTTTGACATGTCTTCCTACATAAACCGTGTCCCCTAGACAAGATACAGCGTTTACATGATTTTTATGAGGTATGTACGAGTAGTAGGTAAGCTATTGAACATTAAACATTAGTTAATTTTCTGGTTTAGGCCAAGCATTTTTGTCCGTTAGATAGTCCTCGACCCTATAGTACGCCTTTGACATCAACGACTTTTTCAAGTAATTTTTAAGTGCTGGAAGGGGTAACTCTAAAACTACGTCGGGTAATTTATTATAAAAATGAATGCATTGACCTACAAATGATTTATATACTTTACGGACACGAAACTTTTTTATGGCAATTTTATTTTTATTCCTAGTATTTATATTATGTATATCAGAATTTTTAACGAAAGAGTCTAGGTTCTTAATAACATACATAATATTTTCATAAATATATTGGGATGCTACTGTTAAAATATTAATTTGTTTAAAAAGTTCTCTTAATGAATCACGGGAATTTAAGTTATATATAGAGCGAATGGCCCTTTTTTGTAACACAAATATAGTTTGTATGTCAGCTGCTTTTCCCCAAACCAGAATACCGTATGACATAACACTATGAAAATAACTATGATAAACTAAGCGAGCTGTCTCAACATTGGTAAGTTGTCTAATTTTCCTACCGGCGTAAGCGGCCTTACTTAATTTGCCTGCTAGAACTGCTATATGGGGACTCCATTGCAAATTATTGTCTATAGTTATGCCTAAGAAAAGTGCCTTATCTACCATTTCTAAACACTCGCCATTAAGAAAAATACTAGAATTTACTGGTTTAACATTAGGCAAAACGAACCTAACACATTTAGTTTTCTTAGCATTGAGTAGTAAGTTGTTACTCGTAAACCAATTAAGTACTTTAACAAGCGCGGCGTTTATGCTACTGTAGTCGACGGATTTTCGGTCTACCTTGAAAATGAGTGATGTATCATCAGCAAATAGTACAATATCACAAAGTGTATCTACTATGGGTGGTAAGTCATTTATATAAACCAAAAATAAGAAAGGAACTAATATAGAGCCCTGGGGCACACCTAATTTAACTGCAGCGCCAGCAGACTGCATATTGTTTACAACAACCGTTTGTGTTCTATCACTGAGGTAAGAAGACATAAGTCTTAGAGCATTATTTGATAGACCATAATGTTCCAATTTTAAAATAAGGGTCGCATGATCAACGCAATCAAAAGCTTTCGAAAGGTCACAAAATATTCCTACTGCATCACAAGATGTCTCCCAGATATTATATATATATTTAATAAGAACAGATGCTGCATCAGTAGTGGATCGTCCCTTGGTGAAGCCGAACTAATTACTGTTAAGCAGTTTATTTCTATTGAAGTGACCTAACATTTACTTCTCAAAGACTTTACTTAGAACTGGTAGTATAGAAATGGGCGGAAATTCGATAAATCACTCTTCTCGCCCGACTTAAAAAGTGGTATGACTTTACTATATTTCATTAGATTTGGAAAGACCCCCTCAGATATGCAATTATTGTAAATTAATGCTAAGTGGGGTGCAATTACCTCTATGATATGATGGACAACTTTAACTGACGTTCCCCATAAATCCTCGGTTTTTTTTAAACTGAGAGATTTAAATGCCTTTACAATGGCAACAGAATTTACTTGACTAAATTCAAAGTTTATATTACATTTACTGACATTATTACAAAGTAAAGATTGAGCGTCAATCGCGGATGATTGAAGACATTTAGTTGTATTAATTGCTATGTTAGAAAAAAAATCTTCGAAAGCTAAGGCTACGTCTGTATTTGACGTGATTTGTTTGTCTCCCGTGTTTAGTATGATTTGATTATCACGAGTTTTAGATTTACCCGTTTCCCGATTTATGATATTCCATACAGTTTTTACCTTATCGTCAGAAGCTTTGAGTTTTAAACTAAGGAAATTTGCCTTAGCAGTTAAGCAAACTTGGTTGAAGGTCCTCGAATATTTCTTAACGTAATCTAGGAAATCAGCGTTCTTGTTCTCCTCCCTCTCTCTATACAGCTCATAAAGTCTATTCCTACTCCTATGAATGCCTAAAGTAGCCCATTCACTAAACTTGGTTTTCGACCCAGAAATAGTTTTCATTTTGAAATTGGTATTAAATTGATGAAGAATTACGCCAAACAGTTCTTTATAAATACTATTAGAATCATTCTGTGAGAACGGTAACGCACAGAGATCCCTCTGAACTTTATTTTTGAATAATTCCAAACGATTACTAGTTATGGGTCTGTATTTTATAGTCTGTGGAATTTGATTAAAATAATTAAGGAATGAAGCCTTTTGACCACTGTGGTCGGAATGAAAGCAATTAAATATTTGCTTATCCAAACATTCGCAATTACAAAAAATATACTTAAGAAGAAGAACTGCATAAATAAATAAGTACACACATAGAATATTAAATCACTTAGTCAGATAAAAACGGGACTGTCTGGAAACTCATCCCCTCGACAGTCCGGTCAAAACCAAATCGATTCACCCATTCAGAATAAGTACCGTTCCCCTAAACGAAGAAGGAGATAGACAAAAGGGCACAGATAGTCTTCAAGCACATAACACCCCTTTGTTTCAGTAAGAAAAAAACACTTGAAATCTAACACAGCCGAACTTTCCACAGCAAATAAAGCCACCAGCAAAAAACAGTGTTTCCACTCCAATTGAAGACCACTGCCATTTTGAGAACTAATGTAAGATAAACTGGCCGTTTGTACGGTTTAATTCCCTAAAGGGCCCTGTAGTGTTGCCCCTGAAGCAGACGCTGTCGATATCGATAGAAAATATCGAGCACTCTTTTCTGGAACTTATTTTGTTCCAAAACTTGAAAGAATGAAAGAAAGTGTGAAAGGTGGCATGATCGAGTGTTCTTAGCTAAGTTTGGTAAAAATTCGTTACGTCATTTAACAATTACGAGCTCTGAAAGTAACCCTTACTTTCTATCGGGAGTTGTATAGATCTATTTAATAGTTATTAAGGGGATTGCGAGGTGACGGCTTTCCATACAAACGGCGATAACGTTTTTCACCCCCTAAATGTTAACCGATTTCGACCAATTTTTGATACGATTTCAGTCGGAACAAAAACTATGTTCGTACGTTTCGTTTTTTTCAATATTATTAATAAATTTCGATTTATTCCCGTTTTATTGTTTTCATACAAAAGTAATTTTGGCCATAATCTCTTTACGACTAATCAATATTTTAATAAACGAAACATACGGACATAGTTTTTGTTCCGACTGACCAGATATCGAAAATTGGTCGAATTCGGTTAAAGTTTAGGGGGTGGAAAACGTTATCGCCGTTTGTATGAAAAGGCTAGATTTTGCAGTTGGCTCACAGTCCTCTTAAGTAATCCAGCAAGGTGCAATTCATGAGAAATATCCGAACAAGCTTTTGTACATTTCGACTATATTTTGTCGTTCGTCGATATCAAACGGCACCAAGTACCTACTTTCCCATCCCTAAACACGTTAAAGATGCTATTTAATTTGTGGAATCTTGTTTTTCAGTCTTTTTACAGTCCTTTGTGCGAGAAACTAGGAGCTCGTTCACTTTTTGTTGTGACTTTGATTACATTGCCAAGTTTTCGATGAAACAAAATGGCTGTATTTAATGGAACTAAAGAAAATACAATAAAAGCAAGCTATGGACTGGGGCGAGCCTTGGGAGTTGTCTGTTCAGCAGTGCGGTTTCTCAAATATTCAATTACATATGACAAAAAAGCAAGCTTTTAATTTCGCTATTTTAGCGTTGTTTTTTTTTTATTTAAGTACCCCAGGGAGGTATTATCACATCCTTGAACTTGAGCACTGGCCGAGCCAGTATAAACCGGTTTAGGTCCGTACGCAACGAAGCCGCCAGTGCTCACGCACACACGCGCCTTAAGCTTGTAGTAGTGTACCTATTATAGCGCGGTTGTATGAAGCTTTGTCGCTGTTTCGTTTCTTTACTCGTGTTGTAATGGTTTGAAACCTCAATAAAAAGAGGATAACATTTCGAAAACAAACCTGGGCCCTTAGCCAAGATGCATTACGCTAATCAGCGTTTCTATTCGTTTCGTTTTTAAACCAATCGCGTCACTGGTACATCACGTGATACGAAGAGTCACGTGATCTACCAGTGACGCGATTAGTTTAAAAACGCAACGAGTAGAAACTCTACTATCTTGGCTAAGGGCAGTGTTCAGTTTCATCCCAAAAAATCATAATTAAATGGTTGTGTGAATGTTATTTATCCAGCTAATTAATAATTTAGTACTTACAAGTTTGCAGTGTAAGTTAAATATTCTAGCCAAAGACAGCCTATCCAAGTTATACGTAACTAAGTTCGAGCAATCCGAAGTCCTATCCCAGGTGGTTCGAGAAGTTGGCCACATCCGACCACTCTCGAGTTAAGTACGGGATCTAGTTTATCCATATACGATAATAATACCTCCTAGCGCCCCCAGTTCCTCTCACAGAACAATAACTTATAGCGCACCGCCCAGATATAACTTTTCCATACGTATATATTTATATTATATAGAAGAAGAAGAAGAAAAGAAGAAGAAAACATTTATTCGTGACAAATATCAGCAAAGGACAGAAAAATACACACAGAAAGAATGTAATCACGAAATGGTCCCAACTCAGCGTAATACCGGCATTAAAGTCGGCGCTGGTCTTCCGTTCAATGTTCCTGTATCGGGGCAACAGTTCTTTGTTATGCAAGGCTGCAAAGTTGTTATTTGGAGCGAGAGCCAGTATTGAATCCCGAGTTAGCGAAGGATTCTAAAATAGAGTCCTGAGCATAACGAGGGATTCAAGGCCTCGAGACCCGAATAACTTTGCTGCCATGCGAAATACACATTTTTTTTACCTCAATACTCGTATGTTATGCGGAAAACACTTGGTGTTGGAAAAACAATTACACGAGCGCCACGAGTCAGTTGTGGCCGTCGTCGCGCAGCGCCCCCTCCGCGCTCAGCACCAACATTACTTTCCACGCTAGCGGTTAAAGTGGACTTTTGCGCGCAGATTTTGACCGAAACAGAAAGCCTTTCCGAGCTGGTCAGGTGAAAAATAAATGCCTGTCCATACTTTTTAATTCTAACACTAAACATTGTTTTATCATGTAAAATAAAATGTTTTATTTTTGTACAAAAACTTTGTATACAATGCCTACATACTTCTTTAAAAGTTTAGGATGCATTACTGTAATTTAAGGCCTTGAATCATGAGTTCCTTTGGGCGTTTAGTACTAGTTTAATTTGTGACGTTCTCAATATAAAGGGACCTTATGGAGAAAGGCAGTTACGCTCTTCTTGTTCTTGTAACTATACGAATACTATGGTAACAGTTCTAAAAACGGCGTAACCGCCTGCCTCCATAAGTTCCCTTTATATTGAGAACGTCACATATTATTCTTATTGAAGAACAGGGTCGAAAGCTGGGGGATATAAAAACGAGACCTTCAGCGCTAGGAGGTTAAATTAGACACGACATGCTTACAGAAAGATGTTTACACTTTTGGACCTTATTACAATGGAATAAGGTGAAAAAGGGTAAACATCTTTCTGTCCTCGACTGTATTTAACTTCACGCGTTTGTAACATACATAATGACAAGTACGTTTAGTTCAAATCCAGTTAACCCCGGTTTTAGCCCGGTGAGTAAATGTCAGATAAAATTTTAATGAACTTTGTAACTAGACTGGCCACACAGAGACCAACATGACCCTGCTGGACCGAGCAAGCACGAAATAAAATGTGACAGGAGCTAGGGAAAGGAATGAATACATCTATTCCATATTCTAACGTAAGACTTCGCTTAAGGTTTGCTGGCTGGCTGGCTAACTTGGCCTTGTTGCAACTGGATTTTTAGGGTTCCGTACCAAAATGGTGAAATATTTACAGTTTCGGAAAAAAAGCGTTTGGCCAAATGAAACGGTTGGGAAATAAAACAGTTTGCGAAACGTTTTTCGACCAAATTAAAGGATACCTTTTTTGCTTTTCCTCATCGAAATATGATCAACAGGATCTTTATAAACCCAACCTAAGTCAGTTTTACCAGTTCTCGTTTTTGGAACGGACTGAAATATTAAATCAGATTTTAAATACCATAAGGTTTATACGTGTACGTAGTCCAAATTTCACTTACTCGTACATAGTATGAACTATAGTCGTCTGACTCCGTTTATTCGCTTAGTTCTTTTAAAATACGCAACAGATTTTGATGCGATTTTAACCATTATTTAGAAGACTTCTTCCGAAAGGGTTATGTGTAAATACATACAGTCAAGGTTATAAATATAAACGTTCAGAGTGCCGAAAATATGTAACTACGACCTTATTACGGTGACATAAGATCGTGGTTACATATTTTTGATGCTTTGGACGTATATATGTTTATAACCTTGACTGTATACATAGATTCCACCACGTATAAACCTGGATATTACAGTGTCTTTAAGCTGATTTTTATAGAGTCAGAAGGTGGCAACAGCGTCGTCACTACTGTACTTGGTAACTAAATGGTTGTTTTATGGTCTCCATGCCATGAAAAAACCTTTTTCCGTGTAAACCAAGTACATATTTGGTCACTTTAAACTTTACTAGCTACCCGCCCCGGCTTTGCACAGGTAGCAGAGCAAATACGCACCTAAACCTTAATGAATTATACCTACATTTAAACCTTCCTAATGAATCACTCCGTCCATTGGTAAAAACCGTATGAAAATCCGTTCAGTAGTTTTGAGTTTATAGTTCAGACAGACAGACACGGCGGTAGGGACTTTATTTTTATAATAATGTAGTGATAGTTCCATGTCACCACCATCAATCAGGAATTAAATTGGTCCACGGTACGTCTTGAGGCTAAAATAATCATGGTAACGATGATGCTAATGATGAAATACAAAACTGAACTAAAACTCTAACACATTTTAAACCTGTTTACTTCAAAATCACACTTGTATTACTGAACATTTTTCATCAAGCCCAATTTTAGTGTCTTCTCCAGCAACTTCGAAACAACGCAGCAGACAAGGGCAGATAATTGGAAACAGTGTTATACAAGGGATTATGATAAACGGACAGCACAGCCACGCAAGATGACACATTTTTTTAAACTATACCCTTTTATGCACCAACAATGTAACAATTTACTTGCTCTCTTAAGAGTGCAGATCACTTTATCTTTTTCAATTTCTGAATGATTATTTCAGTTCGTCTTTGTAGTTTTCTTACTCTAGTAAATCTTTTTAAATACGCCTTGTTTCTCTATCCTTCTTTTTTTATAATCTTCTTAGTGTTCTTGTGTCTTCGATTTATTTTTAATTTGACTACTTAGCCACTGTCTCTCTTCCTCTTGGATAACCTTGATTCTTTTAAACACTCTATATTTCTTTGGCTTTGTCCTTAACTAATATTTATTGTCATCCATCACCGTCTTCTTTGTTTGGAGGAATTATACATTCAAAACAGCAGTTGAAAAAAGGTATACAAGATACAAATGGACTCACAAGTAGCGGTAAGATATATACCATGAGACACATCTAGTCAATATTACCTTCTTCGGAAGGTAATATTGTTATAGTAGTGAAGAAACTACCCTATCTAGAAGGTTATAGACTGGTAATCATCACAGGGAAAACTGACGAGGAAATCGAATTTGTTATGATACTCGATGGTCCGACACCACCTTAGTTATAGTTAAAATTGATTTCCGAATTTCGTTCTTTACAGCACTCGTTAACCAAGTAAACAGGGGTAAAACAGGGAAGAAAACAACAGTAAAACGGGACTCCGAAAAAGATACCAGGTATAAGGAAAACGCACATAGAAACACTATTGTCTGTAATTTATCGGTGTAGTTTCTCTTGATAATTTTGGAGGTAATTTCGGGTTCCTTTTGTTACTTAACTAGAATTTAAGACTTGTGGTTTCAGGAGACTTTTACAATGTCATTGTTGATTGTACTTCATTATTGACAAAAAAACGTCACGTGTTTGGCGATGGTAAAAAGGTGAGTCCACATTGGGTTGCATACAGTTTTATGGCATACTGTTGATAGGCATAACAGTTTGAGTCATAACGATCACTTCGCATAACTGTCAAGAGGCATAAATTAGTTCGCATACTATTTTTAATCATAATTTTGAGAGCATAAATAACAATTGTCATACATTTACTGCGCATAAACGTTTGAAGCATAATTATCAATCGCCATAATAGTTTTGCGCATAACATTTTTACGTCATATAAGACAAACGACAGGCTAGAGCGTCTGCAGAATGTTTGCATTCGGTATATTTTTGGCCTAAGAAAGTACGACCGCGTGTCGATGTTCCGTGCGCAGCTAAAATGGCTTCCTATCCGTCGTCGTAGGGATGTACATGTACTTTCACTCCTCTTCAATGTCCTCTTCCTTCCTTCTTCCCCTCCCTATCTTTCCGAAAGATTTAGCTTTCTGGCCTGCGGCAGCGGTCATCGTCTGCGTTCCAGCGCCAATCTTTCTCTTGCTGTTCCGCCTAATAAAACACGTGTCTATTCTAGATCCTTCACTGTCCGTGCTGTCCAACTATGGAACGAGCTTCCGTTGTGCTTAAGAGAATCACCTTCTGGTAACTCTCTTAAAAGAAATTTAAAAGCGTTGTGGCTTGATGAATCGTGAAACCAAACTCCGTAGTGCTTATTTATAGGTTATCTATTAGCTGTTTGTGCTCTTAGTTAGTTCTTATTTAAGTATAAGTATATGTATGTATGTATATATATATATATATATATATATATATATATATAGGTGTAGGTATATGTAAGTTTACGTTAGTATATGTATTTATTTATATGTTTAATATTTATGTAGTTACATGTATTATCAATATTTCTAACTGATAGTTTAATATTTTGAATACTTTTTGCTACTTTTTGTGCAAAACTTGTATGTGTCTAACCCCATGCATTGTCCTTACTCATCTACTTCAGGGTTAGCTGGAAGAGATCCCATTTAGGGATAAGTTCGCCTTTGTACTTTAAATTTACGATGTCAATGTATTATTTACTTATACTTTTTGTGCAATAAAGAGTTTACATACATACATACATACATACAAACATTTTTAATCCTTCGTATGAATAAAGTACGAGTATTACAAACACGACTACACCGCAGACACTCGAAGACTGTCTGTATTGCGATGGGCTTCGAACAACATATTTTTAACAATATCGACTGCAGTACAACCACATGATGTACGAGAAAGTCGACGGAGCTCCGCTTTGCGGAGCTCCTGTAGTTAAGGCGCTTTGCGCCTTAACACAACTCTAACCTAACCTATCAAGTTGAAATTGACCTAATTTATTTATCAAATTACATTACGTACGCATTGGTAAATTAGGTCAATTTAAACTATATGTCTATTATCATAATTTATGCATTGCAATTCTTATGACTAAAAACGTTGAGCTTCAATATTATGACTAAAAAAATTCTGACAATAAACATTATGATTAAAAAAATGACATAGTATAATTAGGATTAAAGACTTTTATGAGCAACAACTATATGCGTAGTGTTATTCCAATCGAAATTATGCCTATAAAAGGTACTTATGCGACTAGAGGGAGACCCTAAAAAGGTTGGCTAGTGCAAATAGAGACAAGATTTTGGGCATTTTCATAAAATATTGCATTAACTAGGAACCCCGTATTTAAAATTCTTAACTGTTATTGTTGGCTGGCTGGCAACTATTACCGTCTTCTTCTTACTTCATGTGTTAAAAGAAGACGAACATAGGTAGTTGCTGGTCAAACATTATCGGGAAAAATGTTACTCATGTCCCTTAAGTTTCCTATCACAGACTCTCGACTCTTCATCGAGACTACAATTTACAACAATCACCCATGAAATTTCCAGAAATGTCATGGATTTTTCAATCCATAAATTTAAAGCCTTTTTCACAAGAAACTAGTTAATTTATCTGCCAGTTAAATTTAGCTTTCTTGTCTGTTTTCAAGTGTAAGAAAGGGAAAGGGCTAAATTTATTTGTCAGATACTATTGTGAAACAAGCGGTAAGGCTTATGGTTCTTATTCGTGTTCCAAATAAACATTCATCATTTTTGTCCTTTATTTTTGATATCTACACCCATATTATAAGCGGTTATATTAGCACTGTCAGATTGCCGCTCTCTGTCATTAATCCTCCATGTTGAGCACCACGCATGCTGCCAGCATTTAAACTTCATTTCTGAAAACGAAAACGCAGTCGTAATGAGCAAAAAAAGCCTTTAGTCGCATGTCGTCCCGTTTGCAATTTGTCCCGTTCGCAGTTCGTCCCGTTCGCAATTTGTCCCGTTTACAATTCGTCCCTTTAGC
The DNA here is from genome assembly GCA_963241965.1 of Tortrix viridana. Taxonomy (NCBI): domain Eukaryota; kingdom Metazoa; phylum Arthropoda; class Insecta; order Lepidoptera; family Tortricidae; genus Tortrix; species Tortrix viridana. The sequence goes on along the minus strand of OY725194.1, from coordinate 8,790,044 downwards.
AAATCGTCCCATAAACGCACCTCGTCCCATTCGCACTTCGTCCCGTTCGCAATTCGTCCCGTTAGCAAACCGTCCCGTAAACGCACCTCGTCCCGTTCGTAATTCGTCCCTTTAGCAAATCGTCCCGCAAATGCACCTCGCCCCATCCGGAATTTGCCCCTATTGCAATTTGTCAGTTGCAGTCATTCAGTCAGTCAATCCAGGACTTCTCTCTTTATGTAATTATATATGTATACACAGAAAACTTATAATTCAAATTTATTTCACTAAATTATAATCGGAACACTTCGGCAAAATAATAATATTAATAATAATATTAATAATAATATTTAATAATAATATTATTAATAAAATTAATTGTGGGACGATTTGATAACGGGACGAATTGCGAACGGGACGAGGTGCGTTTACGGGACGATTTGCTAATGGGACGAATTGCGATCTGGACGAAGTGCGAACGGGACGAGGTGCGTTTACGGGACGATTTGCAAACGGGACGAATTGCGAATGGGACGAATAGCAAACGGGACTACCTACAAAAAGAAATGAGATCCCATCAAAAACATAAAATGTATAAAAATGTCAAGTCTCGCAATGTAATGCTTGCACCGTAAAAAGTTGTGAGATCTCATGTAAAGCCAAGCCTAAGCCTATTTAGTGAATGTATTGGCCCACTTGAGTGTCCCACTGCTGGGCAATAACTTATTCCTTATTCCTAATATAAATTAATTAACGATTTGAAAAGGTATTTTCACGCAGCAGCGCTTTATTTGTGCTGTGTGATTGCCAAGAAATAAAGATGTCTTATAATATGTCTGTACACGTTTTTAATAATAAATTAGTATTTCAACATTCCTTTGTTCATATTTTCTATCTAAATTATCTTAATAAACATAACTGTTAAATACATAGCTAGCGTATAAATATAGCTGACGCCATATCGATAGCTAGGTATGTAGCTGTGTCGCTACACTTATTTTTTCTTACTTGATTTTTCTGTACCAAAACTACTTTTGGATATATAATTTGATCTTCTTTTAAAGCTATCAGTTTTATTTTAATCGATCGAGGCAAATAAATATAAAACCAGGTAGGTACTTACGTTTGTATGGGAACGCAAGTGTCCCGAGTATAACTTTTAAAGTTAAGGGCCTGTTTCACAAAAAGTACCTAAATTTTATCTGCCAGTTCAATTTAGCCCTCTGCTTGTCTATTTTCTAAAAACAACAAGGCTAAACTTATGTCGGTATGCTTTCCGTAACAATTGTGAAACGGGCGGAAGGACCTCTATAATCGGTATCTTATAGGTATCTTATTCGAGTTCCATATGGACATTTATCATTTTTGTCTGTTATTTTTGATATCTACACGCTTATTATAAGCCGTTATCTTGGCATCGTCCGATTGCTGCTCCCCTTCGTCCTCCATGCTGAGCACCATGCATTGGCAACATTTAAACTTCATTTCTGGAAAAAAGCAAATCAAAACCACCATCATGATGAAGACGCAGTGGAAGATTACCAACAGCGGACTTAACATGTATGAACGAATACATCTATTCTATTAGGACTTAACGCTCTAGGTTTAAAATAAAAGTGTCTCGTCCTAGCTTTTATTACCTTTTATTACTAAGCGACTTTCACAGTTTTATATTAAACCTTAAGCGTTAAGTCTTACGGCGGCAAAGATTCAACAGCATATTCTTAGCAAAAGTGTAAAGGAGCGACCACACCGCTGCTCAAAATACGGTGACGCAGTGACGTGACAAATACTCCACGTTTCTAACGCAGACCGTCCTCACCGCATCTCTCACACTGCGATTCCGTACCGTCACCGTATTGAGCTTCGGTGTGGTCGCTCCTTATCCGCCACTGGAAAGACGTCCACAGCTGGGCATTGATAACCTGTGAAAGCTGTACACCGAGGTATTGTTTAACAACATCCGCGGCCTTCCTGCGGGGCGTGCGGGGGGACAGACGTGTGCGCATTGGGATAGCTATTACGTTACGTGACGTGGAGTTGCGGACGCTAACATCACATTATAAATATGTGACGTTCTCAATATAAAGGGACCTTATGGAGGCAGGCGGTTACGCCGTTATTAGAACTGTTACCAGTATTCGTATAGGTACAAGAATAAGAAGAGCGTAACTGCCTTCCTCCATAAGGTCCCTTTATATTGAGAACGTCACATATAGCTAAAGCAGTAAAGAAACTACGAACATGTTCGAAACGTCGCACTCAGGCGCACGTGTCAACGAGACCCCTAAGCGAACATGGCAGTGCTGTGACGGGTGACGCGTGGAGACAATAATTGTCGAGTCGTGCGTGTGTGAGTGCGACGTTTCGAACGTTTGTTCGTAGATTTACTGCTTTAGATATATTTTTACTGTTACACCGCCACCTGTACTAGTGTCACGACTTAAACCCGGAGGTATTGTCCAGGGTTTCTGGAGAGTTATCCTTAGAAGCGTGTACGTTACCTTTCACACACAAAGGCAAACATGCTAAGCACGGACACGATACACACGGATAGCAACACAGCTTAGGAGAACAAACACACAGACACATTGACGTTATTGTTATAAACTAGTAGAAAATATTCTATAAGTACATTTATGATAGTTTAATTTAATTATTTTTTTGAGTTAGCGTACGTCATTTTTAAACCTAATTATTGTCTTTGCATGATCTTTTGGTCTTTGTTATAGTCTTTGGTAGAGACGAAGGTTACATCATTCTCATTGTTTTTCTCCTATCCGACATTCAGAACGCGCGGAGTAAATTCCGGAACGGATTCGCGGAATGATTCCGTACGGAAAAATACGTGAAGAAGAAGAAGAAAACCATTTATTCGTGACATATAAAAATACAAAAAGAAGACATGAAACAAAAAGTAGTAAAGGTCTTATGTCACGAAATGGTTCCAGTTCAGCATAATGCTGGCATAGAAGCCAGCGCTGGTCTTCCACTGAGACCATCGAGTGAAGCTAGAGCAGGTTACATTTTGGGTAGGTTACATAAAGTGTTTAGGCAAGAACAGGTTACACTTTGGGCAGTTTACATAACAAGTGTTAAGGCAACGTATTGTAGCAAGAGATGAGAAAAATAAAAATAATATGACAAATTTAATGTAGGTACCTATGAAAGCAAGTAATAAAAGACAATATGAGGATTAATTAATAAAAAAGGACATAAGTATAGAACAAATTATATACAGCTTGTGTCGTGGCTTAAATTTTCTTGTTTTTGATATATATATATATATATATATATATATATATATATATATATATATATATATATATATATATATATATATATATATATATATATATATATATATATATATATATATATATATATATATATATATATATATATATATATATATATATATATATATATATATATATATATATATATATATATATATGTATATATATATATATATATGTATATATATTTTTAACTTAATTCTAAAACCTTGAATACTGTGCAGGTTCCTTATTGGCGGTGGTATATTATTCCAACATTTTGTTGCTGCATATCGAAAACTTCCTCTGAAGGCAGCTGAAGCATGTCGGGGTGTTAGTAGCTGCAGACCTAGAGCTAGAGACTGCTGATGTGTAGGGTAACCAATCACTTTGTATATAATTTATGCATTCGGGTCTCCTGATTCGGAAAACGGATACGGATTCCATGCCCTGGAACCGTACCTACATGTGCGGCCGCCCTTATAATGAAATTCATGGATAGGCCATAAACTCACTTTTACATCGATCGTCTATGAAAAACCGGTCAACTGCGAGTCAGATTCGCGCACCGAGGGTTCCGTATTTAAGACGGTACTTCAAAAATATACTCTAGTAAAAATAAGTTTTATTTACTACGAATTAAGGTCCATTTTAGTATGTGTACGTTTTAACAGTAATTTTTAGAGATTTTATAATATCTTGAAAACGATTTTTTGTTTTACTACCGATTTGTATTCCTAATATCACTCTTCATAATTTTTTTCCTCATACTTTTTTTGTTCTTAATTTATTATTACTACCATCGGAACAGACAGTTATCATATTTTTTTTATTAATACTCATTTGTATTCATAATAATCACTCTTCATAATTTTTTTCCTTATACTTTTTTTGTTCATACATTTTTACTACTACCAACGGAGCAGGGACTTAGAAATAGAAGGGTGATTCTTCGCTCATCGTCTACTATATGTAAGTACTAGTTAAAAATATGTTCATTTCTGGCGCTTCGCCGGCCGCTACCGCGGCACGCTCGCTTCGCTCCCTCGGCTCGCGCGCTGTAGGGTCGCAATTCTACCTAACACTCCTCCTCGCTTCGCTCGTCGTCGTACCTAACGTTATGAATTAGAATGTTTAGGAGTTTCGATCGTTAGTATCAGAAAATATATGAAAACAAATATTAGTATAAACAAGGTGTATAATTAGTGATATTATGAAATCTGATGATTATGAGTTTCGATCGTTAGTAATAAAAAAAATTATGTACAATGATCATTAGGTTGTAAAATTGTATGAGATACATTTTCGGAGTTCCAATAATCTAATTAGCAATTTTATATGAACTTTGGCGCACCCCTTGAAAACTGTTTATTTTGATAAATTCGTTTTATTTTTCCCATAAAATATAGATAAATGTCTATAAGTTCGAATTATTACATATTTTTTGGTCCGTAAACTTCAGAGATAAGGGGGAACGGTAGTTTATTGTACATTTTTGGTCAATAAAATCCAAAACTAAAAGACGAAAAATTAATTAAATATAGTTTTAAAATGTGCAAATCAAGTCCTTTCATATGATACCCCATTTGCTATATTCACTTTACTTTCATTTTTAAACCCCCCTTAGTACATTACTATACAACCTTTTTCATATTTTTTTATTTTTTAATAAATGCGAGCACGCAACTTATACAACTGTGTCAAATTTTAATTTTATAGCTTCAGTATTTGCTGATTAAAACTGCTGTTACACACAGACAGACAGACAGACACCGAAGTCTCACCATAAGGATTCCTTTTTTACCATTTTGGTATGGTACCCTAATAAAAATTGAAGAAAACACCATAGAGGCATCATTTAGTAAGTAGAGTATAGACTCTACTAACATATAGATGTTCATAGATATTTTTTCGTTGCCATAACATCATCATAACATACTGTCATATTAATTTCAGGCCAATTTCAGAATTTCAGTCCATAAAGTAACATAACCATGTCATAACATAACACAACAAGAAATAAATCTGGTATGTAAAAGAAGAGGAAACAGAAATCAACTACCTGTCGTCAATTTCACCAAGCAATACCCTGGGATATAATTGTTCCGTAGAACTGAAATTAAGTAAATAGAAGAAAAGCAAGCCAAACCAAACCTACTCTTTTGAAAAACACAGTGATTGTACATTATAACTAGCGGCCTGCCTTGGTGCAATTTAAAAAAACTTACATACAAACCTTGTCCTGACAATTACAAACACAACAAAAAAAGAATCAGCCAAATCGGTCGAGTCGTTCACAAGTTAGCCGCGTACATACATTAGGCAATTGATTTTGATTTATATATATTAGATTGTAACATAACAAAATGTGTATACACTTCGTCATGGTGCCTATCGTCCCATTCCTGATATGCCTTAGTTGGGTACCTTTCCTACTTTTTTTGCCTTGTGTTTTCTGTATCCCACTTTGCTGTCCAATCATGATGTTATATTTGCCTCCGTGTTGTTTTTGCTGGTACGAAGATTACGAAGTAGCTCGTGGTAGATATTATTACTAGACGTTACATTAAATGAGACGTTATCCAGAAGAAACAGATTCTAAACTAGTCCGAAGTTCGAAGAAATAGCTGCAATGGAACCCATTCAGGCCGTATTTCCAACTTTCTTTTTTCCCAGTGCAAGCAGGAGCCTGATGTTCGAAAGCAACCTACAGATTTAGGCAGAATGGACAGGTGAAATTTAAATTTAAAGGGGCATATTCCGCAGCTTCTCGAAAATTGTAATTGTAAAGCATGAGTTGTAAAGTAATCATCTCATTGACCGTATTTATTCCGGTGTTAGGATTAACGAAATTAAACCTATTATAAATGCTAAATTGTGTTTTTTTTTGCGTTTATCGTACGCGTGTGATGTTACTGTTACGCACTAGTGTACAGTGCAATAGCTCTTAATCTTTTCAACACCATTGACGGATATATCCGCACCACTAGCAACGCCAACGACGGATATATCCGTCATGGTTGACAGCGCAAAATAAACCTGAGCGTCTATGAGTTAAGGTTGGCATTAGCAGAGCTCTAGTTTTTATTTGACATGGCGTTGAAAAGGTTAGGTTCGAGTAAAGTCGGGAAGACTAGCACATCATGACAACTGTAACATGTTCTTTGTTTTTAGGGTTCCGTACCTCAAAGAAAAAAACGGAACCCTTATAGGATCACTTTGTTGTCCGTCTGTCTGTCTGTCTGTCTGTGTGTCTGTCAAGACCCTTTTTCTCAGGAACGCGTCGAGTAACTAAGTTGGAACTGGTTGAATTTTATTTTGTTTTTTATTTATTGGAACTTCGATATAGTAATTCAAGACCTATGCAAGTGTTTTAATTGCACATTAAATTGCAAAATTAACGTGCATACCACGTAACATATTCAGTTGTGTATTTCTGTTGCCGCTATACAACAACAACTTAAACTCAAAAATATAAAGGGGCTCCCTTACGAAAAATGTATTTTATTGGCGTTTTGTTGCCGGTTTCAAATATAAAATGGTTTAAATTAATTTAAGACACCACACGAAAATGCGTCGAGATTATTACATGTCATAAATAATTATGTTTTATAAACTTAAACATATATTACCCTCCGAGCCTAATGAAGCTTGGAGGCGTAAATATTTTAAGTCTCAATATTTTGACAAGGACTTTTGGCCTGTAAATATATAACCTTTAGTAAGGTAACGAGCTCCGAGAGTCTAGGCTGCTAAATATAACTAGGCTTTATAGGCTTTCAACCCTCTAGGCGTCAAAATCGAGCCAGCCTTAAAATAAAGAGCTAAAAGGCTCGAGTCCTTTGGAACACTACCTACAAGTTTGTGCGGAACCCTCGGTGCGCGAGTCCGACTCGCACTTGACCGGCTTTTTATATATCTCTTGTATCCCTACTTAAATTTTGCGCCTCATTGCATTGAAATAAGATTCAAAAGTGTGTACATAATTTTTAAACTCGACTGTACCAGAGCCGGCCGCAATATTGCGTAAATACTACTTATTTGATATACACTGGATTCTCATTAAAGTTAACAGTGCAAAAGCTCTTAAAACGACTTCTGTGGCGCTCGCTCCCTCCCTCCCACACTCCCGCTCATGTTAATACAGTACTGTTGGTAGGCTGACGGGTAAGAATGTGGTGGGGTTCCGGATGAAACAAGCACGAGGTCCTCCAATACGAGAGCCCCTATAATGAAATTCATGGATAAATAAATAAATAAATAAATATCAGGGGACAATCTCACACAAATTGACCTTGTCCCAAACTAAGCTCTAGGCTTGTACTATGGGTACTAGACAACGATAAACATACTTATATAGAGAAATACATACTTAAATATATAGAAAACATCCATGACTCAGGAACAAATACTCGCGCTCATCACACAAATATTTGTCCAAACCGGGATTCGAACCCAATTGGGATAGGCCAAGAACTGACTTTTACAACGTTCTCCAGAACTAGACTCCAGTCTATGAAATAAAAAAAATAACAAACAAATGAAACAGTGCGCGCGCGCACGCATGCACGCACGCACGCGCACATCACATTAAAAACAATTGTCGCTGTCCAAGATGCAGGGCCGTTAATCATTTATTTATTTATTTATTTATTTATTTTGTAAAATTAACACTTACAGTCTAGCCAAACATGTTAATCGGTAACACACTGTTACAAGAGATAAATGTTAAATTATAAATATAAAATGCAATCGTAAAATGACAACAGATATAGTTAAAAATAAGAACATTATCAGGTATATAGGGCTCTAATCTAGATTTAACATGAAAATTAGCCAATATCCTGCACTGAGCTTGTGGTGACAAGAGTTTCCAAATATCGACTAGCTGATGCAATTAATTTGGGCTCAGAGTCATGGAAAATATCTAGTGTATCGTTGCTGTCATTGAAGAGTTCTCCCGGTACTTCACCACATGCATTATAATTAGTATAAAGTAGCTTCATATTCTTATTAAAGAAATCTCATTGCTAGCGTCAATCACTTACAACTAAAGAGTTCCGGTGGTAATCTCTGGTCTTCATCATCAGTTCCTCTTCACCAAGAGATGCTTTTAGTATGCAAATTTTTAAGGTCTTACAGGAAATACCAAAATCGCTGTATGTGTGCCTATAACTTTTGAGGAGTTCTCTCGTTTCCTCATGGATCCCATCATCAGATTGGTGTCAAAGGAACCATCTTGAAAGTATACCCTGTAAAAAATACATACAGCCGAACAGAACCTCCTCCTTTTTTGAAGTCGGTTTAAAATAGAAGAAAACACCATGGAGGCAATCATTTAGTACTGAGTCTATGTTATCATGGATGTTTTTTGCTGCCGTAGATGTGCCGTAGGTACTGTCATAACTTAGACATACCCTTATAATCTGTGATCATAACATGGTCATAAGTCATAACATACAACAAGAAATAAATCCATGAAAAAGAAATCAACACACAGTAGTCAACTACCACCAAGCACCATCATCACCACCCTCCCGGACCCTCAAGTCATGGAGAAATCATCAAGACCCTAGGATATAATGATATCCCTAAAACAAAACTAAATTAAAAAGAAGTAAAGCAAGCCAAATCGCTACCATGTTTTGGAAAACGCAGTGATTTTAAATTATACTTAATGAAATATTAATAAAATGTGTAACGAGATCTTTCAAGCGGCCTGTGCCCCGTTCATAATATGCCTTAGTTGCGTACTTCTTCTATGTATTTCGCCTTTTATTAGTTGTATCGTATGTTGCTCTGCTCCACCTGATTTTGTGTGATGATAACCTATTTATCTACAGAGTTAGGCAGAATGGACGGGCGAGATTGAAATTGTATCGGGCAGTTTCCGCAGCTTCTCGAATATTGTAATTGTAAAACATGAGTTATAAAGCATAGGGCCATTATTGAGACATTTTTATACATAGTCGCTCCGTACTTGTTCATTTAAAAATAATTAAAAGAAAAGTATTTACAATAACTTATTTTGTTTTCTTTACTTACTAACCGAACTGTTGCCACTAAAAGGTATCCATAGTTCGGTGTTTTGTACCCATTTTGGACTACTGCCACTAAAAATAAATTAATTTAAAAAATCAAAAAACACGAACGTTTTAAAAAATATCAACTGAAAAGCATCTGAAAAGCCATAATCTAAAGAATATAACTTAAATGTTGGAAAAGGTATGGCAGGCGGGGTCTCCGCTAATTGGATGAAAGCTAACTACCATTAACTAAACTAACATTGGTATAGGATATTTATTAGCTTTCATTTGATACTCATATTGTCATAATAAAAAAATAGTTTATTTTATTCAGCCTCCATTTTTTTTTCGCGAACGCCATATTTAATATATACCGTCACTACAACAATTATGACAAATTGAATGACACCTCGTATGTAGTCGGAATAGGTAGAGCTAATTTACCTAAACTTGAGGCATGTTCATTCAATAATGTGTTCCCATCCCACTCACGCATGAATGAACATGCGTCAGGTTTAGGTAAATTAGCTCTACCTATTCCGACCACTGCTCATATGTTAAAATCCGTCAAGCCGATACATACATACATACTCTCGAAAAACATAACCCTCCTTCGGGCAGTCTGGTAAAAAGTAACACGAGTTCGGTCAACCGGACTAATAACCAAACTACTGCTACAAGGGGTAATTGGCAACATGATTCATTTTTTACCCAGCATGTAATGCTTAAAGCGGTTGATGACAGTCATGTATTTGTGATTTCATCGGTCATCTCGTTTAACTTTGTGTTGCCAAGCTATATCTTTATGCAAATTGACGCGACAGAAGGACAAACCAACAAGCTTACTTCTGGTTTATAATATTTGAAAATAACACGTATTATTGGTTACAAATCTTGACTTGCCAAACAATTGGTCTTAGCAGAGTGAGACATGAATGCCTCGGTGTCGATATCGCACTCAAACCGTTTTTTACAGCAGTGCGAATTTTAGTTGTTTATAGTGCTTATTACTTCAATTCCAAGGTCACATTCTGAGGGTCACACATCAATTTTAGTAACAGAGCCGACCGCAAAATTTCGTAAATACTACTATTTGATACACACTGGTTTCTCATTAAAGTTAACAGTGCAAGAGGTCTTAAAGCGACCATCGGGTTTGTACTTCTCTGTCACTCGCTCTCATACTCTCTCTCTCATGCTAATACTGTTGGTTGACGGGTAAGAGTGGTTGGGTTCCGGACGAAACAAGCACGAGCTCCTACAATACGATAGGCCAAGAACTGAATTGATGTAACCTGCATCGTTCTGGAGTCTATGAAATAAAAATAAAAGAAAACTCCATGGAGGCGATCATTTAGTACAGAGTGGTACAGAGTCTCTGTTTTCATAAATATTATTTCGATGTCATAACATACTGTCATAACTCATAATACAACAAGAAATAAATCAAAATAAATCCATTAAGGGAGTCCTGTGCACGTCCTGTGGAGGGAGTGTTGGCTGCTGCACGTGTTGATCGCTTCTGCTGAGCCGGTCGCCATCTTGGGCTTCTCTTTGGAGAAGTGAAGCGTGGCGGTGTTGTGCGCGGCGGAGTGGTTGGAGCGTGAGGCGATTGACACTTTCGCCACAGTTCTCCAAATTACCGAACAATACCATTTTTATAAATATATTTTAACCGTACATTGACATTGGCAAAATTGTCTACATAAGTGGACAGAGGCCATTTTTTTTTAAAGAGAAGAAGAAGAAATCCATTAAGAAAAAAGAAAAGGAAAAAGAAATCAACTCACAGTGGTCAATTGCCATCATCCACCATCCCGAACACACAAGAAGAAATCACCAAAACCCTGGAATATAATGACAACCCTAAAATAGAACTGATATGAAGTAAATAGAAGAAAAGCAAGCCAAACGGAAGTATATATGTTTTGGAAAACGCAGTGATTTTACATCATAATTAATGAAATTGTAAAAAAATGTGTTTTCACATCTTCGTGTCGCCCTGTGCCCCGCTCCTGCTGTGCCTATGTTGGCTTCCTGTCCTATTTATTTCGCCACTGATTTTCTGCATACCATGTTGCTGTCCATTAAAGACACAGGCAAAGAAGGGTCAGTTAGATTGGCTTCCTCAGTGTTGTTTTGGCAGCTGCACCGATTGCGATCCAGTTCGTGGTATATGTCGCGAAATCCCGCGTCCTCCGTGTCCTCCGTGTCCTCCGTGTCCTCAGCGTCCTCCGTGTCCTCCGAGTCCTCCGCGTCTTCCGCGTCCTCCGTGTTTTCCCGCGCCGTCTCCGCCAGGCAAGTGTGGAAATAAAGCCGAGACGGAATGCCAAGTTAACGAAAAACGTAAATGTAGCAATGTGTAAAGTAGTCGTCATCTCATTGACTGTATTTATTCCTTAGGTTGGAGATTAACCATTATAAATGCTAAATTGTATTTGTTATTTTTTCTTTTACGTTTAACGGACGTATCATAGTGATGCTGCACTAGTGTATAGACAAAGGCATAAATGTATACTCACCGCGTTCAAATATAGTTATTTGTGGCATCTTAGGAATGTATATATATTTATGACTGACTGTAGGTACAGTGCAAATAGCCCTTAGAGCGGTCTCGCTTTACGTCCGATCCGTATCCAAGAATGTCGGTCCGAAGTAGCAGTAGTACTATTTGTATGAGAGATTGCGCACTAGATCCGAATTCCGTCATCCGATTTCTCATACAAATAGTAATACTGCTACTTCGGACCGACATTCTCGGATACGGATCGGATGTAGTGCGGAACCGCTCTTACTATTTGTATGAGAAATTGGATGACGGAATTCGGATCTAGTGCGCAATTCTCATAAAAATAGTACTAGTGCTGCTTCGGACAGAGTATTTCTCGAATACGGATCGCAGGCAGTGCGTAAACGCTCTTAAAGTCTGCCGGATTCGAATAAAGCCGGTAAGACTAGCATGGGAGCGTATGAGATCAAGTGAAAGAGAAACACAAACCTTGGGCTTAACATGCTTGCACGAGATATAATTTGACATATTCTAACGTAAGACTTAACGCTTAAGGTTTAAAATAAAACTGTCTCGTCCTAACTTTTATTACCTTTTATTAAGCAACTATTGCGCTTTTCACATTTTTATATCGATTTTATCAAGACGGTACACTTATTTTAAACCTTAAGCGTTAAGTCTTACGTTAGAATGTGGAATAGATGTATTCACCTAGCACCTGTCAAATTGTATCTGATGCTGCATGCTACGGGGCCTGAAGGTTGTTTTAAGACCCACTGCGCTGTAGTTGGAGCGACGAAGAGTGATGGATGATAAATGACCACGCGTCAAGAATTATTATGAGAAAAGGATAAAAAAAATATATATTTATTCAGTAAGTGGGCCGCCCGGGCACTTTTACAGGTCAAAATCTACCAGCGCTTCCCAAGAGATCAGTGCTGAGAAGAAGCGCCGCAAGAAACTCAACAGTTAGTTATTAGAGTTCCGTATTTCTAAATATAGAGATAGGACACTAAAAAAAGCCGGTCAAGTGCGAGCAGGACTCGCGCACCGAGGGCACCGAGAGTTATTTAACTACCAAACTAAGTAGCGGTTTCTACAAAACACCTATACCCCACATCAATATCGTCACTACTTTAAAAAAAACTCGTATCTGAAAATCATCAAGTTTCTGAAAATCATCAAGTTTCTGAAAATCATCAAGTTTCTGAAAATCATCAAGTTTCTGAAAATCATCAAGTTTCTGAAAATCATCAAGTTTCTGAAAATCATCAAGTTTCTGAAAATCATCAAGTTTCTGAAAATCATCAAGTTTCTGAAAATCATCAAGTTTCTAGGAGGAACAATAAACATCCTGTAAATTATTGTGATTGATCAAAAAAGTTCTTGTTAGTTTCATGAGATACTTTGATAGCCAGTCATTAATTTTAACTCACTCAAACACTTTTTATTAAATTTACAGTTATTCGTAAAATACAAGATTTATGCTTTAGTATTGACTGAAAGTTGTTAAGTTACGATAATTTTGCTTTAAATTTTATGGTACAATATGTAACGAAATGTATGTTTTTATGTTTATTAAATTAAAATTAAAAGTGTCATGTAAACATTAAGAGAATGTTACAGAAATCTATACGAAAATTTCACCTTTCAAAATTTCAACGTGCCCGTCACTTATCACAACATCTTGGCTAAAAACTGGATCATGTTACCAATTTAATTCCAAACATCCCTATTTTTTCCAAACTCTTCCGCCAACCTAATAGTTCTAACTAAATAAATAAATATAAACACATCCAACCTTTCTGCTATAACACTTGCAGACAGACACCACACAGCCATAAAATAACAAAAAAACAACACCAATTCACCTATGCAATTCACACTCATTGCTGTCACGTCATAATCCGTCTATCTCGCAAACACCCACAATATTCAATAGTTGGTCTTAATGCTCATTTTTGGGCACAGGCCTTACTTTAAACAGTATTTACAAGTTTCACCATGAATTGTCTCTACCTTCTTCTTCTTTTTGGAGGATGGATCAGTCTGTGCGTACTATGTCCACTAACGTACGCACTCTGCGGACCCTGCGTCTTATTGATTCCATGCTATGGCTTCTTTTCTTGTGTAAACTATGCGATGGAGATCAATAATCCATCTCGAATAAAAAACAGGATGATATAAAACTCCCAGGTGTGATCACGTCAAGCCACTCGGAACACTTATTGTAACATTAATAATAAAGTGATTATAAACATGTTTGGTTTTTAATTGTTGAAATCTCGTGGCATTTTAGATAATATTAGCGTCCCACCGGTGCGAAGCTACGGGTAGAACTAAATTAATAAACTATAGCCTACAACGTTCACTTTCAGGATAATTCTTCTTTCTGAAAATCCGTACAGAAGTTTCTGAAATTAGTCAGAACAAACAACTTAGCGCGGCGAGGGACTTTAACTTGTAATATGGGTAAAGTAAATAGAGAAGAGTATAGGAAGTTAAAGACCGACTTCAGCTCCCTATAGAATCACAAGAAGAAGAAGAAGATGAGGAAGAAGAAAAAGTAAGTAGGTTACCAAAATACTGGTTATATGCTGGCTCCACTGAGACGAGCAGTGACGAGCGGAGTAGAGCTGAAAGTGATAGGTGACTCAACTGAGGCAGAGACGAGTGAAGACAAGCCGAATAGAGCTGTGAAAAGCACAAGGTAACTCCACTGAGGCAGAGACGAACGAAGACGAGAGCAGATGAGTGGATTAGAGCTGTGAAAAGTGGTAGCTGATTCCACTACAGAGACGAGCGAAGACGGAGTAGAGCTGTGAAACGTGATAGATGATTCCTCTGAGGCTGAGACGAGCAGAGAAGAGCGGAGTTGAGCAGATGTGAATAGTGGTAAGTTATTCCACTGAAGCAGACACGAGCTGAGGCGAGTGGAGTAGAGCTGTGAAAATTGGTGGTGATTCCACTGAGGCAAAGACGAGCGGAGACGAGTGGAGTAAGGCTATAAAAAGAGGCAGGTACAGTTCGCCATCAAATATATCTGTACATATCAGAGTGGTCAAAAATATCTGAACATGCACTCTAACGCCTTGACAATAGAGTCGTGTTCAGATATTTGTGAGCACCTTGTTTGCTGCAATATATATGATGGCGACTGTACCTGCCTACGAAGCTAGCGGTCCCGAGGGCTTATTGCCTAACGCACTCGCGTTCGCGATCGCTTTCATATTTGACAGTTGAAGTCAAATCTGCCTACAAAATGAAAGCAATTGTGTCACTTTCAAGTCGATCGCGATCGCGAGTGCTTTAGGCAATAAGCCCTCCGGGTTCGATTCTCGGTAAGGCAAAATATCTGCGTGATTAACGCGAGTATTTATTCCCAAGTCTTGGATGTCTTCTATGTATTTAAGTTTGTATTTTTCTATTAGTATGTTTATCGTTGTCTGTATCCATAGTTTAGAGCTTAATTTGGGAATAGGTCTATTTGTGTGAGATTGTCTCTTGATATTTATATAATAATAATAATAGTCTTTACTTCAAAAATAACCTAACTTACAACAGGGTTATCTTAGATATTAAATACATAATCATTATTATGTGCGTTAGGTTGATGCAGTCACGCAAGATCTCCTGGCTCCCGAAGTAGGACAAAGCCTGCGACTCGGGAATCGGTTATGACTCCAGCTTGACTGAGGTGGAGATGTACCTATGTACAATAGACATCTGTTTTATAAGTTTGGCTAGTCTGAATTAGGATTAAGGACAAGATAAGAACTTACAATCCACTTATATTATGTGTGTGAAATGTGTGTATATGATTTATGTAAAGGGGGTGAGTGAAGACTAAAATAAAAGTAAGTCTTCATTGCGTAAAATTAGCTATTTCCAATATTGAAGGTAGCTGCGGTACATTTCCCGCGACGGGTGACAACAAAGTTAAATGGTAATCGCTAGTATTCATGGCCTTCCGTTATTTTGATTGTGTTTGTCATTTAGTGATAAATGGACCATATCGGTAACCCTTTCGATCTGCATCATAAAATACGGCATGTTATTTTACCGCATTTGACCGGTTCGATTCCCGGTTGAGACAGACGATTTTTTAAAAATCCATAAATGCAAATTTTATAGTTTTTAAAAATAAAGGAACGTCTCCTTTACACAGAATGTACTATTTCCAATATTTAAGGTGACCTTCCATGTGGCATTCGAACTTTCCACCCTGTATATGACAAGGTAAACTCTTAAACCCCTTCTAGACGGTCGGGTGGTTGGGCCAACCGAGAAGGACGCAGCTATCTGTCAGAATGAGATAGTAATATTTACATCTCGTTCCTACAAATAGCTGCATCCCTCTCGGTTGGCCCAACCACCCGACCGTCTAGAAGGGGTATTACTATCTACCTACTTACATGCTAAGAAATCCCGTGTGTGTGTGTAAATGTGTGTATACGAGTTGTGTGAGTAGTGAGTTATCTAATGGCGTTATTTTGGTGCTGTTAGAAGTTCCTTTTATATATATATAGCTAAACCTTAAGCTCAACCTTAGCCTCATATAGCGGAGCTATCCATTTGGTTAAAAATTCCTCGCTTCACGGTCAGATTTCTTCACAGCTCATGTGAAAGCGCCGCCTTGAACTATGCTTACAAGGTACACATAAGTGTATTCAAATATTATTATGCATTATTATCCAAAATTACAAAAGTCGAGTCTCGTCGGCGATATTACTCAAAATCGCGTTTACGCCTAAATATATTAACTACGTGCCTTATTTATTTTTTCTGAGACGTGAGTATACGCGGACGAGCATGGCAGACGTGCTCTGCTTAGTTGAAACGACACATCTCCAACGTGAACGCCATATTAATTTCATCTCTGTGTTACTGTAAATGATGTTGCAAATTCAATGGATATTTAATGATAGTTGTGCCCTTTTTCCTGATAAATGCAAACGTGCTGTACATAAAGAAATGGTGTAATCAACGCACGCTGTAAACGTGTTTAATATTGAGCGACTGATGAATAATTTTACAGAAGGTAACGATATTTTTTGTTGAACATATTCATATTTGGATCTTTTTTGTTTCACTGGTCGAGTTTATAAATATGTGAACACGTTTAGCACTTTGATCACTGTGACAATAGACAAGGTACTAAAATGTGTGTATCTTATTGGCTTTGTCGTCAGAGTTTTTAATCCGGATCTATTTTGTCTGACAATCACAGTAAACAACTCCTGGATTACCCTGTGGGACTGTCACTCGTCATTCTCATTGAGTTTTATACAGGGTGTAACAAAAGTCAGATTAAAGACTTTAAAGTAGGTTTTTTATGCCAGACACCAATAAAATGCATTGAGCTATACTACTACGTATAGAGAAGACAGCGCGAACATCACTTGTGCTCCATTCAATTGCGGCCGGCCGGCCGCAGTTCTCTCAGTCGCTTGTAGGGCTTCCAATACCGGGATCCCGGTATCCCGGGATTGAATGAAGAATACCGGGATCCCGTGGTATTATAATTGTTAGTAAAAAACGAAATATTTCGATTATTTCGAATAATTATGCTTGTTCGAGTTGTTTTTCTTTTTTTATTTTGTTATTCATTATATGTATTTCTTCATATTACGTCTTTCGTTTTGTTCGCAGCATCGTTCTATCATAGCCGGACATTCACTCTGTCTGCGTTTACACACGCCACGCGCTTTTTTTGTCTTGCTCTACGCTTTTGCATTACATTTTCTATTGCAGAGCCAGTTGACTGGCAATGGTTGTCGCGTCAAACTACACGCGACTTAGTATTTGTATGTCTAGACACGAGTATTTGTGTGTCTAGAAATTTGAGTGATTATACACGTAAGTATAATTTAAGTAACATTTAAACTAACGTGATCAAATCATGTCTATTTAATGTAATTGTTTTTATTTTTCTTTAATTGTATTATTTTCTGCTTAAATATTTACTTGTTTATAATGCCTAAATAAAAGTGTCAGTCAACTATGGATCTATATTTCTTGGTTTAGTGGCCTACCTTAGTCTTTCATGAAATGCTTTTATTGTTCATAGATATCAAATTTGTTAAAATACAATTTTATATTCGGAAAGGTTTTTTTAAGTTTCTTTTCAAGTAATGACTTTAATTGAGATATCTAACAAAGATACTGTTCTTAATAAAAATAGTTTAGACATGACATGTGTTTCCATGTGCAGGTCAACTCCAAAGAAACTTCTTAGGTATCTAGAGAGAGTTTAAAAGTAAACAACTCATCTCAAGCATATGGGATAACTTTACTGCTGGTGTCGGTCAGAATACTGCTAAATGCAAACTTCGAGTTTAAAAAACTAGCAGTTATAGCAAATTTAGTGAAGTAAAACTAAGTATTTTATTTTACGATTTTTTTAAACAAAAAATCGCACCCTTTTCCCAATTTTAGTACATTTTTGTTTAATTTCTTAACACCGGGCGGGTTCCCGGGATCCCGGTATTAAAAATCGAATACCGGCACTAATACCGGTTTTAGGAAAGGTCCGGTATTTGGAAGCCCTAGTCGCTTGCTCGCTCTTGAGCGAACTGCGGCCGGCCGGCCGCAATTGAATGGAGCACAAGTGATGCTCGCGCTGTCTTCTCTATACGTAGTAGTATAGCTCAATGATAAAATGTGTGATGTTCTAGAAATATACACCATCTACGTACCACTTTAAGAAATAAAAAACTTACTTTTATTAATATCACTACTAAGTATGAAAACACTGTCTTAAACGTCTTAAACCCAGTTGCTAAATATATTTCTAAAACACGAATTTCTTACAAACATTAAATATTTTTACATCCTCGATGACCTTTCAAAATTAGATCTTAACCTAAATCATTTTAATAACAGAATAAACGAGGGCACTTAAATAATACAAACGTCCATTAAAAACGTAATCTCAAAACTGTAACGCAAACCCAAATTTAATACGGCATCGTAATTTTTGATAAAATGACTTACCGGAGAATAAAGAAGTTTCTACTTCGAATCTTAATTTTAAATTTGAACGTATACGTTTTAAGGAACTGAACGCGCCCGTTTAGTGTTGAAACGGATTTAAAATGGCCGCTGGAACGAATCTTTATTTTAAAGAGGCATTATGAATTTATGTCTAAAGATTTAAACAAAATTATACAAAGTTGGTATTTATTGAGTCTGAATAATAATTAACGAACTGAATTCTTGATTCGAAATTAACCCTCTTTTTAACATAGGTACAGTCGAGTTTAAAATATATAGGCGAGGCGCAAAAGTTTTTACATACCTTTGAACTCTACTGTAGCTTTTGCCAGCATAGCTTTTCCCACGGGAACTACACACACAAGCAAACGTGTACACAAAATTGCACAAAATGCTAAATTTATGATGCTCCGTCCCATTCACTCATCATTCACTGAACTTTTATTTTATACATAAACAACATCAAATCTACGATCTGTGGAAGACTTAGGAACTTGAAATCATACATCGTATACTTAAGTTCTCCGTAAAGTTTCAAGTCTTATCTTAAAAAAGTAACGGTCCATGGCATATGAGGCTTACGTGGGGCTTGGGCACGGAGGTAAAAAACTAGAGTTAGAGGAGGCATTTGGAAAAGTTGCTAAATACAGATAAAGATAAAACATTGCCATTCAACGTGGCAATATTGCCGGTATTTTGAGAATGCTGATAGCGGTTTATTTGAAAATTTTTGGTTATAGATCAAAAAGTACGTCACGGATAATTATGAAAAAATTATGTGAAATGTGCAGATTGCATCATTTTTCAACCCCCCATTCTAGACCCCTTTTCAATTATTTATAAAATTAATTTCATATTTTTTTACTATAAACACATCCTCATGTGTTTATAGTAAAAAAATACGAAATTAATTAAATAATTGAAAAGGGGTCTAGAATGGGGGGTTGAAAAATGAAAGTGATTTGATTATAGCAAATGGGGTAGCATATGAAAGGGCCCAATCTGCACTTTTCAAACTATTTTTTACTTGCCCGCGCAAGCAAATTATACATCTACCTATGCCAAATTTCAAGTTGATAGCTTGTGTAGTTGCTGAGAAAAACTGCTGTGACATACAGACTGACAGACAGACAACATAGTCCCACCATAAGTGTCCCTTTTTTACCATTTTGGTACGGAACCCTAAAAGCATAGTACATGACTGCTAAAATCATAACCCTTCCTTATGGCTTTGGCGTAGTGGGATAAAATGTCATCACCAATGCCATTTGCATCACCCCTTAGCGGAAATGAGATCAAATAGCCAATAACCTGGCAGAAAAGCATAATGTCGGTTTCGTATTGCAATGTAATAACTAAATCCGTTCGTATTCAACCGATAACACGCCCACGTTTCTAAGTACCAGAACGAAAGTTCACACGCGCTGACAACACGCGTTAAAGATCTTTTTCCAACTGTATAAGGTTCATTATTGCCTGGTACCTTATTTTTTGTGTACATCAGTAATATGTCCCTTTCCTGTTTTATCTGTGCGCCGGATAATGCTGCAATTTGTTAACTTCAACTATTCACGTATTAGGGTGTTTATTTGGAGAGGCGAATTTAAGGAACACTTAAAGGCAACTTTAGAGTAAATATTTTTTAATAAAATAAGGAAGAATCTAACTATTTTATTTTATGTAATATTAAAAGTCATGACAATTTTAAATAAATAAATATTTATAGGATATTTATTTATACGTCTCAAGTTTGGTTTAAATATTATAATACATAAGCAGGGTTTTCTCTGATCCTAATTTGCTTTTAACCATTATACTGAATATCGGTCATAAAGCTGCTCCTATACCCACTTCGCTAGCGTCACATCATAACTGGTATATTTTAAGCGACAACTTCGACCGTAAAATTTGCGACGCTGGCTTTAGTGCATATTGGAAAATTAACCTACCGGTGGTGGTAAAATTATTCTTGCACACTTAGAGCTTTACGAGGTGTTTACTTTATACTCTTCCTTTTTACAATTCCGTAAAGTTCGATTTGCTAAATTTCATAATCACAAGATGTAGAATTTTAGACAAGCCTGCCGGGCTCGTTGTTTTTAGATTTACCTGATGGGAAGTAATCGCCCAACCGCGATTGTTGGTCCATTGTAGCAACTTAAGAAGGTTTGTTGGTCCATTGTAGCAACTTAAGGTTTGTCGGTCCATTATAGCACTCAAGAAGCTTTGTCGTTTCGTTGTAGCAACTCAACAAGGTTTGTCGATTTGTTATAGCAACTTAAGGTTTGTCGATCCATATTAGCAACTTAAGAAGGTTTATCGGTCCGTTGTAGCAGTTTAAGGTTTGTCGTCCAGTTGTAGCAACTCAACAAGGTTTGTCGATTTGTTATAGCAACTTAAGGAGGTTTGTCGATCCGTATTAGCAACTTAAGAAGGTTTGTCGGTCCGTTGTAGCAGTTTAAGGTTTGTCGTCCAGTTGTAGCAACTCAACAAGGTTTGTCGATGTGTTGTAGCAACTTAAGAAGATTTGTCGGCCCGTTATCGGTCTGGGAGATGAAACTTCTTTTCTTGACGGTATTGATTGTATAGCCATCCAAGGAAGTGTATTTATCATCCCAAGAACATTGGCATCAGATAGTGCAAATTTACCTCAACATGACCCTTGTTCATTCATGCGTAAGTGAGATATGAATGAACATGAATCAAGTTTAGGCAAATTAGCACTACTTCTACCGGTCATAATGATATGAATTTCCCTTAGAATGTTAATCTATTAAACTGTACCCATTCAGTTGAACAATTCCAAACCCGAATAAGACTGGAGTTTCATTGAATACTCGGTTAAGTTTCAGAACAAGAAATTAGTTTTGTTCCGAGCGTGTTAACATTTGATAGTTCGATTTAAAGTACAAGTCGCACTAGATAAGTGTAGTTTATCGCAGATAGCATTCTAGAAACAGTACGAATAGGGAGAGAGGAAATAGAGAAAGGGAGCTCTCTAGGAGGGTGTTATGACTGGAGACTGAAGCACATTTGTGGGCCAGAGTACATATAAGACAGAGATAGAAGATAAGATAGAAGAAGATATTTTAAAATTATAACTATTCAGCGGGCTTAATATGCATACACGAGATAAAATTTTACAGGTGCAAGGGAAATGAATACATCTATTCCATATTATAACGCTTAAGGTTTAAAATAAAAGTTAGTATAGTATTATAGTATGCACGCATTAAAGACGCGGTTAGTGATCCTGCCTACGAAGCTTGCGGTCCCGGGTTCGAATCCTGGTATATGCAATTTTTTTTTTTTAGCCTGTTTTAGTGTCCCACTGCTGGGCAAAGGCCTCCCCTCTTTTCCGCCATTCATCCCTATTGAGCGCATGCTCCCACCACTCGCTCCGAAACGTGACCAAATCATCCCGCCATCTCCTTTTTGGTCTGCCTTTATATATATATGCAAATATTTGTGATAATTATATTTGCCTAGTACCCATATAGTAACAAGCCTAGCTTAGTTTGGACTTGGTCAATTTGTGTAACATTGTCCCATGATATTTATTTATTTACTTATATTAGATTTGATCTGCTTGTGCTTTACAAACAAAATTAATAACCAAACGTTCCGGCTTGAATACTGACTGTTTTCTGCGTGCCGTGTGTGTCTCAGTGGTGTTCTCTCGTTGATGCAGCCGCATTAGACATTGCTAAAGGATGATTAATTTAGAGGTACTTTTTTGTCAATGGATTCTTTGACAGATGAAACGTCAGTCGTGTTAACTTTTAATTGTATTTTTGTTCAGTGTAGTTTGACATTTCATAATGGAAAGACTTAGCCCGGCACAACGTCTACAAATTATTCAGCTTTACGAAAATCAGGGTTCTACGAGAAATGTGTTACGTGCACTTAGAGCAACAGTTAATTTCGCGCTTCGGGCCGGTAAGTTGGCCGCCTAGATCCTGTGATATCACACCCCTACACTTTTTCCTTTAGGGTTATGTAAAGTCCAAAGTCTATATGGATTAGCCGCGTACGATTGAGCAACTGGAAGCCAACATTACTCGCGTTATTCGCCAGATACCACTCGAAATGCTCGGACGCGTCATCGAAAATTGGAACTGCAGAATGGACCGTAACCGCAGTTACGGACAGCATTTGAAAGAAATAATCGTTAAGAAATAAATGAAACGAATGGTTATTTTGTTTAAAATTGTGATCAGTTCATATTAGGCCAAAATTTAATTTACCCCCAACGTGTCCTCGTGAGGATTATTGCTTGTCTACACACTTTCATATAGGTATCTATATGTACCTACGGTTTTCTTTAAAACTGGAAAAAACCGCGTGTATATAACGGATAGGTATGGAAAAAATTGCAATTATCCTGTATTGACAAATATAATGCTTTTTATCACGGAAATATGAATAGTTCTTGAGGCAAAAGCAATAAACGAAACGACTTCTACGCGGACGGAGTCGCGGGCAATAGCTATATATTGATAAAAGCCGCGATAAATCAACCGAATAAATGCAATCACAGCAGCAGGAGTCCACTGACATTATTGCGCTGCACAACTTCGCCTAGATCGTAACGATAATCCAGAGGGAGTGGGAGCAGAGGCGGGAGCGGGGCGGATATGTCACTCGACCCTGTAGTTTTCGGAGTTCGATGTCGAATTTTTATATTAAGTTATAATAAAGTTGATGGTGCCAATAATAGGTACTCACTGTCATTTCAAAAATATTATAATAAAAGGGTTATTATAAGGGCTATATCATTACCGTGTTCAATATATTGACGAAATCCATGACACCTACCAGCAACTTCTGATGCTAATAGGAACTACCCCCGGTTCTGCTTCTGTTTACATCATGTTGCTGGTATGTGTCATTGATTTCGTCAATACATTAATAAAAAATAGAACCGTCTTCAAAAAAAACCCACTAAACAAGACTAAATAATGACCGGCTTCCTAGGAATTGCCTATTTGATGGGTGCCTAATAGGTACATGGAATATATCTAAGCCGGTGTCAAGTAGGTTTACACAATAGCAATGTCACATGATTCTTGCCACCGACTTCGATATATTCCATGTACCTATTAGGCACCCATCAAATAGGCAATTCCTAGGAAGCCGGTCATTATTTAGTCTTGTTTAGTGGGTTTTTTTTGAAGACGGTTCTATTTTTTATTAAAATTTTTTTTTCGTCTTTTTTTATTACATTTTTTTTCGCTTTTTAGTGATACGAGTATAACTATCACTAAAAAAATCGCGTCAACACAAAATCGGTCGAGTTGAACTAATATATCGCTTAATAACGGATCCATGCGGATGACGTCACGTGGTATCCATTATTCTTGTATACCAAAACCTTCTCCAGAATGTAACAAATACTTTGCTGAAAACCGCATCTAAATCGGTTCAGCCAAACGCGAGATAATCGTGGACAAACATACATACATACATACATACATACATACATACATACATACATACATACATACATACATACAAACATACAGGTCAAACTGAGAACCTCCTTTTTTTTTTGAAGTCGGTTAAAAACGGTAATGACGGCGGTTGAAACGCCTGGAGATTTACCCAAAGAGCGTTAAATACAAATTGAAAAACCATGTATATAAATAATCACCTTTATTTTACAAAACTAATGTGTTACAAGAACTGGATGTGTCTTACCACTTACATTTTTTCGTTTCACAACTACTGACTTCCATGCTGTATTTGCAACATTTCCAAATACAAAAACTTGGGGCGACTATTAAAACGGGTGCCAGAAGTACAGGCCAGATTGGATAGGCCATGGCCACACCTAAGCAGGTGATAGCCATCACTCCGAGGAACAACATAGTAGAACACTTATCTAGACGCTGTCTGTTATGAAAACGTGACCCGAAATGGGCGTTTAGGTCCTCGCCTCTGTATTTAATGGAGGTTTTGTAAGCAGCTTATAATAGTTTAAGGTGAATAAAAATTACAAAGGTAAGTCCTCTTTTTATTTTGATTTCTCTTTTACTTAATATTTTTTGGGAAATTTTTTACATGATTTTTTCCTAGTGATGTGTCACATTAATTTTTCATTATTTTCGTCCAGTATGCAGGAAATTGGAAAGGATTAGGTACAAACAAGCAAACCTTTTTATTAGAAACTATTATGGTGACAGTATTTGCCAAATATTGGTCTTTGGTAGGTCTCCACGACAAGCTTGCTCGTCTTTTTACGTTTATTCGAGCAAGTACCAACCAGTAAATGACGAGCTACACATGTATAAATAAATAATAAATAAATATCAGGGGACAATCTCACACAAATTGACCTACTCCCAAACTAAGCTCTAGGCTTGTACTATGGGTAGCAGGCAACGATATACATACTTATATAGAAAAAATACATGAAAAATGAAAATGAAAATATTTATTGAGACACAAAAAATATATAAATTACAGGTAGCAATATCCAGTGGACCCCAAACTAGGCTAGGCCTGTATCTTCATATCTTGGGACCCATTGAGTTGGTTTACAATATTTAGGTTACTAGTTTTCTTAGGTATACAATTGTGCAGATATTACTTAAAACAAAACAAATCTACAACACTACTGGATCATGTTACCAATTTCATTCCGAACAGCGCCCTCATTTTAAGCTCGATTTTTTGCCAGGCTATGCAAAAAAATAGGGCGCTTTTTGGAATTAAATTGACAACATAGTTATCTAATTTTTACCCAAAATCTCATGCAACCTATGCATGAGTTACTTGAGAATATTGTAGTTCCACCGGTCACTACCATAAACTCTTTTATGCCTAGCTATATAAAGGTGGGACTTTACTTGTCTCTTATTTTGTCAAACATCAGGCTCAAGCTTATGGTGTTATATCTGTTGGCAAATCGAGGACTGTGATTCAGAGAGTCTGCTCAAAATCCGATTAGCCAGTGTCTCACCTGCTTTTGAAAAGCTCACATAGGTACTTAAATATATAGAAAACATCCATGACTCAGGAACAAATACTCGCACTTGATCACAAATATTTGCCCATACCCGGGATTCGAACCCGGGACCGCTAGCTAAGCTAACTGCGTCGTCAATAAATAAATGTCATGTTCGAACTTAAACAAACATAAAAACGACGAGCAAGCTTGTATGTGGAGACCTATCAACATTTCTTTCATTTATCATACCGAATGAAAGAGATGCAACGAAAATGTTTATTTTATTTTATTTATTTATTTATTTGGTTTGTCAACAGATATAACAACACCATAAACTTGAGCTTGATGTTTGACAAAATAAGAGACAAGTAAAGTCCCACAATAGCCCCAAAAGAGTTTATCGTAGTGACCGGTGGAACTACAATATTCTCAAGTAACTCATGCATAGGTTGCATGAGATTTTGGGTAAAAATTGGATAACTTATATTATATTGAATAGCTTGGCAAAATATCGAGCTTAAAATGGGAGCGCTGTTCGGAATAAAATTGGCAACATGATCCAAGGTTTACTCTAACTGTGCTGGTTTCCATTTGAAAATATTGTAGTTGCAGCTGTCACCACACGCTCGACTTTTTTTGCCAGGCTATAATTTCTTATTTTCCAACCTATACCTTATACAAAAGTTCACAAGTTATTGAAATAGAGTTTGAAAAATAAATACAGTGTTGCTATACATAAGAACAAAGTTAAGAATCTAAGGCAAACGCAACACCAAGCAATTAAAAAAATACAACTGTCAAATGAGTTGAGTTTAATTGTGGTTTGGAGGTGTTTAACTTTTATCAAATTTGTATTAAATTTAATTAAAAATGCCTGCTGGAACATCTGCTACGGAGCCGATAAGGGAGAAGGCGTTCCAGGATTACAGAAAGAAGTTAATGGAACACAAAGAAGTGGAGTCCAGGCTCAAAGATAGTCAGTATTCTGCGACTTGATTTGATTAATGCCGAATCATCATTTAACTTTTGTGTGAAAAATATTGTTTATAACGTATAATTGTACTTTTGAAACTGAATAAAAGCCGTATTGATTATATTAGAGCAGTATTTCAATGCAAATCGGCGTTAGCTACCGTTTATTTTAATACAAAATGTAGGTTAACATGAATCTGTAACTAAAGCACTTTTTTAATATTTTCAGTGAGAGAACAGTTAAAAGACCTAACTAAACAGTACGATAAGAGTGAAAACGACTTGAAAGCCCTGCAAAGCGTTGGACAGATTGTTGGGGAAGTGTTAAAACAATTGACAGAAGAAAAATGTAAGTTCTGATCCTTTTCTCCTATGCTACAATTTTTCATTACAATATATATTCTATTGGAAAGCAAAAGTTATATTTATTTGGTAACAAAGTAATTTGAAATGCATGAATGTATTTGTAATCTGTTTTGTTGTTGTAATAGCAAACCAGTTGCTGGAAAGCTAAAATATAAATCCCTTGCACTTAAAAATTATAGTCTTCTTCTACCCATGAATGAAGACATGCACATGCATGCATGGGGTCATGCACATAGATGCAATCCTTCAATATTAAATAATATTTCAGGCTGCACATTGTGAATTTAAAGTATTTAATCATGCTATGATATGTAGTCACCACATGGTTCAAGCACTCTTCAAAACCAGTACCGGGCTGATCTGGGACCATTTCGCATCTTATGGCAGTTATTTTATGGTTTGATTGTTACTTTGTCTTCTGCGAGTTTGTCCATGTATGATTTTATCTTTCCTTCTTTCTTTAACATATTGTATGATAAAAACATTTTTTTTTGTTTTCAGTTATTGTAAAAGCAACAAATGGGCCCCGCTATGTGGTTGGATGCCGTCGCCAATTGGACAAGAACAAGCTGAAGGGAGGCACCCGAGTGGCTCTAGATATGACCACTCTCACCATCATGCGGCACTTGCCGAGAGAGGTAACTTTTAGAAGCTTTTATTTTACTTGCTTCATTTGTTTGATGGTCATTCTGGTTCTAATCTTGCAAGTTGATTTTGAACCACTAATTGGCTGAAATTTTAAATAAATAAGTAATCCTGAAGACAATGCAATGGTATGGTATCCAGGAGATGACCTGACGATGGAACGGAAGGTGGCATCAGGATCTTGTCATTACCTAACATAATAATGTACCCTCCAAATTGAGGATTTGTTAGTTTGGTCTTGAAACACAGATGTACAGAAATACTATTTGGGTAATTCTCAAAAATTGACGATTTTCTAAGGAAAAGCTATTTATAGGAATTGTAAGCGGCGGTTCTGAATTCTAGAGAATAGCCGCAAATGACAATCGAATCTACAGGGAAGCCCGAAGCCGTCAATAATGTGACCACGGTTGTGACAGCGGCTGAAACGCTCGTGAGAATGACCCATTTACAACACAGCTGATCTCAATTTACAACAAACTCTTTCTAATATTTTATGTTAAACTTTAAGGTGGATCCTCTAGTCTACAACATGAGCCATGAGGACCCTGGAGATGTCACATATGCTGCTATCGGAGGACTGCAGGAACAGATCAGGCAGCTGAGAGAGGTGAGCATACATTCAACATCAGCACACATCTGCCTCTTGTGTTAAAATTATATAAATTATATGATTGCAAAAATATGCTAAGGAATTTTTACTTTCAAATTCATAAACAATGCTAGTTTATTTAGGGTTCCATACTTGGATGGTGTCTAACAAAACCCTATTATTAATAACGCTGTCTGTCCGTCCTAACTTTAAAGAATAATTGTTTTTTTTTGCATAATATGTGATATAACGGCAGATTTCCTAAAAAATAATAGTAAAGTCAAAAAGTAAAATAATAAGGGGGGTGCCCAAACAAGAAACGTTATTTTGTATTTGTTCTATTGTAAAAACGGTAATACAAACAAGCGTCAAATTATATATACTAGAAACTGGCCATAATGTGTACGGAACCCTGAGTGCGCGAGTCCGACTCGCACTTGACTGGTTTTTTGGTTTAAAGCAGAATGAACGACCTTTAATTTCACCCTACCTGCCTGTTTTAATACTCTAGATTGATTTGAGAATCTCATCTTGAGTGAGATACCTGTGTAACAATCTCAAATCACAGAAAACTGACATTTCTGATATGTCTTGTAATAAATTTAAAAACCATTTTGTTTTATTTAAACAATTATTAACTGTTGAGTTTCTTGCGGCGCTTCTTCTCAGCAGTGCCCGTGCGGCCTACTTACTGAATAAATGTCTTTTATCTTTTATTTTTTCTTTAAATATTAATACGGCCCGTAATTACCAGTGATCGGGGTTTTGGATGCAATTCGCGGGATTTCGAGTCGTAATCATAGTATGCATGTGGCTATAATCCCGCGACCGCGTCTGTATAAAAAATGTGTTTTTTCAATAATAAAAACATTTATTTCAATCGTTGACCTGTAATTTCGATTGATATCATGTAAAATAAAATTGAATAATTATCCTCCGACATCAATTCAAATCCCGGGATCCCGAGCATATCCATTATTACCTAGCATAATGTTCAAGGTCAATCACCCCAGATTGCACTGGGAATTCCGATCACTATGATATATGATAAAACTTATCCAACCCAAACCAAACATTCCTTTACCAAACAAACCACACGAAGCCCGGAATCCCGCGGCATATCCATACTAGCATAATGATTGAGGTCATTCACCCCGAGTCGCATCCAAAACCCCGATCACTGGTACCTATACTTTTGTTCTTCCATAGCAAATACCTTAAAACTAAACCCTTTTAAAATGAATTTAAAGATGGCGGAAATAATAATAACACAGAAGTGTTGAGAGTTGTAGGCGTGAATGTGTATATTCTGTGGCAGGTGATCGAGCTGCCGCTGATGAACCCGGAGCTGTTCGTGCGCGTGGGCATCACGCCGCCCAAGGGCTGCCTGCTGTACGGGCCGCCCGGCACCGGCAAGACGCTGCTCGCGCGCGCCGTGGCCTCGCAGCTCGACGCCAACTTCCTGAAGGTCCAAGCTCAAACATCTACATTATTTATTGCATGTCATAATCATAACAGAATATGAAAATACCGTCAAAGAGATGGCAAAAGAAATCGGGCAGAAAATACGGATAATATATATGACGTTCTCAATATAAAGGGACCTTATAGAGGGAGGCAGTTACGCTTTTCTTATTCTTGTACCTATACGAATACTATGGTCACAGTTCTAAAAACGGCGTAACCGCCTGCCTCCATAAGGTCCCTTTATATTGAAAACGTCACATATAAGCATTTAAAACTACTAATTAGACAGAGATCTGATATAAACTGTGACGTCAGCGGGCACTACGGCCATACTCCATGTTACATTTCCATTCCATTTGCTAGAAAGAGATAGAAACAAATCTTTAATGGCTTATATATTGGTTATTTTTAAAGTTATTCCAAAAACAATTTGTATCTACTGTTTGTTGCATGAATGACTTTTTAATAAAGCAAAACAACATGCATATTCCCTATTACAATGTAATTGGTACCCCCAAGTTGGTTTTGTCCTTTAGTCGCATGTCGTCCCGTTCGCAATTTGTCCCGTTCGCAATTCGTCCCATTTGCTATTCGTCCCATTCGCAATTCGTCCCTCTAGCAAATCGTCCCGTAAACGCACCTCGTCCCGTTCGCACTTCGTCCCGTTAGCAAATCGTCCCGTAAACGCACCTCGTCCCGTTCGCACTTCGTCCCGTTAGCAAATCGTCCCGTAAACGCACCTCGTCCCGTTCGCACTTCGTCCCGTTAGCAAATCGTCCCGTAAACGCACCTCGTCCCGTTCGCAATTCGTCCCGTTAGCAAATCGTCCCACAATTAATATTATTATTAATATTATTATTCAATATTATTATTAATATTATTATTAATATTATTATTAAATATTATTATTAATACTATTATTTTGCCGAAGTGTTTGGAACACTTTTAATTTAGTGAAATAGATTTGAATTATAAGTTTTCTATTATATAATTACATCAAGAGAGAAGTCCTGGATTGACTGACTGAATGACTGCAAGTGACAAATTGCAATAGGGGCAAATTGCGGATAGGGCGAGGTGCATTTGCGGGACGATTTGCTAAAGGGACGAATTGCGAACGGGACGAGGTGCGTTTACGGGACGATTTGCTAACGGGACGAATTGCGAACGGGACGAAGTGCGAATGGGACGAGGTGCGTTTACGGGACGATTTGCTAAAGGGACGAATTGCAAACGGGACAAATTGCGAACGGGACAAATTGCAAACGGGACGACATGCGACTAAAGGGGTTTTGTGTATTCTGCGTTGTTTGAAATATTATTATTATTATTATTATTTTATTAAAAAAAAAAAACATACAGACGAATTGAGAACCTCCTTTTTTTAAGTCGGTTAATAAAATCCACACTAGGGATGCGTTCTGGGTGAAAAAATAATAATTCTATTTAGTCCGTCAATTACATTATCAAAAAATATTGAACATGTATTTTTTGCTTTGTCAAATCAATCAAAATTGACAAAGATAACGCGCATCAAAATTCGGGAGTAGGGGCTCGTGACGTCACGACGTGGTAAAAAGTGTGCCACGGCGTGACATCACGCGGAACTTCAACGCACTATACCTTCGTCATTCTTGTTTTAATTGACAAAATAAAAAATACGTGTTCAATATTTTTTGATAATGTAAATGACGGACTAAATAGATTTTTATAGGACACTAGCCTAATCGAGAGAGTACGGATTTAGTGTTGGCAGATATGTATAAAGTTTATTGATAAGAATGTATATTGGTCGTCCAATCCTTACACAAACCGTCAATCAATTAGGTTTTAGTACATTTACCGGTATTATAACCTACATAAGTTTTTTTCGTTTTAATACTCACAAAAAAAGTATTTTTTTACAAACTGGGAGCGATCACTAGCTTAGGAGACAAGTGTAGATACAAGGTGTTTTTTTATTCGTCTACAAAATTTTGGGGGTTAAATCAGTAAGTCATACTGATCAACTTTCACTATGGGACCAACCCCGAAATCGCGAAAAAAAAAATTGACCATCCCATACATTTTGGCTAGTCAGCTGAAGATGTTTTGTATGGGAGGGTCAAATTTTTTTTCGCGATTTCGGGCTTGGTCCCATAGTGAAAGTTGGTCAGTATGACTTACTGATTTAAGCCCCAAAATTTTGTAGACGAATAAAAAAACACCCAGTATAGTTTATCGATATACGAACTCCCTATCTGTCATTTGGTTTTGGTCCAAAAATAACGATGTCTGATGAGGAGCGGCGCAGGTGGTGTCGTCGGCCATCGTGGACAAGTACATCGGCGAGTCGGCGCGCCTCATCCGCGAGATGTTCAACTACGCGCGCGACCACCAGCCCTGCATCATCTTCATGGACGAAATCGACGCTATTGGTAACTTTATTTTTTTTAATGTCTCATTTAGGGCCGCTTTAATCTTCAGATAAGGCCGGCCTTACACAGTCTGAACCAGATTATGAATTCATAATCTGAATCCAGAGTGTGTGTGCTCGTCCATAGTTAATGTATGGATAGAGGTGCGTTCTGTCAGATCAATCTGAGAAATTCATAATCTGAAAAAATCTGATTGTGTGTGGATAATAGTTACATTGTATGCAATTCCATGCTTTATGAATTTAGATTCTTAATTCAGATTGTGTAAGGCCGGCCTACCGCTATCTGTCAGATAATTTTATTAATTAATTAAAATCCTAGTTTGGGAAATAAAAGTGTGATTTTGCGTGTCCCCTTGTTTTGCAGACACTCATTTCATCGAATATGTCGTTTCACCGAATTTCATTTCATCGAAAGCTAATTTCTGCTGTTTCCAGGTTATCTTAAGCATGGTTGCGTAGGTTATGTTAGGTTAGAACTGTGACCACCAAAAAATCAACTCCTGTTACGTAGAAATACCTGACGATGAAATGAAAATTCGGTGAAGTAAAACATTCTATGAAATGAGTATCGGCGATTCAAGGGTAAACCGTGATTTTGATGTGTAGTTTACTTAGTGACTAGACTTAGGATTTGGTTCCTTATTTTAATTTTAATTCGCTGTTTGTTTTGGTTGTTCAGATTTTGAGAATATTGTAGTTCCACCTGTTACGACCTCCATTTCTCCAACCTAGTAGCTACGGAACTACAAATTTCTTCAATATATCAGCACAGCGGTTTTACTGTAAAAGCTTAATAAATGATAAAGTTATATATAAAAATTGAGATCATTATAAGCCGCGCCAATAAAGAATAGATTCCAAAATGGCGGCTTGTACAGTGAACGTCAAATAGATAGGAGCAGCCAAAATGGCCAATTATATCGCAACATATCCTTATTCCTATAAAATTAAAGATGTATTGCGATATATTTGGCCATTTTCGTTGCTCCTATATATTTGATGCTGACTGTACTATGAATGAAAAGGTATCGTCAGCAAAACAGTTTTGTGTATTTAGTAGCTAGTCTTGAATTGTTAGAAATAAGTAGATCAGTAGATCGCTGTTTGCCTTTCATAGAAAAAAAAAATAAAAATCAGGTAGATCTACTACTTTATCAATAGATTTGGCATCACTGTGGTATTTTTTTTGCATATCATACCGGCGTTGTGTGAATATAGTAGCACTATGGTGTGAGCGAGATGGCGTGAGTGACCCCCATTTTAGATTCTATTATTTATTGGCGCGGCTTATACCATGCATATACAGGGTGAGTCTTTATAAAGTGCACAAATTTTGGGGGTTAATTCAGTAAGTCATACTGACCAACTTTCACTATAGGCCCAACCCCGAAATCGCAAAAAAAAAAATTGACCCTCCCATATATTTTGGCTAGTCAGCTGACAATGTTTTGTATGGGAGGGTCGATTTTTTTTCGCGATTTCGGGTTTGGTCCTATAGTGAAAGTTGGTCAGTATGACTTACTGAATTAACCCCCAAAATGTTTAAGACGAATAAAAAAACACCCAGTATCAGCTCAGCGGTTTTACTGTAAAAGCTTAATAAATGATAAAGTTATATATAAAAATACAGATCATTATAAGCCGCGCCAATAAAGAATAGATTCCAAAATGGCGGCTTGCATATGCAATATTTTTCCCCAGGTGGTCGCCGTTTCTCCGAAGGCACGAGCGCCGACCGCGAGATCCAGCGCACCCTCATGGAGCTCCTGAACCAGATGGACGGGTTCGACTCCCTCGGGCAGGTGAAGATCATCATGGCCACCAACCGGCCCGACACGCTGGACCCGGCGCTGCTGCGGCCCGGCAGGCTCGACCGGAAGATCGAGATCCCGCTGCCCAATGAGCAGGCTAGGTCAGTCACCGTACTGTTGTGTTCACTTAATACTTACTAGCTTTCCGCCCGCGACTTCGTCTGCGAGTCAGTACTTTCGACAAAAAGAACATTAAGGGGTGTACCCCTTTTTCCAATAAAATTGTAACATTTCCCAAACATTTGTTCGCTTTTTAGTGTTGGTTTAGTATGTTACGGGATGACCGTAGGAACGTTCCAGACTACTCCCGAACATTCCACAACATTCGAGTGTTCTGGAATGTTCCACAATGATCTGGGATGTTACGGCATGTTCCTGAACCTCTCAGACTATTCCCGAACATTCCACGACATTCGAGTGTTCTGGAATGTTCAACAATGATCTGGGATGTTCCCGAACGTTCCAGACTATTCCCGAACATTCCAGAACATACTGAAACATTCTTGAATGTTGTGGAATACTCTCGAATGTTCTGGACTCTTATAGAAATTTATACAGGGCGAAACATCCAGCCCTTACATCGTCAAAAGCACGCCCTTCAGGTAAAAACGGGAACCTTCTTCATGGTACTCCCTTGATTCTGAGTTTTGGCGGCACGCACATTGTACACTTTGTTTTATAATATATACTGATTAACTGGGAGACCGAGCGTCGCTCGGATCGAAACCGAATTTTCATCGATTTCTATATTTAAAAAAAACCGATAGCTGGGGTTCGAACCCACAGTCTGCGTAGTAGGCCAACGCTCTAACCATTACGCATGTCAGCCTCAGCGAAATTACGAATGTATCTAATTAATATGTCTGTCAGCGGGCTGTACCTCGTGAATAGGGCTTCCAAATACCGGACCTTTCCTAAAACCGGTATTAGTGCCGGTATTTGATTTTTAATACCGGGATCCCGGGATCCCGCCCGGTGTTAAGAAATTTAACAAAAATGTACTAAAATTGGGAAAAGGGTGGGAATTTTTGTTTAAAAAAATCGTAAAATAAAATACTTAGTTTAACTTCACTAAATTTGCTATAACTGCTGGTTTTTTAAACTCGAAGTTTGCATTTAGCAGTATTCTGACCGACACCAGCAGTAAAGTTATCCCATATGCTTGAGATGAGTTGTTTACTTTTAAACTCTCTCTAGATACCTAAGAAGTTTCTTTGGAGTTGACCTGCACATGGAAACACATGTCATGTCTAAACTATTTTTATTAAGAACAGTATCTTTGTTAGATAGCTCAATTAAAGTCATTACTTGAAATGAAACTTAAAAAAACCTTTCCGAATATAAAATTGTATTTTAACAAATTTGATATCTATGAACAATAAAAGCATTTCATGAAAGACTAAGGTAGGCCACTAAACCAAGAAATATAGATCCATAGTTGACTGACACTTTTATTTAGGCATTATAAATAAGTAAATATTTAAGCAGAAAATAATATAATTAAAGAAAAATAAAAATCATTACATTAAATCGACATGATTTGATCACGTTAGTTTAAATGTTATTTAAATTATACTTACGTGTATAATCACTCAAATTTCAAGAAACACAAATACTCGTGTCTAGACATACAAATACTAAGTCGCGTGTAGTTTGACGCGACAACCATTGCCAGTCAACTAACTCTGCAATAGAAAATGTAATGCAAAAGCGTATTGCAAGACAAAAAAAGCGCGTGGCGTGTGTAAACGCAGACAGAGTGAATGTCCGGCTATGATAGAACGATGCTGCGAACAAAACGAAAGACGTAATATGAAGAAATACATATAATGAATAACAAAATTAAAAAAGAAAAACAACTCGAACAAGCATAATTATTCGAAATAATCGAAATATTTCGTTTTTTACTAACAATTATAAAACCGCGGGATCCCGGTATTCTTCATTCAATACCGGTATTAAAAACACATCTAATATTTGGCGGTATCCCGGGATCCCGGTATTGGAAGCCCTACTCGTGAACCGTAATAGGTTGACAGTTGAAATGTTCACAGAGCATTTTCATTGCCGCTATAACAAACAAATAATAAAAGTAAAATTTAAAATTAAAGGTGATTTTTTCGAGGTTTTTTTGCATGACCTTAACAATCGCTGTATCTCTTGTACAATGGTACGGAACCCTTTGTGTCGAGTCCGAATCGCACTTGGTCGGTGTTTTAAGCGAATTCATAACCATGTATTTTTTTTTAATTTCATCTATAATATATTTAAAATATACATGGTGTTTGGTAGTTGAGCGTACGGACTTACAGGAATGGAGGAGGGGGTCATTTTAAACATTTTTAATAATATTTACTATCATACAAAGTCTTATGGTTTTTGAGATATTGCCCGATTTATTTAATTTTTTTGTAACTTTCCTTATGATCATACCGAAAAAAACTCAAATAAAAACGTTCGGTGGGAGAGGGTTTCACCCCTGAAAGTTCCTACACTCGACTACCAAACATCCTTTATATGTATATATTATTTATGTTTCGGTCTCCCAATATATAATATATTTATATTTTCATGTTTCGGGCTTCGCCTCCGAATTTTTAATCTCACGGAAAAAATGTAAACAAAGGTGTTGCCGTTAACGAAAAAAATTTGAAACATTCAGGATATTTATACTTAACACATTTTTAAGAAATCGACTTTGTATAAGTAAAATGTATATTGACGACGCGACGCGACGCGGTTAGCCTAGTTGGTAGTGACCCTGCCTACGAAGCTAGCGGTCCCGGGTTCGAATCCCGGTATGGACAAATATTTGTGTGATGAGCGCGAGTATTTGTTCCTGAGTCATGGATGTTTTCTATGTATTTCTCTATATAAGTATGTTTATCGTTGTCTAGTACCCATAGTACAAGCCTAGAGCTTAGTTTGGGACTAGGTCAATTTGTGTGAGATTCTCGCCTGAAAATGTATATTGTAATCAAGATAAAATAATTTAATTTGTTGATGCCAAACT
The DNA here is from genome assembly GCA_963241965.1 of Tortrix viridana. Lineage (NCBI taxonomy): Eukaryota > Metazoa > Arthropoda > Insecta > Lepidoptera > Tortricidae > Tortrix > Tortrix viridana. Next base: position 8,753,019 of record OY725194.1, on the reverse strand, counting down.
TTATTTTGACATAAACTCTTTGTTATATTAATTTAAAGAGAAAATACTGTTTTCGTATGCATAATTTATTTATTGCATTGGTATCACTGTCTCTATACACCCGGTTCATGAAGTTGTGGGCCGCTTAACGTGAGACGTCACTCACTTCACTGAACATTCTAGATTGAATGCTCCCGTGATCCCGTAATCGCTTTCCAGTGACTGTTCTGTTAAATTGTTATTGTTGTTACGTTTTCTATTGTTTGGTTGCTCATTGTTACGTTTTCCGTTGTTTTACGTTCACTATTGTGTGGAAGGATGGACCCTGGTCGGAGTACTTCTCGGTCAAAGGAAGACTATATGTTGTCTCCTGTGAAGAAACGACCACGTCTTTGCTCTTTATCGGAGATGGAGAAAAACATGTTGTTAAACACATTTAAGCACGTTTATTATAATTGGCCAACTTCTGATGCTAATAGAAACTACACCCACGGTTCTGCAACTGTAAACAGTTGCAGAACCGTTGATTTCGTCAATATATTAAAAGACACTAATGACAGCGGTTGAAACGCCCGGAAATTGACCCGCCCATACTTTGAGATCCTCTGAAATGTCACTTTGACAGTGACGTATCTTTGTTTACATTTTTTCCGTGAGATTAAAAATCCGGATATAGTTTGGGGGCTTTTGTTTTCACTGTAATTCGAACTATGCGTGTGTAGTTTTGAAGCTAGTGTACCAAACTACCTGTGATGTAATGGTGTACACGTTTAAATAAAGCATGATTGTTAGGCCCGATTCGCACGAGCGCTTTTTTAACCGCCTGTTTTCTGCGATCCCATTCGTTGACCTTGAGAATCCTACCAATAGGATCGCGGAACGCAAGCGTTGAGCGTTAAAAAAGCGCTCGTGCGAATCGGGCCAAGTTTACGCTATAGTATTTGATGGCAGGCTGGAGATCCTGAAGATCCACGCGCAGCCGATCGCGAAGCACGGCGAGATGGACTACGAGGCGGTGGTGAAGCTGTCCGACGCGTTCAACGGCGCCGACCTGCGCAACGTCTGCACCGAGGCCGGCCTGTTCGCCATCCGCGCCGAGCGCGAGTACGTCGTACAGGTGCGCCGGACGACGATACATCCATACACTCACTTTTAAACCTATTTTTTTGGTTTAACACATTCAACGCCACTCACGACACGTTGTCGTTCTCTGTGTGCTACGAGTGTAGCGACGTAGCACCGCTGGCGGTGAATGTGTTGATACATCCGCGTAATGGGAGCCCTGTGTAGTTTTGGTATGTGTCACAATTTAAAGTCGTTAACTATTAAGAACAGAAGGGACAATGTTGAACCTAAATCTGTGTATAACCCAGGTGCGCCTTGCTACTACTGCCGCCTCGCTATTAACCCTTTAAGTCGCAAAAATAAAAAATGTCTGTTCAAACCGATTTAGATTTTAAAACAGCATAAAAAAAGGAATGTTGTGGTATGTATGACAACGGTGGTAATGACCATGACACACTGACAACGTTCTAAGTATGCTCACTTTTATTAGGTGACTGTGTACGCTTCGTGGATTCATATTGAGGAACTGATAAAATTCCTGAAGCTTGAAGTTTAAATCGGTGATGTACTTATTGAGATAATCGCCAAAGTAAGGAGATGGAGAATCTTGAGGACTCCAGACCGTTTCAAGATTGCCACAAGCAACGTCGCCGCTTCGCACGGGTCGCAAATTATATAACCTCCCTAGATAATCCCTATTTCTGTTTGTGAAAACCGTATAAAAAACCGTACAGCAGTTTCTGACATCAGCCTGAATAAACAAGCTCAGCGCGGCGGACTTTAATTTATAACATGTAGTGATCTATCTAAAAACAATCTCTGAAGCACGATTATTCCCGAATGAATTTAGCAAATATGTGCAGTAGTTTTTGAGATAATCGCGAAGATACAATACAAACATACGGGTTAAACAGAAACTCCTTTTGAAGTCAGTTAAAAACAGCATTTCTCGATTTGATTCCGACTTTCAAACGCCTTGAACGCGTATGTGCGTTTTTATATTAGACCTTCGTGTAAAACCATGAATAGCACTCGATACCTCCTTGAAATATGGGTTTTCAAAAGCTGAATTTTTTGCATTTTTCAGGAAGATCTCATGAAGGCTGTGCGGAAAGTTGCGGACAATAAGAAACTCGAGAGCAAGTTGGACTACAAGCCTGTCTAAACATATTATATTTACTTAATTATACATATATTTACTCTAATAAACGACTAGGATTCATTTACTAATAATGTATTTTATTTAAATGAACACAAAAAATAGTCACATTGAGAACCTCCTCCTTTTTTGAAGTAGGTTGAAAAAAAAGTCAGTGTTCAAATTTAATCGTATATTTATGATATAAAGAATAAGTTAATTTAATACTTATAATTACTAACATTTACTAAAACGTTGTAGGTCAAAACAAATTCAAAATTCCATAAATAAAACCTAAAATTCTGTACAGGGAAGGCACTTCTAATTTCTGATAATTAATTAGCCCAATAAAACTCATTCAATAAAATCCGGCAACGTCCCATTTTTTCGTGCTTTCGCCACATTCTCATAATAACAAGAAAAATCGACATAACCCTTGATTTTTCTATCCCTGTCATACTGTCTCCCAGTCGGATAAATGTCCGACGTCGACTCGATCGATCGATTCGTATCGATATTAGAATCGGTACCGAAATCGTTAGTTCCTGACGAATAATTTTCTGAATCGATTTCATTTAGTAAAGTATTCGATTTTGACTGCACTATTGGGTTGAAACGCACAGAAGCGTTTTGATGTTTCGGCACCAAATTTGTACTTTTGCATGTATCAGTTGTATCAATAGATATAAAGTTAAAATTTCTTATTAATAATGTCATATGTGTGTTAGGTTTCGGTGTTAAATTATTTTTAAAGCAATACGATACAAATTCTTCCTCAATTTCTTCTAGTACGGACTGACTGACTTTTTTAAAGTCTGTCTGTTTCCTGAAATTCTCTACTATGACCTGGGACAGCTGTTTGTTGGTTTGTTCGCTGCTGCCTTTCACTTCTTGAATGCGTTTGTACACTCCAGAGCTGACGAGGACCAGGAACCTAAAAAAAATGTGTGAGAAATCTTTGGATTTTGGAGTTGTTAAAGGCTTCATCAAACAGCCAGCGCGGCGCGGCGCGGCAGTCACACTGCAGGAAAAAACGTCGCGTCGCGCGCGACTTGGTCTCTCGCAATCTCGATCCAAGTTAACACGTTTTTGTAGCTTTTATGGCCCAAATCATATAGCACTGGACGTTCTCTAACACAATCTATAAACTTTTCTACATCCATAGTCACAAATATATTGTAAATACAAGGTGAAAATATGTGTGACGGCCTGCATAAAACTCCTTATTAATTTCCACGCTAAGAACGCGCCACGCTACTGTCGCGCCGCGCCAAACCGGCTGTTTGATGAAGCCTTTATGTTTGCAAATTAGTTGGTTTAATTTCTAGGGTGAAGTTAAACACAATCTGATCCAGCCTATGAGAGTAATTTAAAGGATCCAGCTGACTTTGTCGCTGTAACATTCAGCTGTCAGCTGAAATTGACAGGATCCTATACCTTGGTAATCTCAGTGGATATCACCGAAATTGTCTAACGAGCAACAGCGAGATGGTACATAATTAAATTTAAAAAAAAACAATGACATTAATATGGGACCGCCCTTGAGATAAAACCTATCCTATAAACATAAAAAAAAACAGCATGACTGGCAGAGATATTGCGTAACATGCACACAAAAAAAAAACATAGTCGATTTGAGAACCTCCTCCTTTAAGCCGGTTGAAAAGTGATCATTAAGTAATGATGTAACTCAGGTGGATGCGGCAGAGGGCCATGCAACGGATACATTATCTTCGTTGCCGTTGTCCGCCTGCTCAAGCGTCACGCAACCCGTTTACGTTTCACACGGGCAAAATTAGGGGCAAAAACTAGTATCTATAATACCTGCAGGACTCATCTAAGGTGACGGGTCCGTGTATTTCAGGAGACGGCAGCACGGGCTCGGTGCGCGCGGCGCAAACGCTGGGAAAGGCCTTATAAAGACCTTTCACCAGGTAGTTGCCCAGGCAACGCGTGCCGGGCTGGTTGCCCACGTATTGCGCTGGGGAAATTGCCCATCAATTATGAGTAAAAAATATTAAGCATTACTACGCCAATGTCGGCAAGACTTCTAATTTATGACCTCATGGCATCTGGGACACATACCGACGGGTCTCTGACTCAACCTCGTATATGAAATTTTACGAAATCCGAATATCCACTTTAGGTACACGTCCTAAAGTAGATATTCCAATTTCATACATTTTCATATACGAGGTTGAGTAGAGACCCGTCGATACACATTTTCGAAAAAAAAAACGGTTTCGGTAGCATTATAGCACACCTTCAGACTACATCGTCAGAGCAGTTCTAATAATATGCATTGTCATTCAAATTTTATCTTAATTCCGTTACAGGAATTGATTCCAAATCAAATGTAAATTATGTCTTAGGTATAAATTTGCTACGCTGCATGGATCCAATTTGTTGTGGCAGCCCTTTGTTTATAGCTCACGTAAAGGCCCGTAGCGTATAGGAATTTCCAGATGCTTTGGGCAGTGAGGAGTTGCATCTCTTGTGGGTCCATGGTATGACATCCTTTTTAAAGGCGGGGCGGGCGCTACGCCAGCTGGCGAAACCTTAAAGTGACATGATGCTCACCATTGCTCAACTTGTTGTGGTCCAGCCCCAGCTGGCGCAGGCGCAGCAGCTCGTCCTCGTTGGCCAGGCTGTGGTCCGCCGTCAGCTGGACCACGCGCAGCACGGCGTTGGCGTCCGTGCGGCACAGCAGCGCGCGGCAGCAGCCCACGTTGGCACAGAACAGCTTGTTGTTCAACACCAGGGCGATGACCACTGTGGCTCCCCCGGACAGGTGCTGGTCGATTTCCTTTAGACGGGCGAGGATGTTGTCTCTGTTTTGAGGTATCTGGAAAGTATTTGGTATTTCAAATGCCTCAGTTACAATGTATTTTGTATTTTATATTTTTTAATAAAATAATAAATAAATAAATAAATATCAGGGGACAATCTCACACAAATTGACCTATTCCCAAACTAAGCTCTAGGCTTGTACTATGGGTACTAGACAACGATAAACATACGTGTATAGAGAAATACATACTTAAATACATAAAAAACATCCATGACTCAAGAACAAATACTCACGCTCATCACACAAATATTTGTCAATACCGGGATTCGAACCCGGGACCGCTAGCTTCGTAGGCAGGTTCACTACCAACTAGGCTAACCGCGTCGTCAATATTTCTCTGGTATGTCTTTCTTCAGAAATAAAGAATAGAGATGTAAAATTTTTGTTTATTTTCTTTATTTCTGAACTGACTGATTTATGCAAGATTTTACCTGTGATTCACTCAAAGTTTGTAACTGATACTGCAGGCTGGTTCTCTCTGCGATCATGCCGTCGTAGTTCTCTATATACGCCTTCTCCACAGAATTGAATGCATTTCTAGAAAATAAACGAAGTCCCATGGCTACAAACGAATTTTAACCTTTTGAATGCTGCAACAGATTGCAATTTACGTGTCTAGGACGTTTATTTCAATTTAGTTTGGCCCATCTCGCTCTTATATCGTAATCACAATGTTGACGACGTTATGAAGCTCTTAAGGCTTCGTCAAACAGCCTGCGCGGCGCGGCAGTCACACTGCAGGTAAACGCGTCTCGTGTTCCCTCGCAATCTCAATCCAAGTTAACACATTTTTGTAGCTTTTATGGCCTGAATCATATAGAACTGGGCGTTATCTAACACATTCTATATTTTTTTCTACATGGATGTAGATGGCCACAAATACACACTGTAAATTTGTAAACAAATACAATGTAAAAATCGATGTGACTATGTGTGATGGCCTGCATACAACTCTTTGTTAATTTCCATGCTGAGAATGTGCCACGCTAATGTCGCGCCGCGCCAAGCCGGCTGTTTGACGAAGCCTTTACTGTTTAGTGAATAATTGGACGTAGCTTAGGAAAAAGGACCCAACCCACAAAGTAAATGTATTTAAATTTGAATTCTATTGCTATCAATATTATGTCAAATTCTATAAGTATGAAATGGTTGAATCGGATCCTTTTCCCTAAGCTACGTCCAATTGCAGCTACTGCATCAACAATATGATTACGATATTGAAGATAGATGAGCTAAATCAAAGTAGAATAAGGCCCAGTTTATTTTAATCAACTTTCGCATCACAGAAAATTATACACACTACATAGATAAGGATACTAGCAGATCAAAGTGATAAATAGCACAAGATATTTACATTTAGTTAAACTCTGTACTTCAGTTTGACTAAGAGTGAAATATGTACCTATTTTAGGTCTACCAAAGCAAATATTTATGCTTACTTTCCCACCATTTACATGAAATAGTGGATAATTTATTTTTGACTTTTTACAGAATTACGAAATGTACCCATGAAATATTTACTTATGACATGAAACAAAAAAATCATTTAATTGGTGTTGCATTTGCCAATATTCCCCTTGTATGGCCATACCTCAGTTTGTCCCTGATCTCCTCATCAGTGTTGCTAGCTGAGGGTGGGGGGAACAGCAGCTCCGCAGCCATGCGTTGCATGATGAACCGCGCTGCCTCCAGACCATTATGGGGCTCAAACACTCCGTACAAGCTCCTGTAACATGATATCGGAAAGTAGAAAGGTATGGATTAAAAATATTTCTCACTTATCTAGACAGTCACACAGAAGAATGGTTAATGTATTATTAAAGTAAAACCAGAACTTACGAGTCGTCTTCAGTCTGACAATGAAAGCAAAGGTAGTCGTCGTTGGAATCGACATTTCCGCCGCCTAGCCGCGAGAAATACGACGCGACACATGTACTGCGGCATTTAGGAAGATCATCTGTCCACGGCCGAGCTATCATTATACTAAAACTTTAATTAAGTTGCTAAAATCTTGTGATATCACTCGATTTTCAGTTTGTTGACAAAAATATTCAACAGATATTGACAGATATTGACTATTGACGTTTCTATGTAGTTGCCAGTATCGGTCGAAAACTCCCTGGTTTGCCGTTTTTCCGGTTTACCGTTCCCTTTGTAGATTTTACATTGGTCCATACATTTACCTTTGTATTGTGTTGAGTTATTGCAAGTTATAAGAAAAACAAATTCATTGACATAAAGTGTTGACATGATTAGGTAACATCAGTAAAACAATCTAATGACTAAATAAAAATACGTACCTACCTATGTGTTATCCCGAAAACCTGGGTCAATGTAAAAAATATAGCAACATTATTTTTGACAGTTCTAGGGTTGGGCAAAGGGACAGGGTTCATGTTACAAGCAAGCGTTACCGATCGATTATGATCGAATAGATGTTTATCCGAAAACGTGCTTTACATGTCTTAAAAATAATTGATTAGTCATCGACACGTAAAAATCAATTAAGAGTTGAAAAAAGTAGAACTACGGACTACGGCTTCAAATTATTTCTTTTTTGTATAATGATTGCTACATATTTTGATACTATATACCCACTATAAAAATTCATGAGTCATGCATTCCTTCAAATAATGCATGTGTTACACGGTTTTAAACCAAGTGACCTTGGTAGAAACGAGCTGCTACACGGTTTCAAACAAGTCCATTTGTTTGATATCTGCCAAGGACGTTTAAGGTCATGCGACATTTGGTTTTAAACCGTTGTTTGAAACCGTGTAGCAGCTCGCTAAGTTCTATCTACAGTGGCCCGTTTCACGAAGCTACAAGTTACAAGCGGAACTCTCTTTCTAGCAAAAGGAGTTAGAAAGAGACTTCCGCTTGTAATTTAATTTGTAACTTAACCTGTAGCTTCGTGAAACGGGCGACAGGTATACACGAACCATAACCATATGTCCTCATTCATTCATTTTTACCACTTGCCCTTTATCTTATCATTTGTGGTTTTCCAAAGCGCGGTTTTCCTTCCTTCTGATAATACATGTTCCAACGAATATAACTTCACCAGAAGCGTAATTCGACCATAAAATACCCGAAAAAAAAAGCAATTTGTGTACACTCAGAAAAGAACAATCGGTAGCAGATTGGAAAAACTTTGAGTGTACCCACGTGGGTCTTCACTATACCACATGGGATATTTTTAACAATTTGTGGGAAAGCGATGACCCACGGCGACATCTGTCAAAATGCAACGCGGTTTAAAACGTTAATACACTTTAAAAGTCAGGTCATTAAGATCCACATTGGAATGACTAAAATATATTGTCATATTTAATTAGCGTATACACAGCCTTGTAAAGAGAAGGCTGTGTGCTGTGGCGTATACTACAAAAAATTATATTATGTTTCTGAATGTACAGTCAAGGGCATTATATCTATACAGCCATCGCGTCAAATATATACCTGGACCTTATTGCCAGTGGCATAAAGGTGTATAGATATTTTTGAGATCTTCAGGACGTATATATATTTATGCCCTTGACTGCACTAAGGTACTTGGTTTGTAATTAATTATGACTGTTTGAGTAACTATAAGTAATATTTATGATTATCAGTCAAAGATAGCTAAATACTAGTAATTTCCCTACTGACTGATTAGAAACCTGATGTAATCATATTTGTATCCATGCCTATTCTGAAATGTGCAGTTGCTTGAAGAGTTGGCTTATGGACCCATAATCATACAACCACAACACATTTCAAACTCCACACTCTACTTTAGAAGGATAATGGAGGATCTAAGTTTAAATTCGTTATTTACTATGAAATAGATATTGAGATTGGTCTATGAGAATGCCAAGGATGATTCAAATAAAAGTCCAAAGTTCACGGATAAAAGTTTTTAATGCAATGTTTGCACACACATAAAAACTCCAACCTTTTCAATTTTGCAATTTTTATGTTTTTATTATACAATGTTAGCTCTGGAACCTAAAGAGCTATCTGTGACTAAGATTCATTTCGTTAAACCTATTTCTCTTCTAATAAAGAAAAAAATGAGAAAGCAAATCCGTTTTAACCAGCCGTCATGAATCAACAATTTTAGAAAATACCTTTTAAAAATATTATAAGGTGTGTCACGCACCTTCCTTTACTAATATAATAATATATGCCTATATGCCAGTGCAGTGTAAAAAATAATTGTATATATGCCATACATAGACTTTATAATGCCAATATCTCAACAATAGGTTCACGACAACACTTAACTAACGCCTATTACAAGAGAATCGACAGTTGAATATCCCATTATGTGATATTTTACAGTATAAACTAAATCATTAGTGGCAGAGACAAGCTTTTACAAACAGGATGGCTTCATACAGGATTTCCAAAGTCATGGAGTCAAATATAAAACAAAAAATGTGTTCCTTATTTTTCTAAGTACATGCAGTAAAGGCACACAACAGTGTTCCTCTTGGCACTTCACACATCAAACCTCAAATAAATGCGAGACATGATAAATTCAAAGTACATTTATTTAGGAACACAAATACTAAATTTTATAATAAATGTTTGAGACACTATTGAATGGCTTTGGAAACCCTAGCGTTGTTATAGACACTTCATGGGTGAGCAAAATTAAAAACCTAAATCACTCCTGTTGAATTGGGGATGGTTAGTCAGTTTTCTTGTCGGCTTTGGTTTCTGTCTCGGGTTTCTTCTCCTTTTCCTTCTCTTTGTCGTCAGCGACGGCCTCCTTAGCTTCTTGTTTGGACGCCTCGTCGAAGTTACCGACGAGGTTAGGGACTTCATCGTCCTCTTCGAGCGGCTTTGGCGCGGCCACGCTGGACGCCAGTCGCTTCAGCTGGTTCAGCCCGTCGGGCCCGAGCTGGCTCAGGATGCCGGGCAGCATTTCTGCAATCTGCTTGTTCTCCCCGTGCCCAGTAATGGCGAACGTATTCGCTGCGAGCGAGGCCTGCGCTTTCGGGTTGTTAAAATGTATAACCGTGCCGTCATCTTTGATCATATTCACCTCCTCGATGCCGGGAATCGTATTCACTGACAGTTTTTTAAGGGAAGACTGCAGTTTTTTGTCGTCTGTCGCGGCTGTGGCATGCACAACCTTCTTCTTGCGCCTCGGTGTGCCCTTACCGCCGATGCGCACCTGCGATTGCAATTTCTTCAGCTTCTCGGTGTTCATTTTGATTTATTATACACGTCACACGACTAAATCAACTCCGCGCACTATTTCGTACAGTTTATTTGTTATTCCTAGGTCGGAACACACGAGTTTTCCATGTAACTTGATAGTACGCACGTGTTTTGAACACCGGTTAGCTACAAAGGGAAAATGGTGGATTTCCGATCCATCTCGGTCATTGTATCTAGGTTGGTAGTACTGTCAAAAATGATTTTCCATTCAACGTATGTATTTTGCAAATAACCAACAGGTTTATAGTTTTCAATTACTTATTTTATTTTTTAATTTTGTAAAATAACTTCCTTATCTGAGAAAATGGTATTTCATAAATAATTTATTTATATATTTTCAAGAAGTATAGATATATGCTTATTGAGGTAACACTTGGCAAACTCTTAGTAGGTATTTGTGTATTTTATATGAATTAAAAAAAAGGTGTAAAACAAATAACAAAAAAAAATATTAAAATGGTTTTCCCTTTAAAAAAATCATCTTGTGCATTAATTGGAACGTTCATATACCAGTACTGACATCTACTGGTCATCCGAAGCTTTTGCCAGCACACTTTGTAATGTTGTTGCACGATATACATAATTATGTTACAGATGGCGCTGTTTATCATCCTAAACGTAGTTACAATAATTTATACTAGATGGCGTGCACAACATCAAATGTAAAATAAAATCATAATAAAATTATCATAAAACTATTATAAATCTGGCTAAAACTGCGGAGCGTTCGAACCGCCCATCCCGTATGTTACGGTAAATTTTATGTGGAGAGATATGATTTGGATTAACAGTCAATAAAAATAGGAAGTTGAGCAAACGTGCTTACTGGATTCCTAATATTGAATTTTGCCTAAAACACGGTATGGGCGGTACGAACTCTCCGCGGTTTTACCCATCTATCAGTTATTTTGTGATAGTTGATGGTATTGCATGAGAAATCAATTAATTTGTAAATCCAGATGGTTTTCGTTATTCGTACGAAAACCCCTAAAAGTCAGGGTAAGCACCATTTAAACATCACGTCAAATTCCGTACCGGGTGGTGATGTTAATGGGCAGGTAGGTATTTCTGCAATGCCTACTAAGGCTCCTGAAAATCAGCTGATTCTCTTTGATTAGTCCTTAGCAAAAATATATTAATGTTACACAGAAATCATTCCCTACTCATTAATTTTATTAGGTAGGTATAAATAATTGTATAAATGAAAAATTTCGTAAGAGATAATGTTTAGAGTTTTTTAGATGTTTGTCTTTCAATCTCGCATAAACGGCTAACCTTATTTGGATGAAATTTTTTATTTTGGTTTCTGAACCCGAACAAACAAACTCAGCGCGACGGGGGACTTTAATTTAATATAATGATGATGATAATTTGTCAGTTCCCATTAGAATATCATTAAAAACCGTCCCGAAGCCCTACGAAGGCGACGTCGCGAGCAAATACATAGCTAGTGCTCCATGAAACAAAGATCTGACTGTAGGCTGAGACCACAGCTGATAAGTACATTATTTGGTTACACTAATTACCGCCCATTTTCATGATTATAGCTTAGACTCGACTAACAAAGTACTTATTCAGCAACAAAGCATTTCATTATCGGCCAATAACTAAAACAGATACACCACTCAGCTACAGAAATAACCATATTTATCGGCTATAAATATTTAGCCGCATTTACTAAATGTACTCTCAAATGTTGCGCTATAAAAACGTCAACAGCCAATCGGTTCGCGCCATCTTTTCAAACAATATGACAGTTAATAATTCGTGAACGCACCCAATGCGTTATTTCTGAACGTTTCGCTAAAATGTTTTTGGATACGTTCGTTCGCGCGCACTTAGCCTACGTGTTGACGGATGGGTATTCGCGGGCAAAAGTGGTTATTGAAAATCATACATACCTAATACTTTTATTATTTTCTAAACTCCAACTTTCCATTGTCTCACCATGCAAATTAACTAAAAGAAGAAAAAAATATTAAAAAAATAATATTTTTAGGTACCTACCTACTTTATTTACAAGTGAAAGACAACTAAATGTTTATAGATAACTTAATTAAACAGACCTTGAGGTTGATCCTTTTCGGTTTAAAAAAAATATTTTTTGGTTGGTTGGTTATTTACATCATCATTCTCTGCTATCACCTGATAGTATGTGAGTTGGATGTAGGTGTTTAGTATTAGCTATGCTTTCGAAAGAACACAAGTAAAAAGTGATTAATTATTATTTATACATGTTACTTATTTAAGTACGCTTTTAAATCTGAATAATGAATGTATATTAAAGGCGTACTATAGGGTCAAGGACTATCTAACGGACAAAAATGCTTGGCCTAAACCAGAAAATTAACTAATGTTTAATGTTCAATAGCTTACCTACTACTCGTACATACCTCATAAAAATCATGTAAACGCTGTATCTTGTCTAGGGGACACGGTTTATGTAGGAAGACATGTCAAAACTGTTTTGTGTGATATATATATATATAAATTTTCTCGTAGTCATTCTGACATGTTTCCTGCAAAACTACGCAGATATTTAATATTATTTTTACAGTTTTATATAATGCTAGAATAAGTAGTGACATTGTTATATTTTTATTAAAAAAATGACTAACTGTTGAGTTTCTTGTGGCGCTTCTTCTCAGCAGTGGTCTCCTCTTGGGAAGCGCTGGTAGATTTTGACGTGTAAAAGTGCCCGTGCGGCCTACTTACTGAATAAATATCTTTTATCTTTTTTTTTATCTTTTTATATCAGAACTAAAATTATGCAAAACTTAGATTTAAAGAAAAAATAGATACATGAAAATGCATTTCTTTCTTCATATTGTGAAATGTTTCTACAGTGTCAAGGATTATATTAATTTTATAGAATCCTGATATTCAATATATACATGACTATGATACCTATATACTTTAAATAATGATATTGACCACAATTTATAAATTAGTAATGTTATTTAAAAAAAATGAAAAAATAAGTAAGAGTTTTAATGTACCTCCTGCCTTTAATGTGCCTACATGCTGTTGAATACGAGAGCAAAACTAGTTATAAGACCTTATTTACTGTATTCTGACAAATAAATTGTTTTGATTTGATTTGATTTGATTGATCCTTCGCAAAACTAAGGAAATTCGTAAAAAAAAGCATTATTGTAGAATTTAAACATGATAGTGTTTTGACCAACCGAGACTATACAATTAAGATAGACGATTTGAAGAAAAAGTCTAACAAGATCGCACATTTTTAACTTGAACAATCCATTTATTTAAACTTTTCTTCACAACAGTCCAAATATTAAACTAATGCACTTAAATTCAGCCCGTTACGCGTTTACTGGTTTTTAGGGTTCCGTAGTCAACAATCCCGCTCCCTTCAACCCGAGCGTATTCCGCGTTAACATTTATATATTTCGCCATGTCCGTCTGTCCGTCCGTCTGTCTGTCTGCCCGAGGTTTAACTCAGGGGCTCTTGGTACTACAAAGCTTTAATTTGGCATACATTTAAATTACGCCGACATAGTTGTACAATAAAATATTTAACTCGAAAAGGTAATTTTTGCTAGAGTTGTGCGTGGCTCCTCCCCCTAAAAACCAAAACTACAAGGAATAAAAATCTAAAAAATATCTTAAAAGAAAGCACTTATAACGAACTTAAATGGAAAACTAACTAACTATAATAATTATAATGTATAATAACTAATAATAACAATAATTTTTGACATGTAATATTTTGATATTATTAATAAACGAGTATGAGTATCACGACTAAGTAGACTTTATTGGTTCTTGAGTTAAAGTTGATTAAATGTTTATACCTACCGAAAATCAGGTAAGATAACTTTAACTAGAAAATTTGGTAATATTTGTGTTTTTTTTTGGAGATGTTTGTATTTGTAAGAATGTCGACGGAACCCTACATAAAGCATGGTCTGATATGCTCTTGTTCCGTTTTTTTATAATCATATTTTAGAGCTCTGTTGATTTGGCTCGATTACTCTAAAACAGAGTAATGATTTGATGAACCGTTAAATATGGCACAGTAAGTGCTGTGTCGTAATAAATCAACTAGTGTTTGTTACTACAGAAATAAACTTTTTAGTTTAGGAGTTACGACTGTTTTGTATGGTAAAATTAAACCTTTTTCCGTTTTAGTGATATTGTAATTGATGTTTCAGGCATAGCTTGGCTAAAAAGAGCTTGACGCGGTGACAGGAGGAATTACAAGTCTCTAGTGGCAAGGAATCACCACATTTTAGCATCAGGATGTTGGTTGAATATTGGAACATATTGCCAATTTCATTCCTAATAGCGCCCTAATTTTTTCCAAACTCTTATTTGCCAGCCTATAAATAAACTAAGTGACACCAACCAGTTTTCATTATTATTAGCTATCGCGTGTTACCTTTTGGTCTACTACTGACGATACGAGTTTTTTCCTTCATGAAGAAATTAAACTCTTTAGCTTTAGTAATCTTCGATGTGTTTTTTTTTGAAATACCTTTTTCTTGTATAAAATTAGAAAAAATAACACGTCTCCGTGCCATTTGTCCCGCCGTTTGGTCACGTTCTGTCATTAAACCAATTACGAAACCGCGTGATCACGTTGTCAATGTAAAAAAACAAACAAAAAACTTTCCACGAAACAACCGAAATAGATTTACCTAATTCGAGGGTTTTGGAGATAATTGCCAGTGTTTTAAGCGTCTTTAAACTCGATGAGAGATCGGAGGCGTGAGAATTGTGAACGCATCCATAAATTTCGGCGGGAAAAAAGCTGTCACTTTATAAATGGGTTTATTAAAAGGCGATAATGGGTGTGAGTGACTACTCCAAGTTGTGGCATCTCCCAGGAAACATCTTGTAGTATGTGCAACCTCATTACTAAAGGGAGAGAAACGTAGGTATCTGTTTCAGCTATTGATTTTATATAGCACCTTTCAACTTATTATTTTATGATACGTTAGATTCGGTTAGCTATTCCTGTAACCGCAAGAGTGTACTTAAGTATTTCTTGTTACATAAAGCGCATCAGTTCAGTTGATATTATCCTCCTAGCTGCACATAAAATGTAAACTTATACAACATACTTAATTGCAATATATATCACGATGACATCACATTAATCACCATAAATTGCACATTAACGTCAATTGACTCGTAATTTTTGTCTAAAATGTGGTCGTGAAATCTTCAAATGAATAATTTGCTGTCAAATAAGAACATAATCTCTGTCCTTTTTTTGCCAAAACGGATTAGCTAACGACGTCGTCTAATAACACGTTGTAACGATAAATTGAAACGCATATTAGTTATTTTTACGTCGGATTAAGTGGGTTTATTTCTGGACGGCCACCCGCGCGAAATTGAGCAGCTGTCAAATTTGCCGCCATGTTTTTTTACTTTTTT
Organism: Tortrix viridana; assembly: GCA_963241965.1. Lineage (NCBI taxonomy): Eukaryota > Metazoa > Arthropoda > Insecta > Lepidoptera > Tortricidae > Tortrix > Tortrix viridana. Next base: position 8,737,363 of record OY725194.1, on the reverse strand, counting down.
TAATTTACGAGTAACGGCGTTGGCTATGATCTATGAATTCGAGGTGACATAAATCTTTTTAAACGTTGGTTGTTTTGTTTTAATTATCCGACTTCATAACTTTCATAAGAGGTTCTCAATTCAACTGTTTCTTTTTGTGTTAGTTAGTTACGGACGAAATTATAAGGGTTTCGTTTTCGCCATTTATCAGTTAGACGTAGTTTAGGGAAAAAGATCCAACCCACAAAGCAAATGTATTAAAATTTGAATTTTAATGCTGTCAATATTAATGTCAAATTCTAAAAGCATGAAATGGTTGAATTTGATCCTTAAAAATACAAAAATACAAATACAAATAAATTTATTTGCTATAAAATATGGTACTTTAGGTGTTATTTTGTTATTATTCCTGTACGACGACATATTTTGCTAGAGACTAGCGTGCAAATGTTATTTTAAGTCAACATTTTCGCTTAATTACGTCCAGTTATACCTACAGAAACACAATCTTCACAATATTTTTAAATGCTTAATCCTAAATAGGTTCTAATAAAGTGAATTTGTTACGCCTTGACTTTTGATGTAAGTAATAATAATATCTAAATACTTTGATACTTTTCGTACTACAGAGTTGTACAGAAGTCGCGGGCAAAAGGTTCAAAGTAAAAGATTAGCTTCATAAGTAATTTAAAATTATTGAAATTTGAAATTTACAACTGTGACGACTTAAAATCATTTTATATTTAGTGCCCAGAATCATACATCTTTTCCAAGTATTGCACAAATCGGAGCTTTGGGCATTCATTGGACTAGAATCTTCCGTCAAAATCACTTTGAGTTTTATCTCGCATCTGATAAAGTTCAAATTATTTTTCACATAAAAGTTAATAAGATTTTTAACGATTATTGTTTTTACTTTTAATGTTTAAGTGTTGAATGTAATTAGTAAAAAGGTGTTCTTGATGGAAGGAAGTTATAAATATGAAGCCATAAATATAATGATTTTATGTCTTTCTTTTTAAAAGATTTTAGATATGCATTTAAAAATAAGGTTTTATAGATACAATGCTTACGTACCTAACACGAATTAAACAAAAAAAAATCGTTTAAAATATTAGAGTAGCTAAAAGTCTGCTGGTACATTATATATATTAGAGTATCTAAAGGGCTGAATGGTATTAATGGTATTTGTGTCGGTTTCGTTTAGTTAGTAGTTTCTAATATTTAATTTATTTCTTACTAGCGACCCGCCCTCGCTTCGCTTCGGTGACATAAGTTAAAATATAGCCTATAGGGACCCGCCCTCGCTTCGCTCTGGTTACTATTATATACATAAACCTTCCGTGAAGAATTTCCGTTGCGTAGTTTTAAAGATCTAAGCATACAGACTGACGCGGAGGGCGACTTCATTTTATACTACGTGTTGATTATTTCGGTTAAAAATTAAAAGTGATTTTTTTCTAAATGTTAAGTATAATTTGTTTATTATTAATAATATTATTAATAAAGTCCTAAAGTGACGTGTTTTGCTTGAGGCCAGCATCTCATTCAAAATTAATTTATTAACAAAGTGCTAAATTCCTAAAGAAAATACAATGTAACGTTACCGAAATATCAGTATCGGGACCCTCAAAAAAGGTTTCCATTACGTTGAACTCACCGGGTTTTAATAAATGTCCCAAAATAAACCCTTATCTGCAGGGAAATTGGAAACAATATAGGATATTGGAAGCGTGCCCATGTCGCAGGCAAATAAAATAAAGGGAAACTATGTTGGGATACTTTTCAATCCCGCTGATCGTTTTTCCCGGGCATTGGGAAACAATGCTCTTTGACCTTTTTAGGTGGATTTCTATGCTAACTTGTTTTTGCTAGAAAAACTTCCCTCACATGGCTTTATGTGCCTGTAAACTGATTTAAGATTAAGATGATTATTACACTAATATTATAAAGAGAAAACATTTGTATTTTTGTATGTTTGTAACGAATACACTCAAAAACTACAGGACCGATTTAAAAAATTCTTTCACCAACATTTAGAATGGACTTTCCTAAAGGCCCCAGTACACGATGGCCCACGATGGGCCAGCGCAAGGGACGAAGTAATGCGTCAGAGTGAGAACAAGAACACTGTTTCTCGCTCTAACATCTAAATGCATCCCTTACGCTGGCCCATGATGGGCCATCGTGTACTGGGGCCTTAACATGCATCAAAGTGACAGCACGAATAAAAAGTTGCTAGAGTAATTAAATATCAAGTTTAGCTTAGAGCCTGTGCACACTAGCTTTTTAGCCCTTGGACCCCCGGTCAAAAATGCTTGGTGTGCACAGGCTCTTATAGATTTGAACGATCTATTTAATTACTCTAGCAATACCGGATACAATCGCTTAGTAATAAAAGTCTGGACGAGACAATTTTATTTTAAACATTAAGCGTTAAGTCTTACGTTAGAATGTGGAATAGAATGGTATTCATTTCCCTAGCAGGGTGGACACAGGCTATATTTTAACTTACGAATGTACTCACTGCAGACAAAGTCGCGGGCGGAAAGCTTCATCTATACTTTGTATTGTTTGTTTGTTTGTTTGTAATTTATAACTCCTGAAACTACCGAACCGATTAGAATAATTCTTTTCTAAAAGTCTACATTATCCAGAAGTAACATACATATGATTATATTTTATTTCATAGGCTATATGTTAACATATTTTACCCAAACGAAGCGGGGGCGGGTTGCTAGTATTAATAGATATAGATACTAAGTAGGTTCCCGAAAGGTTTTTAAGTTTAAAACAGATTAAATACATAAATACCTACGCACATACGCATGCGCCAAAAGTTTAAATTTTTTGCAGCTGTTTTATGCTGCAACATCGCGTAAGTACCTGCCTTACTTTTTACAGAATCTACATAACTTTTTGATATTACTCTATACCTACGTCAAAGTCGTCTGTCCCTCCCTACATATGTATGTACGCTTAGATCTTTCAAACTACGAAACGGATTTTAATGCGGTTTTCACCATCAGTTAGATAATTTTTCACGGAAGTTTTGTGTATATAATAGTACCCGGAGCAAAGCGAGGGCGGGTCGTATAAAATAAAAATCAATTGCCGAATATATGTACGCGCATAAATTGAGAACGGCTCGACCGATTTGGCTAATTCTTCTTTTGTTGTGTTTGTAATTGCCAGGACAAGGTTTGTATGTAGGTAAGTTCTTTTTTTTTAATTGCACCCGGGCGAAGACAGGGCGGGCTGCTAGTAAGGAATAAAAATAAGATTAATTTTCTTTAAATTTAATAAAGATATTTGGTACACGTCTTTCCGACTGTACTCCACCAATCTTTTTAAACCAACACAAACAGACCTACACCAGTGTTTGTTCAATACGCCCGATTGGCTCATAAAGTGTCTTCCTATGTTGGTTATTGAATTCTACCAAATCTTTTCGTTCAGAAATCGATCCGTCGGGACCCATTTTCGTTCAGTAACGCGAAATTATTACGATGCGTTTTGTTTTCTATGCGGTTTGTATAGAAAACGTTAACTTTTATTGGTTTTCGGTTTTCTTAATATATATGTGACGTTCTCAATATAAAGCGACCTTATGGAGGAAGGCAGTTACGCTCTTCTTATTCTTGTAACTATACGAGTACTATGGTAACAGTTCTAAACCGCGTAACCGCCTGCCTCCATAAGGTCCCTTTTTATTGAGAACGTCACATATTATGACCAGAGATCGGATATTCAGGCGTTGATTTACCTAGAGTTCCGTGTTGCCGCTGCGTGTTATGGAAGCGGACTTTTATTTTTAGGGTTCCGTAACCGAAGGGTACCCACGGGACCCTATCAATATGCCTACGCTGTCCCTCCGTCCGTCTCTTTGTCTGTCTGTCTTTCTAACTATAAAGAGATGTATCTTTTGAACCGTAAAAGATAGCGGGTTGATTTTTTTTCAGAATATGTGTTATTATTATTTACTAATAAAAAAAAAAGTGAAATAATAAAGGGGGTCCCCATACAAGAAACGTTTTTTTTCAACGTATTTTTATTTTTGTGGTATCGTAAAAACGGTAAAACATACAAGCGTCGAATTTGGTATGATTATAGAACAATCCCTATAGAATAACAATAAAAACTAAAAACCAGCCAAATGTGTACGGAACCCTCAGTGCGAGAGTCCGACTCGCACTTGCCCGGTTTTTTTTATTTACATAATCGACGAATTATCAGTCATCATCATCATCATCAACAGCCGCAAGACGTCCACTGCTGGACAAAGGCCTTCCCCAAGGTTTTCCACAACGATCGGTCCTCTGCTGCTGTCATCCAGCGGTTTCCCGCGATCTTTATCAGATCATCGGTCCACCTTGTGGAAGGCCTGCCGACACTCCGTCTCCCGGTTCGCGGTCGCCACTCTAGAACCTTTCCGCTCCAACGGCCATCGGTTCTGCGAGCGATGTGCCCCGCCCACTGCCACTTAAGGTTTGCTATTCGGTGAGCTATATCAGTTACTTTAGTTCTCCTGCGGATCTCCTCATTCCTGATTCGATCTCGCAAGGAGACACCTAGCATAGCTCTTTCCATCGCCCTTTGAGTGACCTTGAGCCTTCTTATGAGGCCCATTGTAAGCGACCATGTCTCAGATCCGTATGTCATCACTGGCAACACACACTGATCAAAGACTTTTGTTTTGAGGCACTGTGGTATTTGAGACGAGAAGATAGTGCGTAGCTTACCGAACGCTGCCCAGCCGAGTTGGATTCGACGATTGACCTCTTTCTCGAAGTTGGACTTACCTAACTGGATTTTTTGTCCTAGGTATACATAGTCGTCAACAACTTCGAGAGTAGAGTCTCCAACTTTGACAGGAGTGGGTACGACATGGACATTTGACATGATTTTCGTCTTGTCCATATTCATTTTAAGACCCACTTGTTGAGAGACTCTACTGAGGTCATCGAGCATTGTACCGAGGTCCTCCAGGGTCTCAGCCATGATGACAATATCGTCGGCGAATCGAAGGTGAGTGATGTATTCGCCATTTATGCTGATGCCAAAACCCTCCCAGTCCAGAAGCTTGAAAGCGTCTTCCAATGCAGCAGTAAACAGTTTTGGAGATATTACATCTCCCTGTCTCACTCCTCGCTGCAATTGGATAGGCTTCGAGTTCCGGTCCTGAAGGCGAACTGACATAGTGGCGTTTCTATACAAACACTTTAACACCTCGATGTATCGATAGTCGATTTGGCACCGCTGAAGAGACTGCAGTACAGCCCATGTTTCAATCGAATCGAAGGCTTTCTCATAGTCCACGAACGCTAAGCATAGTGGCTGGTTATACTCCTCGGTCTTCTGTATAACCTGCCGCAGCGTGTGGATGTGGTCTATGGTGCTAAAGCCTTTTCGGAAACCGGCTTGTTCGGTAGGCTGGAAGTCGTCAAACCTGCGTGCGAGACGATTCGTAATGACTCTAGAGAACAGCTTGTAGACATGACTCAGGAGCGTGATGGGTCTATAATTCTTCAGCTGGGTATTATCACCCTTTTTGAAGAAAAGAACCACCACGCCCCTGTGCCATGCTTGTGGCGTTTTACCCTGGGCTATGACGGAATCAAATAGCTTCTGAAGAGCTTTTAAAACCGGTGATCCTCCTGCTTTCAGAAGCTCAGTCGTAATTCCGTCATCACCCGGCGCCTTGCTGTTCTTAAGCTGTTTTAGAGCCACTCTAATCTCGTACAGGCTAACGTCCGGGATGTCTTGGGTGTAGTGTCGGGACAACCTAGCTCTTGGGTCTTCTGCTAAGTTGCTGACAGGTAGGCGTGTTGTCGTGTACAGCTGTCCGTAGAACTTCTCTATCTCTTCCAAAAGCTCAGACTTCGACGATACGATCCTGCCGTCATCGGTCTTCAGCCTCATCAGCTGGCTCTGCCCAATAGACAAATCTCTTTTAAACACTTTAGAGCCCCTGTTTCGCTCAATAGCCTCTTCAATACTATTGGTATTGAATCGGCGTATGTCGCGAGTCAGGGACTTAGAGATCTGTCTATTGAGCCGCCTACACTGAGAAGCATCTTGTGATGACTGCAGAAGCATGACACGTCTTCTCTCCATTAGCTCTTGGGTCGAGTCAGAGATTTTCTTGGTTCCTTTTGAACGGCGAGTTTTGAAAAATTTAGACCCAACCGTTTGGACAGTTTCCACGAACCTGTTGCAGTAATCATCCACGTCTACGCACGTCTACGCGAATTATCAGTATTAAGTAGATATTTACTTACTTGAGGTTTTTATTATTATAATTACATGTTGGGTATAAATATGACATTTCGCATTACTTCCACGACGACTTAGTAGGTATGGATCGAAAAACCATATTAGGTAATTAATGATAATTCGATTAAGTATTGATAATCAACTTAGGTTTTATTGAGACTACGTAGACTTTAGGTTAGTAAATACGCGCCCGAATATCTCTACATGATCGTTAAATGCATCACAGATATAACTTTAATATACCTACAAATTATATGTTATCTTGTACACAAGGGCCCTTTTGGACCTACACTTCGATCCTAGAGAATCTCTTCCCACAATCAGCTGTTCAAACGTGCAGCGTTCCTCACGATGTATTCCTTCACCGTAGCATCGGGTAATTTACGGTAGAAAACAAATGCATGGCAACAACTAGGACTTCAACTCTGTACCTTACGAACACGAGTCAACACCCTAAATCACTAGGCCACCGACGCTCACTTTATCTTAGACTAAGAACCCACATAAAACCAATTTCAACCAAAACCAATCCAAACAAATTGACAACATTCTTTACGACTCCCTCTACTATAATTGTATGAAAACTGACACCGCTACCAACACAACAATATAACATAACACACTCTAGAATCTCTTAAACCTTGCATTCATATGTGTGTGCAAACAAGTGATGAACGCAGCTGATGTACAATTGTACATGTGTGTGCGTGGATTTTGTAGCGATTCATATTTGTGTTCGATTTACAACTACACATATATACCGCGTTCTCAAATTGATTTAGTGATACCAACATAGCAACATAGAACATAAACAACGTGTAACCCGATGCTTCCAATCAGGGTTTATAGAGGATAGCAATTTTGGCTGCGAGTAATAAATACTAAAGCGATAGAGATGTCTTGGTGGTGGGCTCTTCTTGGGACCTTTAAAATTTCGTTTACGTTTCTACGACATATTTACCAGGCTTAATCGTATAATCACATTATAATTACCCGATATTTTTAGATTTATAAAAATACTAGCCTCGTCCGCTTAGAATCAATCATTTTGCCATCCCACGGGGACGGTGATTTCATACGGGATAAAAGGTGTATCTGTGAATCCAGGCCATCCGGGATAGTTATAAGCTATCTCCATTCGAAATTTTATCCAAATCCGTCCAGAAGTTTCAGCGTGAAGAGAGAAACAAACATACTAATACCTACACAAAAACTTTCACATTTATAATATGTATTAGTGTGATGTATGAACATCGCTAAATAAAACATCAGCGCGCATCAAAACGATCAGTTTTTCATTCATGTCAAAGATCATCCTTTTAAAATACCCAAGATACACTGTCACCAACAAATTCAAGTCGAAAAAGTGTCCAATGCTTGTGTGTGTGTGCGTGTAATAGACAAATGTAAAAACACATAATGTACAACCATATTTTACAATTTTGAAGGACATCCTTATCTCACAACTATACAGTTTTATTTCCAATGTGAGAGTTAGACAGTTGTGACATTTTATAACGCAAACATCGCACAACGCATTTGCAATTTGCATTTGCGAATTTGAGCATTCATTAATATTCAATATTTTGAAACGTAAGTTAGCAAATTTGACACTTGACATTTAGTACATTGAGTTCTTTTTTGCATGAAATTTTTTTGTGTTATAAGGTAAACAGCGGTGTTAGCATGTATCCGAATACAACTGTCAATGTCATTTTGGGCTAGTCTATAAACGATTTTTGTTCGGGATTATGTATCTAATAGGTATATACTAAATAAATGCCACCAATGCATTACATTATAAAAAAAATAATGAGTACTTTCCGAAAACACAAAACACCACCCTTTTTAATGTAGTTGATTATTTGTACAGTTTTTGACGGATCATTTAGGCATGTTGACCCAACGACGGACAGCGCGCGGCTGCGAGTGCAACTGTGCTTAGACGGCTTTCAAGCACAGTTTTTTCAAGTCATACTTCAAGCGTTGACGGTGTATTTAGGGTATTTTAAATTGATGTCAAAGATGACTTATTCAACCAATTCAACGCAGACAGAGTACGGAATAAACGTTTGTATTATAAATAAATACGATAGTTTGTTCACTTGTTTGTTTTTCTTTTACTCTAAAATCGACCAGCACCACGGATTTAGACGAGTTTAAATACCCAAGCAGCACACAAGCAGTTTAAGATGCCCTTAAAATGCTGAAAGTAGAGTTATAATTGCTGTATTAGGTCTTATACAGCTTTTGTGCTACTTAGGATATCTCTGATGATAATTAATGTTGTTTAAGATGAAAAAAAAACGTTTATTTTTGATTAAGCAATTTTTGCTCGCTATGTACCGACATAATAAGAAAAGAACAACGCTGCAAATTGAAAAGGAAGCATCTCAAAGGAGCAATGCGGAGCAAACCGTTCCCGCCAATTCTATTCAATATGGCGGCGTAAAACGAAACGTTCTAGGAGACCATAAAATACTGCGCAGTAAACAGTTCGAGGAAAATGTATCGAAAACTGAAAAAATGAGATTGGACCCGAATGTCTTTACCCCGGTCGTTTGGGTAACACATTCGGTTTAGAAAAGTAGATAGGATATTGGTTCTTTGGATCTACACACGTAACTACGTACGGGTGCTGATAAGAGTGATAAGCAATAATGTGTCAACCGACAAAAACTCGAAAATTGAGTTTTTGATACCAAACTGTAGCTCGTCGTAGCCTCTACATTTTACAACAATAAGCCAAGTGACTTGACACCTCTTAATATACTAAAAATAGCAAAAAGTGTTGACACAAATCCGTAATTGCGTATTCCTTACTTTACATGAATACTGGGTGTTTTTTTATTCGTCTTAAACATTTTGAGGGTTAAATCAGTAAGTCATACTGAGCCCTTAGCCAAGATGCCCATCGCTGACTAGCGTTTCTATTCGTTTCGTTTTTAAACCAATCGCGTCACTGGTAGATCACGTCATACGGAGAGTCACGTGATCTACCAGTGACGCGATTGGTTTAAAAACGAAACTAATAGAAACGCTAGTTATCGATGGGCATCTTGGCTAAGGGCTCTGATCAACTTTCACTATGGGACCAACCACGAAATCGCAAAAAAAAAATTTACCATCCCATACATTTTGGCTGCTCAGCTGACGATGTTTTGTATGGGAGGGTCAAATTTGTTTTCGCGATTTCGGGGTTAGTCCCATAGTGAAAGTTGGTCAGTATGACTTACTGATTTAACCCCCAAAATGTTTAAGACGAATAAAAAAACACCCAGTATGTACGTATGTATGTGTATAAATATGGAACCCTTGAATCACCGACACTCATTTCATAAATGTTTTACTTCGCCGAATTTTCAATTCATCGACAGGCCCACGTGCAGGAGTTATAATTTATTGGTGGTCACGGGTCTAACCTAACCTACGTAACCCATGCTTAAGATAACCTGAAAACAAAGGCTTCAGCAGAAATTCGCAGCAGCTTTCGATGAAATGAAATTCGGTGAAATGACACGTTCTGTGAAATGAGTGTCTACAAAACAAGGGGACACGATGTGTCTATGTATGTAGGTATGTACGTATGTGACAAAAACTCGTATGCTCCACGTACAAACTACAGAACCATTTAACATAGACTGTAAAATCATTCTTTTGGTTTGCTTAGTCGGTTAAAAAGGGAAGGCTATGCGTTTTCTGCTTTCGTATCACGTAGATTACGTTACCTTGACTTGTGACTACCAAAAAAAATACAATATGACGTCGATATATCAAGGGTTAAAACGTCTTTACATTTCTGTGTAAGTACCATTATTGTAGTAAGTTACAATAATAATGGAATACTTCCAAAACTTTTACCACTTTTATTCGCTTTTACGCGAGACAGATGGAGTGCGAGCGAGAGGCCTAATCTCTTCGCTAACAATACTATTTTCCCAACTCCTTCAGCAAAGGATAGTCGGGGAAAAAAGTGTGGGAAAATTCTGGAATAAAATATATTTCTTTATAAGGTTACCTGGGGTCATCGTATCTTTATTTATTATAACATATTAACAGGCTTAATTTCACAGGCTCAATTTAAACTGTTTTCACAGTTTGACTGTGGGATCCGTGAGTCTTAGTATACATATATATCACTTAAAATCAAAAATTAGAACACTGTTTGTCTTAAATTTAAATAATATTGAGGTAATGCTTAAACAAAAAACCTCTCTTAAACCTTTTTTTATTAGGCTCCAATCTAATTTATGTGTGCATTATCTTTTTTATAACTTAGAGTGGAAAGTGGCAGGGCATCTAAGAGCAAAAATATTGTAAATGACATCGCTGTATAAGCCTGGCAAAAAAGTCGAGCCAGTGGTGACAGCTGGAACTAAAATATTTTCAAATGGCAACAGCACCAGTTTGGAGTAAACCTTGGATCATGTTGCCAATTTAATTCCAATCAGCGCCCTATAATTATGTTATTTAAACTTGTGAACAAGATATAGGTTCGTAAGGGTAATATAAAATTACTTCTTAGATATTAATAATTCCAGGTTTACTTTATTAGGGTTTTTTTGTTTTGTTTTCTGATTGTTTTATTTTTCTAACTGTAATTTATGATTGATTTGGTCGACTGGTAGAGAATGCCATTAAGCATTAGGTCCGCCATTTGTACTTGCTTTTGTGCGATAACGATTAAATAAATAAATAAATAATATATTGTGATAAGATCGATATTGTTTGTTCTGTAAGTAAATCGAATTATTTTTCGTTTTGTGTAAATTGCAAACGCTTCTGTAATTAACTTTATTTAATGATTTTATGCAGCGTATTATTAACTGAGCAACTTTAGCATGTATGTGATGACTTTGTGCAAGAAATCGTCGGAAAATCAATTTTGGCCGAATCATTGTATTCTGGAATTTGGAAAGAAAACTCACAACGCATTTCCTAATCATTTTAATACTTCCCGCTGTCTGTCCCTTTGTATGTATGTAGGTACGCTTAGATCTTTCAAACTACGCAACGTATTTTAATGCAGTTTTCATCATCAGTGAGATAATAAACGGAAGGTTTATGTATATAATAGTACCCAGAGCGAAGCGAGGGCGGGTCGCTAGTCTAATAATAATATTATAACGCCATCTATTAGGTACGTTTATTGTAGTACTATGAACCTCGCAAATACATACTCGCGATGATCAGTGTTGTGTTTTTTCCTCTCTCATTTGCTCACTTTAGAAGCTACTTTATCATTATCATTATTATTAGGTGCTGGATTTGACTTCAATGACTAAATATTAATTAATGGCAATGCCAAACCGCCTATGGCAATGTTGCCAAATCAAAATAACCATCTTCCCTCACCATCCCTAAAAATCGAGTTTTCGCCCCCCGGGGTGGCACTTATCTCGCGCGTGGGGGGGAGGGAGGTGGAGGTTATTTGTCCTCTATTACAGAGCTGTTAGACCGAGATGAAGCGAAATGGCTGCTATATAACTAAGTATATAAGAGAGAACCGCTTCATTTAAGTGGCAGTTGACTCGGTAGAACAAATGTTTTTTTTATGGGACCGAAAAGTTCGAGCACACGTGTTTTCCATGTGGATAAAACATCTGTCACTTTCTGACCAGTAAGTGCGAGAGAGACGGATGCTTTATCCACACTGATCCACCGGGATAAAGGCGTCCATAATACGGGACCTAATATACCTAAGCGGGATCTGAGGTCCAAAGACATTGGCTATCTCAAGACTACAAATGCGTTGCCAACGCTACCCAAGCAGCACACAAGCTGTATAAGAGCATATACAGCCCTTATATTGCTGCAACTAGTTATAATGGTTGTATAAGCTCTTATACAGCTTTTGTGCTACTTGGGTATGGACTGAGATTGAATGCCTCTGTGCTAGTCGTTACATCGAAAGTCAAACCTTTTGTAGTATTCCCTTATTGCAATTACTGAGTTAATTAAGTTTGGAAGGTTTTTGACAAACTTTTATTTAACTTTTCATATTGGTTTGTATGTTTGTCAATTTCTCGAGTTAATACTGCTTTCCGTAATTGGAATGGAATGAAAGGAGTAGGTACACATAAGTGTACGTGAGTTGGATGACAATGCAATATTGTGGTGTTTATTCCGGTAGCACACCTCCGCCGCGAAACCGCGAAACTGTGGCGGAATCGTGATATTTAATACGAAATTGAACTTTATTTCGTTGCCAGAGTTTCGCTACTACAGTTCCGCGGCGGAGATGTGCGACAGGCGTCAAGGTTGGGTCTGGACGCCTAGCACAAGTGATCCGCGGCTTGTTTGTCGGATCTCCATTTCTAACTAGTCTAACGATAGAGACGCACTGAGTGAAAAGGAAGAAAATACAAGATGTGCTAGCAGCTCTGATGGTGGTCGAACTAGAAGGTGACAACATGGATCTTCGATTTACCTACTTAACGTAGACTCACCGAGTTTGGACTCTTAATTTTAGTCTCTATTCTATTAGATACTGTGTAAAAAAGTACCTACGGTAAAAGAAATACTTGACAGACACATTGATATTTTTATATGACATACTTATACCTACAAATACTAGCTGCCAACTAATTGAGATTTTTATCGTGAAGTTCAAATTATCTATTCGATATCTACATATATTTACTCTTTTACTCAGGAAATTATAATGGTCGTTCCCAATATCCGGTAAAATGTTGCCAATAGGGTTAAATGTGACCTGAAATATTTCAAATCTATACGCGGTTTGAATTATTTGGAACGAGCATTTAAAAAAAACATAACCCTTGGCAGTCGGTTAAAAACCGTCACAGTACCTATTATTTAACGTCACAAACTTTATTCTACATTTAAACGTGATTAATAAATTTGACAGTTAATTCGAAATTCGAATTGCTCGGAGCACCAACGCCGCGCGTGTGTGGGTGTGGACGTGCCTCGTTCAGTTAATCGTGTCATTACCGCGGCAAATCTCGGGTACAGGATGTTTCAGATATTTGTTTATTTAAAAACCAAATAAATATATATTTTTTATGGCATGGAGTCAAGAACTAGGTAAATGAGTAAACAGGGCCTTTATTACACTTTGCTTAGACATTATAATTACACTGTTGACGTTATTGCTTGCAGCTTTTATTACTTCACAGTAAGAGCTGTCAACAAAAATGATTACAATATCGAAGCATGGACTAATATAGTGTGAAATGAGGCCCGGAACATATTATATTTTAGTATTGTATTCATTTGATTACCGTAAAATGTTGTTACTTTGATCAATTTTGAAAATTTATCTCCTACATCTTTTGTATTTATTCGCATATTAAAATGTATAAAACAAAGTATTAGCGACTACTGATTTGGAGTGATTTAAAGCAGTAAGGGGTGAACTACGATAGATGGCTCAGGAGAAAAAAATCATTACGTAGCTTAAAATATCGATTCTTAAATTGGAGTTAGTTTGATTATCCCTGTGTTTATAAAGCATGTCAAAAATGAGTGGTTTTTGATTTGAAGTTTTTATGTCCTGCTATGGCGCTCATTGGGGGAGGCCTATGTCCAGCAGTGGACTACTATAGGCTGATGATGATGATGATGATGTCCTACTTTACTGAACATATTTAAACTACTTATAGTTTGCGCTCGCATATGAAGCAAATAAAAGTAAAGTCGCGGAATAGGTCATTAATAACTGACAGATAGCACACAATCAATGATCAAAAAAATATCAAAGTCACCCCGTTGTATTAAAGTCACCCCATACCATCATACTTAACCTTTATATGTATGCTTATGCAAAGGGTTAAGCAGGAACGGTTAGGTAACGTTATCCTATATGACTTTTCAAGTTACTATAGCAGTTCTACTCTAGGGCCCTTAAATATCGTAGATCGTTACAATGACCGGTCGTATCGCGATCTACCTGCATCCAGCGAATTCCTGTTAATTGTACTTGGTCATTGAAGGCCTTGAAATTTGATAGTCGCCTGGTAATCATCTGCCTAATTAACGATATAAGAACTAAATATGTACATATAAAGCTACAAACTGAGTAGGTAAGGGTTATATAACCGAAGGCTACAGTAGTTGAGCTATTTACCTACAACGGGAATCCGTATTTTACTTTTGACTAAGAATATTTTATATTTCACAGAGTAATTATGGAGAGTTTATAGTAATTATGGACTCTCTAAAGGACATACGAAGATATATGAAGTCCTTGAAAAACACTGCTTTCTGTAAAACATATTTTGTGTCGTTTCTTACACCTCGCAAAATAAAGTGTCCTGCTGTTATGTTATTACTTTACAGCTGACAAAATGGATTTACCCTGCTCGCTCGTACCTATTTGCTACGAATACAGTAAACAAAATAAATGCATCGTTGTTGTTGTTGACATTTTTACCGTTACAAATTCTTGCAAATCAACGCACCTAATCCTCGATACCAAGAATAAACTCCATCGCAATCGCATCCCCCTGTACCTACTATCTGCATAGTACAGAGTTTACCGAGCACTTCGCTGTCAGCCAATGGCAGCGATCCGTTCTCTGTGTGAGTGCGAGGTGATAAACATGGTGGGGATGGTATTAAGGGGGCGCACCCACTTTTACAACCAGTTAAATTAGTTCAACTAAATGTCGTTATAATGTAATTGGGTATTTTATGGAGGGTCTGAGTTTGAGTTTAATACGGGGGTTGTTTATTTAAAATTGGAAGTTTAATTTAACTTGGATTTTCAATTATCAATGTTTGTTTTATTTACTTTAAGTGTTTGAAGTTTTATTGGTGGTGTTTTTCATGTAAACGTATTATTATTGTTTTTTAAAAGGTATAGTTCTGTAGAAACATGTAGAGGACAGGAATAATCTTAATATTATTAATGAAAGATTCATAGATACGTGTACGTCTGTTTATCGTCATCTAGAGCCCAAACGAGTAAACAGATGTTTTTATTTGAAACTTTCTTAGCTAAGGTTCTTAGCTTATTTCATTTAAATCGGTTGAGCCAATCCAATAATTAGCTCAGAACCGAGCTGGTGTGGGGTTTAGAATTCTACGTCAGGGATTATATTTACGTAATTATTTATGCACGGGCACTTTTACATATCAACATCTACCACGCTTCCCAAGAGGAGACCACTGCTGAGAAGAAGCGCCGCAAGAAAAGTCAACTTACTTATTATAAGTAAATATAATATAAATATCAGGGGACAATCTCACACAAATTGACCTAGTCCCAAACTAAGCTCTAGGCTTGTACTATGGGTACTAGACAACGATAAACATATTTATATAGAGAAATACATACTTAAATATATAGAAAACATCCATGACTCAGGAACAAATACTCGCGCTCATCACACAAATATTTGTCCATACCGGGATTCGAACCCGGGACCGCTAGCTTCGTAGGCAGGGTCACTACCAACTAGGCTAACTGTCGTCAGTCAGTTATTGAAATGACTATTCTTAATCTAGCTAGTTTTTAATTTCAAATCTATTAACACAATAATAATTTAACCTCTTAACACGTTACTTAAGCCGTTGAGTGTCTTTCTTCCTAATTTACCTATAAAATACTCTACAAAGAGAGTATTTGGCTCTGAAACAAAAATAAATGAAGCTTCTCAATCCAATAATCCAATATTTGACTTCAATTCCACTTTTATGCAAATTCCTCTTAACAGGGAGAAAATCAATAGACAAGCGGAAACGAGACAGACCTATAACCCACACCGTGCAAGACAAGGACAGACAACCAGCCTCCTCTTGCCAGTGCTCTGAAAACACTTCCATTACAGCCAAGTTTTAACTACATTTAATTTTAAACCTTACGTCTCAAGTAATAAGTCTCAATTTTATTTAATGTTCCAATTTTTCCTGTTCATTTTAGCTTGATTTAAATTGAGTTTTGTACCATTAATAATAAGGTTGGTTTTTGTGTGTTCAGTTGTTAATTGAGGCAATTTTCTTTAGTAATGGTAGCGATTTCATAATGGTGATAGATGAGACGTTATCGCTTTAATTTTAGCGGCTAATTGTTTTTATTATTCAACATGGCGGATTTGCTTTATAACTAATTGTAGGTTATGGGTCTCAGTGCTGACGACACGGTATGGCGTCGATTTTGTATCAATCTTTCGAAGCCGGGCATTTAATTTGTTAAATGTGGTAATAAAGTTTTGTTGGTACATGGAAACTGTTTGCGCAAGGAATTGTATCGATACCACCTTAGAACCCTGCCGCAATAGAGTGAGGTATTAAAAGACATACGTGAGTATTGCGGCCTGTTATAGCGACGGGGTTCCAAGATTGTACTGTACCTAATGGTTTTATTATCTGAATTTCATTACACAATACCACTACACAAAGTACCTGAAAATGGCAGAATTATTGCCTTCAATTCTCTACCAATTAATGAATCACGCTAAATCCAAAACATAATCAAAAATATTTATCAATTCTACACTAACCCCCTTACTGTCGAATTCAAATGTCACAATGACAGATAAGGACAAAGCATTGTATAACTACTCAGCCGTTACTCAACGTTTATTAGTAAGGGGGTAATATTATAAAGAGGAAATATGTATTTGTATTTTTGTATGTTTGTAACGAATAAACTCAAAAACTACTGGACCGATTTCAAAAATTCTTTCACCAACATTTAGAATGGACTTTCAGGGTGGACATAGGCTATATTTTAACTTACGAAAGTACTGACTCTCCGCAGGCGAAGTCGCGGGCGGAAAGCTATTTTTCATAAAGTTAGAAGTACTTACATACGGTAACAAAGTAACATGTGTTTTTGAAAAAAAAAACATTATTTTTTTATTTTTAATTGCCTATGGCGCCATCTCCAGAAAAGAGAAACGCGGTGACAGTCTCGTCGTGCCACAAAAATTCGATTCAAACTCTATGGGCCGTCTCTACACTCTCTGTGTTCTGTCTCTACTGTCTACTGTCTCTGTTCTCTTTCCTTTTTGTGTTACATTTAACTACTATTTCAATGTGCTGTTGTTGTGAATAAATGGTTTTCTTTCTTCTTTCTTTCTTTACAGGGCCATACTTTCTAATACTACTTAGTAGGACTCGCCGAGTTTTTCTCATCAGAAATGGCGCCTGAATTAGTGTCCCATTGCTGAGCAAAGGCATCTCCTGAACAGAGATTCTGTCTATCCTTGGCAATCTCTATCCAGTCTCGAAACGCATCTAAGTCTTGCCTTCGCCTTGGTCCACCATTTTGTAAACCGTCCTGTGCCACCCACAAAAACCAAACCAAATAAACTTATTCTATTATAATAATTGTATGTCGCGAGCCCGTAGAAATAATCGCTCTTAAACGGCCATTATCTCCTTTCCCATCCAATTACCGAAATCATTTCACAATCTGTGCCGCTTACCGTATCTACCCACATGATCTGACATCACCCTGTAGGGATGATTATAGTTCGGGTAGGGGATAAATTACTATTTTATTGGGACATTCTTCTTTTAAACATTACATTACTATTATATTATAGTGCTGCGGTTCTGCACTGCGTCCGATCTGAATCCGAGAAATGTCGGTCTGAAGTAGCAGTAGTCGTTTGTATCCGATTTTTGTGTCCGATTTCTCGAATACAAATAACTTTGGACAGAGATTTTTTCATTTTATACTGACTACGAAAAACCCCGAAAGACAGGAAAATGTCAAGACGGAACTTATTTTGGTGTTTAAAATTTTTTTAATTATCGGAAACCTTATACAGTATGTGAGATTAGCAGATGGAAATTTACGAAAATATGGTCATCTATAAAATACGCCTTGGTCGAACAATAGCAAACCTAAATAAAATTGTTAAGCAATTTTTTTACAAGAACAACAGTATTATAAGTTTTATAAAAATAGATACAATATGTATTTAATAAGAAGCCTTATCATTTGCAATGATGTATGCTTCCAGAAACTAAATCAACCCCAGATAATTTTATAGCGACAGAATTATGGAAACATTCGATACATTTTAAATTTATACAATCTCGCAAATAAAACAGTTGATATAACAAGCCATGGTCTCCCAAAACTAAAAAGGAGTAAAACTATCTAAAGGTCATAGACTGTTATCACCTTTTGGAAGTAGAGTAGACATATCACTCAGGACAAAAAGGTAGTAATTTTGTATGAAGTCCATAGACTGTTACTACCTTTGTGAATAGGTTCAAGAGTCGCGTATCAAACGGGGACGATCAGCGTCAATCAAAATGACGCCGCAAACAAATTCCCGAGTCGTTAAATCGGCCAAATAAGTGACGAGAGAACCGGCTGCGAGGGACATACTGACGGGTATTCTGGACGGACACGACACGACAAAAATCTTACCTAACATTTTGCTGGAACACATTTTCTGGCCAATCTTTGGCGACGAAATAGAGCTACGGATTCCAGTGTTCTTTATCCGGCCCTGCGGGCTGTTAACCTCGTAAGTCCCCGCGTACTTAAGTACAAATCAATGATAGTAGTTCAGACCTTAAATTTTAACTACATAGCCCGAATAACTGCCGAAAGTACTTCACCTTTAGGTTCACTTTTATTAGTAGGTATGTACTTGGTATAGTACATTTGGTAGTTAGGACTACTGCTTTTAAAAAAACACAGGACTTACGAGGTGGTGGTGCAAGTTTATCATGTGGATACAGTATCTGTCACTATCTGCTTAGTATGTAAGTGCAAGAGGGACGGATGCATTATTCACACTTATCCGCCACGACAAATGCGACCATAATACGGGTGCTGAGGACTGAGAATGCCTCTAACGCTAGTTATTTTACCGGCTGTCATACCCCCCACACCGCAGTACAACAGTGACCATACTGCTGGTAGCAAGTTAGTAAGATATTTTTATGGCACGGACAAGGAGAATGAGCTCACATGCCACATAATAGTAGATAAGTGAGATCTGAGAACTATAAATATTTACCATCTCATGACTGCAATCCTAAGACTACAGATGCGTTGCCATCTTGACTGAGATGCTCGTCTCAAGACACGTCAAAGTAAACGTCAACTTATAGAAAACTGTAATTTTTGACACATCTTGAGACAGCCATCTCAAAATGGATTGACGTAAGCTAACGATCAGTCGCGTCAGCCACTTGTGTCAATTCCATACATATTGTCGATTTTGGAAAATCATTAAGATACATGCATCTTGGCTAGGGAATCTGCCCAAGGTTCTACCACCACTGAATGAAGAATGTCAGTGTCACCAGCAACCGGATTACCCGCTCGTATGCTCCCACATCAAGTTTCCATCCATCGATGGACAGATTTGACTCGCAAATGTCTCCGCGTAGCTCGCCACTAACTTGACGCGATAGATATCGAGCGAGGCGATTTGGTTAAGAGTCGAGTTTACAAGCGAGTCGGGGGTGTGTACAATGGGCGAATGAAGAATTAGGTGATAAAACTAATATTCCTCTATTTAGAACCTAAATTAGATGGTTAATATTAAGGAGTGTTTTATGGACTCGACTATCAATGGATAGCTTCCAAAAAGTTTGAATATCCATGTTTGGAATTAAAATTTTAAAGAATCGCCATAAAATTCTTTATCAGGTAAGCTAAAGCGTTCATAAATAACTGAACTTAACTGTAGGTATTGTTATAGGCGTTACAGCGAGTTCAAATAGTTTTGAGCACCTTGTCTGCTGCAACTCATATGTTGCTTACAGCACTTGTACTGCGATAACTTGTCCAAGCGTATGAAAGTACTGGCATCTCTCAGGGCATGCTATTGGGCCCACATTTTTTTTTATCAACAGTAAACTAACAGTCACACACCTAACAAAGCCTGATTTTATTCTCTACATTGGTTGTATACCTCTAGGTTTTCAGTTCACCAATCTACACGCCCCCTAGGAGGCTGCTGCATTATACGCGTCCATACGGGGCGACGTGCGATTTGAACACAATCGCGCGGATTGACGGCCGCGCGGTGTAAACACAAATAAAGAACAGCGACGTCAAATGAAACAATGTTTATACGCGTTTTGTTTGCGGGTTCGTAGTTTCATAAATAAAAATTTGGTAAGTAGTTTTTTCTTCATTGAAATTCGTCTTGCAATTTACACTTTTCTTGTCATTTTATTTTCAGTTGTTTTCGAACCTTTTAAAAACACTACCTACCTACTTACTCTGGTCTTTGTAATATTTTTTTTTAAATGTAAACTAGGCTTAACGCTACCAATTGTATTGGGAATGTTTGAAACTAAAAATGGTCTTTCGTTTTCAGCTTCATCATCAGGTTCAACGTGTTCAACATTTTTGTTGTTGTTTTTTTGCTGTTTTTTTTGTTGTTTTCTAGAACTTGAATAAGTAATCAGTCTTTTTGTTTTATCTAACTGGAAGCCAACTTCCATTATTTAACTTGTAAATAAGTAACGAACAAACCCGCAAACCTACGTAACCCTAAAGCAAAACGTCCATCCATCAGGTGCCGTTATTTTGTTCCGACGGTTGTATTTCTATTGTTTTGTTCTGTTTTGTTCTCACCGACCGTTATAGGACCAAAATTCTTGGTGTTAAAGAATCTTACATTCAATGGTTGCAACATACCAGGTGCGTCAAAATTACATCAAGACCACAGTTTGTGGCAGTAAATCGGTTAAGATCCATAATGGTTAATGTCCTATCCTATTTCCTACTATAATACTATAGGTGCTAAATCTAAAAATCTAAAGAATGTTCGGGTGTTTGTTATTCAATCTAGCTACTAAAGATGCCTACCGTTGCATTAATAATGTGGGCTTAACACGCATGCACGAGATAAAATGTTACGTAAGGCAACGCTGAACCTAACCTTAACGTTAACCTTATTTAACCTAACGGGACACTTTTATTTTAAACGTTAAGCGTTAAGTCTTACGTTAGAATATGGAATAGATGTATTCATTTCCCTAGCACCTGTCAAATTATATCTCGTGCTTGCATGGTATATAATATTGGTATATATGAGAGCGAAACACCATAGTTCTTGAGCTCGCGGAGTAAAACAATCGCCGTTGCCAAAATCGGTAAGGACAAGTCATAATAATCTTGAGTGGATTTTTCAGTTTTGATACTAATTGTAAGTATGGGGAGACCTTTACAAAATCTGTGTCAAAGATCCCGGAATCACAAAACCCATCTTCAGATGTCTATCTTAAGATACCAATAGTAACTAATTTATCTGGGCATATTTCAGAAAGGTTGTCGCAGTTAAGAAACGCTAACTTTTTCCATTACGTCACGAAAATTAATCATATGTACCTAAGTGTATGACTATATTTCGTTACGTAATGGAATAAAGTTAGCGTTTTTTATTTAGGTTCTTAACTGCGACAACCTTTCTGAAATATGCCCATCTACTGCTCCAATAATTTCTTGGAAATATTTTTGACCACATGATAATTTAAAAAAATAAATAATATTATTTGCTGTCCTTAGACCCCGATGGTGCTGAGGGTCTTCACAAGATTATACCTCGCCTTCCTGTCCCCAGTAACTTCTAGCATCACTCCAGCTTTCCAACAGCCTTAAGCTTATTGTGCATTGTTTAATTACATATTAGAATCTCTTTAATTATTACTATTATTAGACTTGTTATTAAGTTCAAATTATACGCCAGTTAATAAAGTGATCCCCATCACCAGTAACGGTTAGCGGTAATAGCTAACAATGCCGCGGTTAACTACGATTGCGCAGTTAACTGAAATCCCGGGGGGACGAATCCCGGAAAACCGGGACCGTTAGGAAATAAATTGAACTCTTCTCTTTTCCAGTCATTATAACTTGTATCTTTAAAAAAAGCAGGAGTGAATTGATACTAAGCTATTTAGTAGGTGTACTTATCATTTTTTCAAACTTAAAATGTTTGAATGACTTCTCGAATAGGTTTTAATCGAAAAGGCCCGTGTTTTAAATCAAATCAAATAAAATTTCTCCTTCGCAATAACTTGCACATGCATCGAACCCATGCAAAGTGTCTTCAATCACAATAATAGCATACCTACTTGCGATGTATTTTCGAGTTATTGTGACGGGGGAATTACCGCGGTTAGGCAAAGTTTCCATAGTTAATGGTAGTAACCTGGCAAAAAAGTCGAGCCAAAAAATTACGGCGCTGTTTGGAATGAAATTGGCAACACGATCCAAGGTTTACTCTAACCTGTGCTGGTTGCCATTTGAAAATATTGTAGTTCCAGCTGTCACCACTGGCTCGAATTTTTTGCCAGGCTATAAAAAAAATATGTTACCAACCCTGAGAAGTAAGATGGAATGGTCTATGCTTGTCGTTTCACCAGTTGTGTTACCGCCACAACGGGACATACAATGCCAACACCTTTTTTGGTTTAAACAGTAATACAAAAAATACCCTTGTTAAAATTGTAGTACCTAAATTATTTGTCATAGCTTTTGCATGCTCACCGTACACGATTGATGGCGTTTCAACCCCATAGATTTGTCGTAACTCGAACGGGGACGATACGCGTAAGGGATGGGGGTGGATATGAAACACAAGCACTTAGGGATTTAAACAAATGGTGTTCTAGATGGGGAGCCGTTATAGTAAAAACATCATGTATGGATAATTTACCGTTATGGGGTGAGGATGTGTCATGATCGTGGACAATATAGGGTATTGGATATATCTAAATATATAAAAGAAGAAACTGACTGACTGACTGACATATCAACGCACAGCCCAAACCGCTGGGTCTAGAGATTGCAAATTTGGCACGTAAGTTCCTTATGAGGTCTAGGGGTGCACTAAGAAAGGATTTTTCAAAATTCATCCCCTAAGGGGGTAAAAGGGGGGTTTGAAGTTTGTATGAAAGTCATCCATTTTTGAAGATAGAAACGTGGAAATTGGTATAAAGGCTACTATTTACAAATGAAAAATACTACCTTCAGCGATTTTGGATAAACTACCCCTAAGGGGTTAAAATGGGGGGTTAAAGTTTGTATAGGGGTTTGGACATTTTTGAAGTTAGGAACGTGGAAATTGGTATATAGGCTACTGTTTACAAATAAAAAAAAGTACCGCCGGCAATTTTGGAAAAACTACCCCTAAGGGAATGAAATGGGGGGTGGTAGTTCCTTTGGAGTAATGGTTGGTCCTTTTAGAAGTTCGAAAGTTGAAAATTGCTGTAAGGAATACTATTAATAAATAAAAAACGACTTAAGTCAATTTTGGATAACTACCCCTAAGGGAATGAAATAAGGGGTGGTAGTTTGCATGGGAGTTTGGTCATTCTTGAAGTTAGAAACATGGAGATTTGTGTACAGGCTACTGTTAACAAGTAAAAAATACTACCTTCAGCGATTTTTGACAAACTACCCCTAAGGGGTTAAAATGGGGGGTTAAAGTTTGTATAGGGGTTTGGACAATTTTGAAATTAGAAACGTGGAAATTGTTATAAAGACTACTGTTAACAAATAAAAACAACTTCCTATGATTTTGGAAAAGCTACCCCTATGGTGATGAAACGGGAGTTAAAGTTTGTATGGGAGTTCGGTCAAGTTTGAAGTTAGAAACGTGGAAATTGTTATAAAGACTACCGTTAACAAATAAAAAACAGCTTTGGTGATATTAACTAACTACCCCTCCTAAGGAAATGAAATGGGGGGTGGTAGTTTGCAAGGGAGTTTGGACATTTTTGACGCTAGAAACGTGGAAATAGGTTACAGGATACTATAAATAAATAAATAAAATACTATTTTCGGTGATTTTTAATAACTACCCCCAAGAAGAAGAAATGGGGGGTTAAAGTTTATATTGGAGGTTGGTCCTTTTTATAGGCTAAATGAACAAATAAAAAATACTTTAGGTGATTTTGGAGAAACTACACCTAAGGGGGTGAAACGGGAAGGGTGAAAGTTTGTATGAGCGTTTGGTCATTTTTGAATTTAGAAATGTATATAGGCTACTTACTGTTAATAAATAAAAAATACTATTTTCGTTTTGAAGTTAGAAACGTGGAAATAGGTATATAGGCTACTGTTAACAAATAAAGTAATACAATTTTCGGTGATTTTGGATAACTACCCCTAAGGGGATGAAGTTTGGTCAATTTTGAAGTTAGGAACGTGAAAATTGGTTATGGCTACTGCTTACAAACTAAAAGTACCTATTACGTTCGATGATGTTGGAAATACTACCCTAAGGGGGTGAAATTGTAGGTGTAGATTTGTAAGAGTTTGCTTATTTTGGAAATACGTTTCTAGACTACTTCATATATAAAATATGAGTTTCTGCGTTTTTGGAAAATCTACCCCTAAAAATAAATTAAAAAAAAATAGTTTAAAAAATCGTATGGTTCAAATTTGTTTCTATCCGATCATGCATGATACGTACGATAATGAAAACTTTATCTGTACTTTTTAACAAAGGTACTGGACTCTCCGCAGACAAAATCGCGGGTGGACGGATTGAGTATATATATTTGTACTCAGTTCACGTTCTCGAAAACGGCTCCAACGATTTTGATAAAGATATCGACATGGGGGTTTACGGGGGCGAAATTTCGATCTAGCTAGGTCTCATGTCTGGGAAAATTCGTTTTTCCCGTATTTTTACGCAAAATTCTCGCACAACGGTTCGTAACTACGGGGCGGCTGTTTCCGTCTGAATAGGCTGATGGTTAGAGCGTTGGCCTACTACGCAACTACAGCTATAGACAGTATTTTTTTGTTTTTGTATAGGAATTCGATAAAAAATCGGTTTTGACCCCAGCGACGACGCTAAATAAAGTTTGTATGGATGTTGGGATGTTTTTTTCAGTCACGCCTAAATAGTTGAACGGATTCGAATGAAACTGTCACACAGGTAGTTGTTATCCTGGATTGGCACCTTTTTTATCCCAGTCAATTTGATAGTGTCCAGGGTAAAAACGATAAACGACTTACTTAAGAAGAGGAGGAAGAGGTACTTAATACGTTTGGATGTAGGGGGTTATCCCCGAAACTACCCATCTGATTTCTAAAATTCTTTCACCGATATTTAGAATAAAGTTTCAGGGTGGACATAGGTTATATTTTAACTTATACTTAAAACCGAAGCGAAGTGAGGGCGGGTTGCCATGCTTAATATTATAAACGCGAAAGTAGACATACTTTTGCGTCTGTCGGTCGGTAAAGCTTTCACGGTTAATCCGCTGAACTGATTTCGATGAAATTTGGTATGGAGAAAGCCTGAGTTTCGGGGAAGGACATAGGCTACTTTTTATCTCAGAAAATTGAACAGTTCCCGAGGGAGCAGTGATTCTACGTGGACGAAGTCGCGGGCAAAAGCTAGTTTTTAAATAAAAGGAGTAGTATCAACTTGGCTTTAGAGGTAGAAAAACACAAACTTGAACACTAACTGGAGATCGAAGAGCAAACATTGCATTAAAGCTAGAAAGAATGACCTTGAATCACGTCACGGATCTTTTGCATATATTGCTCTAGGAAGGAAGAAACGAAACTAAAGCATCTTGCTCTTGTGTTCTGAGAGAAAGAGATACTGTAATTCAAGATATTCTTTCTAACTTCAATCCTATGTTATTATGTTTGCTCCGCAACTTCCAGTCACGGCCTGGCCACGACTTTGAGCGGCGGCGGCGGTGGCCAGCGAATTCTCTCTTCATTGCTCGCTCGAGATCCCCACCGCGCAGCGGTTAGTTGACGTTACACGCAATGTATTACAAAATTCGCTCTCCGCTCAGCCGGTCGCGCAGACGTGGCCAGGCCCTTAGTATTAAGGTTTTTTGGTAAAACGTTTTGCGCCTCTGGTTAGTAACCAACACATAATTTGGCAAACGTTTCATTAAAATCGGGCAAGAGCATGTAGGACCATGCTCAGTTTAGGGTTCCGTCGCCATTTTTACAAACAAAAACAACAATGTCTAAAAAAATCATGTATATTGGAAATTTTAAAATATTTTAATCGTCTTTAACGCAAGAACAAATACAATCTACTTAGTCGTGATAGTTTTCTTTTTAAATTTTAAAGATATTTATCAGATATACAGAAAATTTAAAAAAAAAATTACATGTATGGGAGGAACCAGAAAAAAAAAAAATTCTAGATTTTGTTTTACTACGTTTCTGGCGTAATTTAAGTGTATAACTTAGCCAAATTACAGCTTTATACTTAGTACCAAGAGTCCCCGAGTTAAACCGCGGACAGACAGACGGACGGACCGACAGACATGGCGAAACTATGGGTTCCTTGTTGACTGCGGAACCCTAAAAATGTACTTACCTTGAATTTAAAGTTTTAATATTAATTTTTAAAGGCGGAACTGGCATTTCCGGGATTCTCGGTATTGCCTCTACAATGTCTGTCTCGCAAATCCCGGGACTGCAACCCTATAGGTATCTATACTTACCGTCATAGTAGTTTGCGGCTGTAAATATTTGCTTTATTGGAGATCGAACCAAGGACTCCTAGATTCGTA
Organism: Tortrix viridana; assembly: GCA_963241965.1. Classification (NCBI taxonomy): domain Eukaryota; kingdom Metazoa; phylum Arthropoda; class Insecta; order Lepidoptera; family Tortricidae; genus Tortrix; species Tortrix viridana. The sequence goes on along the minus strand of OY725194.1, from coordinate 8,710,651 downwards.
GGCAGTCTATTACTAAAAGTACTAAGTAGCCGTCCTATAACGATAACGTTCCACCAGAGATGTGCTAAGCCACAGTGTAAAATATAGCTAAAGCAGTAACGAAACTACGAACAAACGTTCGAAACGACGCACTCACACAGACGCACGTCTCAACGAGACCCCTAAGCGGACATGGCAGTGCTGTCAGTGGCGGGTGTCGCGTGGAGACGAATGGTTTCGTGGAGAAGAATAAAATACAAAGTGAACCATTAGTCTCAACGCGACACCCAGCATTGCCATGTCCGCTTAGGGGTCTCGTTGAGACGTGCGTCTGTGTGAGTGCGAGGTTTCCAACGTTTGTTCATAGTTTTTTACTACTTTCGCTATACGTATACTGTGGCTAAGTTGCGTAGCTGGATGGTATTATATCCATCAATTAGGATCGTTTATTTTCATAGCTTAGCTTAGCGCTGGTGGAAACAGGAATCTTTGACCTCGCTCTCCGTTTAGCTACCTCGCACATCTAGCGGTCCCAGGTTCGAATCCCGATATGGGCAAACATGTATTTGTTGTTTTCTACGTATTTCTATATGTATGTTAATCGTTGCATAGTACATGTTTAGAGCTTAGTTTGGGACTTGATCAATGTGTGTGAGACTGTCCCCTGATATTTATTTAGTCGCCCAAAAAAATTCTTATTTATCCAAAGCGGCTTTCTACAAAGGTTTAAAAAATTCTAACTGTAAACAAGAATCCAAAACAAACTTTCACTCGGCTAAAAAACAAAAGAAATTCCTAATTTGAAGCTAAAAAGTACCGTTACACGTTGACAACATAATAGCGACGCCCGTCCGTCTGTCCGTCTGTCCGGTATTCGAGTAAAAACTGGGGACTAATGAAGCGATTGTCACCGAAAAGAATTTGTTGAAGGAATGGGAAGCTGTTTTAAAAATAAAAACAGGGTTATATAAATTAACGCTTATATTTTAGATGAGTGTAAAGCAAAAGGAAGGTTAGATATAGCGAAATACGGATGATGACTGGGTTAAGGAAACGAAATTATATTAAGTACGTCAGTTAGATTATCACCAGTGATCAGCTGAGCTGACGTGCCGCAACTTTATGCTGATCGACGATCCATTTCGGTGGGACCCATAGCTCCTTATTTAGTTTTCTCTACTGTTAAGTTTGAAGTAGGTATTATTTAAGCTCACTATTGTGATTTATTTTAGTATTAAAAAAGCCGTGGTAGCCTAATGGTTTGACCTGCCGACTCTTAAGCAGAGGGTCGTGGGTTCGAACCTGGGATCGCACCTCTAAGTTTTTCGGAATTTATGTGCGAAATAGAATTAGTAAATTTACCATGAACTTTTCGGTAAAGGAAAACATCGTGAGGAAACCTGCACACACCTGCAAAGCAATTTGACGGTGTGTGCGAAGTTCCCAATCCGCACTGGGCCCGCGTGGGAACTATAGCCCAAACCCTCTCATTGTGAGTGGAGGCCTGTGCCCAGCAGTGGGACGTACCTATATAGGCTGGATTATTATTGTTATTATTATATGTTTCTGTATTTACTCTATGTACTTAGGTGCTATATGTATGTGTCACTGAATAAATGCTTTTTCTTTTTTTCTATAATTGGTATATCATACACATCTATAGCTGCTTAGCAGATCTTTGGGTGGAGAAGTAGCCTCACGCTTAGGGAAAAAGTAAAGATTTAGATATAAGGTAGTTGGATTAGCAAGCCCAAGGGACCTAGTGGATCCAGCCTCCAGATTTAGGGGGTGGGGTGGAACGCTGAAATTCGGTCAAGTGCGAGTCGGTTAAAAATGTGATTTAATTTTCCTCGTAATTAACCTCGTATCTACGAGTGGGGGTGGTCATGACCTACCCGACCACCCCTGTGGAACCGCCACTGCTTCCCGCACCGCTCTACTACCGCAGGAACCTATTCAGTTAATTTTTATTGAAACTTGCAAATAGGTTCGTTTACAATTGTATACAACCTCTACGGTCGATTTAAGGCTGCAAGGGCTCATTTTCTTGCGCTTTAGCCCCTGGACTAGGCCATCGATGCACCAAACACTGTTTATTGCTAAAATAAAATCCTCCAGACGCGTTCTAAATCAATTGATACAGAAAAACCCAATTTCCCCCCGTGTTTCCCATAAATGGAGGACGAAATTGTTTTAAGATATACGTAGATACCGAGCGGTCGCGAAATTTCGACGCATTCTAAGGCTTATTATACACGCGCGGCAAAAACGCGTTGTCAGAGACATCGAAACGTGGAGCTCATAAATAAATACATATCGTGGGGGTTGATATAAGAAACAGGCGACAGCGGGTGTCAGTACAAGGGTACGAATTGTACTCTTTCGTACTTCAAACTCAAAGTTAAACTTACAACATTTATTGTACACACTGCAACACAATAGACATAGTACCTACAGCAAAGCAAGATTGCACAAGCGGTGTAGTGTGAAATCAATTTAAGGTTCGGCAACGTACTTATAAACCGTAGGTTCATTTTTTTTTGTTATTACTCGTAGTAGTATTACTCGTATATTGAAGTGTTGTCAGCAAATGGGTCTGCCTTTTGCCGATCAATTTTAGACAGAACATCATAGTTTGGAGGAAAAATCTGCATTCCCCTTAAGCATTATTATTTAGATAAAAAATGACATGTAAAATATGAAACTTTATGAATAAATATCTGAATCTGAATCTGAATTGAGGTAGAGTCATACCACGGGATCGTAGAGCCATTTGCTAACATTCCTAATTCGGTCGGTTTGTCAAATCGTCAAATTTCAATAGTAATATATCCTCCTGCGGCCCAAAGCAAAAAACAGCTCATTGTCACTGCGAACCATGGTCCTACCAGTAGTACTATTGTTTGATACTCATTCGACCCAAGCACTTAGGACACTAATTTTTAATTTTATTGTACTTGTACGGCACCAATAGTTTTTGGGCGTGTTTAAAATCAGTATATGATACAGTGCTACAGGGAGGACCATGGGCTTTATATTAGTAATTAATTAAATTTGAAAACAAAATGGCGGGTTTTGTAATAAGTTCTACTGGTAGGACCATGGTACGATATGACTACACAACTGTTGAAAGAGCTGGGTCTGTATAACAAAGGTAATTACATAGTTCTATAGGTAGGACATTGGGCCGCAGGAGGATACCGTGTACGATTTGACAACCCGACCGAATTAAGAATGTTAGCAAGTGGCTCTACAATCCCGCGGTGACTGTACTACTAAATAAAACAGATATATTCCGTTCATATATATCCGTTCCCGAAAAGTCTGTTAAGTACTCTAGGAGTCTAGAAAGTTCACACAATAACGCCCAAGATGTTATTCTATTAACCAGAATAAATAAATAAATATCAGTGGTTAATCTTACACACATTTACACAATACCAAACTAATATCTAGGCTTGTACAATGGGCACTAGACAATGATAAAACTTAGGAAAAATTACACAAAACATCCAATACTACAAAAAATATCAGAGTTTACAGCATCGAACCTAGGACCGCTCGTAGGCAGACGACTCACTACCAACTATAGCCTAGTCGTATTGAATGAACATCTCCAAGATCTCCTGGTTTGCACTGCAGGTCAGATGAAAGGCGACGCCGCGTGTTCACACATGCATGAGGACGCGAGAAAAACCCGTGAAACCCTCGTAATAGCCGGTGAACATTTGTAGTATTATACCGCGGAATAGTTTAAAATCCACCCTTACAAAAACCACACTAACTACCATACTTTACCAATAAACTTACCACTTTATGTCTAGAGTTTAAAGTTCTAGTTTCATGAACGGCTTTTGAGAGTTGCGTTTTTAGGTTATGTAACAGTTTAAAATGTCATTTTGGTGCCTTCAGCGATTTATGTCGGGCGTTCGGCGTTTTTTGCTATAGTCTGCACGCCGCTTTAGATTTTGTTTAATTCATGACGTCATTTGTTGAGTTGAGGTTATTAATTTGAGGTAATTTTGTGATTTCATGTGGATTTGGTGTTGGATTTCATTTGTTTTAATGATGTAAGGTTTTCGTATCATATCAAAAGGGTCAAATTGTGTCGGTTAGTTTCGAAGTAGCGTTCGTAGAATCTCACACAAATTTACCTAGTCCCAAACTAAGCTCTAGCTTGTGTTATGGGTACTAGATAACGATAAACATAATTGAATATTCGTGTTTAAAAAAAAATCACCCAAAACTCAGGATATCTTTCATAAATATTTGCCTGGAATCAAACCTGGGACTGGGACTGTTGGCTTACCAGCCAATCTATGAAGAAAATGTATGAAATAGTACGAGAAATTAACTAATACGATGAACGGACGGACGAGATCGGCGCGCGGACCAGGGAAATGAATACCTCTATTCCATATTCTAACGTAAGACTTAACGCTTAAGGTTTAAAATAAAAGTGTCTACCTTTTATTTCTAAGTGCTTTTATCCGGTATTTATTCCTAGAGTAATTAAAATAAATCGTTCAAATCTGTTAAGAGCCTGTGCACACCGGGGGTATACGGGCTAAAAACGCTAGTGTGCACAGGCTCTAAGCTAAGCATGATATTTAACTACTCTAGCAACTTTTAATTCATGCTGTCACTTTTTTCTTGTGATGCATGTTAGGCTCGCTATTTTGCACCTTAGCACATTATAAATAGCTAAAGCAGTAAAGAAACTACAAATGTTCGAAACGTCGCACTCACACACGCACGTCTCAACGAGATCCCTAAGCATTTCGACCGTTTGTTCGTAGTTTCTTTACTGCTTTAGCTATATTTATACTGTGCCCTTAGTCCTATCAGCGGATAGGCGTGAAAACATTACGTCCAAGAAAACCATTTAACCAGATAGGCTATAAACTGATACGAAAACAATTAATTAATAAGTTAATATAAGTTCTCACTTGGTTAACCGCTGAGCAAAGCTTAAATTGATCGCGCGCTGTGTTGGTGGTACAAGTTATGAGGTTTTCGTTGAAATTCTTGTAGCTTTGGATGCTATTTTCGGTTATATTGTAGAGTGCCCTGGCTTCTACAAAGTTTAACCGAAAATGCTTCCATAGCTACAGGAATTTCGACATTAATGCGGCCACGGGAATGACGGCAATGCATTTACAGGTCTTGGATTGCAGTTCCGAAACTGCAAATGACTGTGTCTTAAATACCACTTATCATCAGCGAGATTAAATATAAATATCAAATATCAGGTACAATCTCACACAAATTTATACCTCGTCCCAAACTAAGTTCTAGCGCTTCTACTATGGGTACTAGTCACCGATATACATACTTATTTAGAGAAATACATAGGTACTTAAATATATAGAAAACATCCATGACTCAGGAACAAATACTCGGGCTTGTCACACAAATATACTTACTGCTAGCTTCGTAGGCAGGGTCAGTACCAACTAGGCTAACCGCGTCGTCGGGCTTAACATGCAAGCACAAGATAAAATTTGACAGGTGCTAGGGAAATGAATACATCTATTCCATTTTCTTACGTAAGACTTAATGCTTAAGGTTTAAAATAAAAGTGTCTCGTCCTGTTTTATTACCTTTTATTACTAAGCGACTATAGCAATTTTAAAATGTTTATAGCAATTTTATCATTATGGGACACTTATTTTAAACAAGCGTAAAGTCTTACGTTAGAATATGGAATAGATGTATACATTTCCCTTGCACCTGTCAAATTATATCTGGTCCTTGCATGCTAGGAGGCCTGGTGACTGGGTCATACACAAAAGTTGTCTCCCCTGTTCCAGAAAGTTAAGGCATTTGAAACCAAATTTTTCGGGTTAGGATATATCCGCGTAGTGGGAGTCTGGGTGTAGTTTTGGCCTGTATCGAAATTATATGAGTAAAAAACTCCTACGTCATTAACTTTTAGGAACAGAAAGGACAATGTTGAACCTAACTCTGTGTATGAGCCGACTGCTTGATTGACATCTCCATGAAATAAATCTTACAAAAAAGGCTAAAATTGTAAAGCCAATATCGCAGACAACGCTCAACAACGTATTAGGGCAGGTACTGATATTACTGAGAGAACTGAGAAAATTAAAGAGATACGAAGACTATTACTCTCTACAATAAAAAATCACACGTTTATGGCCTCATAATTCAGGGCTTCAAACATTATGGCAAATGATATACTTGAACCTTCTCATTTTATTAAAGACATTATAAAAACAAAAAACAATCCAACGGCTAAACTTGTCTCATTTGTATTTCGAACACGTTCCAAAAAAAGCTCCCAACACTTGTACCATAGACAACGACCGTTCAATAAATTCGTTCATAGACAACCGAGTTATCTGGCCACATTAATCGTCTATGGACATACCGGAACAAATAGTGTTGCCACTAACAAGGCCCTTTCAGGCTAAACGGGAGGCGTGAACCTTGCATTAGGCAATGGTTCCGTATAAATTAGATTATTGTTATCTAAGGCTCAGTCCACAGAGTGTAGCGGTTCTATTGATGGTTTGTTATAACTGGTTGCTAAATATATTTTTCTAAATTAAAAAATTCTGAGATCGAATAAAAAAATTGGTAGTTTTTTACACGACTGCCAAGAAGCCAGAAGCAAGAAGTTGTTTTTAGGGTTCCGTAGTCAATAAGGAACCCTTATAGTTTCGCCATGTCCGTCTGTCCATCCGTCATCATCATCAGCCGCAAGACGTCCACTGCTGGACAAAGGCCTTCCCCAAGGTTTTCCACAACGATCGGTCCTGCTGCTGTCATCCCGCGGTTTCCCGCGACCTTTATCAGATCGTCGGGCCACCTTGTGGAAGGCCTGCCGACACTGTCCATCCGTATTGGTACTAAAAAGCTGTAATTACGCCGACAAAGAGGTAAAATAAAATCTTTAAAAAATATTTTTTCCGGTACCTCCCATACATTTAAAACAAGTATCATTGGACAGCTCTGAAAAAAAAACTCGAAGAACGTCATTTTCGAACGACAAGTAATAAAAATCAGATAAATATCTAAAATGAAAGCACATAATAACGAATTTAAAAGGAAAACTATCACGAAAAACTATCACGACTAAGTATATACGAGTAGTCTTTATTGGTTCTTGAGTTAAAGACGATTCAAATGTTTTTAACTACCGAAAATGAGCTAAGATAACTTCAACTAGAAAATTTGCTAATATAATATATTATTATATTATATGTTTTTTTTTTAAGACTGTTGTTTGTGTTTGTAAGAATGCCAACGGAACCTTACACTGAGAATGGTCCAATGCTCTTGCCCGGTTTTATTATATAATATTAAGTACGCTAATAATGTTGGCGAAAAAGAATCACAACCAATCAAAATAATTTTCTAACCCATTTGTAATTATTAAAAAGGATCAGATTAGTTCTAAAAGCCGATCGAACCTAACCTAATCTTCTTTTTACCTAACCTAAGAAAAAACAAACCCTGTATAGCTCCTACGGACCCCTAAAAAGGGCCCAACACCTCATACTATTAAAATTACCAAAATAATAGGTGATTAATCTTTCAACCCACAAAAACTGGTTGGATTTAGAGCCCCTGTCAAAATAAATATAAGTTGCTCTTAACAAGGGTTTTTTTAAAGCCCAAATTTAGATGTTTAACAAAACATTACAAAAGGAACGAGAGGGTATTTTATTAATTGGCTATAGAGTGCGATAGGGCCTTGTTCTTAGATATACGGACGTATAATAAATGCCCGAAACCAGACGGGTCTAACTTGATTAAAAAACTTCCACGATTTTGAGTATAATTTAGTCGGTTTTTGATTGAAATTTGATCGGATTTGTACTTGTGAGTTAGGTTGTTTTTGTTTGTGAAGTAGTGATGTGTATATTATTATTTTTAAGGAGAAATATACGCGTACGCACGCATTAACGCCTGTTTGGAATTCGTTATGTTTAGGACGAGAGCACACTAGTGAGTGAATGGAAAGAATGAAGAAGCTAATGAATGATTGTAAACACTAATAATAATATATCAAGGAGTGGACAGGGATCGTAAGCGCTTAAACTTTTCGCTGTGCGTCATTTATCGCTGCTCGCTCAGGAACTGTCAAATTTTCCGTGATAAAAAGTATCCTTTGTCTTTCCCCCTCAAACTACCTCCTTACCAAATTTCATCGAAATCGGTTGTTGGTGTTGAGAGGAACCGGATGACAGATTGAGTGAATGGAAAATGTTCCACCGTGTTGAGCGGGACGGGATGACCGAAAGAGTGAATGGAAAATGTTCCACCGTGTTGAGCGGGACGGGATGACCGAAAGAGTGAATGGAAAATGTTCCACCGTGTTGAGCGGGACGGGATGACCGAAAGAGTGAATGGAAAATGTTCCACCGTGTTGAGCGGGACGGGATGACCGAAAGATTGAATGGAAAATGTTCCACCGTGTTGAGCGGGACGGGATGACCGAAAGATTGAATGGAAAATATTCCACCGTGTTGAGCGGGACGGGATGACCGAAAGAGTGAATGGAAAATGCTCCACCGTGTTGAGCGGGACTGGATGACCGAAAGAGTGAATAAATGTTTCACCGTGTTGAGCGGGACGGAATGACCGAAAGAGTGAATGAAAAATGTTTCACCGTGTTGAGCGGGACGGAATGACCGAAAGAGTGAATGAAAAATGTTCCACCGTGTTGAGCGGGACGGGATGACCGAAATATTGAATGGAAAATGTTCCACCGTGTTGAGCGGGACGGGATGACCGAAAGAGTGAATGGAAATAGTTCCACCGTGTTGAGCGGGACGGGATGACCGAAAGAGTGAATGGAAAATGTTCCACCGTGTTGAGCAGGACGGGATGACCGAAAGAGTGAATGGAAAATGCTCCACCGTGCACGAGCCCTACGCGATGGTATCACGCGTTCCGGGAAGGACATGTGTCGCCCAACGGCCCAATAAACTAATTGGCCGAGGAATGCCCGCTGGCCTTAGGATATTTATTTTATTTTATTTTATTAGGGTTCAGTGTTGTTAAACGTGTTAATTATTAATTTAATTATTTTTTATTATTATGCCTAAAAGATCGTAAGTACAAATTACAGTTTCAGAATAAGCTAAAATTCAAAATTTTTTTTTTGGCTTTGCAGCCTTTTTGGCAAAGCACGGCTGTATTGGTCCCACCGTTTCTTTAGATATTATTATTTTTACACTATTGACTCCTTATTTTTGTAAAATACATACAACGAAATTTGCCAATGGAATATGAACCTATTCTGAATAAAATAGAGTCTATTTTCTAATTTAATTGTCAGTCATAAAAACAAAAGAAATTCCACTCTATCTCCTTTGCAATGGATCTTTATTCCAATGGCCGTATGATGTACATTATATTGTACAAGAGGCCTTAGGTGGTTAAAGGATGGTTACTGCAAACAACGCATTATATTCGAATCTTCGGATGCCTCATCCTTTTTAACCAACTTCAAAAAAGGAGGAGGTTCTATGTTCCTCTGTTCGTATATTTTTTTTATGTATGTTCACCGATTTCTAAGTCAATTGTGGACCGATTTTCAACATTTTTTTATTTGTAAGAGTATACTCCTGAGGTGGTCCCATTGTCACCAAGTCAAGATCTGATGATGGGATCGACGAGGAATCGACGGAACTCCTCGAAAGTTATAGGCACACAAACAGCGATTTTGGTATTTCTTGTAAGACCTTGAGAATTTTCATTCTAAAAACACCCTCGGTGAAGAGGAACTGATGATGAAGACCAAATCTTAAGTCGTAAGTTTTCACTCGTCATATCGAGGGAAAGGGACGGACATACCGATATCGTAACTTCGAAATTTGATTTTCAAATGTGCCCAGGCCACCTGATGGAGCTTAGTTTGGGACTACGTATGTTAAATGGTCTCTTGATAAAATAAATTTGCTACGGAACCTTCGACACTTGAACACCTCCACTCCATATCCAGATAAGGCCGGCCGCAGACGCGATGCGATCTACGTCTTAATTAATTTACATTTAAGTGACGTGTAATCGTGAACTTTATAAAATGGCCGTGAAAAACTAATTGGGAGCTCTCTCATCAGTTGCATTCCAGCATTCCGTGATAGCTGAGATTTATAAATAACTACATGTTTCCCTCGACTTTGTCCGCAACTCATAAATAAAAATAAATACCTGGGACGATCTCACGCAAACTAAGTCCCAAACTAAGCTCTAGGCTTGTACTATGGGTACTAGGCAAATAAACATACTTATACAGAGAAATACATACTTAAATACATAGAAAACATCCATGAACTAAGAACAAATATTCGCGTTCATCAAATAATTTTGTAAACTTTCTAATGTACTATCAAGAAATTGCACAAAGTACAGGTGTTTGTCATAAGGTCTCAGTATGCTGTCTTAGGGCCGTATTAATAAACTCATCTTGATTGAGAAACACGTCTCAAGACGAAAATGATTGTCAAGCCATAGAGAACTGTCATTTTTGACACATTTCGAAACGCGCATCTCAGTCAGATTTTATTAATACGGCCATTAGTGAAGTAATACCGTCCCGAAGAGACGATCCTACTCTTTTGTCAAAGGCTGGTCAGGGATTTGCTATCCCTCTCAGTGCGGCTGTCCATAGACTACGGTGATTACTTTCCATCCTAGGTGTCTCGCCAAGTTGCCTTACGCTAACTTATCCATTTTCGAAAATATACAAAATGTATGGAATTGACATAAGCAGCTGACGCGCTGATCGAAGGGTCTTGGCTATCAGCTCCGTGTCATGGTCGCGATGGATAAGTGCGGATAAAACCTCCGCCACCCTCGCACTTACATACTGAGCCCTTAGCCAAGATGCCCATCGCTAACTAGCGTTTCTATTCGTTTCATTTTCAAACCAATCGCGTCACTGGTAGATCACGTGACTCTTCGTATGACGTGATCTACCAGTGACGCGATTCGTTTAAAAACGAAACGGATAGAAACGCTAGTTAGCGATGGGCATCTTGGCTAAGGGCCCTGATCAGAAAGTGAAACGTGGATAAAGCATCCGTCACTTTTTAACACGCATATAAGCACGAGAGTGACGGATACTTTATCCACGCTTTGTCACGCGATAAACACGGCCATAATAGGCCCCGCAGGTGTCCTTCACTCGTATCTTCTAATATAAATAAAAAAAATCTTACATTAAACAAAACCTTGAAGAATTCTAAAATTTGTATCAAGATCGGCGTTAGTATTTATTAAGGAGGTTCCGAGAAATGATTTAAACATTTTAAACCGATGTCACATGAAGATAAACCCAGCGATGATGTATGAGGTGATACTTTACAATCACATTGGAATTAAAAAAGGGAGAACAAACTTCTGGTGTTGCCAGCAAGTTTGACCGTTAAAAATTAACTGTCACATATTTATTTTGCCTAGTTGGTAATGACCCGGATTTGTGTTAAATTCGGTAAATTTGGGATACAGTTATTTGATAACATTTCTAGGACGAAATACTGTGGCTTTTATACTGTTTTATTTGTAATGTAAATTAATCACCTTATGTATTATTATTTGGGGGGGGGGGGGGGGGGGGGGGGTGAGTTAGGCCTATTGTGCCGCTTCGACCATTGGTGATTTATTGTGGCAGCCCTGGTTATAGCTCACCGGAAAGGCCGGTTGCGTCTAGGAATTTCCAGAGGCTTTGGGTAGTGAGGAGTTGTATCTCTTGTGGGTCCATGATATGTCGCCCTAGATACTTCTGTTGCGCATCAGTGGTCCGCATGAGAGGATGTGCATAGCTGTCTCCTTGTCTCCTGACAGAACCTGCATGTCGCGTCTTGTTTCATACCCTTTGGAAACAGATGTTTGTTCAGTTTGCAGTGGCCAGTTAGGATCCTGGTCACTGCGCAAGACTCTTCGTAGAATCTCTTTGGAGAGCTTGCTGTTGAATTGAACCCTTCAACAGACTTCCTCAACTCGATCGCCCTGGATTTACAAAGGTCGTTTAGTAGAGAATATGTTCTTTTAGGATCACTTGCTGCAAAAGTAAGTCTTAAGTACCTACCTACTAAACTGTAGTTTATGTAGTTTTATGAAAATTTTTGGAACTGCCAGTCTTAAATGTAGATTTAATACTAAAACTAGATTTATTATTTTCGTGCAAGTGGCCCTTGATTTTAAAATAGAGAATGTGACAGAGATCATTCTAATGTACTTATGACTTATTTTACCCGCCAAAGCCATGATAAGGAATCCCAAAATGGTCATAAACACACAATTTTATTACAAAACCCGAAAGATAATTCATAAAGATAATTTTTATCTCTTTAATATTTGACGAGAAGAAGCCATTACAGACTCCATTAAGCATATCATCTTACCTTATTAAATATTTAATTATCTTGCACAATAAACTTAAAAGTGTATCTCTTTTTCACACTTATGAGTTAGGACCTGTTTGTGAAAGGGATAACGCTAGTGGTTTTTGGTAACACTCGCTTATTCACAGTTCAGTGACCATTCGAAGTAAGATATTAATATTATTTATTACGAGGAAATTATTACTAAGTGTCACGAAGCGTTCAAAGTATGATAATAAGATTAAAAATTAAGTACCTAATCGTGATAGAGCTAATTGGGTGGGATACACCTTAAAATTAACCACAATCAGTACAAAATGGTGTCCCCTTGTTCTGTAGACACTCATTTCATCGAATGTGTCGTTTCACCGAATATCATTTCATCGAAAGCTAATTTCTGCTGAAGCCTTATTGTTTTCAGGTTATCTTAAGCATGTTACGTAGATAGACCTGTGACCACTAAAAAATTATAAGTCCTGTACGTTGAAATGCTTGTTGATGAAATGAAAATTCGGCGAAATAAAACATTCTATGAAATGAGTGTCGGTGATTCAAGGGTCGACCGTAAAAACTAGTTAAAACTAGAGGGCGCTATATTCAATTAAATGTGACGTCATATTGCCTATAACCAGCTGACCATCAAAACGCTTCCAACGATACCCCATTTGTCAAAATCGGTTCATTAGGAACGACGCTAGAGTGAAACATATTTACATACATTCATACATAGGGTGTCAAAATCATTACCCTTCCTTTGCTTCGCAGTAGTCGGGTAAATAGACCGCTGTATAGATAAGGTCCGACCGAGATTTCGGTCTCACCAAATCTCGGCCAAAAATCGTGCCAAGATCTCGATCTCGGTCTCGACCCAAAAAGGCCGAGACTCCGTGGCACTGGATCTAAAGAGCGCGCGGTTTACCGCATGGCGAAATAGCGAAAAAAAGTTTTTTTTCAATTTTGACTATTAACTTTGTTCGTTACGCGATAGAACGTTTAAATCATACCTTTTTCTATTCATAACGCATGTTTTTTTTTTAATACAACGCAAATATAAAAAAACTATTATTCCGTGTTTTTTTATTTTAATTTATTTTGTTTTCGGTCTCGCTCTTGATCTCGGCTGAGATTAAAAAAGCAGTCTCAGTCGGACCTTATTTATGGAACTATGCACAAGGAAAAAGGAAAAGAGTCAGAATAAAAAGAGCATCCTATCTAGACCAATTGGAAGAAAAAGTAGGCGTCGTGCCGTACCAGAGTGTTAAAGATAAGGCTTGGAATAGAATAGAATGGAAATTACTCCAATTGCTCATAAGAATGATAATGAAAAAAAAAAATGTTGCCAGTTAAACTTTAAGGAGCATTAATCGAATTCTCTAAAAGACTAGCAAAAGAAAACTAATTATTAATAGTCGGAGTGTCATTTTTAACCAGCTGTTTAAAGATAAACGGCGGTTAAATACGTAATTATCTCCGATGAAGCTGTAGGCGGGCTGATTGCCCTTCGGGTGATGCAGTTATATTATTTCACCTCCGTCATAAAGCACAGGGAGACTAAGAACGGACGGTGCAGTCGGCTTCGCAACGACAACTGTGATGCTTATACTACTGTAGACAACTTAAATTATATAAAGAGTAATGTATTCAAAAGTTAAAAACTAAAAATCGAACTACTAGGCCCATAGATAAATACCTTACTGACTAAAATACATATAATTATAACAATATATTAAACTATTTTGGCGACAAAACAGCGTGGCGCTGTTGAATCGCAGCGTTCGAAGTCGTGCTCGCTGGCAGGCCGCCCCGGAACCGCCGGAACACGACATCTTTCGGCCAGAAGGCGACTCGACCATCCCCAGCAGCGGCCGCGGCGCTCGCACCACGAATGAAGCGAAGTGCACATAGCGCCGCGAATGCAGCGGAAACACTCTATATATATATATATATATATATATATATATATATATATGGGTACTAGACAAGGATAAACATACTTATATAGAGATATACATTAGACATTACCTCACGTGGTAGTGAAAGATACAAACTGAACAGTCAGTTGTGTACCAACATACAAAACAAATCTACCATCTAATTAACATATTCTGAGCTGTCACTCCAAGAGTGGCATGGCCGTGCGAAGCCATAATTGAAACTATTTTTACATACAATTTTGATCCCACGCACTTTTATTGCCTATAAATTAAGGTTTATTTTGGAATTGTTAGTTATTATTAAACGGTAAAAACGAATTTGTAATTCATATATGAACGTTCGATTTTTGTACGACTATTACAAGCCGCCGTAGTCTCTATTACACAGCCATAAGTTGTAATTTTGCTTAAGTATTAGTTTGTCAAGCACATGGGTAGGTTGGTATGTGTAAAGACTATACGTCTCCCGCGGCGTTGCTCGTTACTTGGCGGGAAATGAGACAATGTTTACCTAAGTACGTACAGTAAATGAGATACGTATGATTGTTTGTTCAAATTGCGTGTCATAAAGCTGCAACTGTCAAGAAATAAATATATCTTGATACTTTTAAACCTCTGATATAAGAGGCATTATTTGTTTCAAGCTTATTTCTGTCTGCCTGTCATTGCCTAGGGCCTGAAAGGGTAATTACATAGCAAAGTTTCATGAAAATAGGTTTAGCATTACAAGAGTTATTAACTCTATAACGAGTTCGTATATTTGTTAGTCCGACTCTTTATCATAACTAGCGAGGTCAGAAAATAAACGGCTCAAGTGTCATTAGGTACAGTCACCATATCAGAGCAACAAGGTCGCCATTTTGTAATTTTTTAAGTTAGATAAATATAACCGCTATCATATAATATTATATCAAAAATATGTAAATTCAACTGTATTGCAAGTGCAAGGCTTCGCTATATTTAATGGCGACTAATACTTATTAAAAAAAAACAGTGTCGCATTAAAAATGTAACAACGCCAGTCAAGTTAGTGTTTTTTTTTAATATTTTTTTTTAATTTAATTTGTTGGGTTCACATGAAAAACCACTAAGCACCAAATGCAAAATGGTCTCAAAGAATGTGACGCATGATGACTCGACACTCCTGCGCAGCTACCGCATTCAGTACAATTGTGGGTCAATTAATCATCTTCGAGACGGAGCCGGGAGCCGAACCGCGGACTGGCGAGTCATGCTGCAACTAATGAGCCACTGGCACCTTGAAGGGTTCCGTTCCGTGGTTAACGTCATAATGTCATATTGTGACCGCTTTTTAACCCCTGACGCAAAATAGAGGGGTTTTATAAGTTTAATGTGAGTATCTGTGTATTTCTGTGGCATCGTAGCTCCCAAACGTTTATAACGATTTTGATTTTAGGTCTTTTAGTTTGAAAGGTGACTTGATCGTTTTCTTAGTTAATTATTTCTTAGTGAGAATTGTATAAGGATTTAGACTTTCAGTCAGAGACCGGAAAACCCCTTCATTTGATTAACCCTATATCATATATACCCAATGATGAAACCCTAATGAACTTGGTAAGCTCTATATGGAAGCGGTTAACTAGTTCAAAGGGGTTCCCCTAACGTTAAGTCAACACAATCATAGGGTAACCACATCGATTGGGTAACCAAATTATAGGGTTACCCTATCGATAGGGTTAATCTAATGAAGGGGTTTTCCGGTCCCTGCTCTCTTTTTTGCGCATTCGGGCGATGTCTGTCACGAAACAAATGAAACTATGAACAAACGTTCGAAACGCGGAATGGCAGTGCTGTCAGTGGCGGGTGTCGCTTTGTATTTTATTATTTCTTTATACAGATGCCACGACGTTGGGTGATAGCCACGAGTGATGTCAAAGTCAAAGTCAAAGTCAAATATTTCAGTAAATTGGCCACATACGGGCTCTTTTACACGTCGGTAATATAGAGTGAATCTACCAGCGCTTCGGACAAGACCATCATTGCGGAGAAGAAGCGCCGCAAGAAACTCCAGCAGAAGGTCATTTTTTCCAATATAAAATACAATAATACTTAAAAGTAAGTTACATTACAAGGCCACGAGCGATAGCGATAGCAATAGCGATAAAGATAAGGACAGGAATTTCGATAGCGTTAGGAATAGCGATGGGGATAGTGATGACGATGCTATAGGAATAGCGAAACCGATTTCGATAGCAATAGCAAAATCAATAGTGATAGCAATAGCGATAGCAATAGCGATAGCAATAGCGATAGCAATAAAGATATCAATAGCGATTGCAATATTGATAGCAATAGCGATAGCGATAGGCAAAAACGTATCCCAAACTAATTCATTTCCCAAACGTATCATTTGGCCAACTGATTTTTTTCTGAAACTAAATATTTCACGATTTTTATAAAACTAGGGTGAGTACATGTTTCTAACGGTTTACCCTTGAATCACCGACACTCATTTCATAGAATGTTTTACTTCGCCGAATTTTCATTTCATCAACAAGCATTTCCACGTGCAGGAGTTATATATAATTTTTTGGTGGTCACAGGGCTAACCAAGCCTACGTAACTCATGCTTAAGATACCTAAAAACAATAAAGTTTAAGCAGAAATTAGCTTTCGATAAAATGAAATTCGGTGAAACGACACATTCGATGAAATGATTGTCTGCAAAACAAGGTGACACGGTTTCTAACCCTTATTTAAACGCGGCCATTTTGTTTAGGTCGCCAGTGTTTTAGCCTCTCCCCACGCATCCCTAAACGATCCGAAAGCTGTAATAAAACAATATCGTTTGTTTATAACAAACTGGATCATTAGGCGTCATTACGGGCGCGATCCGCGTCGCTTATCATTAGATATTTAATGAGATGAGAGATCATTATCATTTCGAGGTTTTGATGGGAGTTATTTGTAGATGCGGGTAATTACCAGACGCAATTAGCTTTCATTAAAAATAAACCTTAAGACTTAAAATGTTAGAGTTTTGGGTAATATTATACTTATTAACGACTCAGCCTAGTTGGTAGTGACCCTGAAGCTTTAGCGGAGGTCCCGGGTTTGATTCCCCGTAAGAGCTAATATTTGTGTGATAAGCGTGAGTATTTTTTTGAGTCATGGTTTTCTATGTATTCACATTGACAAACTAATACTTAATACAATAAGATTATTACAAATAAAGAAATCTTATCTTGTTGCTGCCCAAGCCAAGAGCTTAGTTTGGGACTAGTTAAATTAGTGTAACATTGTCCCCGGATGTTTATTTATGTATTTTCGTTAAAACCTTTCAAAAACAAGATGGGTTGCAATGGCAAATAGAACACAAACTTACATAATAGTTAAAGCAGAATAAGTATGATGTTTGTTAATTTAATTTCATCTAAACAAATTAGCTAATCATAATACATGTAATACATCTAATTCACCTACAACTATACCACGCAAACAAAACAATGAAACAACATGACGGATCCATAACTTCGACAACATCTAAACAATTTTGTTGAGTCATAAACCGAAATGAAAATATTTACGTTGCAAAAAATATATATCGACATTTTCAAGTCTTTGTTTAGTTCACTAAACGATCGATAAAGAGATATAAGGATGGGATCGATTCGTTTATGTCGGTGTTCAGTTACAGATGTGGGTGTGGGTAGTGATGTGACAATATTGTCGAGAGTGCAATATGGGTGACAACATTTCCAAACAACATGAGACATTTACTAGCAACAATAGAAAATAGAAGAGGAATTATGATAGAACGAAAGATAGAAGGAAGGAGAGGCAGGGGAAGACCAAGGTGAAATTACTTTGAGCAAATAAAGAAGGTTAAGGTCGTGTCGTACCAAAAAGTCAAGCAGTTGACAGAGGACCGGAGTGGTTGGCGACTACTCCACCGACAAGAGCTTGGCTCTTAAATAAGGAGAGAGAGAAAGAAAGAGGAGAGAGAGAGAGAGATGAGAGATTAGGGCTAATTTGTATTTTACCCATAAGGGTTCAAATAATTGAAAGATACTTTCAAGGGTTATAAAACACGAAATACATTGTTTCGTAACAGAGTTCATGCTGATAGTTTACAAAAAGACCAAGGCTATGGGAGAACAAGCACAAATGAACTGTTAATTGCGTAAAAGAGGATTAAAATAATAAGGGATATGGCATTTTTTTTTATTAATGATGGGTTTGCTCTTGACTAACTCTTGCCCTTGGAGGACGAAGATTCAATCTACGATGTAGCGAGCTCACCCAGAATTAAGCCTATTCACCCTTTAAATAGGTTCAGATTGTATGCACTCGGAAATACAGACGTCAGAAGCGCATTCCATTCTTTTGCAGTACGCATTATGAAAGATGACGCAAAGCGCTTCGTTCGAAAAGGCGGAATTTCAACCACGTACGGATGGCATCGGACTTACAGGCGCACCGCCTGGAAGTCCGATGGTAGAAAGGGGACGGCGGTATTAGCTCGCGGAGCTCCTGTGACCACTCCTCGAAGCAGTCTGGCATTGCAACAATGAACCTATTCATCGGTCCCAAACTAGGCACAGCCTGTATCTTGCGCACCAGGAAACTGGGCTTTATTCCAGTTTGGTTAAGCCCATTTTGCTGCTATATCGTAATCATATGACGTTATAGTGGTGAGTATCAAATGGTTGGCCACTGAATAAATATTTTGAATTTTGAATTTCTTAGCTCTCTTTTTTGGCAATATTGTCAACATTTCCCGAACGTAGCCAGGTAGGTAGAATAAACCGGCGCGCGCGCATCACTGCGACGGTCGTCGCTCGTTCGTGTCTCGTAAAACTAACTTCGCGATATTTACGATTAATCCGAAAACCATTCGTACTTTGTTGTTATATCTTTTTTACTAACTTGAATAATAAAGATTGGTTTTTAAATAAGGCGTTTAATGTCGATTTAAATGCTCAATTGAATTTATGGCATATAGAGTTTCTAGCACGACTATTTACGTTAAGTAAATAAATAACAAACAAGCGTTTGCTCCCGGTTTCATTTGCGTAGTGGCATTCGTGGAAGTCTCCAATTTTCCGGGACAAAATCAAGCCTAAGATCGGTTTCGACGGTCCGATCCGAATCCGATCCGAACCCGTGAAAATACGTCCGGAGAAGTCGTAGAACTATTTCTATGGTAGTTTACGTTTCCGGACCCTATTTTAAGGCTGGACGGATTTGAGTGAAATTTAGAATGGAGATAGCTTATATAACAAATGAACACAGGCTACCTTTATCCCGATATAAATGAGAACAGTCAGTTGGATGGTCAACGCGGGCAAAGTGGCGGGCTTTAGCTAGTTGCATTAATCAATCCGTAACCATCTGCCTTTCAATCGTTAGATAAACCCATTAACGTTCGAAAATAGTCTAAATTAAGCCTTAACCCATTAAAATCTAACAAAAAAATAAAGTTCATCGCCCTTAAAAACTAATCACACAACACAAAGAAACAAAGTCGATATTTCAAGATACCTCGCGCTAAATAAACACTCGAAAGCGTGACTTTTAATATCTTTATCCGTTTTAAAATATCAAATTATAATATTAAACATTCTCAAACGAGATTCATTTATCAGCTCCATACAAAGGACCCCCGTTGCGAGACGTAGTTGAGAACAGCACAGTAGGTCTATAGCCAATGTCATTTGGTAAAATAATACATGGACGCCATTGTACATTGTGTCACGAGAGAACAAAATGGATTACGGTGTGAGCGGAATATTGAGAAGAAAAAGAAATACATTCAAATTTATCCAATATACAGAACACTCAAATATAGGTATACAAAGATAAGATAATCATTTATTTGCGTTAAACATTACCGTTAAATGTATACATCTAGGTCTTATTAAACTATTGGCAGGTTTACATGTTTAACTGTTTCCGGTATGCAAATTACACTTAAAAGCTAATAACTAATAACATAAAGATATAAGAAAATAAGTCAAAATTACACTCTATTACATGTCGAAAAATTCATTTATTCTATAGAAATTTAACAGGAATAACACAAATGTATCCTTGCGGCAGTGAAACGGATACTGGCTCAGCATTATCCTGAGGTGTCAGATACCTCATCATCATCATATCAGCCGAAAGACGTCCACTGCTAGACGTAGGCCTTCCCCAAGGATCTCCACGACGACCGGTTTTGTGCTACTCGCATCCATCGGCTTCCCGCGATCTTCACCAGATCGTCGGTCCACCTTGTGGAGTGTTGGCAGGCCTTCCACAAGGTCATATACCTATATACATTACATTGTACCTCTATATTGTAACAGGCAGACGGCCCCCCTGATGGGAAGTGGTCACCGCCGCCTATGGACATTTGACACACCAGAGGTGACACTAAAGCGCTGCCGGTCTCGAAGAAATTTAATGACATCATTTTTAAAAAAACCCACATTGTAGCGCATTGGGAAAATCTCAACGGGAACATTCCAAAGTTGAAGTGGCCTGCTGTATTGTCTCCTCTGTTCATGTACTAAACCAACTCATGACTCAAAACGTGAACACAGACGTAATCAGACGTTCGCTTCATGCTATCTCTATCTAATAAGTCACGAGTAAAAAAGCCAAACTACGCTATTTTACAACTCAATTGTCCTATAAAGTGTAGGTGTCAAGCTTGGCTACTTCTTTACAAATGTGTTCGCTTGATAAGTATATTAAAGGATGTATAAAAGTTTGTCTGTGTGTTTTTTAAGTACTTTTTTGGGTTTAAGTGGCTGTCGTTCATAAGGTAGTTATTTCTTTTCAAATTAATGTGTTTGGAATTAGGAATATTTTTAGGAACCACGATAACAAGGGCTTTAGGTATTTAATAGAGGTTAAAATTACGCACAGCCGTTGTTTCCACATATAATTCAAGACAAAGACATTTACAGCGTACCCTCAATATGCTAACTTAAGAAACTACCCAAATATATCACAGTGAAGAGGGATTAAGAATAAAGAAATACCTAACACACTTTCCATTCGATGATTATGCTGATCGTGTTTTTAAAAGAACTTTATCTTCCATATTTACAAAGAATAAAAAGAGGAACAATTAAACATTTAACTACTATATCTAAAACTAAATACATAATTAAATTATTTTAAGCTAAGTAACTATAATGTACAAATTAATTGCCATAATTTTGGTTTGTCATAATGTTCATATGTCCGAAATTACCATTTGTCCTAAAAATATTTTAACTGACTCGGTAACCATTTTTGACAATAATATGGGACTCGTGTAAGTTTAATGGTTATCAATAATTAAAAAAAAAAACAAATGGAACACAGAAATAAAACTAGTCTTAATATTTTATAAATGTTAGAGTAAATGGAGAGGTTTCGTATCGTTGTCAGTAATTTTATTAAACTATATTTTAAAGTATCGCAAAATGCATGTCTTAGCCCACTCCTAAAAAATAAATGTGCATTTTATCTGAGGAAATCTGTTTAAAAATAAAGTAGCCTTAAAGCCTGAATGCTAAAGGATCATTAATAAATTATCCTACATCACTACGCTGTCAGGATTATTCTGTTTTTTAATCAAGCTGTTATGTTTCGATGATCTTTTACCAACGTTTTGAATAATGATTTCGAATTGTTCAAATATTTCAGGTTAGTTTCTAAGGAAGGAGAGGTCGCCAGTTCAAATCCCACCGAATAGAATTGTTCATGCTTGATTTGATAACATCATTTATATTACTGGTGTAGTGGTAATAGCTGTCAAACAGAATCTTACTTTCCTATATAATAAATGTGAAGTTTAAACGGTTGAACTGATTTTGATGCAATTTAGCATATAGCCCCACATACTTTTTATCCCGGATTTTTTTAAACGTATTTTACGCGGACGGAGTCGCGGGAAAAAGCTGTTAAATTTTCCAGAAAAAAAATTAATGTGACAATCCAAGATAAGGACTATCTCAGTGACAAATTTCACCCAAATCCGTTTAGTCATTTAGACGTGATTGAACAAACATACAAACATCTATACAAACTTTTACATTTATAATATTAGTTCGATTTCAAGCAAAACCGCGGCATTAAACTATACTAGTAGGTAATAGAGTGCGCTAAACTAACTTAAACACTTTCAGTGCTCAGTATCCTAACGCCTATACAAACTTGACTCAATATTGAAATGCGGGGCACTGAAAAGACACGTTTAATTTCAATAAATAAAGTCATCCATACAATAATCATGATTTGCACCCTTTATGAGTGTCATTTGTTAAACGCTGTGGCTTATTACAACGGGTTAAGGTTTATTTTTGTTTAATGAGATAAAGATGTAAGATGGCGGCTTTAGTAGAAATAAACATTTATCTTAGAGATAGTTTATTTTTAGTTTTTGCCTAGTGGAATAGGGGATAGGTACTTAAAGTTCTAAAGAACATACAGGGTGTCCCAATATCAGTAACCCACATTGACACCGGAGGTAGACCAACCTAAGACGGACCGAACCATACACTTTTTTTTTTCCTTTTTTTTTAACTTTTGATTTTTTTCTATTTTTTTAATGGAGTGGAAATGCGTTACGCATTGTCCCCACACCGAACCAGCCTAACATGATCGTAGTAAAAATCGCATGGTTTTCAAGATTTGCCAGTATTTATTTTCCAGTACAAACTTTAAACTGGCATATCTCGAAAACCATGCGACTTTTACTGAGGTCATGTTAGGCTGGTTCGGTCCGTCTTAGGCTGGTCTACCTCCGGTGTCAATGTGGGTTACTGATATTGGGACACCCTGTATAATTTGCGTAAAATGAGTAGAGTATGTCGGTGGCCGCCGCGGACCGGAAAGCCAAGTGTTGGCAGGCCTTCCACAAGCTGGACCGACGATCTGGTGAAGATCGCGGGAATCCGAATGATGCGAGTAGCACAAAACCGGCCGTCGTGGAGATCCTTGGGGAAGGCCTATGACCAGCAGTGGACGTCTTTCGGCTGATATGATGATGATGAGAATGGGAAACATTTATAATTTTACAATGCATGGAACAGTTCAAGGTACAGTTGAGTTCATAAATATGTGTACATTTCAGTACCTTATGTCTTTAATGTCATGTTTAAACTGCCATATATGAATTGTCACAGCGATTAAAGTGTTAAGGTAGTAACCGTGTACACTTATTTATGAACTCGACTGTACACTATACACTATATGACAACTATTAGCCTCCTAAGGTCCACCATACAACGAAAGCCAGTGGAATATGAACCTATTCTAAATAGAATAGAATTTTCTAATTTAATAGTCAGTCGTAAAAACAATAGAAATTCCACTCTATCCCCTTTGCAAAGGATCTTTATTCCAATGGCCGTATTATGTAAATTATATTGTACAAAGGGCCTTAGCAGGATAGACTACATAGTTTGTTATTTCATCTAAATCTGTTGATCCGTTTATGCGTGATTGAAGGACATATCAACAGACTTAAACATCCGAACATCGTTACAAATAAGCTCTCCATGAAATCCCCCATGTCATCTGTTTGGAATCATCGCAAACTCCATAGTTTTACCGTACAGTCAGCGTCAAATAGATAGGAGCAGCCAAAATGGCCAGATATCGCAACACATCCTTATTCCTATAGTAATAAGTGTTGCGATATATTTGGCCACTTTCGCTGCTCCTATGTATGCTGACTGTACAAGGCAAAATGTGTTAAATAAAACCAGAAAACCAGATTGTAACGATGTTACTAATAAAATTTCATTTAAATTTTTTTTTATATCAGAGGACAACCTTGCACAAATCGACCTAGTCCCAAACTAAGCTCTAGACTTGTACTATGGGTACTAGACTTGTATAGAGAAATACTAACTACAATTATAAGTACCTATAGAGAAATACAAACTAAAACATTCAAGATTCAGGAACAGATACTTGCGCTCATTACAAAAATATTTGCCTTTACCAGGGAGTCGAACCCGGGTTCTCAGCTTCGTGGGCAGGGTCTCTCTCACACCAACTACGCACTGCGTCATTTTAAAGACATCAACGCGTCATCGAACTAGAAAGTTATTTTTAAACTATGTTTTCTACGCATTTAAAGATAAAAAAAAATTAAGTTTATGATATCACTTTCAGAGTTAGTGTAGGTATGTTTTACCGTTTGTATACCTCCTCGTAGGCTAAAGGGATGGCCCGATATGAACGAAAGAAGTGGTGTTAAATCTCTGAAATGTGCAAATATAAATGGGTAATAATACTTGAAAAAAAATGGCGGATATAAAACTTACATAATTATGAAATAGTTGGGTTTTTACGTCTGCTATTTGATAAGTTATCCGCTCGATTGGATTTTACAAGTGCCTTAACCTTAGACATTCAGCTACTGGACTTAATTTTTTTAAACCACGCCAAATTGCTTAGAAACATTAAACTAATTTGAAACTGTTAACGTTGGACAATTAATAATAACCAATCAGAAGCGATCAGCGATAGACGCACTCGTCGACGAATCATTAATTATCATCTAGTTTGACAGTAGCTATTCTCTCACTGTAAAGGCGAGTTCGCTCGTCCGGTCCAGATTAACTTGACCCATGCATAGGTCGTAGCCAGACATAGGGCCAATATTTCCAATTCCCAGATAAAGTTATCTGACGGTTAAAGTTACCGCTTTCCTTTTCCTTTGTCATCACTAGCTAGTATAAAACAAAGTCGCTTCCCGCCGTCTGTCCCTTTGTATGTACGCTTAGATCTTTCAAACTACGCAATTAATTTTAATGCGGTTTTCATTATCAGATAGATAGTTTTTCACGAAAGGTTTATGTATATAATAGAACCCGGAGCGAAGCGAGGGCGGGTCGCTAGTATGAAATAAAAGGACGAGGCTAAAAAATCTGACAGAGGGTTGATTTATACATATAATATCCGATGCATAAATTCTAGCTCTATCCTTTTCTGAGAAAAAGTGATAGTTTTAACTGACAGATATTTTTAACCTAGGTTTTGGTTAAATCGTAGTTTAAAAACCGGGCAAGAGCATGTCGGACCACGCTCAGTATAGGGTTCCGTCGCTCTTACAAACACAAACCACAATGCCCAAATACCGTGAATTTTTTCACATAATTACTAACAAATTTTCTATTTAAACTTATCATAGGTGATTTTCAGTTGGTATAAACATTTTAGTCGCCTGTAACTCAAGAACCAATTGTGATAGTTTCCCTTTTAAAATCGTTATATGCGCTTTTTAAGAATTTTTTTTTACCTCTTTGTCGACGTGACTAATATGCATGCTAAATAACAGTTTTCTAGTACTAAGAGTCTCTGAGCTAAGCTGCGTACGGACAGCTTAAAGACGGAAAGTAGGACGGTTCTTAGTTTGACTACGGAACCCTAACAACAGGCTTTAAAATGAAAGTCCAAAGACAATATGAAATAAGGATAATTAACAGTATTGTCGACGGCTCATCACCCGCTTGTCGACGGTCGTCGAAGTTCATCAGGGAGGGAGGCTACCGTGCCTACATCATTACCAGCTAGCTATAAAAGAGCAAAGCGCTACTAAACTTATGCCTTATTATGGTAGGGTGGTTACTTTTTTGGATTTCATGGGATAATCTTGAATTTTTGTTGTGGAAAACTTTAGTCTTGCTTCAGAAAGATTACTTGGTAGAAGACCACGATACAGATGCTGAATTTAAACAAATAATGTAACTAGTGGAGTAGGTATGCACGTAATTAAAAATAACTTAATTGCTTCCACTGTGTAATAAAAATTGTTCATACAATGTAATGGTTAACTTCAGTTACAATGGAAAATACAACTTTTCTTAGTGATGTTGCTTACTAGATAAATAAATAAAAACTAACAAAAAATGTATCTACATTTTTGGATCTTCAAGCTTGGACGTTTTTTGCTAGACAAGGCAATAAAATTAACATAGAATACGAAATACCAATACCAATTTGTGTAAATGCAATAAAGCCTCGTCTCTTTGTCGAGCCTCGATTCCTAATTTCAAAATTATGTTATATAAATTCTTAACCAGAGTTGTGTGAGTTTCATTTACTTAATTTTGTAACCAAAACAAAAAGTAGGAAGTCAATAAATTTTAAGACTGTCCCGGCAAATGTCTGAAATCATCGTCACCCCATCCTAACTGCTTGAATAAACATCGTTAACAGTGATAGATATGGGTAGTTATGAAAATAAACTAAAAGACAGCCAACCTAACGAGCTCAACTACCAACATTACAACGCAAAACCCATTACTTCCCAACTTTAACATACACTACTTATCTCCTTACTACCGTTCATAACGACTATAGGTAAAAACCAGCAGTGTATCCCAACCCACATAATGTAATGGCTTTCGTTTTTGACCAGTTATGAATTGGTAGAGGCGGGCGAAGATACCCCGCTGTGACGTAATAATTCTAAGTTTTATCCCTTTCATATCAATTGAAAACATGCAGCGTTTATCTCTTTTTCTCATACGCAAACAGTTTAGTGGCGTGATTGCTGCAGTGTTAAGAAAACTACAGAATTGACTTTTACACAATTTAAGACACTAGCCTGTTCCACAATCGACAAGTAAATTCATCTTTCAGTTAAAGATAGCCATCTCCTCGTCTATTTTCAAGTGTAAGAAAGGGAAAGGGCTAAATTTATTTGACAGATATGCCTTACTTGACGTTTGTGAAACAGGAGGTTAAGTAAATAAAGTAGTAAAAAATAAAGTAGGTCCCTAATAAGAATAATATCAATAACGTAAATCAGTAAACCAGATAAGTCTTATTTACGTACTCACGGCGACGGGGGACGAACGCGGGCGTTGTGCCGTTACATTGATCGTAATACACGCATTCTCCGATAGGCCTTCTCACAGAGCGCGCGATGTACGTCAATACGGCCGCGTTTGTCGCCCGCGGCGGGTGGTCAGAGAACACCGGTTAGCATCTCGTATTTTCTCGCTTGTTGCGTCTCTATCGTTACAGTCTAGTTAGAAAGGGAGATCCGAGCGACCAACAAGTCGCGGGGCACGTGTGCTAGCCATCTTGAACGCTGACGACTCGCCCTGCGCGCTGCACGCTGCGCGCTGCCCACAGATCATATAAAGAAGGAGATACGCCATGAGCGCAAATTCAATCGAGAACCGGTGTCGCCACGAAATGTGTGCGTCTTTACGCTTACGCTCTATGAACTACTACAAAAACAACTTTCTCAAAATTGGTTACAGCTTACGAACTAAAAACGCCATAACATAATTTTGTTAGTAACACAAAATTAAGCTTTATGTTCATTTAGCAAGGTCTAAAAATGCTGAAAGGTCGTTTTCTGTCCATCGCAGTTCAGTTACTCGACGTTAGATAGCGTTTACCAGTTCGCAGCTGCCATCTAGCGACGAGTAATAACCTTGCTATTCAGCGCTAGATGGCGCTAAGATAGTAGTTCTTATGTATAGCGCTTTAAGGACTACGAAATAATAGCTGCTGGCCGGCCGCACCGACACGAACCGGTGAAGTGTCATCCGGGCAATAAAGACTTAGTGCGTAACGAGCGTAACTTTAGCCGCGCAATACATTGCGCAATACGCGCGTTGTTCCAAGAACGTCAGCAATGGTTAGCTAGCAATGTAAGCAGTTACTGTCGTACTAACGCATTATAAGTAAATACCATAATAGATTACTGGATTTTCTCGAAATATGAATAAATACAGTAAATTAGTGCTTACAGGTAAAATGAACTCACTCCTGGGGTACCTTTAAGATCTTAGCCCCTTATTTGACACGATAAATCTGCACAACACGGCATTTTACTATTTTTAAAGTCACTTAATTCGTCGACCACGTCTGTACTACAACTGAGCTGCGTTTGACAATAACATGAGCGTCTGATCATAAGCGAGGTAACACGCGCCACGCCCCTTACCGCGTCTATAGTATTTCCTTGGTCTGTGGCGCTGCCCGACCGCGCCGCGGTGTCACTGGGTACTTCAATTAAAAATATCCTTAAGTGGATTTAAAAATACATACATACACGACAATGTCAAAATATACAATCGGGTTTTAAAAACTTACTTTTTTACATTAATTCTCATCAATTCTACGCGTCACTAGCTCTACGCCCTCGAGTCTCGCGTGTGAAGTACAGACCTTATGAATTAATTACTTCTCGATCGAAGCATATATTATGTGTAAAGAGCTATATTATTTTATTATCCGCGTGAGAAATGTCCACTTTACACATTAAGGTGTTTTGGACACGCTAATAATTATATTTTAATTTATAAGCAGCTTTTGCCTTATTCGCGTTAAATGCATGCTTTCCAGTTTTTACCCGATTACGGCGAAGCAAAAGAGGGTTATGATCAGTCTTTTGTTTAGTATGTTTTTATGTAGTTCCATTATAATTTGAGAAATGAGGTGTACCCAAATACACGTGTTGTCTATCCATCCATCCGATAACAGTGATGACAATTATTTTTTCACCTCACCAGCTCGGAAAGGCTTTCTTTGTCGGTCAAAATCTGCGCGCAAAAGTCCACTTTAACCGCTAGTGTGGGAAGTAGTGGTGGAGCGGAGCGCGGAGGGGGCGCTGCGAGAGCACGACCACACCTGATGTGGCGCTCGTGCACCGAATTGTTTTTCCAACACCAAGTGTTTTCCTTGCTACGATGAGGTGAAAAATGCCAAATAACCAACTTTGTAGCCTTGCGTAACAATAACTATTTTCGTTTTATCTTGTTTTGTTATATACGCATTGTCTCGGCGATATTTCCGAATGTGTTCTATACCAATGACTTATATCCTATGTTTTCTAGGACACTGGCAATCATGTGGGTACCATTCATGAGCCAAAAGTTCTTTTACAAAAACAACCTTACCAATGATAGAATTCTGCCCGCTTTAGACAATGATAATTTAAAAAAAAGGTAAGTAAATTCCTTTTTAGCTAACTATATAATTTTTCAAAATAATAAGTGTTCTTTAAAGTTATCTCCGTACCAAATCGCTTTAGTAGTTTAGTCGTCAAGACCTAAGAAATTGACAGAGATACTTGATAATTGATTGAGTTTGTCTGTCGGTTTGTCCGTATGTCGCCATTAAACTTGAGCACTTATTACAATTCAAAACCAATTTACGAATTTGGAAGGTGTAATCGCAGGTAGGATCCGATTTCCTATAGTTAAAATAAAACAGTTAGGAACCGATTTAGGATCCAAAGTCGGATCCTAAAAATTGGATAATGTTTTACCCCTTTTAGAACGGGAACGATGTGGTTGAAAATCGACAGTTATGGAGGCATTTCACTTCTTTTTTTTATCAATAATGGGTTTGCGTCAGTCTCACCTGATGTTAACCGTCGACGAGGTCGAAGATGGTACGCTTACCCAGAAAATGCCTATTCACTCATGCCTTGAAAACACCAAGGTTATAGGATTCCGGGAATACAGACGCAGGGATTGCATGACGCAGCAAACCGCTTCGTCCGAACTGATGGAAATGCGACTACATGAGGATGGAAGCAATCCCCGCGTCTGGAAGACTGATGGGAGTAAGTGGAGAGCGGGATGAGGTTATGTAGCTCCTGGGCACACTCTCCATACACCTTGTAAAATACCGAAAGACAAGCGACTCTACGCCGATGTTCCAAACTTTGAAGTTTGGTTTTGACGAGCGAATCGTTGCCTGAGTCTCCTACCACTTGGGTCTTATTGGTCAAACTGCATTTCTTTCATTAGGCACCTACGCCAATACTAAACTATAGTGCCACCAATGCTTCTTCTCAGCATAACTGAAGTGTTCAGAAGAACTCAGAAGAATCTGTATCTTAAAGACAAAGTTTTTACATATTAATTAAGTTAATTAGCTAGCATACCAAAGCATTAAACCACTAATCACGCAATTAACTCCACATAATAAAGCATGCCTTTGAAATAACGTTTTCTAAGCTGAATTTACGGCTTTAAAACGGCCATAATTATGTATCTAAATAGCCTGTTATAAACCAATTAGACGGCTAACTGGAAACAAGGGTTACCACTGTTATAGCACTTACGGAGTTATTTCTGAGGTCTTGACCTTTTCTGGCAATATCATTAAAAAAAAAACCGGTCAAGTGCGAGTCGCACTCGCGCATGGAGGGTTCCGTAGGTACAGTTTACTCGCACTTGGCCGGTTTTTGGGGTTCCGTGCCCAAAGGAACCCTATTACTAAGCCTCCGCTGTCCGTTCGTCTGTAGGTAGGTAGGTTTCTCCATTGGGAGTCAACACTTGTGACGAAAGAAACCCAGAAATATCGCCATCGTGGGCCTAGTGTAGATTAGAGACAGCATTAACTTTAAGTTCCAACACCACATATTTCAAGTGTAAATACATATTTCTGTAGCGTCAGCAGATCAATAATTAAAATAGCGATCAGTTTACAGCCTGCGCCGGAGTGGGCGATTATTTAAACGCGGGTATGAATTATGGGGGGAGGCACGCCCCGGGCCCGCGGGCAGCGGGAGGGGAGAAGTCGATGTATTTATCGATAAAAAACTATCGATGTTTTTGGATAAAGCAATATTTTATCAATTGTGCTTTTACTTAATTTTAAAAATGGCGATACAGTATAAGGGCAATATTGATAAACAGTTTTTTTTTACTGGTTCAAGATGACAGTTTCAAGATGCGTCAGAGATGACATTACTTTGACTATATTGAAGCAGAAATTACTCTCAATATCAGTTTAATTATACTTATGGCCGGGTTGTGGAGAAAGGCACAAGATTTAAGGTCTGTATTTTTTTTCACCTCTTGCTCACACACGTTATGTATAATAATAATAATAATAATAATAATAAATATCAGGGACAATCTCACACAAATTGACCTAGTCGCAAACTAAGCTCTGGGCTTGTACTATGGGTACTAGGCAACGATGCACATACTTAAGCCAGAGGCAATTAACTTTCGACCACAACTCTTATGCATAACGTATATTTCTTACAATTATCGACATTTTCCCATCCCTATCGCCAGTAACAAGGCAGCATCGATACTTTCGACCGATTAAACATTATTATATAAAGTAAATTCAATAATGGCCACGTTAACGTAATGTTTGCCGATGCTAAACCAACCGACGAGCCAATAGCAATAAACAACCGTATCACTGAGACATAAAAGCGAGAATCAATTAACAAAAGTGGACGTTAATTTTGAATTTACAAAAATAAATTTGCTCTCTACCTCGATTATATGCATGCTTAAATAAGGTTGAAATTGGGTTATTTTAGTGATAAATTAGTATTGTTAGCAGGGTAATTTGGGCCGGTGTTACCAGTATGTGCAAATTACCAACATAAGAGGTAATTCTCCGCGATTTCGGGTAAGTTTTTTTAATGTCTTCTGTGAAGGGTATAATGAGTGTAAAGCAGATGGTTCTGGGTTTATTGAGGACAACGATTTAATACATCATTTATATTATATTGTTCGTAATAACCTGAACATGATGAAAGCGTTTTTGTTTAAAAGGTTAAACATGGATATAGTTTTAAATTACGATGCAAATTTTAATCATGACATAATTAAAACGAATATCTAGAGGGTCCTTTACGAATACGATTTAATTTTAATTATAGTGATTACATTTTTCATTTATTATAATATTTACAAACAATAATTAATTAAATATTATATTTTTTTATTTTAATCCAACACAAAACCTCGCAATGCAAACTCTATGTAATGAATCACTGATAATAATTTAAGAATCGTTTGTTACTTTAATTAAGTATAATTAAAAAGCTACTTTTAAAAGTCAAAATTTATCTTGCGGGTTCGTCACTTACCTTAAACGGTTTTAAAGGCCATGTACGAAGAAACGCAAATAAATTTATCAATTTCATAAAAAAAGTGAAAACTTATTTAACTCACCTGTCATTATAAACACACAAGACGCGTCTAAAACCCTTTCTGAAACCATCCTGTACCAACATTGCTGCAGGCATATTATTTATAATATTAATAACAACTAATTATAGCTTTAAAAGAAATATTTTATACGTAATGATATGATATAAATCTCGTTTGGTCGACGGGATGGGAAACGGTCGATAGTTATTATCGATGTTTGACGTTTGGTCGATTTTATGACTGTTGGTTCCTTGCCTTCTTTTTTGGTTGATTTAAAAGTAAACAGTCTTCTTTATTTAAGTGTCAAATTTTAAGTTATAGATAAAGTATCGATATGATTATTATTTTCGATTTCCGCGAATGAAACCTGTACTATGTTCTCAAGACTGAACGACATGAAACCCAAGAAAGTACTTACCTACTTATTCAGAGACTTTAAAAACAAATACCTTTAGAAAGGTATTCCAGGAAACCAATATTCACGACCTTTAAGTAATCTTGTTAATTAAAGAAAAACAATTACATTCGCACGTAATCCCAATTACCAAGTGATAAAAATTATATTTTCATTTCGTAATAACACCAATATCCAGTCATCATAAGATATTACCCCATGTTTTATTGCCTACACAATCACAACGTATTCAATAAACAATACCACGCCCACACGTTCGCCTTAAAAACAAATAGTTCCGAGAAAACCGAACTTTCATAACTCTACCAAATTGACACCTTGTTTGAGTCGATGCAATTCTGGACAATTTGCAGGGTCCGTAAGTGGGCCATTATAATTTTACCAATATCAACAAACACTCGCACAACCAATCTTGAACCTTAATTCTGCTTCGGTAAGTTGTAAAGTGACTGCAGGCGAATAGTGGTGCGATTGTTCCACCGACTCGAATATCGATGTATACATTCGATCGACAAAGATTTTGTATTTTTTTTCCCATCACGAAATATCAATGGAAATTTGTTCGGGCCCAATTATGTGCATGCCTTTTCGTGAACACGTCTTATGAATTTAAGTTTAAGTTGCGAATTTGTTATTTTAAGTTATTTCGCGACGCCTTTTGTTGTTTTAAAAGGGTTTTTGGTTTTGAAGGTTTCTTTTGATGAAAAGGTTTGTAAAAAGGCACAATTTTGAAGATTATCTTTTTGAATGAACGGTAAAAGGCACAGCTGCTGATAAATGATTTTTTTTAACAGTTTCGATATAAAATTCGAGATCTACGTCGAACACTACCTTACTTGATTGGGATAAACTGTTTCCTTCAAAGAAGTCAGAGAAACCCTTCGAGTCAAATCCGCCTGCAGGTCATAATCTAAAACCCAGGAATCTAAACTAACAAGTTGTCAAACAGGTAAAGCACTAAGGGCTAGTTATCAACTGCTGATAATGTAATTATGGAATTGTTCATATATTTCAACAGATTTCTGCAGTTCTTTGGCAAGATCACCCGACAGTTTACGACAGTTATTAACATATTCTTAGATTTCTACAGTCGTTGATATTCGCAGAATGTTTAGTCACGAGGTCTGTTTCGAATTTATCCGTTTTCTTTAGTGGTTGGCTTTTTATAGCAAAGCAAGAAGTATAGCTAAATAAAAAACGCGACTAGCTTCTGCCCCGGTCCGCAATCGATTATCGCTAATACCGTAGGAACTACAAAATTTCCCGGAATAAAAAGTATCCTATGTGTTAATCCAGGGTGAGGACTTGGCAGGAGTGTTTTTTGGGTAAAGAGTAACATCCATTATTATTTATTATATTACTAGCGACCCGCTCCGGCTTCGCACGGGCAGCAGAGCATCATCATCATCAGCCGCAAGACGCCCACTGCTGGACAAAGGCCTTCCCCAAGGTTTTCCACAACGATCGGTCCTCTGCTGCTGTCATCCAGCGGTTTCCCGCGACCTTTATCAGATCGTCGGTCCACCTTGTGGAAGGCCTGCCGACACTTCGTCTCCCTGTTCGCGGTCGCCACTTTAGAACCTTTCCGCTTCAACGGCCATCGGTTCTACGAGCAATGTGCCCCGCCCACTGCCACTTAAGGTTTGCTATTCGGTGAGCTATATCAGTTACTTTAGTTCTGCGGATCTCCTCAGACAGCAGCAGAGCATTATACGCACTTAAACCATTGAATTATATACTTAAACCTTTCTCAAGAATCACTCCGTCCATTGATGAAAACCGTTCAGTAGTTTTTGAATGTGTCGCGTTCAGACAGACAAACAGACAGACGCGGCGGGGGGATTTTGTTTTATAATATGTAGTGAAAGCAAGCATACCGACAGTGTTCACGTGGAAAAATAACGTAATATTTCTTACAACGCATTAGGTACTCATGAGATCATGAGTAACGCCTTCCGTGCTGCTAATGTCCATAGACAGCCGTAACCATTTTTCAACACGTGGCTCTGCCTGTTTGCGCTGTCTTTGGCAATAAAAAAACAGCTATAATCTTCAATTTTTTTCCCAAGGCAAGAATGCTGGGGCACTGGTATCGCGATATGTTTAAATATTTGTTAATGCGCTGTAATGACGGCGGGCGGCGTGCGCGCCCCGCCCCCACCGACAGCAGCGCAAGCGCAGCCCAGGGCGGGATCTGGAAAAAACATGGAAAGTTTTAGGAGTTAGGTTTTAGGTGTCTTTGTTTCTTCTTTCCTTATTTTATTAACACACACAAAGTACCTTTACTTACATAAATGTGAGGTTTTGGGTACTAAAGTACCCACTTTGTGCTCCGACTTTCCTAGTTTTCTTTGTAGGTTTTTAACTTTGCTTCACTGATAGTTTGATTATGCCAAAAACATTATGTAAAAGAAATCACGAGGAAAACAAAAAAAACTGGGAAAGTTAAAGGAGTTTCTCGGTTTTTTGGTGGATATTCAAATAGGTACTTCATTGATTATGATTACGTCAAAAACCCAAAAATCATCTGGAAAAAAAATTGGCAGTGTTAAAAAACTTTTTATGCGTTGCACGATTTCTGTGACCGAAGTTGCTGTCGGTACGCGCCTGCGCTGTAGGTTTAGGGTTATACAAAGCTGAGTCTAATGACTCGCTGCAATTACTAGGGCTTCACCACCAGGCTCGGCCGAGCGATGGATTTAGCCGACTATTGTAGTACTCGTCCAAACCTATAAGTAGTGCTTTATTTATTTATTTTCACTTTATTGCGTGTATTTTGAATTCGGTCGCTGATAATTCTGGGGTACTAGTGAAAAGTGGTATAGTCAACTTAACTCTTAATAAAAAAGGCTATAAATCATATACTGAGTACACTAGACTTATACCCTTTTTCCCGTATTGTTTAGATGACTTATACCCTGTTTCACTAGGACCCAAGAATTTTGCTGACGCAGCTATGCCAAAGTTCCCCATTCCGCCTTACGTGCTTACAAACGCGCAGGGTAACCTTAACGGGTATAAGTAATTCGTCGCTGAATCTCGTGGTAAGCTTTTCAAAGGAACAACATCACCGATAATGTGGAGAATCTATTAAATAGATAAAAAACTCCGGATAAAATTGGGTCCCTACTTTCAGAGCTCATAACTCTTAAACGGCCCAACAGATTTGCACCAAACTTAGCTAAGGATACTCTCGATTAAGTTACCTTTCAAATAAAAAAAACTAAATCAAAATCGGCTCATCCGTTTGGGAGCTACGATGCCACAGACAGATACACAGATACACACGTTAAACTTATAACACCCAGTTTTACGTCGGGGGTTAATAAAAAGTCTTACTGCCGCACTCAGATATGTCAATTAACTTTTAAGTTTGATTAAAGTTACTGCGTCTTATTCTATTGTTAGCAAAGAAAGTGACACCAGCAACTTTAATCAAACTTAAAAGTTAATTGACGTCTCTGAGTGCGGCCGTTAAAGTTGTAGCGATGCTTAGGAGTCAGAGGCAATATTAGACGACTATAACACAACAAATATAGCTAAAGCTGTAAAGAAACTACGAACAAACGTTCGAATCGTCGCACTCACACAGACGCACGTCTCAACGAGACCTCTAAGCGGACATGGCAGTGCTGTCAGTGGCGGGTGTCGCGTGGAGACGAATGGTTGAGCGTACGTCTGTGTGAATGCGAAGTTTCGAACGTTTGTTCGTAGTTTCTTTGCTGCTTTAGCTATATTTATTCTGTGACTATAATCAGGAGAATAGTCAAAGATGGCCCCTCTCTATGAGTTACAACAGCTCTTGCCGTGTACCCATAATGTCGGGTAACTACACGCCTGTATTCAGGCAACGTTGTTTGAATTTGATCTTGCAAAAGAATACGTGGTTTATTGATCTGGTATATGCCAAGAGAATTTATTACTTTTGATTGCGGAAAACAGAAAATATGAATAGATTTACTTTTATTTTGACTGCTAGTTATGCCAAAGAATAGATTTTTTTCCGAAACCAGGATATATTGGATTTGTGATTAGACAAGTAGGGTAATCGCACCAATAATGGACACTTAATTCAAAGATTATAGGTACGGTTCTAAATTGATTGTTGCATAATAAATTAATAACCCTTATGTTCTTCAAAATAATTGGTCCTTATCAATTACTGGTGCTATTAACCTATACTACATTTGTTTAGGTATTTAACCAAATGTCAACAAACAATACCACGCGGCATACATTGTCAGCCAACAGAAGCAGAACACTGATCAATACGTTAAAGTTCGATAAAACAGTTTTGTTTTGTTTAAATTTTTTGTCAAAGCTCAAAAAATTGCCAAAAATAACTGGTCGAAAACATGTCAAAAATAATGTTTTTAAATCTGACAATACAGGGTGTCCAGGGATAAAGCGCACAAACGAATAAGGGTGAAACTACATGTATGTATGTATGTGTGTACTCTTTATTGCACAGAGAAACTCTTTGCTCTTTGTTATTGATGTGATTTTGTCACGGAAAAAAAAATTTGCATAGGGTTTACGATAATTAGAAAAAAATATAAAGAAACAAAAAATACAGTGATAAAATCTCATGTAGTTTCACCCTTATTCGTTTGTGCGCTTTATGTCTGGATACCCTGTATAATGTGGGTCAGTAAGCCTCGGAATATTTTTTGCAAGATTGTAAAAACGTGGTTCATCCGAATGATGGGTTTTTGATGTTCTGACACCAGAATCTGGTCTAAACAACGGTCAATTTGAAGACGCGTTTAGCCTAGTTGGTAGTGACCCTGCCTACGATGCTAGCGGTCCCGGGTTCAAATCCCGGCATGGGCAAATATTTGTGTGATGAGCGCGAGTATTTGTTCCTGAGTCATGGATGTTTTCTATGTATTTAAGTATGTATTTCTCTATATAAGTATGTTTATCGTTGTCTAGTAGGTACCCATAGTACAAGCCTAGATCTTAGTTTGGGACTAGGTCAATTTGTGTGAGATTGTCCCTGATATTTATTTATTTATTTTTAAATTGTACTGAATTTTATGCCAATGAAACTTTTTACTGAACATGCACCGTATTTGCACTTTTTTACAATATAAATATGGATCACGGACAAAGAAAAGTAGCTGATCTAAACTGCCCTGCTAAGGTAATTATTGCAACCTTATTACTGGGTAATAAGGCTGCAATTGCTACAGTAGTTTTGTGTAAAATACTGCCTTTTACCTTAGCAGGGCAGTAAAGATGGAGCCCAAACGTAGAGGTGACCGTTGTTTAGACCAGCCGCGTACGTAGCGACATCTGGTGTCAGAATTAATATCGAAAATCCTCATTGATTAATCACAATTTGTCTAGATCTGTCAATGTCGAGTCTCTCGTTATTTTTTTATTTATTTACCAAAATAACAATTTTTCAAAATAATTTTAATATCTGCAGTTGCATTGTAGGTATTAGGAGTTGTTAAAAATATTCAATATTTAGAATAGGTAACAAAGTATGACAAAAATAAATAGAAAGTACAATCACGTCTCTAATACCTATCATCAAGCCAGAAACTTGAAAATTTGTTAACGCTCATATTACCGGCTTATGCCCGGGGCCGAACGAATTTGATCATTATTTTATGGCCCAAATTTGGCGTCTTATAGCCTATTATTTAGCCCAATATCCAGCCAATTATGAATTCTTAGAACGTCAGCACCCAAAAAAAGAACTATAATAACTTACGTTCTTTTGTAAATTGATCGCGTTGTTTTGTATTCGTTGCGACGTAGAACGGCGTAAGCGTTACGTCTTTTTAGGGTTTCGTAGCCAAAATGATAAAAAAACGGAACCCTTATAATTTCGTCATGTCCGTCGGTCCGTGTGTCACAGGCATTTTACACAAAAACTACATGATATTGATGAAATGAAGAGTATAGGTGTCTTGTATACAAAAATAAACATTTCTAGGGGGAGCACTCCATACATGTTACAGAAGCTGAATTTTTTTTTCACGAAACATCATCGTGTTGCACATATTTTGACAGTTCTTTTAACTTTAAGGTTTTTAAGCAATTTTTTAATTAAGTGAATATTTTCGGAAATAATCGCTCCGAAAGTTGCATAAATTGTGTCCCCCATTCTTGTTTCAACTGTATGTTCAAAAAATATAAAAAAAAATACAAAGGTAACGCTTAATAAATACATTCAACCAAAATTATTTTCAACATGATCGGATATACCGTTTTTGAGTTATTACCGAAAAACTGCACTTCTCAACAAAAGGACGTCAGTGCCATGAAGATACGCTCTTTAGCTGGTGCACTTTGTTTTGTTTTTGTAGTAATGACGACGGAACCCTACACTGCATGGCCCGGCACGCTCGCGCTCAGTTTTTTTCTCGTTATTGGTATTGGGTTGATTTGTGGCTCGCTGGCTTATGATTCCCAAGCTAATTTGGGTTTCATGTCAATATATTAGTTTTGATTTGGTTTGTGGGCGTCGAAATAACAGTGGCGGTGTTTAATATTGGTGATTATTAGGATTCGGAGTTTATAGTTTTTTGTTTAGTAATTTGGTGTAGCAATTAAATCTCACGCTTGTTAATTCGGGTTATGAGCGGTATGAGCAAAAAATAACAAGGTTTTTATTGCGGCTGTTTAGTTATATTATTGCTAACTAGCTTTTTGCTACAGGCGTTTCTCACAGGTTTTTTTTGGCCATTGTGGTTTATGTAATTACCATAATAATTATAATTTAACTTGAAAAAAAAATACACATGAGTGAAAACGACATTTACTGATTCAATCACTTGATTTAAATTAGGGGTGGTATTGTTATGAAAAGCCACGTCATAATCATGGTCGTGTTTATCGATATCTGTCACTATCTGACCAATATGTAAGTGGAAGAGTGATGAATGCTTTATCCACCGCGATAAAGGCGACTATAATACAATGGCAGGAGAAGAACGCGTTATCGACTTTAATTGGGAATATGCATGAAATTTTTTATCGCAATTCTTAACAAAATATGAAAATACCGTAAATGATATTGCAAAAAGTGAAATTAAAATTAAAATCGGCCAAAAAATACGGATAATATGAGCATTTAAAACTACTAATTAGACAGAGAGATCCGACATGTACTGTGACGTCAGCGGGCACTATAAACTCCATATTAAATCCTGTTTTGCTGGAATGAGACAGAAACAGATCTTTAATGGTTAATATCTTGGTTATTTTTATATTTATTCGAAAAATATTATTCTCTACTGATTGTTACATGAATTGAATTACTTATTAATAAAGCAAAAATAATAATTCATGCATATTCCCTATTAAAAGAGCAACACAGACTAAGGGCGGCCGCACATTGGGCCACTAGTGGCCGCCACTAAAACACGACCACTAGTCGTTCGGCTAAGCCACTAGACGCAGCCACCAATCGTGGCCACCGGTGGCTGAGTGGCGGCCACCAGAGGCTGCCACTAGTGGCTATTGTTCATTGCAGAAGCCGGCGACTGTGGCCGAGTGTGCGCGCGAGGCGAGCGACAAAACGCGGCCACTAGTAGCGAGCGCGGGCGATTTACGCAGCTTGTGGCTCAGACGCGGCCACTCGAACGCTCGGTGTGCGCCGATGCTATACAAAATGTATGAAAAGCTCGTCCGCAGCTTGTGGCGGCCACAAGTGGCTGCGCTGTGGCCGCGACTAGTGGCCTAACACGGAGAAAAAAATATTCTACAATATTACCAGATTTTATTGTAGTTATGATTCTGGTGTAGGAAAACAGATTTCAGCTATTGTTAACAGATTTTATTTTAATGACAACAAGTCATATTTTTGTTAATACTAAAATATTCTAGTACACGAAAACTTTGATATTGTAGTGGTTACTATCTAATAGTTACAGAGTAAAATATGCATTTAGCGTCCAACAGGTTTTGTATACTACACAAAATTCGTTTCCTACGATACTAGGTAAATGGTAATAGGTACTAGAAATTATGTTGTACAGAAGTAGAATTTTATATTAATGTGTAAAAATGTACGTATAGTTGTCACAGTGTAGTACAATATTCTGTTACACGGAACTAGATTTTTTTTCTCCGTGAATGTGCGGCAGCTCTAACAGTCCACCGGCAGTCTCAACAACTCCCAAGTCTGTTCGGCCAAAATACATCAAGAAAAACCCACTAAACAAGACTAAATAATGACCGGCTTCCTAGGAATTGCCTATTTGATGGGTGCCTAATAGGTACATGGAATATATCTAAGCCGGTGTCAAGTAGGTTTACACAATAGCAATGTCACATGATTCTTGCCACCGACTTCGATATATTCCATGTACCTATTAGGCACCCATCAAATAGGCAATTCCTAGGAAGCCGGTCATTATTTAGTCTTGTTTAGTGGGTTTTTTTGAAGACGGTTCTATTTTTTATTAAAAAAATTTTTTCGTCTTTTTTTATTACATTTTTTTTTCGCTTTTTAGTGATACGAGTATAACTATCACTAAAAAAATCGCGTCAACACAAAATCGGTCGAGTTGAACTAATATTTCGCTTAATAACGGATCCATGCGGATGACGTCACGTGGTATCCATTATTCTTGAATAGCAAAACCTTCTCCAGAATGTAACAAATACTTTGCTGAAAACCCCATCTAAATCGGTTCAGCCAAACGCGAGATAATCGTGGACAAACATACATACATACATACATACATACATACATACATACATACATACATACATACATACATACATACATACATACATACATACATACAAACATACAGGTCAAATTGAGAACCTCCTTTTTTTTTTGAAGTCGGTTAAAAATGTATGAAATCGTACGAAAAACTGGCAGGCCGAGATTGGCCAGCGCGGTGGGCTCGCTCGGTGGGAGAAGTTCATGAAACTGAGAAAGTTAAGGAATTAGGGACTGACGCTAATAAACGGTAACTTTCTCAGTTTAGTAACGAAAATTAGTCATACATTTTTATCGTTAATGTTCGTTACGAGTCCTTAACAGTCCTTAACTTTGTACACTTTTTTTTAACTTCGCCCTGGTTCTGTTAGTTCTATTAGTCCCGAAAAAACACCAATTCCTAATCTAGAATCATCCTGAATCCTATGAAAATAATGATTCCTAATTAATAAGTAATTAGTGTGAAACGTAAAAGTGCGACGGTAGGAAGAGGCTGGAGAATTTGTAGGGCAGTTAAACGTTTAATTTATAGCTGTTGAAACGAGCCTGTTAAATTGTTATATTGATGGCGGCCGCTCTTTACTAGGGCTGCCACTTCAAAGTTATAGGGAATTATTTTATAACCTTGAATTTTTTTTCAGCTCAGCTTGAGTTGTAACCTACTTTATTGACAGTACATGAGTTCTGAGGCAAATGCGTTGCGTAATTCTGAGAACTAAGAATGCCTCATTTCTTTTCTATGTTGGTGATTGGTGACTTACTCACTCCAGAACAAGGGCGAACACTGGTGCTTGACGGGATTAGCAGGTCAGATGATGATAGCGGATGAACCCTCCATCAGATTCCGCAACTACCCGCAAATAGTTGTGCCCATAGCAGTACCTATTGGTGACACTTCACTTGGCTATTATTTGTCAAACATTTTCGTGGCACTCTTATTCGGTGTATCAAATGAGAGTCGGTGTGAAATGTAAAATCAATACAGAATCGCAATTTTTTTTTTTATTTGCCTAAGAATACAGTGGTCCGGGTACAATTCCC
This sequence comes from Tortrix viridana, assembly GCA_963241965.1. Classification (NCBI taxonomy): domain Eukaryota; kingdom Metazoa; phylum Arthropoda; class Insecta; order Lepidoptera; family Tortricidae; genus Tortrix; species Tortrix viridana. The sequence goes on along the minus strand of OY725194.1, from coordinate 8,668,337 downwards.
GTTAATGGCAAATATTTTGTTATCCATGTATTTATGTATGTACTTCTCTATATAAGTATGTTTATCGTTATGTAATATCTACCCATAATAAAAGTTTAGAGCTTAGTTTGGTACTAGGTAAATTTGTTCCCTGCTATTAGGAAATATGAAGTCGCTTACAGGAAACCTTTTCAAGCGCATATTGACAAACTGGCTTATGGACAAATGTTTTTACAGTGTTAGAAATTATTTGAAATTTAATGTAAATGAATAATGTATTATGACTATAATTTTAATTAACTTTACTGACGTCATAATATGATTTAATTGACATATAGCTCAGCAAAATATTTGCACGCTTGCATGCAGGCTGAATACACTGTGAACATTATTTTGTAACACCTTAATTTACTGTGTTCTGGTAAATAAATTTATTTGATTTGATTTGTTTGATTTAGAAGCAAAGTGCGCGAAGAGTTTTCGTACAGATTAACAATTCAAATGATTTATTTTACTTTAATTTAAATTATGTGGCAACCCTGCGCGGGCCCCGCCTATTAGCCCTCGGCTGGAAGTGGGAGCCAATTTGAGCACAGACACAGCCGCGTGAGCACACACTACAAAATACACGTTTGAACACGTTTGGACACAAATTGAGCACCGTGCTCTGCCCGACGTTGAAACATGGGGACTTGGACGTGTTTTACAAAGATTAGTGATGGTGATGATGACTGATGACTAGCTGAACTATTTTTTTTTAGTTTAAAAGTTGCTTCTGCATCATAGTTATAATTATTGACGTTATAGCTCTTACTATCGTGAAGAACAGCTAATATATGAGATCAACATAATTTTTTTCGACAATTTTGTCACAACTTTGTCGAAGTGAAACGAAACCAAGAAAATTTGTATGTCCATGGCACCTCATAGATACAAATAATAAGTAACACCTTAACTTACCTATGTTGAACAAATACTTGTTTGAATATTTACTTTTAAATCTTTGTAACGCTTATAAAATCGACACCCCAAACGAATAAAGACGTCTCATCTCATACGTCTTTATTCGGTTAGGCTTTTTGCGAATACGTCTTTATTCGGTTGGGGTGTCGAAATAGCACTGGAGGCGCTAGACAAAATGCATAAAGCTAACTTAACGATTTCAAAATCAAACAAAATGGATAATATTGCGCTAATCAGTAGCGGCAGCCGCTTATCTCAATTCCATACAATTTTGTCGAAGTTCGAAAATCGTAATGTATTTTGTTGCTGAGGGCCTTTCACTTGAATAAACGGAAACAGAAATACTAATAAATAATACTGAATCAACTCATTTCCTTACTTAATAAAACATCTTGTTTAATCTGCTTTCAAGTTTTCAACTGGTTTCGGCGGAAAAAAGAAGAACAAAATGTAAAGCGCTTGGGAGCCACTCGGAACTAATTACATTAGAAAGTGTTGTTCCCCCTGTAACCATTACAATGTACAAAAAAAAGTTATTCAGAATAACTCGTCATATTTGGACAATAAATAACATGAAATCACACCATGAAGCCATACCAACGGCTTTATATGTACAGTCTGCATCAAATAAATAGGATCAGTCAAAGAGGCCAAATATATCGCAACACATTCTTATTCCTACAGTAATAAAGGTGTGTTGCGATACATTTGGCCATTGTCATTGCTGATCTATTTGATGCTGACTGTGCATACCTATATGGTACAGTTTCGATTAAATAGGTTAAAACCTATATATATGAAAGTAATAAAACGAAGTAAATGTATGTTTCTCTTGCAGACTAAACGTCCATTAAGTGCGAGAGTTGTCGTTGGATTGGTCTTTATTTTAGACTAGCTTTTGTCCGCGACTCCGTCGTAGAAGTCGTTTATCGGTTTTCCCTTGGGAACTAAAAAAGATCCGGGATAAAAGTATCCTATATGATAATCCAGGGTATAAGCTCCATTCCAAATTTCCTGCAAATCCGTCCAGCCGTTGCAGCGTGAGAGAGTAACAAACTAACACACACAAACTTTCGCATTTATAATATTAGTAGGATTGGATGGATAATTATGGATATTTTATATTTTATTTAGAAGTGTCATATGTTACACGAATACAACTAAATATTGTTTTTTAAGGCTTGGTTTCATCTTTTACCTAAATACTTATCATAATAGAAACAACAAAACTACTCCACCTATTTAAATATAAACATGAAGCCCGGGTCCCAAGAGTTATGGACAAATAGACAAACATACAGACAGGAAGCGCTTCGACCTGCTTGCTAAGCAATCAAAGCTTAACATTGTCTTTCTTTTTTCAAGAGCGTTACAAAAATATAATGCTTGACTACAGGTCAGGTGAAAACCATACTAAAAACATCTTTATTACTATAGGAATAAGGATGTGTTGCTGATTGTAATAATTTGAAAAAGATTTCATTATACATAATAGGTATGATTGGTTAGGTTAGGTAATTGCTGTTAGCTGTCCTAAATAGTTACTTAAATACTTAATATAAAAAAATATGTCTAGTAGCCCACCGGCTACCAAGCAAAGTTGTTTACAAGTGTTCCGGTGTGGGACGGTGGGTCGTGGGTTCGATCGAACCCGGGCTCGCACCTCTAAGTTTTTCGGAATTTATGTGCGAAATATAATTTGTAAATTTACCATGAGCTTTTCGGTGAAGGAAAACATCGTGAGGAAACCTGCACACACCTGCAAAGCAATTTGACGGTGTGTGTGAAGTTCCCAATCCGCACTGGGCCCGCGTGGGAACTATAGCCCAAACCCTCTCGTTGTGAGTGGTGGCCTGTGCCCAGCAGTGGGACGTATATAGGCTGGATTATTATTTATTTTATATATTAACGGAGATGGTGATGAATGACGCAAGTAGAAAAATACTCGCTATCTGTCAGTTGTGTTCATATTTTGTCAATCCTTGACATACAAGGTCAATAAAAATTGTATGATGTCGGCAAGACCCCCAGGGGTCTAGCCAAGCGAGATGCATTACGCTATCAAAGAAATGTATAGAATCACATATAATTGACGTATTGATTTTTGAGCCACTTGCTAAAGTTCTTAATTCGGTCGGGTTGTCAAATTCTCAAATTCCGATAGTAATTATACCGTGTACGATTTGACAAACCGGCCGAATTAAGAGTGTCATCAAGTGGCTCGACAGTCACGTGGTTTGACTGTACTATGGGTAATAGGCAACGATAAACATAATTATAGAGAAATAGATACTAAATACAAAAAGAACATCCAATTACTCGCGAGTATATTTGCCCATACCGGGACTGGAACCTCGGACCGCTCGCTTCGTAAGCTGGGTCACTAACCACCAGGCGCGTCGTCCAATATAGCGATACTTAGCGCCTTAATTTCTATTTCGATTCAGTTAACCATTCCGGGTTTAACTATAATGATTAGAGATCTCCTCGAACCATTATTTGTTCCGTCTAATATGGGTGGCGAGGTTGCTCGCGTGTCGAGCAAACTCCGATTCACCGCCGGGCGCGCAAACTAACAAGGAAAGGTACCTAACTGTCCGACTCCGATTTGATTTATTTTGATATATGTTAGAGAGTAGTTACTCTGAAATAACAGATAAGTATTTTTTTTAGCTGCCCAATCTCAACCTATTAGAATAGTGACTAAACCCTCAACTTCTGTAGATATTTTTTTTTCAAGCAAATTGCTAGTTTATTACTGGTTTGATTATAATAATATGTTATGTTTAAGAACATGAAAAAATAATGAGTACGTGTTTTCAAATTCATATTTTGCTAAAAAACATTGAAGAGAGTTTTTTTTATATTTCTCATTCGTGTTTTTTTTAGGAAAATATGAGTTTGAGCCGATATAAAAAACACACCATTGGGTAGGCGAGAAAAAAAAAGTATTTCCACGTTACGTGTAGGGGAGGTACCCTTAAAAAAAATCCTTTTCAAGATTTTATTTTACTACTTTGTCGGCGTGACTAATATGAATACCTATTCTTGTCAAATAACAGCTTTCAGCCTTCAGCTAAGCTGCGGACGGATGGACAGACGGACAGACGGACGGACATGGCGAAACTATAAGGGTTCCTAGTTTGACTACGGAACCCTAAAATGAATCCTTATATCCATTGGTCACGGCATCACACGTGAACGACTGGACCGATTTTGCTAATTCTTTTTTTTTTTGTTATTGTCAGGAGAAGATTCGTATGAAAAGAAAAATTTGATATTTCAACTTTAAGGGGGGAAATGGGGTCAGTAATAAAAAAAATCGGGTAACGAGGTCTAACAATAACCCTCCTCTTTTGGTAATCGGGTAAAAATCAAGCATTGGAAACCAGACCCCTGCAGCACTCCTTGACACTCCTTGATTGGATGAATACCATTCCAATGATACTCTGCACTTTAAAATCCACCAAAGCGTGCCTCACGGAGTATTTCTGTGGTCTGTGGTTTAGCCTACAGCAGGTTACAAAGAAACATGAATACGTACATTCATACACCCGAAAAACATTACCCATCCATGGACAGTTGAGTAAAAAAAAACATCACTTTACCAAATGCTCTCTGCCGTATTGCGCCACACCCAATCTCATTGTTTTAATAATTATTACTTATCGTGCAACCATTTTGTTTTCACCCGCCATTTTGAAATATGGCGCCTTCGATTCTATTCGCGTATCTTTGTATTGTTCATTAGATGATAATGGGTTGTTTATTAACCGAGTACAGTAAAACTAAGTGAATGTTTAGCTATTGGAATTATAAACTTAAATATATCATTTTGATTGGATGCTAAACTGCTAAAGTGTTATTAGTAGATATCTTGCCGAAAAGGCCTGGCTTTGGACTTTACCCAACTGCGCGAAGCAAAGAGAAGGGTAATGTAGTTATCAGTCTATATATGTAGGTATGTATGTATGTATATTTGACCGAAAACCGGATGTTTCTCTAGCTCCTGAACTATTGAACGGATTTTAATAAATGTGGTGTAAATATGATTCCTCAAGTGCGAGTGTCATACTGCCGCACTCAGAGACGTCAATTAATTTTTAAGTTTGATTAAAGTTGCTGCGTCTTCTATTGCTATAGCAAAGAAAGTGACAGCAACAACTTTAATCAAACTTAAAGGTTAATTGACGTCTCTGAGTGCGGCCGATAGGCTATATGTATAAAAATTATAAGGGTGGTCACTAGTCGACAGTCGGGACTTAGTTTTTGAGGTTAGGTTGGTTTATATCGTTGGCTGTATTGTTGTGGGGAAGGCCTGTGTCCAGCAGTGGACGTCTTTCGGCTTATATGATGATCGTTGTCTAGAACCCATTGTACGTCGAGGACAGAAAGATGTATACACTTTTGGCCCTTATTACAATGGAATAAGGTGAAAAAGTGTAAACATCTTTCTGTCCTGGACTGTACAAGCCTAGAGCTTAGATTGAGACTTGAGACGAGCTCAATTTGTGTGAGATTGTCCTCAAATATTTTATCAAAAAAATACAAATCAAGGTGCCCAGATGTTTTATATCGCTTGATTGATTCAAAACCAACTCCGCAAAATTACGACGTTTAATTACGATTATCTTTTCACATTCCCTTTCTCACAATCCATCTCTTTATACGAACAGACGGACCGGCAAATTCATTACTAACATAAAAACCGAGCTGTTAGAGTTCCGTTTAAAAGTGACTCCATGTTGTGTCATTGGCAAGTTGATTATTGGATACTGTGATCATTGAGCTTTATCCGCGTATCCAATTGCATCTTGTTTTAGGAATGCACTTTTGTTAGGGTTCCGTAGTCAACAAGGAAACCTTATTTCAATACCCAATACTTAAAAGTTTATTGCATTCCATAATGTTAGTTTACAGGTGTAATTCGTGTCCATGTCCGACTGTCCGTCCGTTGCGCGTCTAATATACTAAAAAAATATACTTAACTTTCGTCTCACAATGGAAGAAACGTTTCTTAAAGTAAGGCCTTAACTACGTACAATGTTTTTGATAATCACCCTTTTAACTATTTAATTTAATGTACCGTAAAATGGTATTATTACTGATTAATTTCAATATTAAATTTAAATTTTTAAATTTAATAAAATTGATAAAATATTGTATTGGCGACTACTGATTTGGAGTAGCTTAAAAAGCAGTTATAGGGGTGAACTATGATCTGAAAATATTTAAACTACTTATACATAGTTTGCGCTCGCATATGATATAAATAAAAGTTATGTCGCGAAATAGCTCATTAATAAGAACATAGCACAGAATCAATTATTATAAAAAATATCAAAGTCGCCCCGTTGTTCTAGTCACCCCATTTTACCAGTATTGTAATTTATTTATGACAGTATTCTTCATTGTTACCTTAGTAACAAAATGTTACTTTACTTGTCAATTAATATATGCAGATTTATGCAGATAATGTTTTAATCGAAGTCGTCTGCTGGTACCAGCTGCTTGTCGAATGAATTTGTCACGGCTCCACAGTAATAGTGTTTCGACAATTCAATGTAAGGCGCAGTTTACAATTATTTTTGAATTATAATGTATCATTTTACATCTAGGAATTATTAAATTAAACCATTTCAACATTTTAGATTTTGACATGTGACATCATGAAACTATGCTCCTCCCACTGCTTGTTACACAATGTCACACATCGTTGACCCCCTCCTTCCCCTTAAAGTTGTGTTTCGTCGTGAGGATAGAGCAACCGGTGAAATGACCAGCGTAGGCGCATTCCATCTTACGGCCGCACTCAGAGACGTAAATTAACTTTTAAATTTGATCAAAGTTGCTGATGTCACTTTCTTTGCTATAGAAATAGAAAAAGACGCAGCAACTTTTTATCAAACTTAAAATTAAATTAACGTCTCTGAGTGAGCTAGTCTTCCAGGTAGGCAAAAAGTATTTGCAGTCTTGACATTATAGTCTCGAGATAATAAATTTCTACGGGCCTTAGAGCATCTCCTTTGCCTCCTCTTATGTTACAAAAAGTATTAATTTACCATAAAATAGAGAAAAATAAGGATTAAAAAATATTGAAAAAAAAATTACAAATAAAACCAGTGAAAGGTTACCGCCACCGATTATATAGATAATAATTATTACATGTAATTAGTATATAGTTAATCAGTATTACAGCACCGTTTGTATCTGTATTGAGCACCATGCAAAAAAAAACAACAGAAACAGATATGTTTAGTAATTATACAGGTTGACGACAGGCGGTCTCATCGCTAAATAGCGATCTTTTTAAGACAACTTAAGAAACTAAGGAACTATATGGAATAATTATTATTATCACCATCATTGTAATCATCATCGCAGTCGACCTCTAAGAGGGGGTTCCCCTTCTAAACGGCTAGACAGACAACGGTTAATATTTCGGTAAAAACCAACCACGCCGCGAACCTATCAAACCCGTCATTAAAACATCATTAAATTCGATTTTATTTACTAAAAACAGTATTATCTTAACGAGAGAACTGATCATCCAAACCAATTAATAATACATTTAATTTAATATTGTGAAATAAACCTTATGAAATAAAATAATATTATAAAAGCCTTCACTGATATATTGTATATATCATTAACACTTAGCTCTTTGAAATATTAAGCAAGGTTTATACACAATATGTTGTTAGTATTATTGTCTTTACTTAGTCTTATATTTTTCTTACTATACGATCATTTTACGAAATACAATAATTATTGGAAAGAAAGAAATATTCCTGGACCGGAACCAACATTTTTTTTCGGAAATTTCAAGGATGTTGCTCTCCGAAGACGAGCCGTTTGTGAATTATACCAAGAAATCTGTGATGCGTATCCTGATGATAAAATAATTGGAATATTTAGGATGAGGACACCAGTGTTATTGGTTAGAGACCTAGAAATAATGAAGTCGATTTTAATTAAAGATTTTCAAAACTTCAAAGACCGTGACATAGTGCTCAGTAGAAAAGAACTTGGTGCCAACTTGTTTCAGGCTAATGGTGACGATTGGCGTCTACTACGCAACCGTTTCACCCCAATGTTCTCATCAGGTAAAATAAAGAACATGATACACCTTATGAATGCTTGTGGTGACAAATTTCTTGATTATGTGGAAAAAATAACTAAAATACAGCCAGAACATGATGCAGATGACATAATTAAAAAGTTCACGCAGTCCAACATCGCATCCTGTGCCTTTGGGATTGATTTCGACTACGAAACGCAGGATGAAATGCTTGATAAATTAGAGAAAAAAATATTCCATTTTACCCACAAACATGAGTTGGAAATGATGTATCCCGGAATATTAAAAAGGTGGGAAAGGGGCTTAGTTCCAAGAGAAGTATGCGATTTTTTTAGGAAATTAACTAAAGATGTAATCTCTCAAAAAGGTGGCAAGCCTACAAACAGGAATGATTTTATGGATTTATTACTTGCTCTTCGTAATGCTAAACAAATTTCTGCACAAAGTGTGAATGATAATACCGAAAAGGTTCTAGATATCACGGATGATCTTATCGCTGCTCAGACTTTTATTTTCTATTCTGCTGGGTATAAGCCTAGCGCTACTAATATGAGCTTTATGCTGTACCAGCTAGCTTTGCATCCTGCCATTCAAGATAAAGTGGTAGCCGAGATCAAAGACGTTCTACAGAAGCATAAACAGCTAACATTTGATGCCGTTTCGGAATTGAAGTATATGGAAAAAGTAGTTGCTGAGACACTAAGGATGTTTCCAGTTGTGGATTCCATTAGGAGGCGTGCTTGTGCGGATTATAAAATACCTGACAATGATTTAATTATAAAGAAAGGGCAGATAATTATAATTCCGACAAGCGTTGTACACGCAGATGAAAATACCTATCCAAATGCGAAGGTGTTCGATCCTGAGAGGTTTTCTGCTGAGAATATGGCGACCAGGCATCCATGTGCCTTCATGGCTTTCGGTCTTGGACCTAGACAGTGTATTGGTAAGTAAAATCATCTATTATTTTTTTTGGATAGGATGAATTCCGTCAAAATCTAGTCATGGGATCCATGGAAAATTAACGGAACTCCTTGAAAATTTGGAGTCAGTTAATTGTTTTTTCAATATTTCGGCGCTGAATTGCCTAAATATTGAAGGCGCTGAATTGCCTAAATAGCCGTAGTGAGCATATCTGGAACTAATGTTAGAGATGAAACGATAAAGGTAACTAACTTAACTTGCCATTATTCCCGGTACGGTGGGGGCGCAAAAAAGAAGTTTTTTTGTATGTCACAGCCTGTCTGGCGTATAAGCGTGGATACATTGAGGATTCCCCTTCTGTGCCTTGTTACAAGTTTCCTTTATTTATTCCTTCCTTTATTTTCTTGACAATGTTACTCTTTTGATCAGTGCCATACAAATTACGTATATTTGCTACTTTGGAAGCCTGAGACCTTCCCCTTGAACTGAACCCTAAGTCCGCCCTTACGGTGTACTTGCATTAGTAAAAAAAACAATTTTTTTCAGGCACACGCTTTGCCCTGATCCAGTCCAAGATATGTATGGCGAGGCTTCTGTCTCGCTTCAGAGTGGAGCCATCCAAGAACACCCCAAGACAAATCCAGTTCGAAACAGCTCGCTCGGTTCAATACCCGATCGGGGGTTTGCCTCTGAACTTCGTCAAAAGAGAATAATAGCTGTTTTTAATTACTATATAATTTTTTATTTACTACAATTTACTCTATACTTTTGGTTTACTATTTTTGGATGAAAATTGGATCATATTGGCAATATCACTCCACACAGCGTCCACATTTTTTTCTCTTCTTTGCCAAGCTACATCTGTATCTTAAGTTTAAGCCGTAAAAACCCAAAACAAGAGCATTTGCATCCACAATATTAGTTAAGAAATTGGCTTAATCTGATTTAACACCGTCTTCAGATGGAAGATAATTCAAGTATTTTGTTACAAGTGAAAAAGAAAATAAGTCCAGTTGGGTTGATACTTTTTTTAAGACAGATTGCGGGAAAGAGATAGCATTCAGCCTCGTTAGTGACCGAATTCTTAGCTAATGATTATTTGTTTTAGTCGCTGGAATATTATTTGCGGTTAGTTATTTGGGCAACTTGATAATTTACGACGCAGTTAGCCTAGTAGTGTGCTTAGGAATCGAGTAATCGATCGAGTCGATTAATGGTATGGGCTAATGATTCGGCTATAGGCGTCTCAGTTAAGGTAAAGGACACTACCGTCCCTGTCCTTTACCTTAATTGATACTAAGTCGATTTGATGAGCGCGAGTACTTCTTTCTGAGTTTTGGCTGTTTTCTATTTTTAGTGAAGTTTTTTTTTTTTTTTTATTTAATTTATTTAGTTTATTTAATTTAGTGAAGTTTTCAAGTTTAATTTAGAAATTTCGGCCGCCCCATACCTTCCACGGGTCATTTGAGACTAAATCTAGGAAAAGGACGGAAGTAAGGAACTTAACTTTAAACTTTGATATTAAAAGTAAGGCCCCAGTACGTTTAACACATCTTATATTTTTTGGAATGTCACGAGATAAAATTTGACAGGTGCTAGGGAAATGAATACATCTATTCCATATTCATAAGACTTAACGCTTAAGGTTTAAAATAAAAGTGTCTCGTCCTGACTATTATTACCTTTTATTACTAAGAGACTATTACGATTTTCACATTTTCATAGCGAAGTTATCTAGACGGAACACTTTTATTTTAAATCTTAAGCGTTAAGTCTTACGTTAGAATATGGAATATTCATTTCTCTAGCACCTGTCAAATTTTACAAACATGTCGCAGGCAAGTTATACTAGCCCCTTAGAGCTAATGCACTGAATAAATCTTGTACATATTTAAATGCTGAAGCTTAAACCAACTAAAGTACGTTAAGAACCCTACGCGTTTTTTAGTTTTACTGCGTTTTCCGTGAACGCCATTACGCGTGTGTTTACAGCCCTTAATAATTGGTTTATGCCTCTTCTGCCGACTAAATTAAAAAGGCACTATGCGCATATGCATTTCATACTCATATACTCCCTTTTTCTTTTGGATACCAATCCTGTCTATCTTTAGGCACGTCAGTCAGAAGCCTTGTTATGAAGCCTCCCGTCACACCGAACATGAAGTGAATGAATGAATTAATTAATCATTTTTATCCTCGTCTTGCCCAATGTTCTTTAAATATTAAGAACAATTAGATTTAGTATGTTCTGTCCGCTAATTCAAATTATCCATACCTATAAGACTGTGATTTATATAGAGGACATTAGACACTTGGGCAGGAATCGGAAACGGCTTAGTGATTAACTTGGTACAGTTATTCCATATGTACAAACTTATGTAGATGAAAATAAATTACAGGTTCACATAAAACAAAAGCTAAACAACGGTACTGAAATTGAATTAAGGAATGTTCGCCTCGACTCTCTAATTGACATGAATCAAAAACTATTATGGGGAAAATATATTTTAAGGAAAATCGGCTAAAATGACTAAACTGGAAATTGCAGTCATTTTACCGATTCAAGATCTGCGTCAAAGGTAAATGTTAAGTGTGAGCTATCAGTCTTTAATTAAATAAAGTTCATTTCTTTTAATTTTTACATACTGAGTGTAAGTGTATGAGAGCAATTATCTCTTAAAGTGACCAATATTAGTGTCATAAAAAACTGTTATGGTTGATGACCTATGTTTAGTGATTCACGTTTTAGTGATTTTATAAAAAATATTATCTAAATTTACACACGCAATTGGTAAGACATTCCTAAAATTTGATGGTCAGACGTTACTAGCTTGACAGAATCGTATGCATTCAACGCTCTTGTGATTGCCGCGCGTTCGAACAAGCCTCTAACGAGCAAGTAACATAACTCAGCGTTACACCCTCTTGGCTTGTTCGCTTCGGTGTGATCGCCCCCCGCTAATATAGGGTAGTCAGTTAAATGATTGGCCACAATAACAAGCCAGAATAACTACCCCATAAACCCTACTGAGAACCATTAGACACCTAGAATTATCCGAACCAATAAAAAGCCTTTATTACCTAAACAGCGACGTCTTTATAAACATGCTGATTAGCAATTAAAGGGTTGGGGCAAATTAATTATAAAGCGCGGATGGTTGATGCCAAGAATAAAATAGTTTAAGAGAAATGAGTCAGTTTTGTATGAGTCTGAGAGAATCCGGGAAGGTTAACAACCCGGTACATGTACCTTTTTTTGGGTTCCCAAAGAATGCCAAACGGAACTCTAAGCCTACGCTATTTGTCCGTTCGTCAGTCTGTCCTAACTTTAATTAAAGAGCTTATTTTAACGGTGTATTTCTTAACATACAACGAAAAAAACAAAAAGTAAAAGAAACGTTTTTTTCAACTTCGTGTTAATTTAATTTGATAAATTATACAAACTTGTTGTGACAATGGAACCAATTCTGTAATTCCAACAACTTCGATTAGCTCAACAACATTTCACTGTCTCAGCACGTAAATCACCTTTAAATTTTATGTTCTATTATATACATAGTTGCATGAAAATGTCATTTTTACTGTAGCTTATTAGGATGCACCGCGCACGTCCCGTATTAGTTATGTTTAAGTGCATCTACTATCGCTGGCCACACGGCGTGTTCCTGCAGTTGCATTGAATGCACTTTATTGTTGCATCGTGCATTGCATGTTGATTACAGGGAGCTGTAAAGAAAGGCTTCTGTGGGTGTTCTTATGCATAAAAATATCCTAATCAATTTTATCCAGTGGTTGCAGTATGTAGCTTATCCGAAACGAGACGGTTTGGATTGTGTTGTGTGTGTGTATGTGTGTGAGGGCGTGTGTGTGTGTGGACGGCAGCGTTCGACCAAAAGTGACACATTCAGTTGGCAGGCTTGCACCCTAAGTGATCTTTCAATGGTGACAGGTTCCTGTGAATAATAATGAATCTTTGATAGACGCATATTTTCGACTTTATTGATTAATGACGTGCAAACGAAATTCCACCTCAGGATGGCAAATATGCGACTAGACATTATTGTGCATTTTATTTACTATACATTGGTAGGTAAATGTAGACTACATATATTGTCTAGTCGCGTAAACATTCATTAAATGTAATGTCACCATAAATCGCGTCTGTCACATTCTACATTGGCAAATAGGAAAGTGACAGATGATGTTATAAAGCAACATTAGTGCTAATTACAATTTATTAGTTAAAAAAGCCTCTGAAAGCAGTTACTCTTATTTTTAAAAATAAAATTTGAGTAAATAAGCCATCATAAATTAAGGACCTTCCCCTCCATTTCTCAACTTTTTTTGTATACATTCCATCAGGTCGGTCGAAAAAAAAACGTCATGCTTACGTCACGTCAAAAAAATGAGGTATAATCCAATGGGTTACTTTACCTACTTCTCCCACATTAATAGTACTCGGTAAGTGCTAGTTAATTAAGCATTCTCAAAACGCCTGGCAGTCTACGCGACGCCGACGTGTTGCGGGCACAGAGAGATGACTTAATCATGACGCAATTACTTAAATACGTCATCACGTCATCGTTCTAAGATTCTACGTGGTTTGAAGGCGAATTCACTTCTTATTGGAATCTAATTAGCTGCTTTCCAATGACTAATGCGTTAGACAAATATTGGCTCTAAAAATAATGCAAACTTTATCTGGGACAATAAGCGAGCCTAACATGCATCACAAGAATAGTGACAGCACGAATAAAAAGTTGCTAGAGTCATTAAATATCATGCAGCTTAGAGCCCGTGCACACTAGCGTTTTTGGCCCTTAGACCCCCGAGGGCTTATTGCCTAACGCATTCGCGATCGCGATCGCTTTCATATTTGACAGTTGAAGTCAAATCTGCCTACAAAATGAAAGCAATTGTGTCACTTTTAAGTCGATCGCGATCGCGAGTGCGTTAGGCAATAAGCCCTCTGGTCAAAAACGCTAGTGTGCACATGCTCTTAATAGATTCGAACGATTTATTTCTTTACTCTAGCAATACCGGATAAAATAGCTAAGTAATAAAAAGGTAATAAAAGTCAGGACCAGACCCTTTTATTTTAAACCTTACGCATTAAGTCTTACGTTAGAATATGGAATATATATATTATTATTATTATTATGCATGCAAAGCCCGCTGGAGTGAACCCGGTGGCAGCTCTTACGAACACGTATTGCACTTATTTCTTTCACTCTTTATAAATACTCCATACCTTGCGTCGACGTTTAGTTATGCCTATCCTGTACTACATCTATTCCTATAATTTCAACCTGATTGCTTCAGCCATTCCCGAGAAAAAGGGTCTTGACAGACCGATGGACAGACGGATGGGTGAATTTCACGGCGTTTCAACCGCCGTCATTAGTGTCACCAAATGTATTGACGAAATATGACACCTACCAGCAACTCCTCAGAAGCAGAACCGGGGATGTAGTTTCTACAGCATCAGAAGTTGCTGTAGGTGTCATTGATATCGTCAATATATTTGGTGACACTAATGACGGCGGTTGAAACGCCCTGAAATTCAATATCAGTCATGTTAATAAGGGTTCCGTCAGTATTTGGTAAGGAACCCTAAAAAGAGTTTTCAAATTGGAGATACGAAATGGGAATTAAAATTCAATTCCAATTTGAAAGGGTCTCGTTGGTTTCATTCAATATTTTGAAAAACGAAGACTGTCGCCTTCATGGTCACACGCAGGCCTAACGCAACGAGTATATGTACGAGTACATACTGATAAATACATAATATAGAAAACATCCCCAATTTACAAACTAATATACACAGAGAAAATATCATAATTAGGACTGAACCCAATCCATCTACACTATCACTACATAGTATAAAACAAAGTCGCTTCCCGCCGTCTGTCCCTTTGTATGTATGCTTAGATCTTTCAAACTTCGCAACGGTGTTTTTTCACGAAAGGTCTATGTATATAATAGTACCCAGTGCGAAGCGAGGGCGGGTTGCTAGTATTCGCTAATCGCTAGGTAAAGTTTGTAAGTAGGTATGCAAGTTTATACGTTTGGATGCAGGCGGTAATTTCCGAAACTAACTGGATTTCAAAAATTCTTTCACCAATATTTAGGACGGACTTTTGGGATGGACTTAGGCTTCGTTTGAACTGAAGCATATTAACTGAAGCAAGTGAGGGCGGGACGCTAGTCCCTAGTTTCATCATCATCATAATCATCATTCACTATTCTTGTCGGTGGAGTAATCTCCACTATGTTATACTAGCGACCCGCCCTCGCTTCGCTCCGGATTCTATTATATACATAAACCTTCCGTGAAAAATTATCTGATGGTGAAAACCGTATTAAAATCCGTTGCGTATTTTGGAAGATCTAAGCATACATACAAAGGGACAGACGGCGGGAAGTAACTTTGTTTTATACTATGTAGTGATTCCAAGTCTTATCTTCAACACTCTGATACGGCACGATGCCTACTTTTTCTTTCAATTGGTCTAGATATCCTCTTCTCCTTTTTCCTTCTATTTTTTTCTTCAATAACATCTTGATTACTCATCGTGGTTTAACAGGTGACCTCTTCCCTCGTCTATCATCTGTTACGGGCGCTAGTTTAAGAATAAAGATTATTAAAGTTGACCCCTGGTGGTCCAACCACGCGTCAAGCGCGTAGCAACTGCATTGGATCATCGTCTATGCGTATGCGCATCGCGTCTGGAGGCGCTTTAATGGCCACGTCTGGCGCTTCCTGCGACGGGCTCGTCATTAATTACCCTAAAGGCCTATGATAATAACTATTAGGAATTATAAATAATCGCTGCTGCCCGCGACTCCGTCCGCATAGTAGTTATTTATCGCTTTTCCGTCGGGAGCTATTAAGTTTTTCGGGATAAAAAGTATTATTTGTGTCAATCCAGGTTCAGCACTATCTGTATGCCAAATTTCATCCAAATCCGTTGAGTCGTCTAGGCATAATTCAAACAGAAACATCACAATGAACATATAAACTTCATATTTTATGATAAGTATTA
Source organism: Tortrix viridana (assembly GCA_963241965.1). Classification (NCBI taxonomy): domain Eukaryota; kingdom Metazoa; phylum Arthropoda; class Insecta; order Lepidoptera; family Tortricidae; genus Tortrix; species Tortrix viridana. The sequence continues at coordinate 8,652,344 of OY725194.1, read as the reverse complement.
GTAGGTAGCTTCTACCACTAATTTTTTATTCGTAGGTAAGTATACATATAATAATTTTCTATATAAAAATGTTCTTAAAGCACTGACTAAAATTAAGTAATAACATAAAAGTTCAACAAAACTGGCGTCCGAATTAAATAAACCTTGTCAACTTTGAGAAGTTTTGAGAAGAAACAATGAGAAGTTCGCCAACCATTAGACTACCAATAATAACACTTTCCTCTGAATTTAAAACACGCAGGCGATACCAGAATCCGAAACCGAAAAAAATTCGTTTGCCACAATCCATCATCCATCCTTATTAGTTAAAGCAAAAACTGTTATTTTAGCGAATTAGAGGCCGATCTGTAACGTCAGCGGATCCTTTACAAATCGCCATTTTAATTGGCCGTTTAAAAATATTTGGAATTCGAACGCCGAAAAAAGTAGCGGCAAAAAAAGGTTGCATCTGTCAATCATTGTTACTATCTGTGGCAGTTGCCAGTAACTTTTAGATATTGATATTCGAAAAGTGAGTGTGCAGTCTTTCTCTATTGTCAGCTGTTACGAAAAAGTGCTAAAATGTAAGCAGTTTAAATAATTTTCCGCCACATTATTATAATAAGTACTGTCTCACATCGTGTCAATATTGCTATGTTTAAATATTAGCAGTTGCAGTTAGATTAAGTAGTTTTTGCACCGACTGTTCTTCAATTGAAATATTTGGCTATGAAATAGCTTGAACGCTGTTCTGTGAATTGTAATCCCCAATTTTTTGGTTTAGTGTTTTCGATACCTTTTTTGTAGTTTTCAACTTCCCTCGGGTACAATCTTCGGCACAGATAGTAGGTACTAAGCTCGTCAAATTCCGTGACTCGCTCAACTCTGTGGTAGCAGTTCTATAATCCGCCCTAGAACCCTGCAGCTCGAACCTGAGACCTAAAATACACCCTATATTTATTTGCCTTAACCTTTTTAAAAGTCTAAGGTCGTTTTTAAGTTCCTAGATTATATTAGCAGCATTACTCGTAAAAAGCCTGTGTTAATCACCGATTTTCCAATTATGATTCTAAAAAACAAAAAGGTCCGTTTTGCCATGAAATAACAAACACGCTAAAAGTTGTAATAATATTAGCAAGAATACTTTAGTCATAGGTGCATTTTACACATTGTTAATTGCGTTGAATAAAATAATACATTTAAGTTATCAATGATGCGATATGATTATTAATGCGATGTAAAATTTATCATTGGCCACACAAGGCTTCTATTTGGTATGTATCAGTAATCAATATCTAAAGTAATTCGCATTGACAACAATGAATTCAAATTATAAGCCTTATTCATGAAGGCTAAAAGCCTAGTTTACTATAAGTTTGAATTATTAATTCAATCAATGTATTGATCCATTAAAGATTAGATACAACATCATCATAAACCAATTCAATATCCAATTAAAATCAAGTCATGTGAAGCACATAAAAGTCGACCTCAAATAAAATTCGAAAATCGAACGACTTCCGCGAAACATAAAATCTTTTTAAAAATTTGCCGCTCGCCAAACAACACAAGTATGAAAATGGCGTAACGCAAACACTTCATTTGTCAAGGTTTTTTCCCACCGAAATATTAATTCTATATTAGTACCGTGAAAAGGGATTGACACATCGACTGTATCATTTTCCACTTCATCTAAGCGCCATTATGTTGGTCATATTCGCAATAATCCGACAAAATTTAAAAGCACTTGCAATATTTGCAGGTATCCTTTATTGCTGCACAATAAAGGCTAAATTTAAAGAGTAATTGAATAGTTATCCGCAAATAACACGCGATTGATTCCATATTGTCCGTAACAAAGGAATAGACAACATAGACATGTGAGTGAAAAGGATTTTTTCTTTTTTCAAACTCACGCTGCGCGCAACTGCCAGCTTCCAAGAAGGTGTAAAGTGGCCCTTATTTTCTGTTATTTGTTATTTATTTTATTGTATTGTTAATAAGCGTGCTAAGGGGAACGTTCGTAAACTATTATTAAATGGTTATTTGGAACTAAATAGAATATAATGGCCGTGAATAATCGTTGAATGAGGACGGAGCAATCAGGGGCCATTGTCGTGGAAGCTAGTTTGACTTTTGACGTCTATATTCCTTTATAACCTGTGGCAAGCGAGAATTTTACCGCCAATAAAATTTAGGTTCTCTGCGTTTCGTTTAACGCAGAGTTCAAAATGGGATAAAATGGTTTTAAGCAACAGTGATTCGTTTTTATTAATAAAATTGACAGTTGTTATTGATTTTTAACGGTGGGATGATTTTAGCGCCTTTCGTAGAATGAGTGAAGATGTATGACAATTTGTAGCGAATGAGGCCCTTTTGTAGTTTTTGTATGAGCTTGGCGAGTTATAAAATTTACTTTTATTGATACTTGAATTGATGCGGTGTGTTGGCTGATTGGTCGAGACTATTGTCGGGCGAAGATTTAAGATCAGCTTGTTGTGTTGTGATTTCTTTTATTGGTTTAAGATGTTTTAAGACTGTATTATTAAATTTCGGTAGTAAACGTTTTAAAATTGTTATTTTCGACTGAAAAAACTAATTGGATGAAATTTAAGTGTGATTAAAGTTCTTCCTTTATATTTCATCTTAAACAACATGTTTTAAAATATTTTACGTCTAAACCTCGAAATAGTTTTAAAAAAGTTGTAAAAATATGGTGAAGCTACATACCCATTTTTTTATGACAAGAGTATGACTAATTAGGAATTGAACTCGAATGGAGCTTTGTAATCAAAAATAAAATGTACTTATTTTGGTCACAACAATAAATAACCGTTCAATTTAAGCCACGCGACTGTTCTAAATTCAAACAATAAAACAATGAAACCCCTAAGTACTTTATGGTCCAACAATCCATCCCGTAAGTACCCCCATTCAAGCACAGATAAGACAAAAACTGCAGCTATTGACCAAAACAATGGAGGCCATTTGTGGCCATAGACAAGCCATTAAAAGTCAATATTTCAATGGTTTGACCATAAATTAGAGACGGCTATTATTTCCCGTATAATTAGTAGATTCCTGTAGTTGGGGGTGGATCTTTGTATCGTTTGCGGTTCAGGGATGGAATTGGGATGTTTCTTTTTTTATTAAATTGACAAATGATTTATATGTTTTTTTGATCAAAGCACGAAGAAAACGCGGCTGTTAATTTCTTGTAATTTTCAAGTAAAATTACTTTTTGCAGCATGGTTAGCTTTATTTTAATTTTGTTTTTCGTGTTAGTAGTACCTGTTTTCCTTTTCTTCTTTTTATAAAATATTACCCTCATTAAATGACATAAATTAATACTAAACTAATAAGCCTTAAGCTAGGTTTGAACGTCGACAAATTAATACCTACTTAATAATCAGAAAGGATTTTTAAACTAATACGTAATTTAAGCAAATTTTACAGCATTTTTCATTATTTTTTTTGATCTTGTAACTGTAAATTAAACGCGTAAGTGAGACAGGATTATATTTATTGATGAAAATATTCATTGAACTTCTACTTTATTCACATGTGAATGAACATGCGTCAGGTTATGGCATTTTAACCCTACCTGTTCTTGATCGCTGCTAATAAGTTATAAGCTATATTATATTTCCCTTAAATTGGCAAAAATAAAAAAGTAGTGTGTTCAAAAAAAAACAAAAAATTAGTCACGAAAAAAAAAAAGGTGAAATTTTATGTGCACTATGATGGACGTTGCCAATTCAAGGGTAATATATTTATTAAAAAATTCAACCCAAATCCGGCACCGAACCCAGAGACCAGAGCGGCCCATCCTCTCCGCAGGGGGCACGTTTGTCTGTCCGTTCCGCGACACCTCACGATCTATTGACGTTCAAATGTCGGACAGATGGCGAAATCGGTTTCGAAATTTAAACTCAATGAGAACAAAGCTTACTGTAAAACATATCGCCGTTCAAATTGAAACATATTGAAACTAAAATGAGAAGTAAGATATACAATTATACATACTTATTACTAAACAATTTGCTTCTAAGGTCGCCGTCAAAAGACCTTGGAAAAGATGTAAACAAATTAGTACTGTTTGACACATAACCTCAAATATTCACCAAGCGTGTTTTTATTCAAAATAATGCATATTGAATAGTTATTTTATCTTAAAGTATGAAAATAAAATATGAAAAAAATGATCTAGTGTATAAATCATTGCAAAGACCTCACTTGATCTTTAAAAGTATGTGATTATCGAGTAATCATGGTGAATTGGTTCGTTTGGTTTTGTTTACATCGTTCACAAGTTCTATTGACGGCGACTTTAAGAGAATCAAGGTCTGAATAAAATTAAGAGACAATAATTGTCACTGTCGTTAGTAATAACTCATTCTGTTTACAAGTTAGAGATGCGTAACATACGGATAGACAGACGGATTGTGACTGCTGAGTGACTGTAATCCAATTTTCCCTTTGGATACGGAACCTTAAAAGTCAATGCAAATCAAGGTCACTATTAAACAGTAAGCTATAAAAATACGTAGGTATGTGTAGAGATTGAAAAATTGGTCTTAAGAACAATTTTTAAGTCCCCATTTAACACTCTCCTCTCTGTCAGATAAATTTTCTGGGGTCCTAATGAAAAGGGGTATAAGTTAACTTAACTCGTAATAAAAAAGGCTATAAATCATGTACAGAGTACACTAGACTTATACCCTTTTTCACCCATATTTTAGAAGACTTATTTCACTAGGACCCCAGTTTTAGCTCTGTCCTTTTCTATCATATGACGAAAAAATTAAAGTGACCACTTTAACTGCCAGATAATTTTATCTGGGGAAAAATCGGCCCCTAATCTCCATTCACCAAGAAACAAAGATAACTGAAAGACACAGAGGTTAACAATATCGCTCAGACATGGCTACGCAGCACCCACGCTTGCCCGCGCGCAGCCGTATCGTAAAACGCGATGTAACCCGACACCGTATACGTGACGGGCTGCAACCACTAAACCAGCGGGGCTTGAACCCTGGACTGTCTTGCTGTTTACGTAAGCAAGTTGTTAAATTCCCTATGGACATACCTAACTATGTGATTTTGACGTAATTTAATACTAGCTTTAGGCCGCGGCTCCGTCCGCGTAGAAGTCGTTGTTGGAATTCACAAAAATAAACCTGTCCTACTCAATCTAATAGTTAGCTAGACGTTCTCTTTCACTCGTATGGATAATAATTTACAGTCTCAAGTGTTCCTTGTTTTTCATAAGGGTTTCATCTAAGCCAGTATGTTTGCTTAAATTTCGTTCTCCGTATCGATCGCACAGTCTAGTTGAGAACACGACTCTCCTAAGTAATAATATAATAAATATTATTTCACTTTAAATAATCTCTTATTAATCACCCTAACCAATAGTCGTTTATCGCTATTCTCTCGGAAGCTGTCAAATTGTCCGAGGTAAAGTATTGTATCCTATAAACTATTCCTATACCTATTTATCAAATTTGTGGGCGCTGAATCGTGAAAATAATTTAATTTCCACAAAAGAACGCTGTAACATAACTTATTGATGAACACAAAAAAGATGGAAAACTACCTCAAATTCTAGGCATTCTGCCGATAATGCTGGCAGCATGTCCTCGCCTCGGTGCAAGCTCTTTAGTATTCCACGCACTTCTTCAAAATATATTTGTACTTAGTAAAGCAAAAAGGCTGTATGTGCATATGGACTTGATAATCTTTTACTGCCTTTTGACGGCAGAAAAGGGTCGAAGACAATCGTGATAAAATCAAAACTTATTACGTACCTACCCGTAAACCTAACCTAGGTACCTACCCGTAAGAGTAAAAGTTATTTTTGAGTGACAGTGCCAAATTACAACGGAGCATGGATTAATCACTTTCTTGATGTGATGCATGTAAGTAGGGGTAAAGCCAAGCCACAACAATACAATTTTTGAATTTTGAATTTCGAAACTAAATTGACGCACACACCTGAGCTTGTGTGATATTGACTATCGGTTGCAATCATCATTATTTTGTACATGTGCACACACACTTATGCAAACTGAACGTATGGTTATTGGCTTGGATATGAACTTCGTTCAGACTGGTAAAACGCATCATCTCTTGAATCAGAAAGAGATGAGATAACGTATCTTCGAACTTTAGGTTTCAAAGTGGAGTCGAGAAAGATAGATCTTTACATTATTTACATATAAGTTGCATCATACAGAATAAAGAAAACAAGAAGCATTAAGTATTATAAGGAAATTATGTAAATTATCGTGGGTTGAAATCAATACTTGAAGTCAATTTCAAGCATCTTTTTGGCTTTCTACCATTTGTTACAATAGAATACGATTTGTGTACACCCACTGTTAGCGATGACATCTTTAAACGAATTGTATTGTTATAAACGTCAATAGTAATAATTCTTTTATAATTTTATGAACTGGAATGGGCATAGACTAGTTGCCATCTGCGAACGTTTCATCATCATCATCATCATAATCATATCAGCCGAAAGACGTCCACTGCTGGACATAGGCCTTCCCCAAGGATCTCCACGACGGCCGGTTTTGTGCTACACGCATCCATCGGCTTCCCGAAATAGAAAAAAAATAAAAACGTAACGTTTACGATTGCAGAAATAAAAGAAAATGTATGCAAGAAAGAATATGGATCTACGTTAGCTATCGAGATTTTGCCTTTTTCTCGTTCCTATAGGTCTATGATACAATAATATTACCATAGATGCGTTACACCCCTTTCACGCGTAGTCAGTCATACACTAAGAAGGTAATTACCGCCTTTGGCTTTAGTGCCAACCGATCACTCGTGACGAACGCACCCGTCCCGTCTCGCAAAACAAAATGAGTCGTAAAACATGGCGTCCTATGTATAAACGATGATGTGGAAATTACACTGCCACGACAAGGAACAACTATGAAGTGTCATTTCATTCGTAAATACCGTGGCCTATTTTAAGGCAGAATCGTATGAGTGTAACGCTTCTTGTAGTAGTTATAAGTAATTCATCGATATAGTAGGTATCATATTTCAATCCATAGGTAGAGTTTAACAGATTTCAGCAATCATTTCCTTTTTCCGAGAGAAGATTGTCATATTTTTAAACTTTAACGTGCAATTTAAATTAAGTACTAAGAAATTAAAAGTTGTATATACAATCACAATATCCGATTACTCCAATCAACAAATAATTTAATCAACGTCTGAAAAAAGTTACACTAAAAAATTTAAACTTTGAAATCAAACGAACACCTCCTAAATTTAAATACGTCTATTGTACCTACTGTAAGATCAGGGCTCTTTCTCTCTGGTCATCCGGCGGGAGAATAGAGTCATTACACACAGGGCGCCCTCTGTCATATATTATTCAAATGGCCGTAACATAATACGCGTGTGTGTACGTGCCTTCATGAGATCTGTCAGTTTTGGGTGATTTCCAAGATGGTGGCTTTGACAGATGAAATAATTGTATTTTTTTCTTAATATCTAACTATAAAAATATATTTTGTAAGTTTTTTGTAAAGTTTATATACTTTTATTTCATTTCAAGTAATAAAGTACCTACATACACCGATCAAATATTACATTTAATTATACTTTATAAAATGTTGCCTTTTTCGACTGTAAAGTTTGTACTATTTCTGCAGCTGCAGTTGCGCAAACTTTTCTACTGCCCTCTATGCTAATTTACAAAGATCAGGCAAAATGTATAACATTTCTGATCACTTTATTTTTTAAAGATAACGCCATGTCATGTCTCAGGATCTGTCAATAAGTATTTTTCAGTAAATTGATCGTAGTTATGCCTAAAAATTATATATTTCGTGACCCATAGATCGCTTCAAATAAATTTTCTATATCACATATTTTAAATCTGACCTTTGACACAGGTGTATAAAATCTAAACAATTGTCTATTTTAGCTGAACATTCGGTGCATACTTTGTCCGGTAAGCCATCATCAACATTTATCTGGAATTAAAATAACGTCATAAATCTATGAATTACTATCTAAATCTGCCTTGAAATATGGCCGATATTTACGAATGAAATTGCACTTGTTGTTCCTTGTCGTGGTGGTGTAATTTCCACATCGTTTATACATTGGACGCCATGTTTTACGACGCATTTGTTTTTTTGCGAGACGAAACACGTGCGTTCGTCACGAGTAATCGGTTGGCACTAAAGCCAAAGGCGGTAATTACCTTCTTAGTGAATGACTACGCGTGGAAGGGGTGTAATGTAACGCATCTATTGTAATAATAATATCATAGTTATAAATGATGTTACTCAGTCCACTTACCATTACTTTTGCCAGCCTCATTATTTTTGTTGATATCGTTATCCTGCCTTGCTTTTCATGTATGCTGGTAAGAGCTTCCTCACCCAAACATATCCTACACATCTCCAAAGCCATATGTATTAAATTAATTACAAAAAACCAAAGCAAATAATAACTAGATAGTAAATAAATAAAATCACAACAAAAAAAATTTTTGACAGTGACAGACCAACCACAGAGTAAGAGCCTACTAAAACTAGCTTGCATTTCAGTAGCTCAAATGGTTAATTCTATAGGATTAATTACTTGTTGCTTTTTGTATAAGGGAGCGAGAAAAGGTGATATTATAATGTGATTTGTCGTACGTCGCAACGACTCATTTCCTTGCCTAAAATGACTAAAGCCTAAATACAGTTTTTGTACTTCACCGTCAGAGTAGAGTATATATTTTTTTATACAATGCAATAACTCTTTATTGAACACCACATACAGCAAGGACAAGAAATACAACAAGAAAGGGAAGGTTGTGAGTTAACAACCTTACCAAGAAGAGAAGATTAAATATAAACATCAAAAATTGGCAGGCGGTGCTAACTAAAAACAAGTATTTATAAATGAAGTCAATAACAAAATATATATAAATAAATACAAAGGTGGTAATGTACAAAAAGCAATACTCAGGGAAAATTAAAACAATGTCAGCCACAACAATAAATGGAAAAAGAAATAGCAGAAAAAAAAGGGAAGGAAGACAATTAAGGAAGTAATAAAACATGTTCTTTAAACGGATTTTAAAAATAGAAAGCGATCTCGCTTGTCTTAATTTCAAGGGCAGAGAATTCCACAACCTAACAGCCTGAGTAAATGAGTAAATTTATCATAATAATTATAGATTAAAATAGTGTTGATAGATTTTTACAAGACTATGGTCGTTTATTATCCTTTCTAAATACCATCTTGAGGTACCATCACTTCTAAATTTGTGATTCTACGCCGGAGAAGCCATAGGCTACAATAAGTAAAAAAAATCGACTACCTACCATGAACCTAGCAGTTACCATAAATACTTATAAAAACCCCATTACTATTGTCATTTTGACACATACAACGCGCATAGGAAACGCCATTTATACCAAGCTACTGGACAATAAAAATACTACAATATTCACCGAATTCAAAATTTGACGTCTTCCTTTTTCAAATTAGACGGCCATGTTTAAAATTGACTACAAAATTAAGTTTGCTGGAAAAAATGTCGCTTGGTCGTAATGCTTTGTTGAAGTTACCACTTCGATCGATTAGTTTAAATATTAGCCACTGTTTTTTGTAAGTTTGTAAAGTTAAGCTTAAGTAGACGAGTATAATAGAGAACGCACTTTTAACAGCGGGGCACCATCGATTATATCAAATTTATTCTAATTTTCTATAGAGATGTCACATTTATTAAAGTAGTAGGAAACGTTGAATCGAATGGGTTATGATTGCTAGAGAATAATGATTTATACAAACAAATATGACGTAAGTAAAAAAATGTGTCATTGTAATTTAAACTTCCACTCTACCAAGGAAAGTTTGTTGTTTAAAACGGATTTATAGACTAAAAGACTTTTAACTATTGTCATTTTTAATGTCTTTTGTCCGTCCTGTGGCGTTGCTTATACATCAAATATTAAATTCACCTGCTCAGAGCCACACCAGATAGAACTAAATCTTTTAAGCTTGGCGTTGAAATGAAATACATGTGGCATACACAATTAGACAGTCGCAAAATGTTGCCAGTGACATCAAATTTTAATAAAAATGAAAATTGATAATTTTTTTTCTGAATCATCACACCGAAAACATTGATTTCCCTATAGGTACACTTTTTGGTCTGGTCATTATTTAATGCTTACATAGGCCATATGTAAGCATAGTTGGTAGTAGGGTGTGTCACTTAGTATGGAGAAAAAAAAACTTTTTTTATATACTTCTAATAGTTATCAAAAGATGCATCTAGGTCTAAAATAACAAAATATGTAAAAAAAATATAATTTTTAATATACTTTTGGCTCACTCAAGTGAGTTAAAGTTTTGGAAAAATGGCATTTTAAGGTCTTAGTTTAGGACACCTTTATAGTTATATAAACCAATAAATATATTTAAGCAAAAGAAAAAATATGAACTACTGGAAAAAAAAATAATTTATTCTTAATTTCAAACATTTATTCACACTACGGTGTGAGAGGAGGATGGTAAAAAAAAGGAATGTGTTAAAATGTATTTTTTAATTTATTTGGAAGATAAGAAGTAGTAGTATACTATTTTAATAACATGTACGTTAAATTAAACACGATAGAATAGAATAAATACATATCTAATCTTAGAGTAAATGTTGCACTTTTTCGAAACTTCAAGGCCGTTGAGCGAGCCAAAAGTAACAACTAAGGCGATATCTGTAAATGCAGATCTTAATTTATAATAATAATTAAACTTTTGAAAAGCATTAGGTTTTAAATTTCACACTTTGAAAAAAATTACACACCCTAGTTGGTAGTGATCCTGCTTACGAAGCTAGCTGTCCCGTGTTTGAATCTCGGTATGGGCAAATATTTGTGTCATAAGCGTTAGTATTTATCCCTGAGTCGTGGTTGTTTCCTTCGTACGCATTCGAACCCGGGACCGCTAGCTTTGTAGGCAGAGTCACTACCAACTAAGCTAACCAGGTCGTCAAACAACTGCAAAGTCTAGACTGGGTCCTAAGATGGAAAGCTTCAATGATATTATTCAATGATTGTTTTTTATTGAATTAGTGAAGCTATCTCCTTTTTTTCTTCCACTTCAATATATTACCAGCACGTGTCTATACGAAATTCTTCGCAAACTATCAATTTAACTGTCAACAAAAACCATGACAGCCTAATCATGTCAATAATATGGCGGAACCTTTTTGCACCTCAACAGCTGCGCAAGAGTGTCAAAAATGTCAAATTGACATCTTTCGTTATTTGCACAAATTACTATACAACAACTAGAATAGGTACATTACAGTGTATTAACTGACCAATTGTTAATCTATGTTCATTGTTGTATTTAACTGTGAACCTAACGTTGTTAATATAAGGTTTGTTCTTACAAAATGAGATTTAAAAAAAAGTACACGGCCACAGAACATTTAAAAGAGAGTGGTTACTCTTTAAGATCTGACCTAAATCATAGGTATAGCAAAATTAATCTTACAAAAATTATAATAGAATTCAATTTAGAGCGTTCGCGCTTTATGTCAATCGAATAGACCTATAACAATAGACAGTGTCATTTTTTTTGCCAAAAGTGACCGTACAAATGTCTGGCCCACAAAGGTTCAATAAAGCACAAATGGCACAATGCACCAGTAATTGAAATCGACACTCGAAGTCAATTGGTTTGCGCAGTGGGGCAAAAAGGTGTGTCATACGAGGAAAAAAATGTGGACATCTGCCTATTAGCCGTTCGCTAAATAAAGATGCAGTAATTTAAGGCTAAAAATTTAAGGTTTCTAATTGGAGGTTTTGAGCTTTTGACGGGTTAGAAAGATAAGATGACCATTGTGAAAGATGATAATGTGACTGTTTTTTTGTCATTTTGATGCCTGTGATATAAACAGCTTGATTTTTTTTGTTAGCCTGTTTTTGTGTCCCGCTGCTGGGCAAAGGCCTCCCCTTCTCTACACTCGTCCTTGTCTAGAGCCCGCTCCAGCCAATCCCTTGCAAACGCGCCTAGGTCATCCCGCCATCTCCTTCTGGGTCTACCTCTTCTAAAGTTTAATTATAGGTAATCTTATTTTTTTTTATGGTTTTTAAACTAAAAACGTCATTATTGTTGCAATTCAAGGTTCAAGTCACAGTCACTAGGCATTTGAATTTCCCTAATATACTCGTAACCTTTAAAGAATCACAAAGATACTGATCATAAACGCAACTATATACTTATAGTAAAAATAAATGTCCTACAAAGTTGCACCACGTCACACCGGACGTCTTTTACAAGCAATTTGCAGCCAATTCAGCGTAAACCGCCCCTGACATTAACCATATTCGTTATTTTTTACAACAGTTAAAAACTTAACAATAGCTACCTTTAATTTGCACTCTACACTTAATAACTTACAGGCCAAATTAAGCTGGACAATTATTTGAACCAATTTGTGTATTTGATCTGCGATTTAGAATGGTCTCTAAGTCGGGTCAAGATATAATAGTTAGTAAATTACACGTCAAATAGTTGCTATAAGAAATCTTTAATACTAAGCTTTTAATTACTCATAATTTACAAGGTACTTATTTATAATTGATCTTTGTAAAAAAAAAATCGAGTTACCTCAAAACCGCCTTAAAATCAAATTAGAAATTTGGGCAAGTATTATTTTAAGGACCCTCATGTCTTGATATTATGTTATATCTCATGATGTAGTATATGAATATATCCCTAAAATGTTTGTATGGAATCATCATGTTTTGTTACCGAAATTAGTTTTTAGTTAGTAACAAAAACAGCTGGGTGTCCCAAAACATTGATAACAAAATAGAATGTTTTCATATACATAACAAATTTTAGGCCACGTTCAAAAATAATTAAAATATTTCATTTTAGTGCTTTTTACTTAATTTTTTATTGATTTTATTTAATAATAGATCATTGAGTAACGATGCGCTCGTTGATGTCTTTTTGTTCCAAACACTTAATAATCCAAAAAAATACCAAAGACACGTAATTATAACTTTAGAAAATGTATTAAAAATCTGGCAATTGAATTTGGGTGAGAATGGTGAGATTACCTTTGAACGACCATACATTATAAAAATATCGTGTATCCCATTGGGTAACATTTTAGTATCGCTCAACTGACTTTGTTCCCGCAACGAAAATAATATTTTCAAAGAATTTCTTTGTAAAACCAACCTTAACCGACCCGGATTAACCTCAAAAACTAATTTCTTAGCACAACTAATAAATAATCCCTATTCGTCCCCCAATCCCCATTAACAAAACACATGTTAATTAAATTTACCGTCATTTTGAACGTTTAGTCACAGATTATAAAAATGGCGGCGGCGGCATAGACCAGCAGCCGTATGAGTTGGGAGCAATCGTGAAATTGTCTATGCCCGCCCCCTGTCACACCGTGATTAAAGGCAAACAGCTGTAGTTACTTCTGCCACACTTAGCTGTAATAGAAAAATAATAAAGGTTCTCTGTTTGGTTTGTTTAAGTGATTTCTAACTTCATGGTAGTGGTTTTACGATAGAGGTGATTGATGTGAGTAATTTGGGATTCGGATAGGTCATACATAGGGGACTTATTATGTTTGTCCAATGATTTTTGACAATTATTTGACCTTAAGGTTTTGTATAAAAGACACTTCGCGAAATATTTAGCAAAAAAGCCATATAATGGTTAGTACCAGGGATCGGAAATTCGGTAAGATAGTTACCTAAAGTGGCCAAAAATCCGGCAAATGTTTGGCAAATATGGAGGCGGCTTCTTAATTGAATTATTTTAATAGTATATATTCCGGAATTCCGGAATTGCATAAAACGATACGAGAAGGTAAAAATACACAAACGACAATGATAATGATTATGATGGTGATGGTGATGATGATGATGATAATGGTAGTGATAATGATAATGATAATTGTAATTATAATTAATAATAATTTGCTGCTGATACTTCGTTAGTAGAATGAATCGGAAGTAAATTAAACTCAATACTTCCGCATGGAAAATAAATTCAAATAAATAAGCAATAAGTTAAATATACTTAAATATGCATTGTGGAGGTCTAGTTACTAGTCCGTCTCCATACCGTACACGCCGCCAAACTTTAGGTAAGTACCTATCTTACCGAATTTCCGATCCCTGATATTGCCGATGCCTACAGAGCCAGCAGTCCCGTGTTTGATCCCCGGACAGGTAAAGGGGCATAGTTTGGGACTAGGTCATTGAAACTTATTTATTTATTCAATATTATTTAAACAGTGACGATAACTGGCAAGTTGTTTGACAGAATCACCTTCCCACACAAAGTTCCCAAAACGCACCGCCCCATTTCCCACCCGTTAGGTTAACTAATATGGCGGGCGGATCAAGCAAAAATAGGCTCTTGACCAACGGCATAAGAGCTTCGACGCGCACCATATTTATTGTGCTCTACGTACGTGCCACTCTAGATACGCGGTAACAGTCAATTTTGGGTAAACCACACATTTTAGAAGTCTTAATAACGTAATAGACATCGTAAAGGTATGATAAGTACGTGTAACGGGTCCGTTTGCGTCGTGGGGTTGACTTTTGACATGGTTCTTGGTAAGCCATGGGTTACATGGGTGGTACAACCCGGTAAAGACTCTAAGGGCCCTCACATCTAGCTTTTGAGCGCCTAGTGCATAACGCAATCCCCTCGCCCTGCTACCCGTTTTTTACACATTAATAAAAAATTCTACTTGTGTATAACATAATTTCTAGTACCTATTACCATTTACCTAGTATCATAGGAAACAAATTTTGTGTAGTATACAAAACCTGTTCTATGCTAAATGCATATTTTACTCTGTAACTATTAGATGGTAACTACAACGATCTCAAAGTTTTCGTGTACTAGAATATTTTAACTAGAATATTCTAGTATTAACAAAAATATGACTTGTTGTTATAAAAAAAATCTGTTAACCATAGCTGAAATCTGGTTCCCTGCACCAGAATCATAACTACAATACAATCTAGTAATATTGTAAAATATTTTTTTCTCCGTGTGGCAGGACGCCGAGACGTTCAAAAGACGCTAAACGTGGATTACATAAGCAATAATAATTGCAGAACTTAACTGCTATCTTACTCTAACTTATGTGTTAGAGCAAGAAGCCCATTCGCAGTTCTTTTCAAACTTAAAAGTTAATAAGTTACTACTTAATAATAATTAAGTATAATTAATATCTATTAGTATTGCCGGTTACTGTATGCACCTGCGAACCTGCAAGGTTTTATTGCTCAAAAATAATACGCTTACGGCCGCACTCAGAGACGTCAATATTTTTTTTAGTTTGATTAAATTTATTGCGCCTCTTAAATAAATAATTAAAAACAATTTACTCAGTAATTTAAAATTAGGTTAGGTACAGTATCTGTGCTGGTGCCTCTTTTTAAGTATTCCGCATGTTGTGAATTACAATTTAAAATAGCTCAGGTGCAGGTATAACTTAAATATAAAAATAAAGTAAACATTTCGTATTATGTGTATGAGTGAGAGTTGTGTATTTGTTTGTTTGTGTTATTCTATTGCAAAGTGACAGCAGCAACTTTAATCAAACTAAGTTAATTGACGTCTCTGAGTGCGGCCGTAAGACCAAAAAATACTTACGTAATGCCGTAAAGGGTAACACAGAGTAACAGTCTGCCGCCGGTCCGTGTGTCAGACGGCCTGCGCCGAAATCTATGAAGATAAAGTATGAAATCGTACGAAAAACTGATAGTCTGTGTTCTAACACAGTGAACTAAAAGGCGAATATCGGCCGGTGGACTTTTAGTCTGCCCTTAAGGCATTTTCTACCAGGATTCGCATATTCAGAGTATTTTTAATCAACTTAAAAATAAGGTTTTATTTTCGACTCTATGTACTTATGTCTTTTTTGCTGCTGGTAATGGACCGCAGCGTTACCGTATTTTGTATTTTGATTCTAGTTTTAAGTATAACTCGCCATATAAACCTGACGCGAGGGGGAATACCAGATTGTCACACGCCATACAATTCCGCCGCGGTTCTCCATTCCCACGTGTCGGGTCGGACAGAAACAATGTCTAAATAACGACATTGACATACTGAGTGGACTCAGGAGACCTACCTTTAAAAACAAAGGATCGAGGTTACGTTATACTTCATCTCTTTCTTTCAATAAAGTCACAAATGACAAATTAAAGGGATGTGCATCCATGATTTCGTTTTTTGTTTCTTATTAACCAACAAAAATTTTCGCTAACGCTCGGTCTCCCACTTTACTTAAACCCTCTCGAATCAAGCCAAAGTTCTATGTACCTACCATCGTTATTTTATACTTACAATGTATTGGATTGGATGTACCAGTGTATCTGATATCTTTAATATAATAAATTAAATACTTTATCTTTATCATTGTACCCAAAATGCGTGGACATAATAAGTATTTCGCTGCCTCTATCAAGATTGCTGAGATTTTTTTTAATAAATCACTATTATTTTATTTGAATGACTATTTCTAAAGGATTAGCGTAATCGTTTAAAAACAATATAATAGTTATTAATGCATAGTAATATAATTAATAATGGTGTTAAATAAACAGCGAACGTATATTACCCATCATAGCACACGCCTAGCGCCTTATGTAAGTCATTTGTGTCAGATTTTCCCGTGATTATTATAATTTATAAATAATTGAAATTTTTACTTAATACAGTCTTTCTTCGCCTGTCTCATGCGTGAGCCTTTACTACATTTATACATCAATTCATAAATGAAATGTCGTCACCATTGGACAACAGCGTTGTTATCTAAACAGTTTCGTGGTAAGTACGTGCCTCAAAAGACACTAAACTTTAAACAGGACAGTTGGTTCGTGACCCACCCGTGAACGGCAGTGTCAAGTGCCTAATCTAAATTATGATACCGTTTAAAAAGTGGTACAATGGAACGCGTCATTTTAAAGATTAAA
This sequence comes from Tortrix viridana, assembly GCA_963241965.1. Lineage (NCBI taxonomy): Eukaryota > Metazoa > Arthropoda > Insecta > Lepidoptera > Tortricidae > Tortrix > Tortrix viridana. The sequence goes on along the minus strand of OY725194.1, from coordinate 8,635,347 downwards.
GTAAATAATGCTGCTTTGTGTCAACCCATTTTTATGCTTTTTGACATTCCTTTTGCTGCAAGTGGCCCTTAAAAATGGTGGGACAAGTTTTCCTTAATGTTAAAGGCTATTGCAAAACACAGGAGATTACAACTATAAATGCCTATTTTAATTTGTAATACTTTTGTAAAACTAAACCTGTCACAAATAGGCCCGCGCAGTATTGTGCCGAAAATAATACCGGTTCACTAACGGCCGCACTCAGAGACATCAATTAAATTTAATGCTTGTCAAAGTGACGTATTGTCTTATTCTATTGCTATAGCAAAGAAAGTGACAGCAGCAACTTTAATCAAACTTGAAAATTAATAGACGTCTCTGAGTACGGTCGTAAGGTAAAACTTTCATAGTTTTATACAGGGCCAATGGACACGAATAGCAAATAGTCTGTGCCAAAGATTAAAAGATTAGGTTAAACAATGTTTAAAAATGCAAACATCTCATCGCCACGGCACATTTTGACCAAAAGTCGCTTTGAGTGAGCATAATGCTTGAATCGTCCAGATTACGCGGTAAATTTTCATTGTTTTTAGTAATTACACTTGTACTTTGTAGTGTTTTATATTGTTTTTGTAATTGCGACTCAGCGTGGTGAAAACCACCAACAGTGTAACAATTAGATATAATACAGGTACCTTGTATCTATCGGCGCGAACCTGTAATTAGCTTTCTGTATCTACTATAAGTTTATGATCTGTTTTAAAGCTGTTGGTTTTCCATATATAAATAAAAATAAGTTATAAATTTCCCAAAACAATAGTGCCAGGAATGCAACTACCACCAATTTCTACGATGAAGTCATCGAGCCAGCGAGACTCATTAAAAAAACACACGTTACAAACATTATAGTCAAACACATAACTCTTGACACTTGCCCACACAACTGTTACTAATAATCAACAATTACCAAAACATGTATTCGCCTCACGAGCGAACACGACTTTTTATTATCTGTCCATTTTCTACAATTTCTTACGAATCGATGGCGCCAGCGGAATAAGAAATGGTCATTAGTAATTCTATATACGATTCTAGTAATTTGGATTTGTATTGTAAATTGGTGACACGAAAGCTTTGGTGTCGGCGATTGTCACGATGTAATTTATATACAACTTAAAAAAATTCAATCAAATTTTCCGGGAAATAAAGTATACGAGTAGCTAGATCTGATACCGAAACTCGATAATTTCGCGTAGCAATTGTTCCAGTCGCGTTTTTCCCCAATTTTATTATTACCCTATCGCATTTGCACTTTCGCAATTTTTTTTTTGACGACGCGGTTAGCCTAGTTGGTAGTGAACCTGCCTACGAAGCTAGCGGTCCCGGGTTCGAATCCCGGTATGGACAAATATTTGTGTGATGAGCGCGAGTATTTGTTCCTGAGTCATGGATGTTTTCTATGTATTTAAATATGTATTTCTCTATATAAGTATGTTTATCGTTGTCTAGTACCCATAGTTCAAGCCTAGAGTTTAGTTTGGGACTAGGTCAATTTGTGTGAGATTGTCCGCTGATATTTATATATTTATTTATTTTTATTTATTATTCCCCATTATGGATTTTTCCCAGTCGCATGTTTGCCCATTCTAAATATCATTTCCATAGAATCGACGGAGCTTCGCTCTCACGGAGCTCCTATTTCTGGGTGCTTCGGCCCTTCAGCCCTTAGCCAAGATGCATTAAGCCAAGGATACACTAGGGGACAAATGTCCCACGACATGTCAAGCGAAGCCGGCCGATTTCGCGTGACATATCTGGCGACATCGCGCGACTTATATCCGCAGCGACGTCATGTTGCCAGACATATCGAGCGAAGTCCGGCAACGTCGCGCTACTTCACCCGACGTCACTGGTGACACGTGTCGCGCGATGTTGCCAGACAAGTCGAGCGAAGTCTGGCAACGTCGCGCCACTTCACCCGACGTCGCCGGCGACACGTGTCGTGGGACATTTGTCCCCTAGTGTATCCCTGGCTTTACGCTAACGAGCGTTTCTATTCGTTTCGTTTCTAAAGCAGCAATCACACCACCCTTTTAACGAGAGGGACGCCGCAATACATTGGGATGAGATGGAGATATCTCTATACGTATCTAAAGGGCTATAAACCAATCGCGTCACTGGTAGATCACGTGATACGAAGAGTCACGTGATCTACCAGTGACGCGATTGGTTTAAAAACGAAACTAATAGAAACGCTCGTTAGCGTAATGCATTTTGGCTAAGGACTTCAAAGCTAACGTAATCTAAATTTAACTCGACCTAAACACTATGGTAAAATTTTCGACTGGGAAAAATCCAGAATGGAAAAAAATTCGATTGGGTAAAAATTAAAATAGGGGAAAACGCGACTGGAACAATTGCTAAATTGCTGGGATTATCGAGTTTGGAATCAGATCGATACACCCAGGGAAGAGCGATATACGACTTCTGCGCGGATAGAACAAAAGCTAGTTGTTAAACCATTATCATAATAATATGTTCTACATTAATGCCCTTACTAATAAACGTTGAGTAAGCGCTGAGTAGTTATACCATGCTTTGTCCTTATCTGTCGAATTCAAATGTCACAATGACAGATAAGGACAAAGCATGGTATAACTACTCAGCGGTTACTTAACGTTTATTAGTAAGGGCATAAGTTATTTCTTAACATCCTAAAACTGGGTTCCCTCTAACTGGCATAAAATTATTGTCCGAAACTGCTTTAGCATAACAGACTTGGCATAATCGGTTTTCGCCGAATGGTAATGTGGCAGAATTGGCAGAAACCTTATTTGGCATAATTTGTAATATCTCGAAAATGTGTTAGTCCAAAATTAAATTCGCATTCGCATGACCGAATCTTTATACGGAAAATTCGGTTTACTATAACTTTATTTGGCATATTATCGATTGTCCGAAACTAACTTATACTTACAGACTTAACTGCTACCAGAAAAGTAGGTTAAGTTAGGATAGAACTGCGACTATAACAAAACCGAACGGCAAATTCGTTACGACCACACTCATGGTGGTCACCGTTCACTTTTAGGAACTCGTAATAGTGGTAAACGTCCGAAAGGTCTCTTCCCGGAACGTGGCCGTACCAGCTTTAATTGCGTAGCGTTGTAGTCCTTTGAATACTAAGAATGATGACACATTAAGTAGAACTACTATTCCGCTAATAGTTTCACTTACCTACTTTACTATTTTTAGGAAGTGTACAGTTGGCGTCAATATCTACACAGTCATCTCGTTCCAATATGACAACCTTATTGTTAGTAGCACAGAGTATAGTTATTTATGGCATCTTGGGAATGTATATATGACGTTCCCAATATATAAAGGGACCTTATGGAGGTAGGCGGTTACGCCGTTTTTAGAACTGTTACCTTAGTATTCGTATAGTTACAAGAATAAGAAGAGCTTAACTGCCTTCCTCCGTAAGGTCCCTTTATATTGAGAACGTCACATATATATTTATGACTTACTGTAGGTACTGCAGGCTAGTTGACGACGTGTTTAGCTTAGTTGGTAGTGACCCGGGCTACAAAGCTAGCGGTCCCGGTTTCAATTCCCGGTAGAAGCAAATTTTTGTGTGATGAGCGAGTATTTGTTCCTGAGTCTTGTATGTTTTATATGTATTTAAGTATGTATATCGTTGTCTAGTATCCACAGTACAAGCCTAGAGCTTGCTTTGGGACTATATGTATTTTGGTCATAAAAAAAGATAGTTAATTCAAAGAGATTGGTTGAAATATTTACAGGACAGAGAGAAACAAGTAAAAGAGGAAGAGTGGATGCTTTTGCCCAGCAATGGGGTATGCTAGATGGCTAGGATTTAATGTGTTGTGTTCTTCTCTTTGCCAAATCTCATGTATTTTCTTATAATTTGATTTCTATGCTCGTAGCAATTCTTCAAAATTAAAGATCGCATCCTTTGGCTATTTTAAGTTGATCCTCAATTTCACTGAATACTTACTAGCACTCAGTTCAAAGTAGACTGGACACTCGGAGACTTTTCCTTGTAGCAAGGTTACTGCCGATCAAAGCAATGAGGCTATATGCGCGTAAGGACTTCATACTATTATACTACCTTTTTCTTTTGACACGGCAGTACAGCAAGCAGGCGTGTAAATCAGCATGCGGGCTGCGCGCGCGCAACCACTAAACCGGCGCGTGCGACGCCTTAGCGCGTAACGGATAGTTAGGGGGTGTTCACAGAAGATGGTACAAGAATTACTTCAAAATAAAGGTTAAACCGGGGCTAAAAAGGCATTACTCAACTAAGCTTGTAATAAGATATCATTATGCAGGGCGGGTAGCACAAATTGCACGAAACTATTATTTTAACATTCTGTTATCTCTTTTTACCTAGATGTAGTCTGTAAGGGTTGCGGCTAATCGCATAGTGCGTTTAATTTAATTTAATAACGTTTATTTCGAGTAACATGACCCATATTGGTTAGAATGCACTATTATCTTATTATCTAATGTTTACTTAGGAACAAATTTCAAAACTTAAACTCTAAATTCCAAATTAAAAAAAAAAAATCTAAAAAATAATAATCTTAATTTCATAATTATACGTTCTGGTTTTGCGGTTGCATACGTTTTGATCAGCTGCGGCCAGCCGCTAGTGCGTACAAGGGCTAGCGACAGAGACGCACAAGCGAGAAAATACAACGCGAAAGAATACAAGAAACATAATGCATAACGCATCATAAGAACAAATTTTCAAAAACTGACAAAATGTATGCAATTGACATAAGCGGTTGACGCGATAGATTGGCAGCTTAAAAAAGATAAAAGATATTTATTCAGTAAGTAGGCCGCACGGGCACTTTTACACGTCAAAATCTACCAGCGCTTCCCAATAAGAAGAGACCACTGCTGAGAAGAAGCGCCGCAAGAAACTCAACTTACGTCAATCATATACATTTTGACGAGCCACGATACACTGTATATTTAACTCTACCTCTTAAAAATGAGAAGGAACAAAAGGCTATTTTAATATTTCATTATGTCATTGTGTAACCAGCCTAATATAGCGCGGAGGTCCTTGGTAGCGACATAGTTCACCTTCTTTATCGCTCTGTCCATTTTATCGAGGCACCCGAATAAGTTCATCGCTTTTTATACTGGAGCTGTCTACTGAATTAATTATGTTGTAATTCAATTCAATTTCCAGTTATTTTGGTAAATAAATAACTTGTTTATAAATGATCTATTTAAAGGAGGCTGAAAATTAAGTTTGGAAATAGCATATTTCATTTAAATTTTAAAAGTCATCTTGCAAATAAATATCAGTAACATGTATGTATGTAAACTCTTATAGGTTATAGGTTATAGCGGGCTACTTTTCCGCAACTCGACGACTAAGCGCCTATTTTGCGTGAATGTAAACTCTTATATATGTAAACTCTTATATATGTAAACTCTTGTATATGTAAACTCTTTATTGTACGCTAAGAAATTACACAAACTATAGGTAGTTATGTATCAGGGGACAATCTCACACAAATTGACTTAGTCCCAAACTAAAGCTATTGGCAACGATAAACATACTTATATAGAGAAATACATACTGAAATACATAGAAAACATCCATGACTCAAGAACAAATACTCGCACTCATCACACAAATATCTGCCCATGCTTACCAGGATTCGAACCCGGGACCGCTAGCATCGTAGCAGAGTCACTATCAACTAGGCAACCGCGTCAAAATATATTTTCGGTGGAAAGTGAAGATGGCGAATGAAAGGATAACGCCATGAGTCATGATTTCATGACCTTTATGAAAATCTAGTTATCTCTTTTCTTCCACGCACGAAACTTATGGAAATACTGTTGTAAATAAATAAGATATATGTCTGTTTCAGTCTTTTCTTGCCGACTGTACTTTGTTTGCCAGTCATCTGCTTAGACAAATCCAACGAGCCCAAATGGGGCCATCTTGTCTCGTGGCTGAGTCCCTATGGTCATCATCATCATCCGGTCATAATTTTAATTGAACTTTGTCTGTTGTGTTGCAGTGTGTCTGTCAAATAAATGGTTTGAGTTTATTACATTGTCACCGAAGTTACATCATCATCATTACCATCAGCTGCAAGACGTCCGCTGCTGGACAAAGGCCTTCCCCAAGGTTTTTTCATCCAGCGGTTTCCCGCGACCTTTATCAGATCGTCGGTCCACCTTGTGGAAGGCCTGCCGACACGTCTCCCGGTTCGCGGTCGCCACTCTAGAACCTTTCCAACTTCCATTCAATTCCATCGGTTCCACGAAAAGTACATAAGTAAGTAGTAGTAGTAAGTAGTTCTAAGTTACATATAGGTAGGTAAGTATACCAAATTTCAAATAATTCGGACACCAGCTTGACTGTTTCCATTGAAGCGGAACGGACGAGATGTGGATTACAACCAATGTGATTGGTCGATTCCTACACAGCTCCTCTCCGCACCGCTCGTCTCCGCTTCTATGGAAAGGCAGCCATACATGAGTAAAATGGCTGGCTGGTGTCTCGGCGTGAGTTCTGTCTGACCGCCAAGCGAGCATCGCTGAGCGAGTTTTATCTTTGATAGCTCATGTCGCTGTGATCAACTAGTGGCGGCCGTGGTGGGAGAGTTCTCGCCGGCAGTGTGAACAGCCAGCGAGCAATTAATATATGTCTCTTTTATGACACGGGATCGTTTCTTGAGCGAGAAAATAGTCGATAGCTCGCTTCCTCGCCGGCGGTGGACAAGTGCCTAAAAAGGAACCATGCCTAAAGAACTTCGATTAACAAGTTCTATGCGAACGTAATCGCTTATAAAAGCTTGCATTTAACACACACCAAATTGAAATACCTATTTTCGTCAATACGAATAACAATGAACATGACTTCACCAAACCATTTGAACCAATCACGGTTCGCCTCGTATCCTGTTTTAGCCACTCGTAAGCTTCTAAATGATCTAATTATTTTCACTATTTGGTCAGTAAATAACACCTATCTACACTGTCTAACGCATTTGCTAAAGGATTTAGAACTTATAGTTCTTTGCGGAAAGTTGTTAATTTAATGTAAGGGAATGATTTTAGGAATTAGCTAATTTACACATAATGCTCAGGTTTTGCGACGTTGTGCTTGAATGTAAAATGCTTAATTAAGGAAAGCGTTAAGTTTTTATGTCTTAGTTACTTTAAAGGTCAATTTACGTTGGCCAGGTGAAGGAATCACTGGGATTCTTCTAGAATATTGAGACCTCTATGACAGTCAGTAAGTATAACATTCACATGCTTGAGTTATTAACATGTATAGGCATATACATACCAAGTATCGTCAGAAAAGGTTAAGAAGTACAGTAGCAGTTACTGGTACAGTACGTTACTAGTAGCTTAGAAGCCGGGAAGCAAGCGGTTGCTGGACGTGTATGTGTTAGGGCGTGTTCACACTAGCGTTTTTGCCGGCGGTTTCTCGGCGGAGCGGGAATGCGGCGTGCACGCGGCGAGCACGCTGCCATATCTTCGCGGTTATTTGCCGCCAACGTGCCGCCGCGGTGTCGCCACGTGGACGCGGCGTCATCGCGGCGGTATAACTGAACCCGTAGATTTGATGGTGGGTAGGAAAAAACTAGAGAAACAACAATGCTGTTCACGTTCATTATATTTATATTTCGGGTCCATTTTGTAATTAACATCAACGTACGTAGCTTGATCGCCGCGTCCAAATGGCGTCACCGGGGCGGCACGCAGGCGGCAAATAATCGCGAAGATATCGCAGCGTGCTCGCCGCGTGCACGCCGCGTTCCCGCTCCGCCAAGAAGCCGCCGGCAAAAACGCTAGTGTGAACACGCCCTAACGCGGGTTTGACTGCGTCTTACTCAATCAATCCAAGTTGCACACACGCCTGTATAAGAGCTTATACATCACTTAAAAAGCTGAAACTAGAGTTATAACGGCTTTATAAGCTCTTAATACAGCTTTTGTGCTAGGAAGTCCCTGGACGGCTAGCCCAAGTTGTTCGCGACTGATTTATCGCTCGGATATCCCGTTCTAACTGGTTTGTACCGATAGAGACGCACTGAGCGACCAGCGACCAACAAGATGTGGCGTCCTCTCAGCAACCGCCCTTCCTGGCCTTGCTTTTCTCAATCAGGCCGAAGGTTTTTCATGCAAACTTCCCGGCCTAGGCCGGTAAGGCGGTGAATGTCTCTACAGTTATTCTCATCTCGCTTGGAAGCTTGTCGATGACTTATTGACGGGACTTGTGACTTTTGGTCCCAGGTTTCGTCGTTGAAGCAGCTCCCATAAACTGGGGTAGGTACCTTCGCCGGCTAATTATTCGTTGATGAACTTGTCTTGAACCTTTGTTTTATCTATGAAAAAAATATTATTATGCTCAAGTTTTTTCTAAAATAATTCCTAACCGTTTTGTCCAACGATAGCTTAGGCGTCGTTCAAATCGACTAACACCGAATTTAATTTTTTAATGTCTTAATTAAGTATACTATATTCTTATAAACCGGGGCCTATAAAACACATTAGAGATGAAGTTGGTAGTCGGTCGGCGGAACCCGTGCTGCGAGGGTTCATAAAAATTCCTGATGTAGTGTCTGACGCGTCTGATGTCTGACGCGTCAAACAGACAGATAGGTATTTATATTTTAAACTATCAAGTAAAAACATGCAAAAATTAAAATAAATACAAGCAAGTAGGTCATCTATACACCGTGTTTTTTTTACGATAACTTCGGCATATTACGGCATATCCATAGAAACTAAGTGGTAGATTAGATTTTGAAATATTGTAAAAAAAATATTTTTACTTTTAGAACAAAGTAATTAAATGTTGTATCTACGTTCATTGTAAAAGGGCCTTTTGAGTTAAGTAACAGTTAGTGTCAATTATGACAATTTCGAATGACATCCATACACATAATTTTCTTCTTTTCTTGATTAAATAGCATCTGTCTCGTAGAATATTTTGCCAGTGTCAATTTAATAAAAGAATTGCAATGAACCGAATTTCTTTAACTTTCACGTTGTGCATACCTGCGTAAGAATCAGTAACTCTTTACTTACAGGATTTTAAAAGCTAGTTAGTATAACGTGTATAACTGCCGCCCTCAGAAACGTCAATTAAGTTTTAAGTTTCATTAAAGTAGCTGCTGTCACTTTCTTTGCTATAGCAATAGAATGAGACGCAGCAACTTTAATGAAACTTAAAAACTAATTGACGTGTCTGAGTGCGGCAGTAAGTGATTAAATTAAAATGTTAATGATCTTAAAAATAGTAAGAGTTAAGATACTAGTTAGACAGTTAGACAATTTAACTCTATTTCACCTGAAGAATGTTCCCTTAAAGTTATCGTAAATAAAAAAAAACACGGTGAATAAACAGTAGAGATGTAAATAAACACTAGACATCTTTTTTGGTAGGAAAAACTCGCATTATTAAGGCTGGGCGTAAGCTGAGAAGCAGGCGACGCAGTTCCACGCAGCGCATTTTTGAACAGATTTTGTAATGCATGAACGTCCTTGAAGCTGCTTACGCGACGCAGGCACGTGTAACGCAGACATGTGTCTGTCCTGCTCTGCGCCTATTTTTTGCTCTGCGCTGCGTGGAACTGCGTCGCCTGCGTCTAAGCATACGCCCAGCCTTAGGGCCTGCGCAAACCGGCGGAGCGCAGCGCAGATCACTTTAAATTTATCAATGTATATTCTTCCCTATTTTAATTACAATAAGGTATAAATTTGAATGCTCTGAGACCGACCTCGGAGCATCACGGGGGATTTCTACTCTGCGGCTGCGGCTCTAAATTTATACCTTATTGTAATTAAAATAGGGAAGAATATACATTGATAAATTTAAAGTGATCTGCGCTGCTCTCCGCCGGTTTGCGCAGGCCCTTGCCGTGCTTTCTCAGTCAGCCGCAAATAAACAATTGAAAGTCAATTTAAAATTATATTTTTAAAATCAGAATACAGCCTTAACAGTTGATTAAAGCTATCAATACCATTCTATTAACCCGAAGACTGTAACTGAGTTTGTTATCGGGATTCATGTTTCTCTCGATGGCTGAACTAAGAAAGTTGATCTCAAAGTCAGTAGGGAATAGACAGACTGACGGATAGACTGGCTATATTAATTATGTAAATGGTACCTAAAGCTCTAAGCACTTAAAAAAGTAAAACAGCCAATTTATTTCTATAAATGACAAATTAATTAGAATTAATGAGATATTTTATAGCGGCACTATTTCTCATTTAATTATAACAAACATGCCAATTAGATTCTGGTTAATCTATAAAAAATATGTCATTTTGCTAAATTGCGCCATTAAATAAAATACGTTTGGGATCTTGGCAGTCCCGTGGCGACATGGTCGTTTATTTATTTTCGACATGCTGACCATGGGTTCGATGCTCGATGAGGGCATAATAATGTGATTACTAACAATTTTTAATGAGTACCAATATTAATTTGCTCCAGTCTTAGAGAAAGAGACAGTATTACAGTCATTACATATATATTTAGCCTAGAGCTTAGTTTGGGACTAGGACAATTTGTGTGAGATTGTCCCTTAAAGAAAAAAAAATATTTGCCTTTACCTGGAATCGAACCCAGGACCACCAGCTTGGTAGGCAGTTACTAACAGCTCGGTTAACCGCGCCCTCAAGGTTATAATTATTATATACC